>CM022949.1:8124635-8724635 GCA_012931725.1 Litsea cubeba | reverse complement strand
GGACTGTTGGCTAATTTACCCTAAAATTATCCTCGTGACGATATCCTTACCCGCGTGACAGTATCGTTATCTACCTGACACTCAATTTGCACATACATAATTGCCCTCTAAAATCGATATTTTAGTTTCTTCATCTCAAATTTTTAAATGAAGCTTCTCTAAGTATAAAAACCTAAAAGAAGAAATACATGCTTGGAAGTGATTAACGTGTCAACGGATCCAACTCTTTTTAGGAAAAAAAAAGCATAAAAGAATTAGAAGCAAGACAAACGAAGAGAAAACACAAAATAAAGAGAAGAAAGGCAGAAAGGTCACTAACTTCAATAACACCATCAGCTAAATCCATTTTTTTGGGTAATTTTTTCTAAAAAATAGTTAGATTTGTCAAATACAAAAAGGACTTTTAAGATATTGAAGAGGAAGATATTACATGGATAGACTTGATGCGTTCATTCCATTCAAGCGTGTATTTGTTCCTTTTGTCTTCAAAATCCAGAAAACTTTATTAAAAATCGAGATAGAGAAGCTAAAACACCAATTCTGGTGGGAGGTATGTATGCAAAATGGGAATTAGGTGGAATATGATATTGTCACGCTGGTAACAATAACATTAAATAAGTAACGATAGTATCATGATCAGGGAAATTCTGTGTGTGTGTAGATATATATATATATATCTTTTCCATCCCTCTTTTTTATTTTATTTTTATAATGGAGCACATATTAAGTCAATCTAGTCTTTTCACACACATTACCCCCTCATGAATAGTCACAAGTCCAAGTTTGAAACTCATCCAATTTTTCCTCATCGTTGGAATGAAATCATGATAAAATGATCATGTCTCTAAACCATTAAATTTTAGGGTCATTGATCAAAAAGTTAGGATGATCTTATGGACTCAAGAATTTTATATATAGGACTCATATGGATCTTTCCATCCAATGGATTTCCATGATCATTGTGCATCTCAGTGGGCCTAACTAGGAAGGACGTTTTCTCCTAAAACAATGCATGGGTGCTATGTAGCGCTCCCCTATATATATATTTATAGCGCCCTAATCCATCAATTCTGTGTTTTTCATAACCAATTCATCTAAATAGTGTTTAAGGCAAACTTTTTTCATAAAAATCCCAAGAAAAATGTTCTGTGAAAATATGAAACCCTTTACGACGGCTCCATCACAAACCTTTACTAAACAAAATCCAAGGACCTGTTTGGATGTAAATAAAACATTGGAAGAAAGAAAATCTCAATGAAAATGCACATTCCCTTGCTTATTTAAATCCTCTTAACAAAATTAAAAGAAAATATATTTATTTGTTCATGTGAAATTGAGTTTTTAATTAATAGATCCTTTTAAAATAAACTCCTACTTAGTAGTCCCTCAGCTACGGTTTGAGACATGGTGTGTGAGTGGAGTGTGTGGGTTCAAATCTCCAATTAGCATAAAAAAAATCAAACACAATGAAAGATTAGCAATATAGATAAGTTGTTTGACCCAAAATCTATAACCAGGCAAATTAGGATTTGGGCTAATACAAGAGGCTCAACCAAATTCTACAAGTGCCAAACCCAAACCTAAAGTGAGCTTGAGAGAGAGAGAGAGAGAGAGAGAATCCATGAACTTACATCAAGTTTTTCTTATAACCTTGTCCCCAATAGAATCCAAGAAAGGCACATAAGTAAACAAAAACAAAAACAAAAATAAAAATCCTATTTACTTTCCTAGCCACACAACAAAAGGACTTCTATAGGCTTTTTATAGTGAAATATAAGGACTCTACACTTCGTAAAAATTTATTTTTACCAAGTGAGGAAAGTTGTCATGCAAAATCACTTTTAATAAGTATCATAAAATCCTCGACATAACACAAACGTGGCCCAAAAGATCTTCCTAAAGCGAACATAGAATACCATCCAAGCCCCCATGCACCCTATCAATACATAGGATTCAAACCATAGCAACAACCTTTTATGTTTTCCCCTCTAACCTTTTTCCCCCTTCCTTTTTTTGTCCTCCAAAGTGAAAGGGGTCAAACATTCCTGGAGAAAGAGAAATCATCATCAGTCGTCCCCGAGTATTCGATGTTCCCTTCACTAATAATTGATGAATCATCCTCACTGTCCCTCTCCCTCAACCCTTCAATCCTCTCCATGGCTTCTCTCAGATTCCACCTCTTCTGCACATCCCTCTCACAACACCCTAACCCTATTTGCAACAGCTTCAAGGCCATTCCAGTTGCTTCTATTTCACTATCGAACACCTCACCTGTCCACTCCTCCCTCACCACTGAATTCACCCAAGTCGCCAAGTCTCCGCTGCTGCTGCTGCTGCCGCCGCCCTTCCCCTGCCGACGATTACTCGAGGGGAGTTTTCCTGTCAATATCTCCAGTATGAGTATTCCTAGGCTCCACACATCGCTCTTCCTGGCCACTCGACTGTGTTCGGTGTACTCCGGCGACTTGTAGGCCACCATGTGCTGTATAGCATGCTCTTTGTTGATTACCGGCGCTAAGGCGTAGTCGACTAGGACTGGTTCGAAAGATGCATCGAGTAGCACATTGGAGGCCTTGAGGTGACCATGGGGTAGAATTTGGTTAGGGAACTCATTGTAGAGGTAAGCTAGGCCATTGGCTACCCCTTTGATAATCTTCAAGCGCACCGGCCAGTCGAGTTTCCGTCGGTTCAAACTCCGATTACCTGAGAAGCCCATCACATCATATCATATGATCATAGTAGATAAGCATGATTTGAATCACATGATATATATTGCCTAGCTAGTTGTTACTATTCTTACAGTTATTGTGGTGGTGCTAAGGTCCCATGGTCATTGGATCATAGATTAATTTAAGGAGTTCTAATTATCCATTAGATCATAGATCCAATGTTGATTGAGTCAATGTTGGCAATTGACCTCTTCAAAGATGTCATTGGTATTTGTAACATATTTATGAAAAAGGAAACTATATGCCATGCATCTAATATCCTAAGGTACATGCATGAATCATATTTTCCTTCATATGCATTATGTTATTGGCTTACCATGGAGTTGTTGAGCCAAGCTCCCATTGGCTACATAGTCAGAAACCAAGAGCTTCTCCTCCTTTCTATAGTAGTATGCCACCAAAGGCAGCAAGTTGGGGTGTCTCAACCTTCCTAACCTTCTCATGTGATGATGAAACTCTTCTCTCCCAACACCATTCATTTCCTTCAACCTCTTGACCACCATTGCGGGCCCACTCAAAAGTAGGGCCTTATATGAAGGCCCAAAGCTCCCATTACCCAACACTTCAGCTGAGGCCCTCAGCAAGTCATTCAGCTCAAATTGCTCCCTATTCTCCCTCACAAACACCAACTTCCCCGGGTCCTGATCTTTCGCCGTCCCCTTCACACCGCCGGCGGCTTCACCCTCCGGCTTGTCCACCAATTCTTTATTGTACCTCCCTGCCTTCTTCTGGTTGGCCGGCGGGATGACTAACAACGGCTTCTTGTGCCGACGGCGAGAAATGAGAATGAAGATGCCTCCGATGACCGCTAGAGCGACAGCGATGCCGACAAGGATTAGGACTATGAGCAGGGGAGTGGAGATCTTGGAGGACTTTTTGGGGGGATCCGGCGCCCGCGGAGGCTTGCATGTTATATTCAGAGGCGCCCCGCAGAGGTTTTTGTTGCCTGCAATGTCGGAAAAATGTGTGTAAGAGCCTGAGTTTGGCCAGATAATGAGTGGTGAAGATGATGTTATGATGAATGAGTGATGGAGATGAATATTGGATTATATTAGCCTTTTGGTTACGTACGTACGTACCTTTGGTCTTCAATTTTGCATGGGAGGAAGGATGATATAGTAGTATTAATTAAGACTTCAACAGTCTAGGTCCGGATTGGGCCCAGGCCTGCATACCTAGACCCAATGCAGTATTTTCCATACCAGACATAGATTTGAGGCCCAATTAGTAATCGGACCATCCATATAATGGTCCATATATACCAGGAACTGGGTTGGGTCTGATTGATTGGGTAATCGGGTAACCGTAGCAGATTACGGCCATTAATTAAGTGATTTTCAGTCGCAGCTAATTAATACTGGTGTTACTGAATTATTGGACCCATAAACCTACAAGATCCATGGTGTCCGTTGGGTAAAATGATTAATTAGCTTGGAGTACCCATGGTGGGAAACCACCCCCCCTCTGTCTTTGGTAAGGGATCCCAGTGGATTAAAAACAGATGAACCATCCTTGATTGGATGATTATAGCAAAACCAAAGGGGACTGATGAGCGCCTTGACTTAATTTGTCTGAGTCAACTCGCAGACAGGTAATTAACAAGGTTGGGTGATCAAAAGATTAGAATGTGATATACATACTCAGACTAGACTCTAGTGAGTTACTTGACTCGGCAAGCTACCGAGTCAACAAATTTTAGGCATTTTTAATCAGTGAGTTAAATTACTATTAAACACATAAGAATTATTTTAATGTTGGGGAAGGTCAAGGATCAAATTAACCTCCTTCTCACCTTACAAAAATCATGAGAAATTATTGTTTTCTTCTAACTTTCAACTGATGACCCCATCCCTCCACCATTGCATCTTGATAACAATATTAATAAACAACAACAATAATGATAATAGGGCCTTTGACCTAGAATAGGTGGAGGTGCCCACCAATGTAGCTACCGGCCTTCAAGGGACAGTTGAAAAAATAATAATAAGAATAATGATACACGTACATTCAAAGAGGAACAGTAAACCTTAATTAAATTTATTGATTTTGGATCGACTCAATTATATCCCTAGACTTGACAAATGAATCACTAATCAGAAGAAAAAAAAAATTCTGACAAAGTGAACCATTTAATCTTCATCTTCAGCATGGTTCTTTTTTTTTTTTTCTTCTTCTTCTTCTGATCAGTAATGGCTTGGTCAAGGTTGCTGATGGGAAGGGGAAAATTAAGGACCCTGTTTGGTCAGTCACCTGAGTCTGGCCTAAGATAGATTCATCAGTGAATTGCTGTGATTTTTGCATATGGGTAAGTTATCAAGTTAGTACTTAAAACATTTAAAAAAGCTTAATAAGATGGGGAACTTGGACTTACCCGCAAAATACCTGCTGTTCATCTTGCTTAGGCCCACAGGAATTGGACCCTCCAATTCATTGTAAGATACATCCAACTGCAGATCCTGTTGTGGAAAATCTGGTATCTCACCCGTGAACTGGTTCCCATCCAGCTTAAGCTCTACAAGCTTGGACAGTCCAGTAAGAGACACAGGAATGGGCCCGGAGAACTTGTTTCGCGATAGATGCACCCTCCTCAATGACCCCATGCCTTCAAACGCATTGGCCGGTATCACACCGGAGAACTGATTATCCGATAAGAACACCGATCTCAACGGGACCCAACTTCCCTAACTGATCAAGCATGGAGCCTTGAAGGCTGTTGTTCTGGAAGCTCACCGTCCGAAGGCCCGGCAGGCCCATCAGTGCGTCCATGTCCACCAGGCCCGTTAGGCTCATGTTCTCAAGTTGCAACCGGAACACAAGTCCTTTCTCACAAATGACACCATCCCAAGTGGATTTGTTAACACTGGGAGGACATGGGTTCGAATCATTGGCCCAGCCGTGAAGCGCGCCGGTGTTCCCTAGCGAGGCCTTGAGCTTGAGCAGCTCTTGGGCCTCCGATGCGTCCGTGACGTGCAGTGAGAGGACATGGAGGGAGAAGATGAGGAGTGAGAGGTGCCATAAGTGATGGTAATGGTCCATGGCAAGGTGCACACATGCAAATTAACCAAAACACATTAGAGTTGGTGCATGTGGGGTGGAGAGGGAGAGAAAGGGATGGGTTTTGAGAGCTTTGGGTTTGGAAGAGAGTGACAAAGGAAGGCGAGAAGAGCTATGGATATGGGATGAATGAGAGGTGGGAATGAATAGGGACAAATAGAAAGTAGGTGCATGGACGGAGTCCTCACAGCCTTAACTGTATCTAATATGCATTGAAGAATGAGGATGAGCTGTTTCTACTTCACAGCATAGAGAGAGATGCAATCAAAGGCCGGCCTCTGTATTTTATTCATCCTGTTTAATTTCTATATTCATGATCAGGGAGTATTGTGTGATTGCAGTCAGCAACATTTGCACGGGGGGGGCCACATCTTATTAAGGGAAAAGGGAAATAGTTGGATCAAAACTTTTCCTTCATAAATGGTCATGTGCATGAATCACTCTGATGTAATGAGAGTAAATCATCATCCTCATTACTACTCATTGGGTGAAGTTAAAAGAGTGACCAAACCCTGTTAGAGTGGGTTTCATAGCAGTGTTAACTCCTTCCGAGCAAATTTGGATTAACCCTACCCCCTCGTGACCAGCTTACATGTTTATAATAGAATCATCACCGTCATCATCAAAGCCTTGTCCCAATTATGCCGAGTGCTCAATGAATTTTGTTTCTCCATTTCAACTATCTTGAGACAAATTTTTAGGAGGGTTGTATTTAGTTGGTTGAGAGTGGACATAAAACTTATTGCAACCCAAACATAAATGTTTATTGATAGAATGTTAATTATTAATATATATATATATATATTTTTTCAAACAATTGCCCCCACAGCGTATGAGATCTCTTCTGCTTCAAAGGAGATTGGGACATACAAACTATGTCAAACTCAGGGTATCATAACCCATTAGGAAGCAGGTTGATTAGCAAGGTGTCATACAAATCGCAGTCATCCGTGGTTGATCCAACAGTTGACTTTCTTTGAAGGTGGGCCACATGTAAATCCAGTTTTATATGATCTTTGTTTTAATAAGTTTCATTAATGTAGCCAATAACTATCATTCTACAGCAGTTGCAGTTGTATGTTGTTGTGATGGGGGCCGGCTTTCTCAGATAAGCTGTTGACATAGCTCTCTCCGCTTTCATAATAAAATGAGCGATTAAACTAATACGAGAACGGTTCTAGTTCTTACTTGGCTGTCTAGGGACCGAATGATAAAGAAGTAACACTTCTTACTTGGCTGCCTAGGGTTCAAACACTGGGTACGTCACATCTTCCAGTGTGTGCGGGCTTTCCTTCCCACTTGTAGGAGCTTTCTTCCCGTATGTGCGGGCTCCTTTACCACTTGAGTGGGCTGTCTTTCCGTGTGTATGCGGGTTCTCACTTTCTTCCCACGTATACGAGCTCCTTTTCCACTTGAGTGAGCCGTCTTCCCATGTGTGTGGGTGGCTCTCACTTGGGTCCCAGACCCTCCTTGACTGGGTTAAAAGAAAATCAACTGAGGATAATAATCAATCTATTGAGGACCATAATGTATAAAAGAGAAGGTATACAAACAGGCTTTTATGTAGTGAGTCACCAACAGGAATCACACTGGCCCAATTTTCTTAGTCCAATCAACAATCTTAATGTGGGTCACCCCTAATCCTGTGGTAGCTGTATTATAAATAGAGAATAGGGATGTTTTCAAACGTGAAAGCCACTCCCTCATAATTTATTAGAAAACTCTCTCTCTCTCTCTCTCTCTCTCGTCAGTACACAGATTCATAGCTGATGAACGGACCTTGACTTCTGGATTATGTATTGGGCCCACTTGAAAAAGGGTCCTGACCTAACAGTGGCCGAAATATCCTTGCAATTTCTAACATCTCAACTGACAATTTCTAGAAAAAGATATTGCAAACCTTACATTCTAGCCTACTGGAGGCTCTAACAAGTCCAGTTATGATAGTTTATTCATTTTATGTCCTTCATAGTTTATTTATTTTATGTCCTCAAGATTTTTTTTTTTAAGATTTGTGAGATGTGGGATTTTGACTAAGTTTTGATTAGAGTGCCTTCGCTTTAATGTGGTTTACTTTATCAAACTACATATATAATAGTTTTTTCCCAGAAAAATCTCCCTGGGAAGCCTGCTTCTTATAGGTCAGAGACCTTCAGGTGTGAACCTTGCAAAGGCTTGCAAGAACCTAAAAATCTTGCTTTTGAGGCTCAAAATAACCCTGACGTTTTTGCAAGAACCTCAATTTTGTTGCAGGGGTGGACAAGAACCTTGATCTTGCTACATTAGTTGGTATCAGAACTCACCAACCAATATTTGACACCATCACGATCACCACTTCTACGGTTCTACCAAATACAACAGCCCCTTTAGTGTGTCTGAAGAATAAGAAATCTAGTAGTCGTTCTTTTTTCAAGAAGAGAGTGATGCATTAGAGGCCCACATGCCAACTTGAATCAGCTCAACCCAAAAAAAAAAAAAAAAAACAGAGTTATCTCAATATTCTCATTTGCACACAAGCCTATAGATCATTTGTTCTTCTGGTATAAGATATTTTAGATGTAAACACTGAATGCAGACCATTTGTCAAATAACTGTCCACATATTGACACTGAATGCAGACAATTGGTCAAATATTTTATATAAGCACTGTAGAAAGACCTTGAATGAAGTGAGTAAATGCATAATATAATAAATGGATCCATCAACAGGTTGACCTGGCCTTGTTTAGAAACTCTATCTAGCATAGGAGTAGGACCTAGCCAGGCCTTGGACCAAGTCCTTAGTTCCTGATCTAACCCTTATTTAGTTCTGGTGACACCTGTTACTGTTTCTACCTCATGGAACTCCATGAAGTCTAAACAGAATAAAACTATCTCATAATCAAGCTTCACAGCCTGATTGTTTTAGGTAAAACATGCCAGACATGGATTCTGTAACGAATTGACTTGTGTATTTGTATGAGAATGCAATCCTTCATACATGTAAGTGCATGTTGGGAACAAGGCATTAAAAAATCCATGTAAGCATTCACTAATATCTTGCACGGGATAAGGTGCAAAACAAAGCTGCTGTTTTGGCTTACCAGAGTCAATCATCATCATTGATGAAGCATATTATCCCATCATGGGCCAGGTTCATGAGTTTTACTCTTGGACTCAACACCATTAAAAGCCTTGTTGCCGCTTATGCAATGCAAAAACCAAGTATATGGCAAAAGAAACTATGGCTTAAGCAACCAAACAAAGTAAGATATGGCTTGAACTACCAAACAAAGTAAGAAAACTTCAAGGGTGGTAGCTTACATTGACACACCCTAAATGACTTCTCCTTAATAAGATATAAGAAACCTACCATGAAAACAAAATAGGATTCAATTTTTCACATCAATTCTTTTAAATTGATCTGACAATTAATAAAAGCTGTAAAAACATTATCATTGTTTAGGTTTTTTTTTTTTTTTTTTCAATTAATCTTAATAGCATGGTCATTGATCCTTCTCTAAATAACCAATGGAAGCCCATCAAGGTCCATGGCATGGGCCAGGTCCAAGCCCATTCAAACATTCATACAGTTTGCTATCTGGTTATTCTAAAAAAGAGTTTATATGGAGTCTTTTTTGTTGTTGAGAGTCTGAAATAGAAATCTTAGTTATGATTGGCTAGAAAATAGAAAATTTGGGTCAAATCCGGTCAGTTCCAAGGATGGCCCCAATTCAAGTGTCAAACGAATATCAACATGAAATTAGATCTTTTTGATGGCTTACTATTCAATAAGCCCAAGATTGTGTGATTGACATAATTTGCACAAGTTATGACTCGTGATCTGACAAGGTGTAGCTGAATTACAAATTTTGTCAAATTTAGTCATTATGTATGGGTGCAACTTGCCCTCGTACACCATTTGAGTCTATAAATATTTGTAATCTTCTCTCCTTTAGAGATTAATTATTAATGATAAAATTATTCTCACAGTAGATGTGCTGAAGTCCTTGGAAAAATCCTAGATCCAGTGATGGTGGTATGCTAGGCTTGGAAGTGCCTTGATTGACCCAAGCCTCTTGTCCAATCCAATAACAGAAAGTGAGGTCCCTTAAATGTAATTTTTTACTTTGAGCAAGTTAATAGAACTCGGGATCCTGAGTAGAATCCCTAATCAGCAGACCAACAGCTGGGGACCAGGATTTCCCATTTTACTTGATGATTTCTCCAAAAGTTTTTGGAAGGACTTGAAAGGTGTTATTTCGTATCCGCATGGAAACTCCCACAAAAGTGCAGATTCATTTTCTTTGTTGTTGTGTTTGATCTATGGCTCTATGATTCGATTTTCTGGTATTGAAGGTAGATTTGGGTTTACCCTAACCAGCAAATAAAGAGTTGGAAGAAACAATAGAATATTGAAGGTGCCATCTGTTTGTGACTTTCTTTCTCCATAATAGTACCACCCAGCCCAAACTTACAGTTGTTTTTGGTTGGCTGATTTCAGTTGAATGACTCGATATTTTTCAAACAAATAAAATTTCATCATCTTTAAGCTCAAATCCATTTGAGTATAAATGGTACAGAGACCCCCTCATACCTATTATGGTATTAGGCAGTTTTTATGCTTGAATTCTTGATAACCGACGTCCACAAGACAAAGGCCATCGGGTGGTGCCGGTGGGGCAGTAGCACGCCTGCATGTAGCATCCATCAGCTTAAGCAATGCATCAGATTCTGCACCAGCAGCCGCCTCTCTTACAGCGGTCGCAACAAGCACTCGTACCATCTGCTAGGTCCACATGATAACAAAGTGCATTAGTTCAGAGAAGTATGGATCCTGACAATGACAGATAACTTCAATAAGGGGAAAGTCTTCTGCCCTCAAAAGACCTAAAATGTTATTGACCTCAGTCTAAAATTACAGATAGCTGAACGAGATATTGCTTAAAATAGCAACAACTGAATTATACAAACGGCCCAGTCATTGTACTTCAAAATGTATGAATATGAAACAAAACAAATAAATAAATGGTTCGCATCAAGTGTCAAAAATCCTCAACTAGATGATAAGGCAGACCAATCAGCATAACTTCCGAGCTATAGCCCATCCATAGTGGGGACATGGATGATTTATAGATCTTGTGAAAGTGATCTGCATGACGAAGTGCCATGGCCCATGGAATGATTTTTTTTTTAAATAATAGTCAATTAACTTTCAACTTAATTGATCTTTGAACCCAACAAAGAAGCATGGGATAGCACAAATCAGCTAAAGCAGGGAGTTGGCAAACCTGCCATTGTGGTTGAGAATGTAGATCCCGATCCTCTCCCATACTGATTTGTTTATGTGCTGTGACTACCCAGGATGGGCTAGCCATGTTTTTAGCTGGGTGGTTTGGTATATTTGCAAGCGAGCTTGGTCAGCTATGGGCCCCATTTTTTTTATTTTTTTTTTGTATCAAGTCCTGTGGCCTGCACTCCGTGCGCATTCCAGATAGTATCACCTCTTACTGTATATCTGTGCTTTCTGTTTCCTGTTAATGAAAATTGGTGCCATTCATGTTATGTGTAGTGTGAGGAAGAAACTTGAGAGAATCCATGGTTTTTGGTCATTTAAAAGATCTCGTTCATCATCTTCATACAATTCAGATAATTTTCTAAAGGAACCATTTCAAAGTAAAATTTATGAATTTTAAACCAACAATGCACATGTCAAAAGAAAAAACTATGCAATTCATACTTGATAATGAGGTGGAAATATGCAATTGGCCTGTAGAGATGTAAATGTTCATCTAGGTTTTCCACCTCGTGCAAGTTGAGCCCAATTTCAGTAATCTAAGCCGTTAATTTGGTGGGCCAGCCCCAATGTGGATGACTCATCAATAGGGTTGGTGTACCAAAATAGGCAGTTAATAAAGAAATACAGCAGCAGTCTGTGCCAAAAGAAAATAGCAAAAAGATTGGATGCCTAGGATTTTACAGTCTGACAATTGCAAGATTCTATCAATGAACCAAACACTGTAGGGGCCATTTATCAACAGTTTCAATCACTGAGTTTTGGGCCAAACCAAAATCACATATTTATCGGCTGAGCATTGTATAATTCATTGAAAGAAGTACAAACAGTGCCCCCTAAGGGTTTTGTTCTCTCTCTCTGGTACTGATAAGCTTTAATAACGTCTACCATATCTCCCCAACCCCCCAAAAAAATAAAAAATAAAAATAAAAACACCAAAAAAAATATAAACAGTGCAGAGAGCTGTAAACAATCCATTACCCTACGTAGGAAACGATTCGCAACCAGCTCCACACACATCACCCTCAGTTCTGTATGAGCCTAGAGAAATGGCACATGTGGTTAGCACAGGTATGGGCAATTTGTTTTAGGTGGTCCATCATAATGTATATGATTGTAGAGGTGTCAGTGTAATAAAGTCTGTAATAAATGATGACAAGTTACCTCCACAGCACAAGGAAATGTGGTTTCTGCAGCTCGAGCATGGTAAAGGAAACATTCTGTTGGAGGACCTCTGGCGAAACAGGGAAATGCAACATGCAAGATCATTAATAAGAGATCAGTTTTGCAAAATCAAGACCACATGATCTCCAACTACTCAATTAATGAGAATCCCATAAGCCTTTGATGGTGTGCAGTGTAATTCATATGAGTATAACCCAGTACAAATAAGACTGAAATACAGTACTCATCAGGCACATACATATAAGCACAAAGCTACTCCATGTGGCCAGGACACTGCATAATGGGTGGCATGCATATGTCCTGCAATTAAACTTAGCGGCTACAATGCCCCCATATCTTAAGGTAACCTTCAACACATCAGAGCATCATTTTAATGTCATGTTGTATGGATATCGAGAGAGAAAAATGGAAGTCCTTACGAGCTTCTTGATGCTTTAGTGTCTCGTGCAAACATCTTGTAGGATAGGGATTTCCCTTCTAGCTGTTGCAGAAGTTGGTTCACCTTAGTTACGCTGAAGCTGATAGGTTTCTTTCTGCTATCAAACTCATCATTGCCTTCAACTGCAATGCATCTGCCATTTTCATCAGCATATTCAACCCATTCCTTTTTCAGCTCATCATTATGTCTACAAGAGTCAGTATTATCACCGACCATTTCGCTCCCACTTAGGTTTTCCTCTCTGCCTTTGAGGGGAAAAATATATAAGTAACGCCTCCACTTGGCTGAGAAATTAGGATGGAACGCCCTTGACACCTAAAATATTTTTCACGTGCGCCAATACACATCAGCTGTTATAAAGCCAAAAAGGAAGGAAAGAAAACCGAGACTTTATTTTACACAGGTAGAAAAAAAAATTGTTGAATATCCTCTTTAAGTTAGTTAATCAACAAATCTCTTTCATTCGATGGAATGGAAAAGATACCAAGTCACCTGGAGAAGCTCGTAAGATGTGGTACGTCTTTGATCCTTTTCTCTTTCTTTTTTTCAGTTAGGGCAAACTTGGAAAATTCCTACCGAGTTTCAAGGAACCTAGCAACAGGGCTTTTATCAAAGAGGTGAAAATTGAAGCCAAGAGTGGAGATATAATAGGCACCATCATTTGAAAGGGTGAAGGATAGATAATTATGTCGTTATCAAAGTGGGGATTTTAATGGTCCCTTGTAGATTCCCACCCTAAATCCTTTAGTCTCAACTTCTTTTATAAAAGCTCATTTCAAATGTATGTGGTTGAAATTTCCCAAACATTAACATCGTGCTTTCTTAATGCTGAGAATGGTAATAATTTTTTACACGCATAGTTATGCATTGATTGTATAAAATAAAATTTATAAAAAAAATGGAGAAACTATAGACATTTAATACAGTTAATTTTTATTTTATTAAATTCGTATATTCACCGCAGAAAATTGCATCTGAATATAAAGAAGTTACAAAACTACCATAAATACAAACAACCAAACTGAACTTGGCTTTGAATGGATACCGACATTTACAGTCACTGTTATCTTTACGTAAATATAAAGGTCTGAAACCCAAAAAAAAAAAAAAACATGTAGAGAAAATACAAAGAAACTAGGAGATTTTACCAAAAAAAGCCCCTTGGACTTAATGAAACTTGAGGGTCTCATAAGCCAAAAAGAAACTAGTTTTCACAAAAATCAGGACCTTTTGGAGGATATAGCTGCTTGTTTCTTCTTTAAATTTAAAAAAGTCCAGATACTATGAGCCTCTGGCTTATGACGTCCAAAACCATGCTTTTAACAATTGGTTGAAGCAGGATTCTGAAGCAGAAGTAACAATTTGGGTAGAAGATTGTTGCAAGAAGGAAAATTGGGGAAAAACATTTCAAGACATATAACTCATGCTCTGCATGTTTGATCTTCCTATTTTTACAATGGCATGAATGAATAGAATGTTACCTCTGAGACAGATACAACTTTGAGCTTTTCAGGTGCTGCATTGTTGATAGCGTCCTCAATTTCGCTACAGTTAACATCTTTTCTCCAAGTATCTAAAAGAAGGAACCAGGTACATATGCAGATGAGAAAACCAAATCATAACATCCAAGTATGAAGGAAACTGAATCAAGGGATAAAAATATTAATTAAAAAAAATAAAAAACCCCAATCTATCATTGAATTATACTGGCCCATGAACTTTCGGTGCAAGATTAAAAAAAAAAAAAGGTTCCAATTGCAAATGTCGATCCACCCACATACAACAAAGATGCTTCATTCACCCCTCTATTTCTACAGAAAAGGAAGTTTTATCTAATGACTAAATACACACGCATACACACCAATAACGAAAATGCGAGTTTTCTCCAATGACTAAGGTTTTTTATTTATTTATTTATAACTTCTCCAATGACTAAGAATCTATTTCCTTCTTTTTTTCTCATAATATAAAGAAAGATCAAAAAGAGAGAAGACAAGATGTATTTAAAAAGTCAATGAGAAACAGTCATAGATAAAAGAGAGAAATTATGAATTCCAGCAAAAATTTGATGAACACAGAATGAAAATACACGAATGCGGACGATGATGATGACGACGACGACGATAGCAGCTTAACACACTTGCTGAAGAGCAGATAGATGAGATGATGGAAACTTAAGACACTTGCTGAAGATCAGATGAGACTTATATGATGATGCAATATATGTGAGTATGTGTTTGATGGAAAGGAGCAACTTACAGAATGAACAAAATTGCTGAAGAGCTGTCACCCCTTTGTCAGTTCGCCCTGCTACAAAAGCATGACCTTCCAGCGGTAAAGACTTCTCTTTCAGCTGATGTGCTTTTTTCTCGTCAACAAATCTACCCAGAGATTTTTCAACCAAGCTGTAATAAGTAATAACAGAAGCAAAAGTTAAAAGAGTCAATGATGCAGCCATGGAAATCAGCACTAAGAAATTGCTCGTACAATTATCACCACCGTAGTAGCAGTAAGTGTCTAGGCATTCAAAACTCAGTTACCGACAAAGAAATTGGTTGGCTTAACTCTGCCTGACCCACCAAAACTCAGTTTGGCCAGACATAAAGCACCATCCAGATTTCAATTTTATGAGAAAAAAAATGACGAAACCAACTTTGAAGTCAAGATCCAAGTTACTGAATGGTGATATGGATGCTTGTTAACACTTACCCTTGAACAGTGTTCAGGCCAGGCTGCTTCTGCCACCCATCAAAGGAACCCCCATGATATGACAGTACTATCTTAAATGTTGCTCTTGCCCACCTTCCTGCCTTGCATTCAGTAAGTGCATTTGCTGACTTCATTTCCGCACAAGCCTTCAAAACATCCTCACTGTCCTGGATGGATGTTTCTGTGGATACAGGCCTCTAAAATAAATATGGTTAATGAGGAGTATCTTAAGAAATCTTTTTTTAATGATAATTTTATTAAAAAAAACTTGTTAAGAACATAAAAAATAAAAGTGCGCCATGAAAATTAAAAAA
The DNA here is from genome assembly GCA_012931725.1 of Litsea cubeba. NCBI lineage: Eukaryota > Viridiplantae > Streptophyta > Magnoliopsida > Laurales > Lauraceae > Litsea > Litsea cubeba. The sequence continues at coordinate 8,708,931 of CM022949.1, read as the reverse complement.
AAAAAAATTATATCATTCATATAAATGAGAAAAATTACAAAAATTGCAGTTTCAAACTCTGACAACTTATTTGTCGTATATGCTTTGTTGACTGCCCATATGCAGCTATATGTCTTTTTAGCCTACACAAATTTGGGATCAATAGTTCAATACACGGCAACAGTAGGCAGAGGGCAGAAATACAGTAACAGCAGGTCATATTCAGGTCCAGCTGGTGTGTGTTCACTTAATTAGGTGAAGCTGCTACCTTTATAGACGGGTTTGCAAGAGGCTCTTCGGCTTAATATCTGTGGCTTATCAGTGGAAGGTGATTCCATATGTGTCATCCGCTGGGCTTCCAATAGTTGCAAGGCACCTTGGAGATTGGCAGATGTGATAGGTGAAATGCTGGATTTAGCCATAAATTTAGATGCTTCATTCCATCATATTAAGCAGTAGACAATGAGGTGGCAGACAGCCTAGCTAAGGAGGGAATTAAACACCAGTGTTTGTTTCTATCTAATGACAATAGCCTTTCATATTGATGCTTTCTAGGTGCTTAGTTTGATATCAAAGTCCTCATTCCCTGAAGAGGCTCAAAAGCTACGCCCTTCTGTAAGGGCAAAAATTGGGAATGAGTAAGTTTATAGTGAATAAATAGGGTGTCAAAGTCAGTAATGGCCAATTGGAAAAAAAATGGAATATTTGATATCAATCAAAGTCCTCATTGGCTACCCTTCCATAAGGGACCAAAAAGGAAGAAAGCAAACCTAGCTGGTAGAAGATTACACCAAAGAAGATGAAGCTGGTAGAAGACAGCGCAAAAAAATGGGAGTGATGCATGAAGTAGTGAGAAATTTTAGTTTCCAGGGTGATCAAGCATAAAAGCTTTGTCACAAAAAAAAGCTTTGACCTTAAAAGTGCCAAAAATAACTCAAAACAGCCTTGATGGATATGATGTAGGGTTGGGGGGGAGCGACGCAAAGCTGAATTATACTACTTTCACAGCATTACACTACACAGTTCATAAAAAATAAGCCGACACACACGAAGAAGAACCAAATTCGAATACAAAATCACAGTAGATAAGATTTAGATTAGTGAAATGGAATTCTTGTACATGCCACCAGCTAAAAAAGAGTAAAAGAATTCCAGGGAAAACAGTAGTCGCAACAAAAAATGAAGATGTACACATGCCCTACCTCAATAGCAAACAAACTATTTAGTGACAAACGCCCATGGACTAGATTAGAATACAAATCTGATACTTGCTCCCATGGTCTCGCATACATGAACTCGTAACTTTCCCTGTCAAAATAAAACAAAGATTCCATAAAAAGGAGAGAGATTATTATGAATCAGGTGCAGGGTTGGATTCATTAAAAAAAAGTACAAGTTGATCAAGATCATCTTATTTTCATCAGTTCTTCAGATCATAAGAAATTCCAAAGAAAGAAAGAAAGAAAGGCCATGATTGAATTGAATCCAAAAGCCATCATTCATTTCATAATAAGGTATTGATCATCAGAATTCAGAAAGAAGCAAGTGCAAGTACCTGGTAGTCCACCTTGAGTATTTGCAGGAATCGTTGTGGTTGTAATGCACGTAATGGACCTCCTCATGGTCATGGGTTTTGGTCTGGTTTTCCATTGCGATCGAGTTCGAGCTCCGAATCCAAGCTCTGGCTTTCAACACCTTTCCGCCTCCTATTCCTCTCCTCCTCCTCCTCAGCATGCCCAATTAGTTCCTCATCTGACCGACGTCATCCTATGCTAGAACACGGCAGCCGTAGTCGGAAATCCTCCGGCAGTTGAGGCCCGTACGGCTACGAGCTAGCTTTTCTCTTTGTTTCTGTGGGAAACGGGAGGCGATTGGAGAGGGAGAAAAAGGTAGGTTTTATTATGAGAGTTTCTAAACGCTGTATTTCGGGGAAGGGGGGAAGAAAATTTGAGGGGAAGAATTAATTTTACCTTTTTTAATTTGGGAAGTTAAAAATATGAGGAAGAAAAGTGAAAAAGATGTGCCCATCGATTTTCAGAAGATAAAATAAAAATAAATTTCTTCCATCCTCTCAAATCACACGCGGCCAAGTAGTGGACAAAGGACATGGTACTCTCTTTGCATGATTAAACACACTGTCATGTGCCATTGAATTAATAATGTGAGGATAAAGATAACCATTATAATATATTAATCTGTAAGGTTTTGAATCTAATTTTGAATGTCAGCTGCAATTTTGATAAAAAAAATTATCCCCTTATATATCAAATACTCCACGTTCTCTCCCCCACACATTACTTATACAACTATATATTCTTATCTTATGAAACCTCACATCCACTCTCCACTTTTGAAGGTTTCACTTCTTATTTTCCAATAACTCTATTTCTACCCCAACTTTGTTATTTTTCTTCTCCAATTCTCATTTTATACCACTTAGCTCTTATAGTATGCACTCATTTACTTTTAACAATTTTCTTTTTTTTTTTTATTTATAAGATTTAGAATTAAGATTAGCAGGCAATGATTATTTGGAGTTTTTGTTAGAAGGTAAGGAATCTATGAGTTTATTCCGCGGAAACGCTTTCCTGTCTCGTAAGTATTTTTCTTGATAACTGTGGAAATGAGTTTCCTATGGAGGGTATAAGAAATGAATTTCTTCAGAAAACTTCTCTCACTTTTCCTCACTCTTGTCCATTTTAACCTAAAACTTTACAACTCTTTCATTTTTTATTTCTTTAAATAAATTATTATTTAATGTTGAATAAATAATATACATGTTATGTTATTTTTCTTTAAAAAATTATTTCATCAAATAAGAAAATTTCATTTTCTATAAGAAATCCACAACCGCACCAAACAAAATTAGCACCAATTCAATGAGAATTTTTTTTTTACACCAAATATAAATTTTTAAGTTCTACGGAAATTCTTTTTCAAAATTTTCATTTTTATGAAATTTACTGACGTGACAATTTTTCTTTTCCACGGAAAGAATGGTCGTAGTGTAGACGAAAGAAACCGAGAAACCAAGGCGGTTCAGACTCTAAGGGCAGGTTTGTGTACACACCCTTTCCGCGGAAAGGGAAAATTACAACGTCAGCAAATTCCATAGAAATGGAAACCTTGGAAAATAATTTCCATAGAATTTAGAAATTTATGTTTGGTGCAAAAAAAAAATTCCTCGTTGAATTGGTGCTAATGTTGTTTGGTGCGGCCGTGGATTCCTTATAGAAAATGAAATTTTCTTATTTGGTGAAATAATTTTTTGAAGAAAAATAATATAACATGTATCTTATTTATTCAACATTAAATAATAATTTATTTAAAGAAATAAAAAATGAAAGAGTCGAAGAGTTTTGGGTTGAAATTGACAAGAATGAGAAAAAGTAAGAGAAGTTTTTTAAGAAAATTTATAGGGGTTTTTACCGGAAAAGTCCCAAAATATGGGCATTTACCCGGTATAGTACTGGCCCAATTCTCATCACTAATTGGGTCTTCCCGCCAATTTCCTTTTTTTTTATATGATATTCATAGCGACGATAGCGTCACTTGATATAATATTGAGTGACGATATCGTCACTTTGCGCAACCTTTAAATACTCGCGTCGTCCCCTGGTTTCAATCTTGTTCTACCCAATGGATCATAAAAAATCTTGTTTGGCTAGAAATGAAGCATGACTGGTCTATGGGCTTCTATTTTCGAGTGTAATCCGTCACTTTGATTCCATTTTTGTGGCTGTTGATCTTCATGAAAGAGGTTTGTACATTTATGTATATCTTTGCATGGTAACATGAAAAGAAATGAAGATAATGTATTTTTTTTTGTTGCTTTCCCTTTTACTCTTGGTGTCCATGATGTTAAAGATTGTCACGCACGTGAATGTTGTATTTTGAAAGTGAACATTCTTCTTCTGAACAAATGTTAGTCAATAAATCTACTCTGGCTCCAACTGATGTGTGACAGTTTTATTTGATTTTTTGTATTCAAGTGTAATCCGTCATTTTCTTAACATTTCTGTGGCTGTTGATGTACATTATTGAAGGTTTGTGCATTTATGTCTATCTTTGCATAGTAACATGGGGAAAAATTGAATATAACGATCATTTGTTATGCCTTTTCATTTACTTTTGGTATCAATGAAGTTAGAGACTATCACACACACTTGTATGTTGTGTTTTGGAGTGTGAAACTGAGTGTCTGTATTGTTTGTAATCTTGCATATGTTTTTTATATTGTTTGTAACCCTAGACACTTTTAAAAATTGTGGATTGTAAGGTGTTCTAGGCCATAGATGCCCCTCCACTGTGTTACGTCTTTGGCCCTTTGCAAATATCACACTTCTTTGGTCAATGAGGTGGTTGTCCCTATTTTCCGTACATGTTTGTACAAAAATAATGCCTAAATAATTATTTCTGTCCTGAAATAGGATGTCGGATGGTGAGTTGATTGTGATTTTTCATTATGACGGAGAATTTAAATTTGACATGATTCACCCGGTATACGAAGGCGGAAATCAGAAGATGAGGTCCATTCAAAGTGACATAACATACTCCGAATTGATGAACATAGCTCTTCAAACTACACAGTGGGAAGGAACCTGTGAGAACATAAGCATACGTTATCTTCATCACAATGGGCACGTGTTTTCATTGGCTGCCATAGAGGATGATAGCGACATCAAGTGCATGTTAACACTTTCACAACACAATACAAATGGGATATTACTATACATCAATAGAAGTTCGAATGGTTCTTCCAATAAGATAAGAGAACCTAGAAGGTACATAATATCTTTTTTTATGTATTTTATATATAATGCTTAATACTATTTCTAGTGGTCTAATGTAAATATTTCCATGTGTTTACCTTGAGCAGGTCATTTGAGATGGACATGCGTTCTTTACGAGGCAAATAAATTGATTTTTCTGGGAGCAATCACAATGATAAGCGCAAAGTACCTTCCAGGGAAAGTCATGAAATACCTACTGTCAATCTATGCGAAGACAATGACATTCATTTTTCAGCAGTCGAAGACATTGGTGGTAATGAATTTGCGAAAGAAAGTAGTTTTGTACTCATTGATCGTGTTGAGAAAGTTAACATGCCTGATGAAATAGAGTTTGTCAATGTTGAATCTGGGAACACGGGAACCAATCTTGCAGGGGTTTCAAAGGCAAGAGGCCAAAGACCTTCTATGTACAATGTTGGAGAACAAAGCTACCATAATCGGAAAGTTATATTCGAAGATGACATGGTCCCGGAAGAATTTGATACAGAGTTGGAACACAATTCATCTCGGGAGATGTGGCTTGGGCGCGAATTTCCGAACCGTGATGATTTTAGGAGAACTATAGCGAAATTTGCAATATACAACAACTTCACTCTCCAGCACTTAAAGACACAACAATTCAAAGTCACTGCACGTTGCAAGGAAACTGACTGTCCATGGCGCATTCACGCATCCATGATTGAGAGTGGACCACGCTTCAAGGTTAGGACCTACAACCCAATCCATAAATGTTCGAAGCCATCCATGGGTACTGCACATCGTCAAGCGTCATCAGAACTTATTGCAGAGTACATCTTGGAAAAAGTGCGGTTAAATCACAACATTAGGCCAAAGGAAATAATGAATGACTATCAAATGGAGTTTGGTGTCACAATTTCTTATAGGAAGGCACACATGGCAAGGGAAATTGCACTGCGCATTGTTAGGGGCTCATATGAAGATTCTTTTAAGATCCTCCCTTTGTATTGTGAGGAGTTGAAATTGATGAACCCGGGTACTGTCACCAATATTGATACGTCAGACGACGACAGGTTCAGGAGATTTTTTTGGGCATTTGGTCCATGCATCCGGTCATTCACAACATCCCTTAGGCGAATGATTGCTGTTGATGGATCACATCTCCGTGGCAAGTACCCAGGAGTTCTAATGGTTGCCGTGACCCTCGATGGAAACCACAAGCTGTTCCCAATAGCTTTTGCGTTTGCGGAGGCAGAACGGCGCGACAGCTGGGAGTGGTTCCTCGCCAATCTGTCTGTATCATTGGGAGAACCTACAGATTTGACAATTGTCTCCGATCGGCAGAAGGGCCTTGTTCCCGCGTTGGCAAATGTGATTCCAAGTGCACGTCATTCTTACTGTTGTCGTCATCTTGCGGAAAACATTAAGTCAACCTTCAAAGATCCGGCAATTGTGATGAAATTCTGGTGTGCTGCAAAGGCTTACAGAGCATGTGAATATGAGGCGTTTATGGAAGACATCAGGGCTGTTAATCAAGATGCATATAATTATATAAACGAATTTGGCCGGCAGCATTGGGCAAATGCCTTTGTCGAAGGTCGACGATATGACATGCTTACAAGTAATGCCGCTGAGTGCACCAACAGTATGCTGAAAGATACTCGAGCTTTACCAATTGTCAAGCAAGTGGAAGAGATAAGAGCTAGATTGATGGAGTTCTTCCAAAAAAGACAAGCTGAAAACTGCTGCATTAACAGTCGTTTGACTCCATATGCTGAGAAGTTGCTAGGACATGAAACAGAAGAAGCCCGAAGGTTGCACGTACGCGTTGCCGGACTCGTTGAGTTTCAAGTTCAGTCTGCACAGTATGTGGACATTGTTCATCTAGATCGTCGAACTTGCACGTGTCGCAAGTGGGAAGTACTTGGGATACCGTGCTCACATGCAATCGCTTCAATGCGAGTGAGGAAATATAATCCATATGAATTTTGCGACAATTGGTATCTAACAAGTGCACTACATGCCACGTACAATGAGGTGATTCACGCCACTCGTGATAGCAAACAATGGGAGCATATTTCGAACGAAAGAGTTATCCCTCCTCTTGCAACTAAACAGCCCGGGAGACCAAAGAAGAATCAAATACGAACTAAGGATCGTTACAGGGAACGGAGGGTGTTCACATGCTCCAATTGCAACGAGAAAGGCCACAATCGTCAGAGTTGTCGAAATCCCCCGGCTCAACATCAACAGACTTAGTCTCAATTATTTCTGTGAACTGTCGCCAACACAATACTCTCTTTGTTTTTTTGTGAGAAATTGTGTTCATGATGATGGACCATAATCCTGTGCCACTATTTATGTTCATCTTGTAAAGAACATACTTTTTTGTTTTGTTATCATGATGATGGACCATAATCCTGTGAGTTTGTTTATGTTCATATGTAAAGAAAATACTTTTTTTGGCCTTCACTTTCTGTAAGAATTATTTTGGAATATTGAAGTCAAAACATTACATACATTGTAAAATTCATTGCAAATCTTACATACATTGTGACAACCTGTAGCATTCATTCCCATTAAAAATAATCGTTAAAATTGCCACAACAAAATGATAAACTGAAAGAACTCCATCTATAAAATAATACATTAAGCAACTCCATCTAACCTAAATGAAACTTATGGACATCAAAACTGATTTACATCAGTTGCAAAAAGTAAAGATGAAAATTTCCATGTTCTCGGACAGTCATTGAGTTAGTGGATCAATCGGCAATCGATCGCTATTCAACTCCCAGCTTCGACCATAGATGTCTACAACGATCTTGCTACTATAATACGGTATATCAGTCGACGTGAATGCAATCGGTATACGGGCTGCAAGATGTTCTGCGTACGCTAGCGCGAAGACCCCGCAATCGTTGCCATTATCTTGATAAGGTATCTTCGTTTTCACAAGTAGTGTCCACACGCCAGTGTCGTACCAACCATAATTAGCATATTGATTGCCGAGGAAGTCAATCTGTTCATAGAAGATGTCAAAACTGATTAGATGAATTTAATAAAATAAAATGCGAGATGATATACCACACTTCAACAACCAGCCTACACAAATTAATTATTGTACTGTGCTTATGAATTCTTTAGCGACATTAACAGTCGTCCTGTCAGACTTCAAGCTATTGTAATACTCCCATCGTCTTTCTTCATTAAATCCTACGAGCAAACTGAAATGATGTTCATGCCACAATACGAACACCATCAACCGCTTTTCCTTTGCTTCCCAAACCCTCATCCCATCTTTACCCCAACAGTTATCTTGCAATGCCTTTGTGTTTTTGGACTGCCACCAACTCTGTGGACGCGAAGAACAATATAATTAATGCAGACATATGATCACTGAGGAAAATGAGACATTGTAGTAGAGAAGGTTGAAAATACAGCGCCAACAAGAAGCACTTACACAGATACTTGGATCGTAAAAATAAACATCCGGATATCGGACCTTTAGAACCTCAAACCACCAATACATGATGTTTGTGTCTAGCCAAGTGCCATCATCGAGCACTTTTTTCAAGGATCCAGCGGAAACCATTGTGCAGTATATATCAAGCTCATCCCGCCTGCAAATATCATAAGAACATGCATATAATTCGTGGTTACTTTTCATTGTACTCTTGAAGACTAATAAGGTATCTGAGTTTATTTATGGCGTTAAGATCACAAATTAATATTACTTTTCTTTGTAGAATCCAAGGAACCCCTCCAGTAGCGTCAACTCTTCCTCCGTCAAAGCGTATGCCGACCGCACCAGCTGATGGTCATAATCCTCGAAATAACGAGGGATCTTCCTCTCACGATGCAATCTCTTTATACGCCAGATCAATGTGTTGATATCAGACTTCGGTGTGTGCATCACTATTTGCAGAGAGGGACTTGCACCAGCTGGAGTAGTCAAGACATCGTCTAAATGTGGCACGACGGGCGATGCGAAACTAGCTGCTGGAGGGTCATCATCATGTATTGGCTCATTATCATGTATTGGCTCATCATCATGTATTGTCTCAATATCGATTCTTTTCCCTTCCGAATATTGTAGTCTCCTAGCAGTCGGCGACAAGTTTTTTCGCTCTCTACGCTTTGGGACTGCCCTTTTCCTTGATAATGATGACGAACCCTGCATTGACCAAAAAAACGCCAAAAAAGTAAATACATAGAGAGTAAACAAAGAAGAATCTTGGTGGAATTAAGAAAGCACATGGAACAATTACCTCCTTATCATCATCCACATCCTTATCATCATCCGACTGAGAGGTAGATGCAGATTCTGTTCCAAACCCTTCGAGAGCGGTAGCGAATGCATCTCTAAAGCTTTTGATCTTCTTCCGCAATCGGGTTGTAAAATCTCCCAATTTAATCTTCTTGCGATCAGCACGCAAGGATGAGCGCTCCACATACTCCAAAAAATGAAACACCTGATACAAACATCAAGGAAGACATGTCAATTTGTTAAATTGTAACAGCAACGGTTTTTAAATTAAATTGAAATACGTATATAATGATTGGATGCTCACATGTTTTCTTGTAGCATCATCCTTTAAATGCTCTGATCCCTTGCTGACTTTCTCCTCTACCACTTTCTGAGGACTTGCTGTTTCTTTGATCGGTGAGCCCCGTCCTTCACCATGGGCACCACATACTACCTCCATGATAGTGTTCAAGCCATACCATAAAAGATAATCATCACTATGTGTTTTGCTAGAGTCCTTCTTCCCGGAGAGTACAGAATTATGCCTTGACTCCCATAAGTTGAAAACATCTGGATGATTTTGACTATAATCAATCACACATCGCTCTATGCGCTCGTTCCGCTTGAATGGCACCTCGAATGGTGGGGGAACTGACTGTTTCATGCCAAATTGCTTGGTCACACGATTTGCATTATGCCTCTCGAACACCCAATAATGAATGAGGACTGTGCATGACGTAAACAATTTCTTGTCCCCTTTTGGCACACTTTGGAGCAGTTTTTTTGGCATCTCCTTGTATGGTTGCCATAAGAACTACACAGAGAATAAAACCATTAGCAACCTCTATAATTAAACTAAAGGTTATGAGACAAATGACGAAGTAACACTCATAGTAAATGAGTACCCCATCTTCCTTCAGACCGTTGATTTGAACGCGTATTTCCTTCATGTTTGTTAACTTCTTGTTATCTTTAAGTCTTTTCTCCCATGTTTTAAACAATGGAAATTGAAGATCATCCTGCCAACTAGGATCAGGCTTAGGGCACCTCCCAATAGCCATCCTAGAGTATGCCCATATCTACAAGTAAGAAACAACAAAGACACCAAAAAAGTCATGTAAAATTGCAAGAGAGTCATGAACATAGAAGTATGTTGACCAGATTAAAAAAGAATAACCTGTATCAGCTGTAGAGGGCCTGTTAGGGTCTTGAGCAGTGTAAGTTTACCACTTTCTTTTTTCTCCTCAACTTTCCCTCCCTCTTCACTCTCCTCTTCACCCCTTAATAGCCTAGTAGCCCTTGAAAGCATTCTGTACAAACTTGCAAGGCAAGCTGGACCCCATGCATAGGGCTTGAACTCCCTAAAGAGCTCTAACTGCCACGCTGGTCCCCTTGCACCAGAAGAGTTAGCAAAGATCTGTCCAGACACGAGGAAAAATAAATATGCTCTGGTCCTGCATACATCACTCCTATGCTTGGAGGGCTTGAAATTCTTCTCCAACCATTTGAATTTTATTGTTAGCCCTATCGTGTCTTTTCCCGGATGTGGGGCAAGGCCTAGCAACTCTTTACAGACTTCCGGGACGAATGCATTATTGAAGGTTCTTCCCGTTACCGGTTCACCATCAATAGGGAGTCCATAGATATAAGCAACGTCCTCCAAAGTGATCGTTGCCTCACCCGTTGGTAGGTGAAACGTATTAGTCTCGGGCCTCCATCTTTCAACTAACCCGGATATTAGGGCATGGTCTATCCTCATATAGTCTATCTCTGACAAATATGATAGACCAGCATCCCTCACATGCTCCTTTTGTTTTTCAGTCAAAACCCATATCTTCTTGTCGGGGTTGGTATTGATGCACCTGTAACATCCAGGTTCAGCCCCATTTAATATTGCCTTTGAGACATGTTGATCTTGATCATACAACAACTCCCCTTCATCATCAGAAGACGCGTCTTTCGCCATCTGTTCAGTTCAAAGGCATGTAACAGTGAGCATATACAGGTATGAGTTGAGGAGAGGATAAAATCAGCCACATTCATAAACGGAAATATACTAAAGAGTTATTGTATGATCATTAGAAAAATAAGACGACAATTAGTAGTATAATTCTACTCAACATAAACTCATAAAATATAATTAGTATTTTCAACAAATCAGGAGCAATCAACATTTACCGAATTAATCAAAATGCTCTCATACTGCTTATGATTGTTCTTGTTAGCAACCTGTTACACTTCGGCTTTCCCTTTGTATCTTTTTTTTTTTTTGTAGAATTAACAATGTTTTTAATGCAACAATGAACTGTACAAAGAGACAGTCCATCACTGTCCATCAAGGGTTAGAAACATTGGGTTGACCTGAAACTTCATATTTGGAGATTTCCATCCACCACTGTCCCATGATCTGCAGGGTCCGGTTGGGGCCAAGCAGCTGGTATGCATAGTAAGCCATGCACTCCGGATGCATGAGCATTTCCCCTGTATAAACCAATAGGCAATGATGCTATCATATTAATGAGCATGTCTGTGGTGAAATAGTTTCAACACTGTGGTTCCCTCCCCCAACCACCTATGAATAGAGTAATTCTAAAACAGGGGTCATTATAGATAGTGTTATGGCCATTTTTGCTTATCATTGTTATCATCAAGTCCCACAATGTTCTTAACTAGTTTCTTCTTAAGTGGTTTCTTAATCTTATTAAATTGCCCTAATATCTAAACTTATCTTCTACCACCATCTCATCTCATCTAGGTCTATATAGTGAGGGCAAATGATTCATGGAAGCCTTCATTTACCTATTAAAACCATTTCTCTTCCATGTTTAGTAAAAATGGTTAAGATAACTATCTTATTTATTTACAAATCTCGTTGATGAAAATGAATCTAAAAAATAAAAAACCTCTACTTTCTTGATTAATAAAAGCCAATGTTAGGATAGAACAAATAACCTTCTCTATTGAAGGTGAAGTCAAGTCTTAGTATTGCTTCCAATACCATTTTATTTTCTTTTTTTGCACAATGAACGTAGAGGAGGTGTAAATTCCCTAACTAATGAAAATGGTAGAAGGTAGTATCTCTTTTGCGATAATCATAAGTTGAAACCTACATTGTCCCATTTCATCGAACAAATACTGTGCGTGAGAGCAAACAATGTGAAAAAGAGAAAATGATATAACCAGAAATACATGATGGCTTACAAGAACAAAACAAATGAAGAATGGAGAGTCCAAACAAACATTATGCTTGAAAAAACAAAGGATGATGGATTATACCATACACAGCGGATCAAGAACTCGAAATACACTTAATGATCCGGAAATATTGTGCGGAAACGGGGCTAAAGGGACATACCTTCACGTGGATGTATCAAGGATGATGGATGATAGAGAAGGAAGAAGTATGGAGCAGCGCCGTCGTCGTTCTGAAGAAGGAGCAGAAGTTACAAATGGTGAAAATGGGGACGGGTAGGTTAAATAGGTATAGCGATGGACGACGCTAGCGTCACTTTAATCAGGACTTAGTGACGCTAGCGTCACTCACCCCAGATATCAAAAAAAAATACAAAAACGCACTAACGGACTTCGTTAGTGTCCACAATTTGGCTGGGACCCAGCAGGATAAATGCCTAAATTCTGGGATTTTTCCAGTAAAATCCCCAAATTTATTTTTCATACCCCATAGAAAACTCATTTCCACCATTATAAAAAAAAATGTTGACGAGGCTGGAAAATATTTCCGTGGAGTTATTCCGCAGCAAACGACTGAGAGCTGAATTCTCAGCGGAAAACACACCCGAAGATGTCCTAAATAAAATGCTCTAAAACTTGCTGCTATTCTCTTCACTCTCTCGTTCTCACAGGTCTGCGGAGAATAGTAGGTACGAAAAGAAAAACCCATAAGCTCTCTCTATCTTTTAATTCATTCTCTGTCAATGTTATATATCTCTATCGGTTTTGAAAGACTACTTTCTTTCATTAGGTTTTTAGGTTACTGCATTTTCGGGGTTTTGGGTGTTTAGGGTTTATATGATTTATGGTTTTGGGTGTTTAGGGTTTATGTGATTTATGGGTTTTGTTGATTTTACGGTGTTTTTGCTTTGATTTCGAGGGATCTAGGGCTTCTGAGATCTTCCAAAATTTTGATTTGTTTCATCATTTCAATCAATCAATCAATCAATCAGAAGTTAATATATTCTTCTAACCTAGAATTCAGAAGGTTTGTTTGGGTTTTGGGTTTTGGGTTTTCTCCCTCTCTCTCAAAACCTATATTAATACTACGTTTTTGTATATTTCTTTCCTGTTAGATTGATTGCAGTTCCCCTGAGACTGAGAGTTGGGTTTCCGTGACAAGTGATGGCACACTTGGGGGGTGGTGCAGAAGCGCACGCCCGGTTCAAGCAGTATGAGTACAGAGCAAATTCAAGCCTTGTCCTCACGACTGACTCCCGCCCCCGCGATACCCATGAGCCCACTGGAGAGCCTGAGTCTCTCTGGGGCAAAATCGACCCTAAGAACTTCGGTGACCGAGTGTATAAGGGAAAACCCCCTGAACTGGAAGAGAAGCTGAAAAGATCCAAGAAGAAGAAGGAGCAGGAGCCTCTCACCTCAGAACCTGCCCAGAAGAGGGAGAGCAAGCGGCGCCGCATCCAAGAAGACAGCGTCCTCTCCCTTGCAGACGATAGCGTGTACCAGCCCAAGACCAAGGAGACGCGGGCTGCATATGAGGCCCTGCTCAGTGTCATCCAGCAGCAGTTTGGTGGGCAGCCACAGGACATACTCACTGGTGCCGCCGATGAGGTATTGTCGGCTCTCAAGAATGACAAGGTAAAAAACCCCGATAAGAAGAAGGAGATTGAGAAGCTCTTGAATCCCATCTCTAGCCAGCTTTTTGATCAGCTGGTATCTATCGGGAGGCTGATTACAGATTACCAGGACGGGGGTGATGCGGCGGGGCCTGCAAATGCTGCCTCAGACGACGCACTTGATGATGACATTGGTGTGGCTGTAGAGTTTGAAGAGGACGAGGAAGAAGAGGACAGTGATTACGACCAGGTGCAGGAGGAGTCTGATGAAGAAGACGATGGCCCGGAATCGAACGGCAGCGGGGCAATGCAGATGGGTGGCATTGATGACGATGATGCGGAGGATACCAACGAGGGATTGATGCTAAATGTCCAAGACATTGATGCCTATTGGCTTCAGAGGAAGATTTCTCAGGCATATGAAAAGATTGATCCACAGCATAGCCAAAAACTCGCGGAGGATGTGCTTAAGATCCTTGCTGAAGGCGATGATAGAGACGTTGAAAATCGCCTAGTAATGTTACTTAATTATGATAAGTTTGACCTCATTAAATTATTCCTGCGGAACCGGCTTAAGATAGTTTGGTGCACACGCCTAGCAAGGGCAGAAGACCAAGAACAGAGGAAGAAGATTGAGGAAGAAATGATAGGGCGTGATTTAGCTGCAATTCTGGAGCAGCTGCATGCTACAAGGGCGACTGCAAAGGAACGCCAGAAGAATTTGGAGAAGAGTATAAGGGAAGAGGCCAAGCGGTTGAAAGATGAGAGTGGTGGTGATGGGGAAAGGGATAGGGATAGGGATAGGAGGGTTGTTGACAGAGAGGCAGATAGTGGTTGGTTGAAGGGACATCGTCAGTTGCTCGACCTTGACAGCCTTGCGTTTCAGCAAGGAGGTCTTTTGATGGCGAATAAAAAATGCGAGCTTCCTCAAGGCTCTTTCAGGACCAATCGCAAGGGTTATGAGGAAGTTCATGTGCCGAGGCTGAAGCCGCAGCCACTAGCTGAGGGCGAGGAGCTTATAAAGATATCTGTCATGCCTGACTGGGCGCAACCAGCTTTTGAGGGCATGAAGCAACTAAACAGGGTACAGAGTAAGGTTTATGAAACTGCCCTATTCACCCCTGAGAATATCCTCTTGTGTGCTCCAACAGGCGCAGGGAAAACGAATGTCGCGATGCTAACCATACTTCAGCAGATTGCTCTGAATAGGAATCCAGATGGGACTTTCAATCATAGCAATTACAAGATTGTTTATGTGGCTCCAATGAAAGCTCTGGTTGCTGAAGTGGTTGGAAACTTGTCTCATCGACTAAAATATTATGGTGTCAATGTGAAGGAGCTGAGTGGTGACCAGAGCCTTTCTCGTCAGCAAATTGATGAAACTCAAATAATTGTCACGACTCCTGAGAAGTGGGATATTATCACTAGGAAATCCGGTGATCGAACCTACACACAGCTTGTGAAGCTTCTAATAATTGATGAGATTCATCTTCTTCATGATAACAGAGGGCCCGTGCTTGAAAGTATCGTAGCTAGAACCGTTAGACAAATTGAGGCCACAAAAGAGCACATCCGTTTGGTGGGGCTATCAGCCACACTTCCAAACTACAAAGATGTGTCCCTATTTCTGCGTGTTGATGATAAGAAAGGCCTGTTCCATTTTGACAATAGCTACAGACCATGCCCTCTTGATCAGCAGTACATTGGAATCACAGTGAAGAAGCCTTTGCAGAGGTTCCAATTGATGAATGACCTTTGTTATGAGAAGGTCATGGCAGTCGCAGGAAAGCATCAAGTGCTTATATTTGTACACTCTAGGAAAGAAACTGCCAAAACAGCTCGTGCAATACGAGACACTGCTCTTGCTAATGATACTCTTGGCCGTTTCTTGAAAGAAGAAAGTGCTAGCCGGGAGATTCTCCACAGTCACACGGACATTGTCAAGAACAATGATCTCAAAGACCTCTTACCATATGGGTTTGCAATTCATCACGCTGGAATGGCAAGGGTGGACCGTGACCTCGTCGAGGAACTCTTTGCTGATGGGCACATACAGGTGTTGGTTTGCACTGCTACACTTGCCTGGGGTGTGAACTTGCCTGCCCATACTGTGATAATCAAGGGTACTCAGATTTACAATCCAGAGAAAGGGGCTTGGACTGAACTGAGTCCTCTGGATGTTATGCAGATGCTTGGCCGTGCAGGAAGGCCTCAGTATGACACTTATGGAGAAGGAATAATCTTGACCGGCCATGGGGAGTTAACATACTACCTTTCCCTCATGAATCAACAACTTCCTATTGAAAGTCAGTTTATTTCCAAATTAGCTGATCAGCTGAATGCAGAGATTGTCCTTGGAACAGTTCAAAATGCTAAAGAAGCATGCAATTGGCTTGTGTATACGTACTTGTACATTCGCATGCTAAGGAATCCCACTCTCTATGGTATATCAGCTATACCAGAAAGTGATAGAGCTTTGGAGGAAAGGAGGGCTGATCTGGTAAGCATGTGGTCCTTGAATTATGTGGTTTTCTACTGCTGTGTACACTCCTATATCTTATCTTTTTACTGTGTTTATGTGTGGTGTTATTGGTTACATCAACTTCTAGTTTTATTTGAATCACTCTTTCTGTCAAAATCATGGTAGTAAGTTTCACCTCAATCCGTTTCCATAATATACCAACCAAAGTTTTATTTCCATGGTAAGGGCAAATAAAGTTTACATGGGATGTTGCTAGAAATTAAATAAATATATATATATATCCTAAAGAAGCACGCATCCTCATTGTAATGAAAGTGAGATTTTCGATTGAATTTCTATCATAGAAAGTTTTGCACACTAAATTAGGTGAGTAGTGCCAATATAGTGACAATCTTAGAATTAATGGAAATTTTGGATGTTGCCTAAAAATATATTTGGAAACAGATATAACACTTTTTCCCCACAAATAGTGTATGCTTCTGTGGGTATGGTAATTTTTTGACACTAGAGAAGTATTACAGGACAGAAAAAAAGAAGGGAACTTACAATTTTATAATTTTTTCTCCTTGCAAGAAATTCATCTAATATTTTCTTGCAAGACCCCATGGAAGAAACCTCTGTTCTCGCACAATTTCAGCGTCATGGATGGGCAATGCTGCAAGGGATTTTGTATAGTTGAGGAAATCACAAACGGGTGAGAGATAGATGTGCAAGAACAAGGTAATCTGTAGGGATCTGGATCCTCTATAGCTTTCTCAGGGAGCTCCCTGCTACTTTTTAAAACATGACATGTGGTAGAGTTTGTAGGGCTTCTAGGGCTACCATTATGGCCTTGGATTGGACAGTTGCAAACAACTAATGGATTTGAATTGATCAATTGTAGATCGCTGATCTGCATCTTGTATAACATGGGGGGGCTCCATCCAATGCTGTGACCACCCACCCACCCACCCACAAACACAAAAAGAAAAAAGCACCTCTTCCTCCCTCCCTGTCTCTCACTCTCCCATTTTTTTTAATTTATTTGAAGTAGCAGTTGATGTGGAAGTTCTCAAGGATCTGTGTCCAATCTTTGTAATCATAGTCCTGTATAAGTAGGTTTTAATTACTGATCACGGGTAGGACACCTCATATAAAGGGATTTGTCATTATTACTAGTGGGTAAACTGTCAGGCAAATAAAGTCTTAGATGAAGTATATATGTCGGCAACTGCTCTGATAAGACAGCTACTTTTAGTGATCGGATTCTTTGAGATTTGCTATCATAACTGATGAGTGTGACAAATCAGAGGTAGCCATAAAGATTGGAAACAAATACTTATAATCTGGATACTTATAATCTTCATTGTGGAGGATTTCAATATGCGAATCTGATGATCTTAAATAAACTGTTGGATCCCCCACTACAAGACAAAATAGTTGTTACTCCCTTCTGCTTCTATAGTATATATAAGATTGGGCAAAAGAGAGAGGGAGGGAGGGATCACCAAGACCATTATCTTAAAATAGAATTAGAAAGAAAACCCTATGAAAAAAAAAAAAAAATTGGAATTTGGTAATGCAAAAAAGAACAATAATATAAAGACAGAAATGGTATAAGGGAATTAAACAAAAGTTGAAAGCCATACAAACTCTCTAAGCTTTCTTCATTAGGAATTAAATTATAAAACATTCTGAAAATCTTAAAATAAACCTCAGATCCTACTTTTTCCTACTTTGATCTCTAGAATCCTCCTTTTCTCCACTTTGAACTCGAAGGGTAGAATAGACTGCACTAAATTATGATTCTTGGGCTCTTTTATTGAGGATTGAGGAAAGAGCTGTTGAAATTTTATGCTTCAAGAACATTTTTTTTGAAACTAGTAGCAGTGGTAGGGAGCTTGAGTAAAGACTTTTAGGTCTTTCATTGGAAAGAGGTGAGTAAATGACTAAAATGGCATCTTTCATCTGTTACAGGAGGTCATAAGAGAAGAAACTTTTCTCTGAAAGAGCTCCCCAAGATTCTATGTCATGCCCATCCTGGTATTTGACATTTGTGACACGTCTAGCCTTCTTAAAGACCTTCCACTTTGTTTAATAAGTTTGTTCTACCAATTGCTATTTACTTTTTACAATTTTATTGTAATGGGATATGTATCACCCTTCAAGCCCTTTAAAAGCTCTGGCACAAGTCATGCTCTTAAGCTGCCTCACAAACCTTTCCCATTAATATATTAGATTCATCGGAAGTGAAAGTAGACTCATGGCGACAACTTTGGTTCCTATATTCATAATTTTCAAAATCGAAATCGTATCGCAAATCGTTCATACACATGAATCGAATTGAATCACGTATAGTAAGATTTTTAGTTTTTCTAAAAAAATGAAAAATAATTATAAATTAAAAGAAAAAGAAAAAAAGTAATTACTCATAACCATTCATTTTTCCAGTTCATTTTTCCATTTATAGCAGTATAAATATAATAACAAGCAAGTCTATCATACATTCATATTAAGAATATCATGAGATAAATTAATATATATATATACACATGAAATAAATGATGTGTAAATAGTTAAATAAGTTTAAAGTATCAATAATATTTTTTTATTATCTTTAAATAAAAATTAAAAAATAAAAATAAAATCCAATCCATCAGTCTTACACAGTTGGATAATTCTTGAAGTTAAGAAAGTGTTCACTAAGAAAAAAACCAAAATAGATTAAAAACGGAAGAAGATATAGACAAGCACCATACGTACAGTCGAATAATGCTTTAGTTAAATGCATGTTCTTTATTCATCTTTAAAACCTTATCAAACCGAAAAAAGTTCTTAGGAGGTTTTGTTAACTTCTAAATAACCTTTTAAAAATAAAAGCTCTAAAAGAAAGAAATAATAAAGAAAGAAAAAAGGTAAAAATATTATTAATATTAACTTATTGGTTGTAGCTAAGCAAGAATAGCAGAATCGCTTGAATATCGAATCATAGGATTCACACCTGAATCCTAAGATTCATTTGTAAATGAGATTCATTGCATTGATTGATACAAATCATTTTCCTTAAGATTCGGGATACGAATCGTAGAATTCTGATATTTATGCCTATATTAAATGAATGTACATGGCCCTATGAGAGGTTAGGACCATCATGTACATATTTGCTATAGAATGTAGGGTTCGCATTTGTTTTTGTCTTTTAGAAGGGTGATTGGCTACATAAACTGGCTATCAGAGAGCAGTCTGGTTTACGATTCCTTTTTTTCAATGTCAGTGGAGGTGGTTGAATGTGTGGCATTGTTTGTGTTCTTTAGTTTTGTTTTCATGTTTATTTTAATGTACTTCTATTGGATTTATGTACTTACTACTATTGTTGCAAATATCATTATTGGGATAATATTGGCACGAGATAATACAATTACAGTTATCATTCAAAAAAAAAAGGCAGGAGATAATATCTGGATAATATAAAATCCTGGTATTTATCTGGATAATATTAGAAAAATAGATTTAAAAGTAAATATATATTTTAAAAGTAAAAGTAAGAACAGTACATAAACAGTTAAATCATCAAGCACCTATGATACACCTAAATATATATTGAAGAAAAAAAATTCAGCTTATGGCTCAATGAACATTTCATGGCATGCTAGGATGAAAACTAGTTCCTGAATATCCAAAGGACTTGAAGTGGATAAAACTGGGTATGGTCTAATACCTGAACTTGTTTTTAGTTGGGTACGGTTCTGGTCCACTGCTTATACATATGTAAAAATTAGGCCTGAGTTTGGGTCTACCGATTTGATACTTGAGGACCTGATTATCTGAGAAGCCTCGACAGTTTACTATATATCTATATATTATGCATATAACAATGCACCTGAATGCTCACAACACAGCTTCTTAGCTGTTCATCCTTTAAGGTCTCAAGTTTGAAACCTTCCCCCAACGCGGCATTGTTATGATTTTTTTTTTTCTTTTTGGTACTTCAAAAGGAGTTAGGTGACTGGGCCTGGATCCAAGCCCTTTATTTGAGTTAGGTCTTTGTTCAGCCCTTTAATTTGAATTCAGTATGGATTTGTGTCTTGTGACCTTGACCCAATTCAGGTCCCTGTTTGAGTACGGGCAGATTGGGCTTGGGTGCATACTGTACCTGACCCTAATTCAACGAGTTTTTATCTCTAATGGAGTGCCGTGGGTCATTGATAGCAACTGTCCCTACGCCTAGTTATTAAATTGCCACGCAGAGAGCTCACCCCTTTATGAAGTTTCTTCGATGATATCCACCAAGTATACTTAAAGCAGCATTAGTTCGGCAATTCTGCATTTATGATGATCGTTTGACTTCAAATGAAATATAAAATGGTGATATCTTTGTCAATTTGATTTATGTAAGGGTATTGGTATATTGAGTTCATTGGTTAGGAACAATTAATATCATAGTTATGTTTGCAATGCATTTTGATGTGACCTTTAACGCATTATCATATTTTCCAAAAGCTCTCTTGAGCTATATTGTTGATATTATCATATTATCATGTTAGTGTCACAAGCTTATTGCAATAAAATTAGTTTTGGTGATAAGTATAATTTACCATGATATTGTTTCAACAAGACACTTTCGAGAAAATATCATGATAAATTCATAATATAGGCGATATGTTGGAGTTCTCCAGATTATTACTTATGCAGTTTTAGGTTTTTATTTATCCCCTGTTGGATTCCTTTGGAGTTTGAGTTGATTAGCTTTTCTTGTTTTCCATCAGTACCATATTTTTGTCCATGTGAATATGTGATACCAACATCCTCTTCTTTTTTCTTTTTTTTAGAATGGTTAATATTTGTATTATCTCATTGCTTTCTTATTTTATTTTTTTTGCAGATCCATTCTGCTGCAACTGTCTTGGACAAAAATAATCTGGTCAAGTATGATAGGAAGAGTGGGTATTTCCAGGTGACTGACCTAGGTCGGATTGCGAGCTACTATTATATTAGCCATGGGACGATATCCACCTACAATGAGCATCTGAAGCAGACAATGGGTGATATTGAACTTTGTCGATTGTTCTCTCTGAGTGAAGAATTTAAATATGTGACAGTTAGACAAGATGAGAAGATGGAACTGGCAAAGTTGTTGGATCGAGTGCCCATTCCCGTGAAAGAAAGTTTGGAAGAGCCTAGTGCGAAGATCAATGTTCTCCTCCAAGCTTACATTTCACAGCTGAAGCTTGAGGGGCTTTCACTGACATCTGATATGGTATTCATTACCCAGGTATGTTGGATGTCCTGAATGCCTCTTTATGTTTTGACCTTCGGTGTTTCAACATGCTGAGCCATATCTAATCACATATATGCTCATTTTCTTTTTTTACTTTTTTTGTAGAGTGCAGGCCGTCTTATGCGAGCTCTTTTCGAGATTGTACTAAAAAGAGGATGGGCCCAATTGGCTGAAAAGGCTTTAAATTTGTGCAAGATGGTCAATAAGCGTATGTGGAGTGTCCAGACCCCATTGCGTCAATTTACTGGAATTCCGAACGAGATATTGATGAAATTGGAGAAGAAGGATTTAGCGTGGGAAAGGTATTATGATTTGTCCCCTCAGGAGATTGGGGAGCTTATTCGTTTCCCCAAGATGGGCAGAACACTACACAAATTCATTCACCAGTTCCCAAAGCTTAACCTTGCGGCACGTGTTCAACCTATTACTCGTACAGTATTGAGAGTTGAACTCACAATAACACCTGATTTTCTGTGGGATGATAAAGTCCATGGTTATGTGGAACCTTTTTGGGTTATTGTTGAGGACAATGATCGTGAAAATATTCTTCATCACGAGTATTTCCTTATGAAGAAGCAATATATTGATGAAGACCACACTTTGAATTTTACTGTGCAAATTAATGAGCCATTGCCTCCGCAGTACTTTATACGTGTTGTATCAGATAAGTGGCTTGGGTCTCAAACTGTATTGCCTGTTTCATTCAGGCATCTTATCTTGCCAGAGAAATATCCTCCTCCAACTGAATTATTGGACTTGCAACCGTTGCCTGTGACTGCTTTGAGGAATCCCTCTTATGAATCTCTTTACCAGGCATTCAAGCATTTCAACCCCATTCAAACACAGGTTTTCGGTGTACTATACAACACAGATGACAATGTCCTTGTTGCAGCACCAACGGGAAGTGGAAAGACCATATGCGCTGAATTTGCTTTGATGAGGAATCATCAAAAGGGACCAGATAACATCATGCGTGCCGTATATATTGCTCCTATTGAAGCTCTGGCTAAAGAACGGTATCGCGACTGGGAACAAAAATTTGGGGAGGGTCTTGGCATGCGCGTGGTCGAACTAACTGGTGAAACTGCGACAGATTTGAAATTGCTTGAGAAGGGTCAAGTTATTATTAGTACCCCTGAAAAGTGGGATGCTCTTTCTCGACGTTGGAAACAACGGAAGCATGTTCAACAGGTTAGCCTTTTTGTCATTGATGAGCTTCACATGATTGGTGGGCAAGTGGGACCTGTTTTGGAGGTGATTGTCTCTAGAATGAGGTACATTTCAAGTCAGGTTGACAACAAGATTCGCATAGTGGCACTTTCAACTTCTCTTGCAAATGCCAAGGATCTTGGGGAATGGATCGGTGCTACTTCCAATGGACTCTTCAATTTTCCACCTGGTGTGCGTCCTCTGCCTCTTATCATACACATTCAAGGAGTGGATATAGCTAATTTTGAAGCAAGGATGCAGGCAATGGCCAAGCCGACATACACTGCCATAGTCCAACATGCAAAAAATGGTAAACCTGCTCTTGTATTCGTTCCTACAAGGAAGCATGCTCGCTTAACTGCAGTTGACTTGATGACTTATGCAAGTACTGATAACAGAGGAAAGCCAACATTTCTACTTCGATCAGAAGAGGAGTTGGAACCTTTCCTTTCAAAGATCAAGGAACCCACTTTGAGTGCCACTCTTCGTCATGGTGTTGGGTATTTGCATGAAGGTCTTAGCAGCTTGGAACAGGAAGTGGTATCACAATTGTTTGAAGCTGGATGGATCCAGATATGTGTTGCATGCAGCTCACTGTGCTGGGGAATGCCGCTATCAGCACATTTGGTGGTAGTTATGGGAACTCAATACTATGATGGGAGAGAAAATGCCCATACAGATTATCCAATTACTGATTTGTTGCAGATGATGGGCCATGCTAGTAGACCTCTTCTAGATGATGAAGGAAAATGTGTCATCTTGTGCCATGCACCTCGTAAAGCATACTACATGAAGTTTGTGCATGAAGCACTTCCTGTGGAAAGTCACCTGCAACACTTTCTTCATGACAATTTGAATGCTGAAGTAGTAGTGGGAACTATTGAAAATAAGCAAGATGCAGTGGATTATCTTACTTGGACATTTTTGTACAGGAGGCTTACTCAAAACCCTAACTACTATGGTCTCCAGGGTGTTAGTCATAGGCATCTTTCAGATCACCTTTCAGAGCTTGTGGAGAACACATTGAGTGATTTGGAATCGAGCAAGTGTGTGGCAATAGAAGAGGATATGTATCTCTCCCCGTTGAACCTGGGGATGATTGCATCATATTACTACATCAGCTATACCACCATAGAACGGTTTAGTTCATCATTGACATCGAAAACAAAGATGAAGGGTCTTTTGGAAATTCTAGCTTCAGCTTCAGAATATGCGCTACTTCCGATACGGCCAGGTGAGGAAGAGCTGATAAGAAGATTGATTAATCACCAAAGGTTTGCTTTTGAAAATCCAAAGTGTAATGATCCACATGAGAAGGCAAATGTGCTTTTACAAGCTCACTTTTCTCGGCATACTGTGGTTGGAAACCTTGCGGCTGACCAGCGAGAGGTTCTCCTTTCTGCCAACAGGCTGCTCCAGGCAATGGTTGATGTTATTTCTAGCAATGGATGGCTTGGTCTAGCACTTCTTGCGATGGAGGTGAGTCAAATGACGACACAAGGCATGTGGGAGCGTGATTCCATGCTCTTGCAACTTCCGCACTTCACCAAAGAATTAGCAAAGAAATGCAAAGAAAACCCAGGGAAAAGTATTGAAACCGTTTTTGATTTGGTGGAGATGGAGGATGATGAGAGACGAGCATTGCTTCAGATGCCAGATTCACAACTATTGGACATTGCTCGTTTTTGCAACCGTTTTCCAAACATTGATATGAGCTTTGTGGTTCTAGATAGTGATGATGTGAGGCCTGGTGAAAATGTTACTTTGCAAGTAACTCTTGAACGGGACCTTGAGGGGCGGACAGAGGTTGGACCAGTTGATGCTCCCAGATATCCTAAAGCAAAAGAAGAAGGATGGTGGCTTGTAGTGGGTGATAATAAAAGTAATCAATTGCTTGCCATAAAGAGGGTTTCTTTGCAACGAAGATCAAAAGTCAAGCTTGATTTCACTGCACCTGTGGAAGTTGGCAAGAAGTCATATACTCTGTATTTTATGTGTGATTCATATTTGGGGTGTGACCAGGAATATGGCTTTACAATTGATGTCAAAGAAGGAGCAGAAGGTGATGGAGATGGGAGAGAATGAGCAAATTGGTGAGGCATCCATTGGTCATATAGGACTCTGGTAAGTTGATAGTTCTTTTCATCCCAGTGATTTTTTTTTTTTGTTTTGTTATTATCATAACCTTCATGTGCTGATTTATTTATTTATTTATGATCTTTGTTATGCTTTTGATTGCTTTATCCTGAAGATGATGATGGTTGTATCTTGTTTATGATGGATATTTCTTTTTATGATGGACTGCTGTTATTTAACTGTGACTAACCTAAAATGATGGAGTGAATTCAATTGAAATGAATCATCTTTTTAATCTGTTCCTGAAACTAATACTAACTTATTATAACAAAGGACTTGAGTCAGCCTTTTGAATTTCTCAATTTATTGTAGAAAGCTGTTACAGTTAACAAGTTAAACGAATGATCATATACACGAGTCACTTGATAACTGTGTGAAAAGTCTACCTATTATTGAATTAAGTGATATGTCCCTATACATCCTTTTTAACCCTGAATTCAACCTGCAGACAAACCTAATCCTAACTGTATCAATTGCCTAAACCTTAACACGAAGCCGCCGTTTCCGGATTTTCCCCAATTCACACCTATATTGTCTGTTTAAAGTCGCTGTCTGTTACAGCAATTCTGAATACGCTGTCTCACCCCATAATCTCAACACAGATTACCCCTAAAACAGCATCATTAACTTAAGCCCTGACATGACATGCACAATCCCTCGCATTAGTGACTTGCGGATCTTCTTTGGTTACTGTAAATCTGTAATAACATTTTAATTTGCTGTAACAGAGCTGAATCGATATCTATTCTCAACTGAGGAACCAAAACCAATCCACACCTCTTTTTTTTCAATATTTAAAATTCATTAAAAAAAAAAAAAACAGTACAAGAGACTTATAGTGAACAGGAAGACAACAACATCGAATCCCCTGAAAACAGGAAACAAGCAAAACAAACCCTAACAATGCCAAGTAGAACGACAGACGAGACAACTCCCAAAATAATACTAAAGGACAATGTAACCCCCAAAATAGTTACAGGAATGTTGCTTTATTGGCAAGTGCATTCGGATGTAAAGTTGGGAAGCTCCCATCGAAATATTTGGGATTACCTTTATGTATTGGGTTACCAAAGAAAAGCCTTTGGGATACAGTTGCGGAGCGAATAAAGAAGAAATTAAGTTTATGGAAAGGAAGATATTTGTCTATGGGAAGACATGTTGTTTTAATAAAATCAGTTTTGTCAAGCATTCCGATTTATTTTCTTTCTTGCTTTAAATCTCCTAAAAGTGTCTATCGACAAATTGAGAAAATCCAGCGTGATTTTCTTTGGAATGATTCAGCTGAAAAGAGGAAATATCATTTGGTTGAATGGAAGGAGGTTTGTAAACCCGTTGCTCATGGTGGTTTGGGTATTCGTTCTATTGAAAAGGTCAATGAAGCTTTGTTGGGAAAGTGGTTATGGAGGGTGGGGGATCCAGGCCAGGGTATTTGGAGGCGGCTTTTATTGTGTAAATATAAGTTGGGTAATTGAGGTTGGTGTATTCCAAAACATGATTACATGGTTTCAGGTTTATGGAGGTCTGTTATATCTATTCAAGATGATTTTGCTTCTTGGATTCGCTATAGGGTTCATAATGGTCATCGTGTTAAATTTTGGCATGATGAGTGGTGTGGGCAGTTTGTTTTGAAAAATCAATTCCCAAACTTATTTTTGGTGGATTGGAGGCAAGAGGCTTTTGTTGTTGAAAATTTTAGTGGTTCTGGTGGAGGTGTAATTTGGAAAATTGTTTTTCGAAGAAACCTGACTGATATGGAAATTTCTGATTTTGCTGTTTTGCTTGGCATCCTTGATAAGGTATATGTGTCAGTTGTCAGGGATGATGAAAGGATTTGGAAACCTGCTGTAAAATGTCAGTTTTTAGTTAAGTCTTTTTATAATCTTTTGGCTGATAGTTCAAGTCAAGGGAAAGGTTGGCAATCTCTTTGGGATCCCTATGTTCCGCCAAGGGTTTAGGTGTTTTGTTGGGTGGCAAAAAAGCATAAAATTCTGACTATGGACAAGCTGCGAAGGAAGCATTTTTTAGTAAATGGGCGTCCTATGTTGAGGAAACGGCACATCGTTTATTATTTCATTGTCAGTTTGCTTATAAAGTTTGGATGGCTATGTTAAATTTCTTTGACATGAGTTCGGTGATGCCTAATAATGTGGAGGATCTTTTTCTTCAATGGCGTTTACGAAGTAAGTTTGTTCGTGGCAATATTTTGTGGAAGTTAGTTGCTTTTGCTACGATTTGGAAATTGTGGTTGGAGAGGAATAGAAGAGTGTTTATAAACAAGAGTAAATCTGTTGAGGAAGTTGTTAAGTCCATTGTTTGGACAGTGTCAGAATGGGTTTGTAATAGTATGGACTTTATTGGTGGCTCTTTGGAAGACATTAATCGGTCTTGGACAACTGTTTTAAAAGGAGGTTGGCGTCCTAGAATCGTGCATAGAACAGTTTGGAACCATCCCCCTCCTGGTATTTTTGAAGTTAAACTTTGATGGTAGTTTTGTTCAAAGTGTTCAATGGGGAGGTATTGGTGGCGTCATCACAGATTGGAATGGAATCATTATTAGAAACTTTTCTGGGCCCGTGGATTCTTTTGATGCTAATGAAGCAAAGTTGTTTGCTCTTCTAATTGGGTGTCGTGAGCTGCGTAGATTTGGATGTCTCAATCCTATCATTGAAGGTGATTCTTTTTCTTCTATCCAATGGGGTTCTGGAAGACCTATTCATCCTTGGAGGCTGGCAGATTGGGTGGAGGAGGTGCAAGATATTTCAAGTTTGTTGGGTGCTTCTTTCCATCATATTTTAAGAGGCTAATTCTATGGTGGATGGTCTGGCCAGGGTAGGAGTTCTTCGCACCTCTATTTCTTTTGATGTATAATTTCTAGTGTTTTTCCCTGTTCGTTGTAGCCTTTGTCGTCTTTGTTTTTGTCTGGTTTCTTGTGGAATTAAAATTTTATCATTTATCAAAAAAAAAAAAAAAGTTACAGGCAATCCCCAAAATAATACTACAGGACGGCCACATCTTTCCAATTGAACATGATTCGGTCTACAGAATAATCTCTGAAGATGGGGTTTGTTGACACCCACTGAGCCACCGAAAATTTGATCTTTCCACAAATCGACTCTCCATTGGTCACGATTTCTTCAAAACATCTAGCATTCCTCTCCTTCCATATATGCCAAATAACTGCAAGAAAGGTGAGCTTCCATCTCCTTCCCCTTGTGTGATCTGATGGGAGACTTCGAAGCAATAAACAAGTCTTGTATCTGATTTGGGAAGACCCAACTGCAACCAAACCAACTTATTACAGTATTCCAGATCTTCGCGGTACTATTACACCGTAGGAGGAGATGATCTATTGTTTCCTCATCTTCCAAGTTCCAAGCACATAGGGCATGCACGACCACAATCTTCCCTCTTCGTTTGAGGTTATCCATAGTAAGAATCTTTCTTCGGAGGACTAACCAACCAAAAACCACAGTTCTTTGTGGGGCCTTGAACTTCCAAATATTCTTTATCTGGGATCTCCTCTCTGTTAGCCGAATAGAATGATGCTACCGAGAATGAACTGTCTTTTGAGGCTTTCCAGATCCTGGTATCCTCCCCTTCTTCCGGGATAAGCACAACCTTAAGAAGGTTAATTAGTGATAGAAACTGCCTTTCCTCAATCCCCTTTAGGTTTCTTCGGAATATGGGGCTCCAAATCACCTCCTTCTTGGTGCCTTTTCCAAAATAGCTTTTAACATTAGCTTCCTTCACCAGAGCACATTTAAACAAAGATGGGAACTGCTTTGCTAGCGGGTACTCCCCTATCCATATATCTTTCCAAAAGAGAATCTTCTCCCCAAACAAACTTGATACTTGATGTTTTGCATAAACTTTTCCTTCACAGAAGTTATGCCTTTCCACATGAGAATCTATACCTGGTTGTCTTTAATCTCCCAGCCATCCCTTTGGTTGCCATATTTTGCCATCAAAACCTTCCTCCATAGGCCTTCTGACTTGTCTCCTAACCTCCATAGCCATTTCCTCAGCAATGCTTCATTCATGCCTCTAATGGATTTGATGCCCAATCCCCCTTCCAACTTTGATGGGCATATTGAAGACCAATCCACGAGGTGATATTTCTTTTCTTCACTCCTCCCTTGCAAAAGAAAATCTCTTTGGAGCTTCTCAATCCTGTTGATCACTGATATTGGGCACCATAGAATGGAGTAGTAGTAAAGTGGAAGGTTTGTCATTACTGCTTTTATAAGGGATATTATTCCTCCCATAGAGAGGTGAGTGGCTTTCCAAGCACATAGTTTCACTTCCATCCTCTCATGCACATAGGGCATGCATTGACCACAATCTTCCCTCTTTGTTCGAGGTGAGTGGCAATCCACACCTGTTATAACACCAAAACCAGAACCAAGTTTCTATTTATTATTTCTTTCTTTATTTTGGTTAGCCAGGGTGTAAGAACTCGGATCTCCTTACGAATAAAATTCGAGAGTGTTTGCTTCTGAATTTTTTTTTTTTTTCTGGTTGTGTTGAAGATACGTCAGTTCTGTCGACTGCCATTCTGCACAAGTGGAAGGGCGTGTTCCAACCGGACTGTTGTTGAATTCCCAGTGGCTGCTGCCTGTTCTGCACTAATTCAAGCCGGTGAGTTTTCTGCAGAAGGCACAGTTCCTACCATCGACTGTTTCTTGGAAATACACTCCTTTGAAGTGATTAAGGTTGCATGATATTGGTATCAGAGCAAGTAAGTCCTGGCTGAATTTATTATCTCCATTCCATTTAATTGCCTACAGTTACTTCCTGTCATCTTCTTCTCCTCCTCCCTACTTTTTTTTTTCTTCATTTTTACAAAATTCAAAAAGTCCCAATTACTGTTGAAACTTTGCCGAAATTTCTGTAGAATTTTGACCCTTAAGAGAGCGTTTTCCCAAATTCAGCCTCAACCAAATTTTCTTTCGTTATCCAATTCCCAAATCCAACATCCACTACCTTAAACAATCCATCTCAACCCATATTATAAGCCTACTTTGGCTCTGAGGCCCAAAATTTGTCCCCGTGTCAACCAATCTGTTGGGCTAACCTTGTTCCAAGCAAAGACAATTTAGCTCTGGGAGATTTTCTACTCTTATCCCGATCAGGAACCAACCACCCTAGCTAAGTCGTTAATTTTCTGGACTATCCATCCTTCTTCAACCTCTACTCTGTCACCAGAAGATATCAAGTTCTCCATCAAGTCCACCCTCTATTTTTTATATGCACATAACAGGTACTCCTCTTCGTCTAAAGCGTAGGTGCTTTTTAACATTAGCAGCGGTATGGGTCTCTCGAACATCCTTCTATCAGTGTCATAGAGAACAACAGTTACCTGCCGTCAATCCAAGGTGAGTCCATAGATACTTGGCCAGTATCAATTGTGGTAACTCCTCTTGGATCTCCAGACGTGCCCGTCTCTTGGTATCTCTGATGGAAATTCACCGTATTTGACTCTGGGCCACATCATCAGGTTCACTCCTATCTACTTCATGCAGGATCGATTCGGGTGCAACTTCTCCTGTGAACACCTGTGTGGAAATTTTTATGCCACTTAACAATGTATTTTATTTTTATCCCATTGAAAGGGAGTAAGCTGGTATGCTTCGGGTCCTAATGTGTGTGTTCGTTCTAGTTTGATTTCTAAAAGCCCCTCATACTTGCTTTACATATTGGAACAACAACATTGTTGTAGCAATATTTGCCTCTGAAAATAACCAATTTCGTGGACTATGCTTGGACTGGAGTGGCATTAAGAACCAATGTACAGGCTAACTCTGTTTACTCAGTTCGCTGTATATTTAGGGAGCAATGGTATGTTCACGAACTAATGCCATCTACTAAGGGTCAAAAATTGTAATTTAAGCTAGGTTCCTGGCTCCTAGATTGTTGATGTTAAGTGCTTCTGCTGTCTGCTTCTTTAAACTACTGTTTACTGTTGTTTGGTCCTCTCTCCATGCCTTTAATGTCAAAATTTGTTCGTATGTGTTGAGCAACTGAGTTGCCATTTGAATATATTTTTGTATCTTTTTGGCTTATACATAGAGGAATGATAAACTTTCCTAATCCCAAACTCATTTAACCTACAATCCCAAGGCACATATCTGGGGTGCTCTGCATTAGTGCTCTGCCCCTAGTGTGATCCTGCCTGTGCTCTGCCATAGTGCTTCCTTCATATGTGCGCTGCCAGTGCCAAGGGGTCAATCCTTGTCACTTTGGTGGGATGAGACGCCCTTACCTCTGGGTGTCTTGTGATTCTCCATTTGAACATCGATGGGTTAGGCATCTTCTTTATGGTTAAACGGATATTCCTGTGGGCACCTTTAATTCAGGGGGTTCCTTATTTTTTTTATGGGCACCCCACCTCTTTGACGGTTGGATTGGGATGTGCTCATGCAGACGTTCCCATGGAGAAAATTTTGAGGTTGAATGATTATGTATTTACACTTATCATTGTTCTTATTGTTTTTGTTATTTGCTTTGCCTGTTAGTGTCGAGCTCTGTTAGTGATTTGATTGTATATATGTGTTGTATTCTCAG
Source organism: Litsea cubeba (assembly GCA_012931725.1). Lineage (NCBI taxonomy): Eukaryota > Viridiplantae > Streptophyta > Magnoliopsida > Laurales > Lauraceae > Litsea > Litsea cubeba. The sequence goes on along the minus strand of CM022949.1, from coordinate 8,677,499 downwards.
GTGATATTTTCATTGTGGATGTGGCAAATGATGTGCATCATGGCTGAAGATGGCGGACGTGTTTGCAGGATACACCGGAGTGACATGTCCAGGCTGGTGCAGGGGATATTGGCTTTGAGCATAAAGAAATTGTTTCTACTCTGGCACAGTACATGAGTGATCGATTGTTATATGGCCCCTGACTTTTGAATTATGTGAACAACAATTGTAACTTTTTAACCTTTTGGAAAAAAGGTTCTTTTTATGCTTTTTTTTTTTTGGTTTCTGTCAGGTTATATTAAATGCATTGTGCTGATAACTGGTTAATAGATCATATGAAGTTAGTATTCTCTGATATGGGAAGGAGGTAGGGCAACCCCATTTTTCCTTACATTTATATCCTATGTGAGGTTTTTAGTATTAACCATTTAAAAGATTTTCAATCTCACTGAACTGTTTTTTTGAAGTGAATTGTGATTATCAAATAGCTTAAGATATTTGAGGAGGGAACTAGTCAGTTTAAAATCCCATGGAAATGGAAATGGAAATCTGCCCTCATGTACATGTTCTATCTTTCCGAGTGTTTGTGGATCACTTGGGTGATGGAATGAGGGTACATCTGTGCAATGAAAAGGATTCCGCGATGAAAAGGAAATATGTTTTGTTTTTTGTTTTCGTTTTTTTATTTTTTGAGCAGTCCACTTTTCTATCTGGTGTCACTTTTTTTTTTTTTTTTAGCCAAAAAAGAAAAAGAATAACTGATTTTCCCAAATTGAGAGGATTTTAACTTCCTGGTTCCTCTCTTGAAAAACTTTTGGAGCATGCAGTCTCTTTGCATATAAATGCCTCTTATCTGTTCTTTATGAAATCATGGGAAATTTTTTATCCACAATGTGATTTTTTTTATATATTTTTTGCTAGAATCCACAATGTGATTTGAACGAACAACCGCTGTCTAGCTTTTAGCCTATTCACATTTAAATCTCAATGGATCCAAGGGTTTACTTTCTAAAAAAAAAAATTCTCATAATCTACTATGACACGAATGGTTCGCTGATTTTTTCTCAAATTTGACCCTCTAGAAGTCGCGTTTGGCATTCCAAAGAGGGTGAATAGTATCGATCATGAAAGAGGTGCTCACAAAAGTCTTTATTGGTCTAAAGTGTTAACGATTTGGAACTCAGCTTTTTTTTTTTTTTTTTAGCTATAGAAGGGTTTCCAATTTTTTAGGCTGGACTAATCCAGCCGGAACAAAAGGGAAGCTGGGAAAACTCTAGCTCCAGTGTGGTAGTGCAGTTTCGAACCTACAACCTCCGGATGCAAACCATTGTCCTATGTCAATTGAGCTATCCCTTGGGGTTGGAACTTGGCTTAAGGGCCCACAAAATTCAAAAAAATTGAAAAACCCAGATGTGTAAAAAAAAGTTGCTCAGGTTACTGTAGCTTCGCACAATAAAAACACCATGTAGTTGTATTTACCGGGGTATGAGGTGTGAAAATCTTGGGCACAGAAGTGCACCCATTTCCACACCCTCATTTACTCATCACATGTGTAATTGGGATGCGTAATTGTTACAACGCCTTACCGATCGATGTGTGAGTATGACTGGTCTGTTTACGAAAATCAATGAGACTTGATGGCCCAAACCGATGTGCTAGTCATCATCTAGTGTGACTGGTCTATTTTTGAAAACTTACATATAGCAACCCAAACTTCCAAACATTTACAAACAACCACCTCCTCTTTTGAAAATCTTGGTGCGTGTTTCCAATTGTTGGAAGCTATTGAAATTCGAGAGAGGTGGTTAGAAAGGATTGTCAATTCGCAAGGGTAAGTCTGGCGCAGTTGTCATCTATCATTCAATAAAATAAACTTAATAAGAAATTGTAGTCACTGGCATTTTGTATTTTGTTTTAAAATGAGTATTTATCAGAAAAAATGTCTTACATGAACACAGACAGACGCAGTTGTACGACCTTTGTTCTACTAATTTCTCTTTCACTATGGTCATGTGATAATGTGATAAGTCTTCTGTAGCTGCACCATTTCTTCTTTCACTATAGTTGGCATGTTCTCTACTTTTGCAGACTTTGCTACTTCCTTGTATCAACCTCCCACTGCCTCGGGGGACTATTATTTGATGTCGAGTGGACATCCATTGTTGGAAGTTGGAATGATTCTCATCAGTTGATACAAAGCTAAGAACATACTGCAATCTTCTCAACCCTGTGGGTTGTGTGCAAGAGAGAAAAGACAGAGAGATGCTAATAGCATTTCTATTGTGTCTAGGCTATGAAGAAGAGAGGTCGCTGCTAGTGTCACAAAAAAGCTTGGAGAAACAATTAGGCCAGTCTCCAGTATATAATGCATCCACCTTCATGGAGCAGGGGAGAGATACCAGAGTCAACAAATCCGGCAATGTTGCTGAAAGAATCCATCCATGTGATCAGCTGTGGCTTTGAGGCCAACAAGACAGAATGGGGCAAAGAGGTGAGCTTTTTTTTTTTTTTTACTGCTGTCATTGTCTATGCAACTTGGACATACAAAGCCTGATGTTGGGCATAAAATGAGGTGTCAGATAAGAGGACTGTGTAAAAGCAAAAACATTGAGATTTGTGGTTTGTGGTGTTGATTCAGATACCAATGGTATTGAAAAAACAAAAAGTTATTACATAAAACTTGATTAATAAATAGGATATGGGCCATGTCCATCAGAATTCAGAACCAAAGAAGTAGTATTGAAATAAAGCGAACGAATTAAATTAAGAGATTTTTCCCCATACTCTGTTTCATCTTGTCTAATATGGGTGTTGGACAAGCACAATTATTTAACAAGTGTGGTAGGCTTTGTTTATTTATGGTAGGCTGGCTTCGCTTGTTTAATTGTTAATTGATGAATGACTTGTGGTAAACGATTTTCTTGTTTAGTAGTATGTGAATTTAAAACATTATGCAACTGAATTTTTTTATCCTGCAATCAGATCGAGTGGATTTATGGTACTGTGACAGGAGATATTCTAACAAGCATCTATGGATGCGAACTTCCTAAGAGCTTGACAGCATCATGGAGTCAAAGCTTCCAAGAAATTGATTGCCACAATTAGCACAAAATACAAGATTAAGGTTATGTTCATCTATCAGAATAATCTGCGGGGACAATGGATACTTAATGTGGACATCAAGTAAATTAACATTTCAGATTTTTTTGTATTGATCATGAAGAATTGGAATGGATTACCTAACTTGAAATTTTCTAATCGTTTTGAGATAGGAAGAGCCAATAGTTCAGAGCTTAGCAAGGAGATATTCTAACTGGGTTTAAGATGCATGAGCATCACTCATTTGGGTCGTTAGTCACAAAGCAGTCGAAACGAATCTGCTTCAGAAGATGAGCATTTCGCAATTTGCATATTAGTTAACCCTAGTTTTCTTACCCTTGAATTCTTCAATTAGTAAGAGATGATACCACTGACCAGAAAAGGCACAACAAAATTGTCCCCATCTGATCCAAATCTCTACTAGAAAGTAGAAACCTGACCTGACACTGGAGAAATGGAAAGGAACCAAATGCAACTTACAAACTACATGAAATAGGATTTACGCACAGTTGTAGCCCAGGACCATATACATACACATGTAGCAACAATAAAAAAAAGGGCCTTTACAAAGAAAATGAAGAAATATGGAAATGCTCCCAATAAGTTGGCCTAGCGCCATGAAAAAACTCAATCAGATCAAGAACAACGGAAAATCGACAAAACATAAACCTTTTGCAGTTGCCTGCATCTACCAGATTAAGAACAATGGAAAGTCAATAAAACATAATCCTTTTGATATTGCCTGCATCTACCAGAAAAGAAAAGCCAATCAATATCAGAAGTTTCCTTGCAGTACAATGAGAATGGCTGCAGTAGTGTTGACTCCTTCTGAAAGAGGAGAGGCTTAAATCGAACCTTCATAAATGAACTTGTAAACCCATTCCTACTAAAAGTGCAGTCTTCTGTGTTACCAAGAAAAAGAGCTACAGATATTTCCGTGCAAGGGCTCTGACTTTTGTGTCAAAATGTGATGATGTAATGCGAGACCCAGGCAAGTACAGAGGGTTTAGGAGAATCTGCTATTCAGAAAATCAATAATAATAATCAATTCAGTTATGATCAAACAAATAAATCAACATAAAGAGGTAAGTGCTAGATTTAAATATGTTAAAAGTTCTTCAAAGATAAATTATAACTGTTCTCCCTAAAACCATAAACAGTGTCAAACCTACAGATTCATTGCACGGACAAAAGAAGCAACTGAATAAAATGTTATTAATGCTCAAAGGGTTTACCAATATAATACAGAAGATCTCTTTTATCACAGCCAGATGGTGCACATGATAACATTAAGACCATAGCTACATGGTTGCATGGGCTCAAGTAACACAGATAGAATCAAAATCCACAAGAGCAAGACCATAGCCTTGTTTGTATCAGGAATAAATGCGTCAACCTCAACCTATCCTGTGATCAAAATCTAAATAATATTCTTACCATTGCACTTACATAATTGGCAGGTTTTTGCAGGTGGAACAATCATGTGAACAAGTCCGCTATAATCTTGTTGGTGGAACTAAACAACCACACCCAATATACATACGAAACTAGATAAAATGCCCTACTCAGTAAATTGAGACTTCATCCAACGAGGTGTCAAAGTTGCTAGCCAGTAATCCCAAAACCAATTGGTGATAGGAAACTGCACAAACAACTACTTAACAACCCCCCTCGGGCAGGACACCGCCCGGATCCAAAGCACACGCCCGCACAAGACTATAACGCGGCATGGGGCCTTTTTGCCCTGCGCATTTTGTGCCCGCACAAACACACAACGCGGCATGGGGCATTTCTGCCCTGCGTGGTTTCGAACTCGAGACCTCAGGCTCTGATACCATGGATTGAAATAGCGGCCGCCACGTAGCGTGGCGGCCGATATATCGGCCGTGGCGGGGGATACCGCCACGCCACGGCCGAAATATCGGCCGTCGCATCCGTGGCGGCCCGTAGCGGCCGCTACAAAGTGTGGCGGCCGCTACAAAGCCGCCACGTACCGTGGCGGCCGATACGTTTCCCTTTTTTTTTTTTTTTTTTTTTTTTTTTTTCCGCAAGGGAATCCCCCGGACCCCCTCTGCGAAGCGCATGTTTTTGAAAAAGTGGCAATCAAGAAGATAAAAGGATCGTACTTGACCATGATAGCTAAGACTCTTTTGCTGGTTGTCTTTCCCTTTTTGTGCTTGGATGTCTATTATTATCATAACTTGCTAGATAAGATATTAAACCTGTTTAATTATGTTTGAAATTGTATATTAGTAAAGATATAGTTACCTATTACTATTAGATTTCAAAACTGGTCTTAATTAAATTGTTTTATAAAGAACCCTCATTGTGCTGGTGACTAAGGTATTCCTATTTCCTTCACTAACTCTCTACTCTGTCATTTCTAAATTGGTGTTGAATGTTGATTATTGATCACTTCATAGTTCATTCACTTGATTGAGTTTGAACCTAGAATGTTGAAGTATTGATATTTAATTGTTCAATGTTCATTAATGAGTAATGACCTAACTCTTAAGTCTTATGCCTTTATTTTATTTTCTAGTTTTTTTTTTTTTATGAGCTTTTAATTACTTTCTAAGTTAGTATGACTAAGAAACATGAATACATGTGAAAAAACTAATAATTACTACTATTTTCTATTTATTCAGCGATACAGGTTTTCATATATTGAGGGCACCGCTACACTCACTTTTCTTACTTACTTTTGCAAAAGAACCACATATTCTTTCATTTTACAATTTTCTGGATTTTCTGGAATTTTTTTAGATTTTTTGGGCGATTATTTCAAATCGCACCGCTACGCCGCTACGTATCCCCGCTACGCTACGTATCCCCCGCTTCGTAGCGTTTTGGCGGCGGGCCGCTACGCCCGCCGCAACCGCTATTTTCATCCTTGTCTGATACCATGTCAAAGTTGCTAGTCAGTAATCCCAAAACCAATTGGTGATAGGAAACTGCACAAACAACTACTTAATACGAGGCACCACCACCAAGCTACTCCTAGCATTTACGTAGAGGGAGGTTTTCGCATCCCAAGTGGTTTAATAAGACTGGGAGTTCCTTATCGTTCAAGATCCAAACAGCTCTAGTCAAATTTTAGACAACAAGGGAACTCCCTCGATGAAAAAATTGGGGAAAAAAAACATCTTGAAGAATACATAGGATTTCCAGAAATACTGAACTGTAACTTGACATTAGTAGCATCGATAAGTAAAGAATAATTCTTCTTCTCCACAACAGGCAAATTGAATAAGAGAAAGAAACTGAAGAAATTGAAGCGGTAGCAATTTTTTACCTTGATATAAAGCTCGTGAACCTCTTGAAAGAAACTCTTTATCCCATCTTCATTACGGGAGTCATGAAGTAGCATCAATCTCGTGTGTATAATATGATGGGTCAACGGAAAAAAAAATCATGTAATAATTAATATATATATATATAACACTTAATTTATACTTGTCAATAGGACTAAAATCAGTATGAATATTTGAAGACAGGCTCCTTGGAATATGGTCATGGATTTCTTATAGGAAGCAACATCCATTGCCGGTAATTATTGCCATATCAATGTATAAAATATGTAACTCTTTCTCTTTTTTCTGAAGCAGAATCAGTGTAGGGAATTTCTATCATCTAGGAAAAAAAATAGAAAGGGGAATAGTGCCATTACAAATAATAATATTGTTCCCATAGTTGCTACATGACACAAACAAAACAATAACCAAAATTTCTCCAAATATTTAGTTATTTTCATTCCCTTACCCTTAACAGGCTATATAAGTTTTTATAACTTCTTATTAAGGTAAATGGGTTTGTTCTCTTCGTGTATGTCCATCATCTTGAGAATCAGGCACGCCAAATGAACAAACAGGTAGGATATTACCAGCACCATGCCTAAAAAAAGGGGGAATTAGAAAAAGAAAAAAGGATATGACCAGCAGTAACATATGCAGAAACCACCAGATCATTGAATCTATCCACTGCTTTCAGGAACCTGGATTGAGAATGTAAGTTTCACAACCATTATTACCTCAGTTGTAAAAATATGGAACATAGATAAATAACAAGTATAAAAAAATGATATGTTTGTGACAATTGAGAGTGGATGACAAAAATCACAGAAAATTATCTTCTCGGTAAAAATCGAGAGCCACCTATATGAATGTATCTCTCATCATGTGTCTAGTGAGTCAATGAGTTAGCCAACTATCTCACTAAAGAAGCAATCTCCATTAAGTTATCTACTTGGTTCTTATCCATTTCCTTGGCGGATATTGCATTCTGCTCTTAATCAAAAATTTCTTTACTATGAACAAAAAGAAGAGCATGAAGCAATTTTTGGCAATAAAAGAGATGATAAATCTCACATAGCACTAGTAGTCCACGCCAGATCCTGAACAATATCCAAGGCTGCATGTAATATGAATTGGTGCTGATGAACAGCTTCTTCTTTCTGTAACATGAGTGCTTCGAATTTAATAAAATGAGGTTACCAAGCCAACAATAAACAACACTTTAAGCATTCACGAAAGTTTTACAAAGGAACAAGCAAAAGCCAAAAGTTTAAGTAGAAAATGTTCAAAGCTATAACAAAGTAGGAAACCACTGTGACCAAAAAAGGAAGCAATGGAATGTATCATTCAACTGTAACCACAAAACTGCTGAATCCAATATATCAATGGCCAAGTTCATACAAGATGTATGCTTAAATTGGGTGGTCCCACGTGACCACATAGGGGCTCCACTTGATCAAAAACATTATAATATTTTGGATTTCCTTATTTGAGAGAATTTTGATTCCAAGTCTAGGCAATACCGGACATAAATAAAGTTTTCTAATTAGGCTAATGTACATGGAAAAAAAAAAAAAAAGAATCCCTTACAGTCACAAATCCTATTGATTTGGGAACCTTGAGGCATCATTATAAATATGGTCAAAATCATTCGCTTGTAGCCCTCTCAAGTCTCAAGTCTCAACCTATCGATTAAGAAGAGATCATCCTTGCTATAAAGATGATATGCCTAGAAGAAGATCAACCCATCATCTTGAAGGTCCAATCCAGTTTCTATGATTATTGACTCTAAGATCCAGCCAATAAAAACTACGAGACATGGAAAAACTAACAGTTCCTGCACAATTATCTTTGAATCATACATGAGGTGTTTTCTAGTAAGGGAGCCCAAACAATTTATAGAAAGTAATCAAACCTATAATACTCACTATGAGAGAATCAACAGTTTGTTCAGGCTAGATCTTTCATCCAATGATAAGTGGACCCCGCTGTAGATGGTAACATTGCAAATGACTCACACCAGACTGATGCAAGCAGCCATGGGCCCAATCTTTGTCTTTTTTTTAAAACTCACATTTAGAAATCAATTGGAGTTGAAATTGAAACAAATGTTGTTGGGTAACCCATTGGATATCCACGCAACAAGTCCAAGATAGCAACTCTGACAAGAATAGGAATAGTTATAATGGATTTCAAGGGCTGGCTTTGGACAGTTGTAATAAATTAAGTTTAGAAACAATTTCTTTGTTCTTCTTAGTAGTAATGCTTAGGCACATATTTGTAGTGCCAATCACACAGAAGAGGAATGGAGAAGCTTTTCCATTTCTGGCCCCCTTAGAACTGATTTTCTGTGATGGCGCGGAAACACGTTTCTTCTGAGAGAAAAGAGGGGAGGGGGAGTTGTTCAAAGAGACAATTTCCTATTCCTTGGTGTCACAAGGTCATGTCCTTAATGGGTCATTAACATTTTTTTTTTGGAAGCTGATCATTGTCACTTAGAATTCTAAATGTGTGAGATTAAAAATATTATGTATGTTTAATGGCTTTTAAATGGTTTCTAATGTGTTTTATGGATTTCTATTGTTGCAAGTCATATAAATGATATAATAGAGATAGGATGTACCGCTCCATTGGAAGTCTTTATTGAGAATTGAGTGCGGACTTGGAGAAGTTTTAAGTGAGGACTTTATCTCTAATTGGTATTGACCTAGGCCAGATATGGGACCAGATTTCAGATGTGTGTGGTTCTTCTTTATGTTTAACTTGATGTGCTGGATTGGAGAAGCCATCAATCAGGGTTACTTTCAATCCATCCTAGCTTGCATGGTAGCAGGGTTATTCGGACATGACAAAAGCTATCCCCACATTGAATCAGTATGAACCCTAGCCAATTGATAATTAACTTTTCTTTTTAATGGTCCAATTGATAATTAACTTCCAAGTGGAAATCGAAGAAATAAACAAAATTGTATTTTTAGATAAGTTAAACGAATAAATGATCGGATGACTTGGCTGCTCACTGCATAACAATTCCTTTCTTTTGCCTCATCACTTGAGTGATCACAGCATATCACACCAGATTCCAGAAGACAATGTCCCCACTTGCACTGAATGCTTGGTCTGAATGAGAAGTGAGGATAAGGTGGTACATTATCATATTTCATCACGATACTCCAAGATTTGATTTTTTTTCTTTTTTGTTCTTTCTTTTACATGTGGACTCTATATGGTATTAAAATGTAATCATGTGGGGTTCAAATGAATTCCCCTTCAATACATTTGTTTGGGACTTGGGATGAATCTTTCTTAAAGCATTGATATAACACATGTTCAATTTGAAGTTTAAATATGATGTCAAAAAAGAGGATTTTGTGCGATGGATGATGCGAAACAAAAGAAGAAGGAAATTGAATACGTGCCTTGAGCGCGGAGCTCACTTCAGCTTCATAAATAGGAATGTCATTCCTACTGACAATAATAAAACATGCTGTACTTGCCATACTCTGCTATTCTAACCAGATTTTCCTGCAAAAGGTTTCAAGATGCAAGACAAGATTAAAAAAAAAAAAAAAAAAACAACTTGGGCAACACTAGTTAATATACACAGATCACACAGGCATTACATTACATGTTACAATCACACAGGAAGCAACAATCTACTAATACACAGGCAAGAGAGATTCAGTTCTATATTGAAGGAATCATAATTGCATCTACTACTGCTATATAACAAACTAATGATGAATGATCCCACTGCATTTTTAACAATTGCTCATCAAATTGACCAATCTCAATCAAATCATAGTGTTCACATCTCATACATACCACAATCGATCATATGGCAAATGCGCACAATATCCAAACCATTAACAAAAAAAAAAAAAAAGGCCCCAACTTTATCAGGCAATCTAAACCGTCTTCTCAATGAACCACTCCAAACCATCTGATCAGGACACTAAAACATAAAACCCATTCATCAGAAGACCTTGATTCTTCTTCTTCTTCTTCTCTTCAATATAGAACTGAATCTCTCTTGTTTGGGTATTAAAGTTAAAGGGAGGGGGAAAAAACCCTAACCCATTCCCCCCTTTCCTATCCTGCCTGCGACCCAAGAAAAAGAAAAAAAAAACATACAAACAAGGATGATAAGGAGAAGAGGAGGAGGAGGCGGCTAACCTCCTCCGTATTAGCTTCTATTGTTGCTTCCTCTTCCGATCAGCTTCTATTGTTGCTTCCTCTTCTTCTTCTCTCTCTCAGGCGATCTGTTTCGGTTTTTGTCGAGGCATTAAAAGTACAATTCATTCTTTTTACAACGAGCCCCCGATTATATTGCAGTGCGTAAGCATTGGCATTTCGCAAAATCCAATCCATTGACCTATACATTTTTACATTCAGGCCCCTTTTGTCTTATTTTAAGCTTACAAAATGGCAAAATCCAGTAATAACTATACGGGGTTTTTATCGAAAAATACACTTTATGTGATCAGTACACTGAACAGTGAATATTAGGCAAATATGCACTGAACAGGAAATCCGTATAGGATTCCGAATTTTTTTTTATTAATTTTTTCGGTGGTCGAATTCGACCTTCAATTTCAATGCTGAAGTTCGAATTCGACGCTGAGATACAAAGTGACCTTAATATATTTTAGTTCTCTATGTCGAATTCGACCTTATAAGAAACATCCGACTGTCGCATTCGACCGAAAAAAATATACATGAATTCGACATGCGTTGATGGCTGCAAGAAACTGTAGTTGTAAGTTTTCAGATGAGCATATACCATAGGAAAAACAAGTTAGAAAGATTGAAGTCGATTAGTTCATAACCAGAGAGGACCAAGCTCTCTTCAAAAACCAGATCCTCAATCAAACCCCTTTCTTCAAAAAATATAGAGAGGGTTTGGGTGTGAAAACCAAACGGGCAAATCCACATACAAGCATCTGGAAGAACTCAAAACCCTTTTGCCATTCTCGAAGAAATCAAACCCCACAAAGATCTCTTCAAAACTCAGATCCACAATCAAACCCCTCTATATTTTTAAAATTAAAAGCAGAGGGTCTAAACCTGTAGGTATGAAATTCAGACAGGCCAATCCTCCTACATAGATCTGGATTTTGAGAGTTGGGTTTGATGATTTGCCCTTTTGTATTCATGAGGATAGAGAGTGAAAGATAGGGTATGAAAGAATCCTCATGCAAATGTCGGTGATTTCCTCTAAAACTAAGTGAGAGAAGGGAAGTGACACACAGACACAAGAAGAAGAAGAAAAGGTTCTGCACATAAACCAAGTCAACTCGGAATCAGACTTAGACTAGATCAGTCTGAGTCCAAGTTTTCACACCCTGATGCACATCACACAATGACTTGGGGTTGGCTTGATTCAGATCAGTTCTATGGGCCAATCCAATAGAGAATTGCCATTGGGCATGATTAACTATGGGCAGGGTTTAATCTAGAGGTTTACAATGGATGAGAAGTGGGTTTCATAGCTGGAAAATTCCACAGTATATTGTAAGCTACCATGCTAAAACCAATGTTTTAACTCATCTCTTTCAAATATAACATATTTGAACGTAATACAATGAATGTTTATCCTGAAAAAAAAAAGGACAAAGAAATGGAATCGGAGCAGGTTTTTCACTATCAAATATATTACACTTCCAAGCAATATATATATATATATTACACTTGCTTTAAATTATATTTCCCTCTGTCCAATTAATATCCCTCCGTTTTAATTATGCTACCCAACCATTGTATAGAGTTGGTCCTCTTTGGTGATGAACTAATCGACTTCAATCTTTCTAACTTGTTTTTCCTCTTGCATATGCTCATCTGAAACTCACAGCTACAGTTCCTTGCAGCCACCAGCGCAAGTCGAATTCATGTGCATTTTCGGTCGAATGCGACATTCGGGTGTTTCATACAAGGTCAAATTCGACGCAGAGAACTAAAATGTATTAAGGTCACTTTCTATCTCAGCGTCGAATTCGACCTTCAGCGCTGAAATTGAAGGTCGAATTCGACCACCGAAAAAAATGGTTAAAAAATTAGGAATCCTGTACGGATTCCCTGATAGGTGCATATTTGCCTAATGTTCACTGTTCGGTGTATTGATCATATAAAGTGTATTTTTCGGTAAAAACCCCAATGATATATGATGTTTGAGCCCGAAATTAAAATAAAATGAATATTCCACTTCCGTTCTATAAGGCCTTCTAGAATTTGATTGTCTCGAAAAACTCACATTCAAAAGACCATTGGCATGTTGATGAATGAACTCGTTTGGAATAAAAACTTGGTGAATGGATCACAATCATCTATACAGGGTCAGGGCTGCAATTAGGGTTGTGTCAAACTTGATCCTAGATGGCCCAACCTGACTAAAATTGAGAGATTAGGATCGGCTTGTTCGGGTTCTAAGAAGGTTTAGGCCTGAAATTTGAACTCGAATGGAGTTCAGGTCCGTTCAAACTTCAAATGTATGTATATGTATATATAAAGCAAAAGCAACCCGTATATAACAACACACTTTATATGAATATCCCATCCACTTCTTCTCCCCCTTCAATCTTCAACATAGCGGATGTCAGTCTAACAAGCCAAGCTATATCACACAAGCCAGCTCAGCTTCACTCGGTTACTTAGACAGTTAGACTTGAGCTCAAGCTTGAGTTGTTGACTCACAAGCCGAGCTTAATAAGCCAGGTGAGATCCCTTCAACTCCCTTCCTTAGCTTGTTAAGGGACTAAATCTGGTACTATACTACATATGGTGTATATTTTGGTCACTTTAGCGTAACTTAAATCAATTAATTGTTTTTTTTTTTTAAATCAACTTAATTAGTGTAGAGTATAATAAACAAATTTTTGTTTTATTTTACTTCTTTTTTGAAAAATACCTCAATTATGTATAATAACACAAGAAATGATCATTTTCCTCACAAGGAAACTTGGTGCATTATCAAGCCAAGATCAAGCCTTGCCTTTTTGTTGGGCTTGAAATCTAGTACCTCTAACCCCCCCTAGAGTAATTATTGCATGGGACAAGCTTTTTTTTCCAAGTGATTCGTCTGCTAATGAATCACATCACCTTCAGCTTCTTTTTTTTTTTTTTTTTTCTTTTTTTTTTTTATAGTTGAAACTGCCCTTTTTATTAAGAAGAAGATGTAACAATGATATATTAAAATGAAAAGTTAGTACAAAGAAGTGCACTGAAAGTCAAAGACAGTAATTTTTGAAGTCAAATCTCTTCAAATACAACTCAGTTACAATTAATAAAAAAAAATTAAGACAGTTACATAGAGCAGTAGACATCTCTAATCCTTGAACATGTTGCAGTGATGACGAGTCCAATTGAAGTGCGGCCGGCCAAGCGATCAGCACATCAGCCTTTTGTACTACAAGCGCTGGAAGTTGTAGAGTAGCCTCCACTTGAGAATCTGAAATGCAAACTTACCCTCACAAAAATGTTTCATGAAGCATAATTACTTAGAAAAAAAAAAAAACTAGTCCCATTGACCAAAAAAAACCAATATCAAGATTGCTCCATTAGCAACACGTTTCGATGAATAATTTGGCAGATGGACAGAATTCGATTCCATGGAGGCACGGATATCACATTTGATGCCATGGACATCTTTCTAATTCTACTTTTCCCACACCAAATCTATACCAACACTAGTTAATATTGATTTGAGGAGGGCAAGGGCAAGCTCGAAGCATAAAATACCGAATAAAACAACTTCATGGTGGAATTGGAAAACCATTTATTCTACTCAAGTATTTAAGCCAGGCTGCAAGTCAGACACATCACAAGAATGGGATGAAAATAGAAAGAGGGAAAATGGAGAAAGGATTCTGATTTGGTTCAGGAGCTACCTTGCTCACAACAATCCTCTGCACCATAATCTTTTTCAGTAGGTAGAACTTCTCCCTCATCAGATCAGCAGATATGCAACACAGTTTTTTCTTCAGTTATGGTGCCTCCATTTGGAGTGTAGAAACATGAGCTAGCAAACACCAAGCTTGGGGCAGCCTTTAGGCAGAGGTAAATCCAAATTGTCCACAGTTCGGAATGTCCTGGGCACCATTTTGTCGACGTAGATGGTGCCATCCAAATGATCGCACTCGTGCTGTAATATGCGTGCCTGCCATCCAGAGGCATCTACTTTGATGGGTTGGCCATCACGACCCAAACCTGTTACTTCAACCTCAAGGTGTCGCTCAACCACTGCTCTAAATCCATCCACACTGCACAGAGCACAAAAATTGTACAAACAAAACATTTTATGAATGCAGTACATAAATCTGCCTTACCATGGTTATTATGTGAATTAAATCTTTTGAAGAGTTTAAAAGCTCATTCATGAAACATTTTCCCTAAAAACCTTATAATCTGAATCTTCCAAGTATACAGTCATGTAATTCCTTAAAAGGGGAAGTGTCATGATTTCTTACAAAACAATAGCCAGTAGAAATGATTCTCCATTTCTTTTCAACGCCTTTTAAGCCCAAATAATATCTCCTTGACCTTTCAGTAAGCAATCATAGGAGGGCTGGATCTGCCTTTGTTTCGAATCGAGGCAATAGTTAGAAGGTATACATCAGAAATTATAATAAAGGAAGATAATGTATCACCAGATTGGATAAGACTTTGATTGATGATGATAAGCAATGTAGTTGCACTGGCTTCAAGGGCAACTGGTAGCAATGCTCAAAGATGACATGGAGTTATTAGGACGCATTTGTGTGTGCTTATTATTTAGGGGGATTCCACTTGCAGGAATGGGTGGGCAGTTGGTAGAAGTGGAGCTCCACAGAAGGGGTGGAACTAGGGCCAAAATAAACGCAGTGTCAAAATTACAATATTTTACTTTTAAGAAAAAACAAAACAAAAGCCCGTGAAAGCATATGATATGAACTGTTAATTAGATGTTGCCGTGTTGGAGAGGATGTTGCCATGTTAGAGAGGAGTGGTTTCAAGTCAAAACCATTTCAATCATCTAATCAATACATAATATATTATGGTCTATACCAATTGTTAATTTATTGGTTAATATAACAAGATATGAAACTTATTGCCTTCAATTTAAAAGTTTCACTTCCACAACTAGAAGTGTGGGCCCAAGTCCCAATGGATGAGGTTTGACTTAAAGCCAATACACAAAGGGGGACCTTTATTTTGAGTGGCTTGGATTTTATAACTGAGCTCCAATGATAGATATATAGTCCCAGTCACAAGATTTCTCTCATTATCAGCATTAAAAGATATGGATTCCATTAAACATACAAAACATGCTATCTTTTCATATCAATATATTTTATCGTTACTGATAAAAAAAAAAAAAGAGCCCACTCCGCTTCAAACTCTTTGCATGGGATGCTTATAGTATATTGGATATAAAATATGCAATACCTGTTTATATTAACCATTTTATCAATGTCATGAATGGGGAACCACGGAACCAGGCTGCGAGAGCCACCTTAATAAAGAACTGGATGATATAAGGGAGGGCCACCATTATATGCAACTGATACACACTAAGACTTAAGAAGCTAGACTGGCAAAGACACACCATCTCAATGGGCAGACCGGGGTGTAACTTACCACTAGTGGAAAAATTGAATAGAAAAATCTCTTCCTCCCCACCCCCCTCAGTGACCCACTCACCATTCTCAATATTAGTCAACTAGCTCATAGCTCAACCAAAAACGAATGTACTTTATCAATTAATTAAAGTCAAAATATAACAAGATTGTAAAGATGAGGAACAAAAGGGAGGAAAAGGCCATTGACATGCAAGTTAAAAAAAATAGTGGATTGTTCACTAACACAGTTATTTTTTGAAAATTGGCAGAAGTTCAGGTGCAAAATGCTCAGTACCTTAAACATCCTTCAAAGAACAATGCAGTTTTATTGCTTTTCTTCTTAAGCTTTGGGTTCACTATAACCTACCAAGAGGAAAAGAAAATGAAAATGACAAAGAAATTTAAGATGTAAATCATCCAAAACACCTTAAGTGGATCATTGGATGTCTTCCTTGTCTCAACATCAACTTACCAAAAGATCAAAGGGGCGCCTGTCTTGTGCTTCAATTTCCTCCTTCCGAGCATAACTTATATATTCCTTTGTATCTTCCAAAACAATGATCTGCAGGAAAAGCAAATGCAATAATTAGTCAAATGAAAGATAAATCACAATGTTTACCAATAGAGGGAAGGGGCATGCCATTTGTATAAACTCAAAGATCTCAGCAGTTCCACCGTAGACTTTATTGCCTAATTTTTGCCAGTCCACCATAAAGATCTTACTTATATTATATAATTTCACATGAAGAAGAGAAGCAAAGTGGGGGAGGGAGATGAATAGCACGTTGAAATTATCTGAATCTCACTTGTAATGCATGATATTTATACTTCTTATACTTCGTTCCATTTCATGATGGAAAATTTGAGAAAATTATAGCAATTAGTAGAAGCCATTTTCGAGAATGACTGCACATCAACTAACACTGCAACACATATGCATAAATTATAAATTGCAAACATATTATCACATTGCATCGACTAAGACTTTAACACACACCAAAACTTCATACTTGATCAGCAGAACTCATTTTCAAGAATGTGTACAATCCAAGCTTCATCAAAGTTCCATTCTAACATACAGCAATCAGGAGTCAGGACCATGAATCTGGTATTCCACCAACAACTGAAAAATACGATGGTACAAGCCCAAACTATAAATTCTCATAGCAATTCAAGTGACATACAGTAAAACTTCCACAAAACTCATTTTGTGAAATATGACAGCAATGCCCTGTTAATGGAAGCCATGAAAGCCTATGTCAATCAGGAGTTCAGGACCCTTGTTTTGGTGGGCCGCCATGTTTGATGGGAAAAGTCCCATACTTATAGTGATTGCACAATTCCAATTCTTGGCAGCTTTGCCAAGTGAAGGCAGTCACTAATTATTTCCTCAACTTATACTAACAATCCACTTGCAGGAAATTCATGGGTTGAGTGTGATTTTCCCACATGATTGGCCACCAAATTTAGGCTCCAGATTCATTTCATTATTGATTTCTTTGAATGTTTCTAAAGAATGCATGTACAAAACATTCAACCAACTGAATAAAGAAAAGAAAAAACTACTAGAAAGCAAGGAGAAATCAGGACTTGAAATCAAAACCTTCAACGGAATTCCGATCTGGGGTGCAGCAAGACCCACGCCAGGAGCCTTTCTCATGACGGAGATCATGTCTTCGATGGTCTTCTCGATCTTCTCCGACCCGATTTCATCAATGTCGACTTCGCGGGCCGGCTCGTGGAGCACGGGGTCTCCGGCCTTCACAATCTCCGGAAAGACTGGATTTTTCTCACCGAACCCAAGAAACCAACCAGCAGAAGCCGTCGAAGAAGAGGAAGGAGACCTCCTTTTGCTGATGAGATTGCCATGAAACGCTCGTTTCTGCTCTTGAGCACCGGATTTGAAGGTGGGTTCTTGGTTTTTGCACATACCGATAAATGGGTAGATTGGCAATCGAAGATTATTCGAGTTTTGGAGGTGTTTTGAGGATATGGGGAGAGGAAAGATGAGGCGAGAGAATCTCTGGATGGTTTCCATGGCGTTTTTGCAGCACCAACTGCTGCTTCTGCTACTGCAATCTCTATCGCAGGAAAGAAGGGTGGTAGCTTTGTCACTTTGTGATTCAGGAAGGCATTTTCGTCAATGGAATATAATACCGGGCCCATTTGGGCTGTCAAACAGGCCGGATCCGGGCCAGACCTTAAGGCCTGATACTGCCATTCAAGTGAACACTCTCAAGATGGATCCAAGTGAAAAAGCATAGTTCATGTAGCAGGTTTAAACATGATTGGGATAAGGCTTTGATAATGATGATAATGATATGATGCCATTCAAATAAACACTTATGCAGTTGAATATGTATGATTATATTTTTATAAATGATTCAGAATGAAAAATCAAAAGTGAATATTCAATTATTTTTTAGAAAGATTACCTCCCAATATGCAAGTGAGCCCATTGCCTTTAAACAATTATACTCGAAAAAAAAATATAGTATTACAATTTGCAACAGTTGGCTGATTATAGGACAAGCCTTATGTAACACCTACTAATCTCAATTCTTAACACATGAGAGTGGATTAGCTATTTATGACTGTTTAATCAACCAAAGTTTTATATAATGAAGCGAACTGATTTCAATTGAGAAATCAATCACGATTCTCGATTTGATTTTGACCGTGTGAATTTATTTTTGACTCCTTCAATTGATTCATATCCAACCTCTTCCCTATAAAAATTCTTTAATACTGAAACTTCTCCTCTTTTTAGATGACTCTTTAATACTAAAACTTCTTAAGCCTCATTTATCTGCGTTACTCTTAACTCCTCAAGCACTGAATTCCTCTACAAGCATCTCTTAATCAGGCACCGCCTCCCTCTCCCTCTCTTTTCTTTTTCTTTTTCTCTGTTTTTTTTTTCTCCATCTTAGACAAGAAATCCAACATCAATATGGACTTCTTTTTGCATTATGAGTTTCATAGCTTGGTTTTGTGGTTTTGATGATATACTTTCTGCTTAGTAGCTTGTAAGTGATTGATCTATTTTTTATATGCTTATGTTGGTTACTTTATGTAGAAAGAATATTATATAATACATGATTTGTTTTTCCTCTCTCTGGTAATACCCATTTAGTTAATCCTTCTTTGCTTGATTTATTATTAACTGCAAAAAGAAAATAACAAGTTTGAAGATTAAGATCTCTCTTTCAGAAAAGACTTATAATGGTAGATACTATGCGTTATAATGGCAATGCAACACGCCGGGTTGTTTAATGACCTTTACTCTTAGTTGGTCTACCCTTTATAGGACGAAAGATATTTTGTTGGGTTGTTTGAATATATTATTACGATAATTAATATTGTAATTGGCATTTCAGACATTTCAATTTTATTTCTCATTCTCAATAAAACTCATTCAAAAGTGTCATTATCTTAAGCTTCAATAATATGATTGCTAGTATAGTTGATTTTGCAAATTTTCCTCCACTATGAAGGGAGGAAAATTGGTCTTTTTTGGTAGCTACTTATTTTGCAACTTTTCCTCCATCGAAAAGTGGTCATTTGGGTAACAACCTTATAGATCGATAGTATAATTATTTTACAACTTTTTCTCCGCTGTGAAGGGAGGAAAAGTTGTCTTTCGCCTAGGCTTACCCTGTTTTGCAAGTATTCCTCCATTCTAAAGGGAGGAAACTTTGGTCACTCCTATTAAACTTTTAGGAGCTTAAATACAAAAGAATTTTATGATGGTAGATGTCAGGTTGTTTAATGACCTTTACTCTTAGTTGGTCTACCCTTTATAAGATGAAATATATTTTGATGGGTTGTTTAAATATATTATGACTACAGTTAATATTGTAATTGGCGTTTCAAACCTTTCAATTTTATTTTTAATTCTCAATATAATTCATTCAAAAGCATTATTATTTTAAGCTTCTATAATTTTTTAAACTATGAATTATATTGCACGTGATAAGCACGGATATATTTTGCTAGTTATTTTGAATGTGCAATGTGTGTATACTTGCCATCTAATTCATTTATGTCTTTTTTTTTGGGTTGGACATTTGTGTCTTTTGTTAGATAGCCAGTAATATCTTCAAATGTCTCTACATCACAACACTTGATCTTCACTTTTGTACAACTATGCACATGGATTCCTTATTTAACCAGTTTAAGTTAAGCTCACACATGCTACCTTCATTGCTCAACCTAATCCAACAGTCCTATTGCTAGGGGATTTCCCTTCTTGCAAGATTGAGTAATTCAATGTGTTATTGTTGAAATCAATTTATCTGCAATTAACCTTTGCAAGTTCCTGGAATCCAAATATGCACAAAGAGATTTTAGTTTGGTCGGAAAATATAAGTTGCAAAGTAAAAAGTGCTCTGTCACATCCCGGTCCCGAATTACCCTGGCCTAGGGCAATCCCTGAGATGAGACACACATACTCCCGTGTGATAATACCTTTCGCGAGTCAAATACAATCACACTAAGGAGATAAACCGATTCCACTCGTGAGTCTAACTCACTTGAACCAAATAAAACATTTCAAGTAAGCGGAAGCTGTAATTTCAAAATGAATATCATTCCCCATTCAGCCCATATAAACCTTCAATTTTAATACAAAAGAACTTTTACAAGTATATACATTGTTAACAAAAGAGGGTCCGCAAGGTACCCTATACAATAATACCAAAAGTATAACTAAAATAAAAGAAGATCCTAGTGTGACAACACAAAAAGAAGTCAGTCACACTCTAGCTATCATCTCTCAAAGTATGTAGCGCACTACGAAATGAGGAGTTTCTACATTTGCCCAACATCTTGCCACTCCTCTAATCCTGGAGGAACCTCTTGGGCTTCCTCCTCTCCCGTCTGGGCCTCCTCAAGCCCGGGATCTGCATCTGTGCCTGTGACATCAAGTATAGTACCTCAAATACGACGAAATGGCAAGCATTGGCAATAAAAAGGAAATACATAATAATTCAAATGAATTAAATAAAAATGGATTTGTAAAACATCAATTGTAAAAGAAAGATTGATAATTTAACTAAAATAGATTGATGCATGTTCTTGAAATCAATAACTACTAATAAATAACAAATGGCTACTACATCAAGCCCATCCTCTCAAAAGAGAGCAAATCTAGTTGGGATGTCACCAGCGGCCCGGCCAAAGGATAACTGGCTACCCGGTTCTGGAGTTCCGATGCTCCAGATGACATTCTGCAGTTGTCTCAAATAAATTAAACCAAGTTTATCCCCGTCGAGCATCACAAGGTTGAAGCTAAGTAGTGCCGACACAATCAAATCAATAATAATCGATATCAAATAGAGTTTCCAATAAGGACAATCTCGATCGAATTAAATTGAATCATAATTGTTCTAAAAGAAC
The DNA here is from genome assembly GCA_012931725.1 of Litsea cubeba. NCBI lineage: Eukaryota > Viridiplantae > Streptophyta > Magnoliopsida > Laurales > Lauraceae > Litsea > Litsea cubeba. The sequence goes on along the minus strand of CM022949.1, from coordinate 8,656,138 downwards.
CAACTCTGAATAATATTCAATATGTACTAATATATAAAGTATTGATTGAAGAATTCAAGGTAATTATAAATTAACTTAAACTAATTATCTAATGTTCATCACCATCCAATTAGATATAAATTTAGCGAGTTATATATTTTCTATTCTACTTGGTGTCACAATTTAATAAAAGATTCGTTAAATTAATATCCATGGCATGGTGATAAAATCTCAAATTCTACGGTCATTCGGTTCCTAGGTTCCCATTGGACATATAATAGATCAGGGTATTAAAACATAGTCTAAAAGGTCCTTGAAAGATTAAGAAAATTGTTTTGGTTTTCTTTGAGTTCGGTCAATTGGCGGCGACCAGGCGGTTAGCCGCTAGGTAACCGCCTGGTGACCGCCAAGGCTACAGTGGAAAAATGTTGCATTCTGGAAAGCTGACCGCCAGTGGGCCGGCTAGCCGCCTGCTGACCGCGCTCCACTGCCAGAATTGCAGGCTTCTGGAAAGCTGACAGCCAAGTTTGGTTAGCCGCCTGGTGGTCATGCGGCTAGCCGCCAGGTGACCGCCGACCTACGGGCAGAGTTCTGAACCAAAATTGTATACATTTTCTGAAGCTCTCTCTCTTCTTCTTCCATTCACCACTTCTATACATCAAATTTCTATACAATAGAGCTTCTTTACTCCCATTTATCAATATAAAATCCCTCCAATCCATCCTCCAAAGCATTCATAAAAATCCATTCAATGATTAAAAGATAAATCACTAGTATGAATTTATAAAAGGAATACATTATATACTTCCAATTTAGAGCTTATACTTACCTCAAATAGAGCTTTTCAAGTCCTCTTCACTCAAATAGCTCAAGAGACTAGAAACCCCCAAATCTACAAACCCTAACAATGAAAAACCATGGAATGATGAATGAGAATGCAATGCATGTTAGCTACAAGCCTCAAGGCTCTATTTCAACTCATATTAACCTAAAAATACAACTTAAAAGAGGTTTGCTCCTACCTCTAGCAATGAATCCGAATTTGAAGAAAAGAGGGGTGATGGAGGTGGGTTCTTGTCCACAAGAATGGAGAGAAGAGTGAAGAAGATGAAGGTGAGTCCACTCCTTAGCTCCTAAGCACATGCAAGCAATCCCTTGGATGATTGGGGAAGAAGAGATGAAGAGAAAAGAGGAAAGGGAGTAGTAGAGAGGAAGGAATGAAAATGATGGGTTAGTTGGGCTTATAAGAGATAAGGTTGTCATTTTTGCTAGTAAGTCCATTAAAATTGGATATTTCCATATTAAGTCAAATGAGGGTCCATTAATATAACGGTTGGTCAAATTAGGTGGTGTCAAATACGAAAGTTGGCGTGCTCGATGAGATACACGCGTTGGTTCTAAAATGACGTGCAAATGATGCAAAATGCGAAAATCGATAATTACGAAAAAGCCCTTAACTTCACTTAACCGAGTCAATCCACTTCAAACCCACCTAGTCTAGACTCAAGACCCAACTAACTTGACTCACAAGGACTAATTAATATTAATTGTCATAATTAGCAGCTAAGCATAATTAATTAAGCTAAGACACTATTAATTAGTACTAAATAAGGTTAATTTGGGTCGGGGTGTAACATGCTCACTATTGTAATCTTGAAGTTGTGGGTTTTGAGTCACGTTACCAATCAAAAGATTTGGCTATGATTTCAGAAGAACATGTGGAAGTGTTTTTGCATCGAGTGTATTTCACGCTCTATGGGACAAAATCGAAAGGGCACTATATTGCAACCTTAAAAAGGGGTCATTTGTTTTCAGTCATTTACATATATAAATGTATAATGGCTGAGCACCATTATGTTTGTGTCATTTAACACATTAAATGTGTAAATTTAGTATGAAAATGGTGTGAATTATTTTCAATGCAAACAAACAACCATTAAACCACATGTGAAAAGAAAATGATGCACATGTGATTCATTTCCATATGCAATTGAGTCTCATGGAAATGCTTTTCAAATTTTTTTTTGTTCACATATGCATCAAAACCACAAGCAAAAAGGCCATTTCCATCAAATGGTTCACTGATTTTTTTTCAAAATTCTCAAAACCCATGTTGGATCAAAACTTGAAATTTGGGTATCTAGCATATTTTTGCCTTACAAATAGGATCAATGGTCCGGATTGTGAAAATGGACCACTGTACCAAATTATTATGGTCTAGAATCTTTTCGCAAATATATTAAAATCTGTGATGGATCAATGGATGGAATTTGACCAAGTAGCCGTTTTGGCCTTATAAAGAGTTTTAGCGGTTTAGTATTGCTTTCGGGGCACACATTATTAAAAAAAAAATTGGAAAAAATAGACTGGTATCTAAAGACGACCATAAACATGTCAGATTTACTTGTTTAATCCAATTTTTGATGATGTCTCAAAATCCAAGAATAGTTAGGATCTAAAACTCCACTCGTAGCCATTTTTTGCCTTTTAATTTCAGATTATCGTCCATAATAGGAAATTTTAATGCTTAGACTTTCTTTGCAAATATCTTACAATCCGTGATGAATCAATGGTTGAAAATTGACCCCCTAGCCTTATTTGGCCTTTTAAAGAATTTGAACGATTCAAATCTTGATTATGGAGGCCCACATTAGTAAAAAAAAAAAAAAAAACAAATCAAATTGGAGCATTGCTGATTCGATTTATTGTAGATTGCCTTTTAGTTCCTTCTTTGTCACACATATGTGGTTATGTTTCACATCCCAGTTTGGCACTTTACTAGATTAGTAACAGTCAAGTAAAGCCTCAATTTTTTCAGAGAAGGGGTCACAATAGTACTTTAATTCAAAATTTTCTCCATTTTTTTCAAGAAAAGTCGAAAAGTAACATCATTTCTCTATTAAAAGATAAAAAAGCTCTATTTTTTTATAAAAAAATAAAAAAAATCATACTAAATAACTAAAAATAAAATACCATTATAATTTTATTATATTTTATTCTCTTTTAATTTAATATTTAATATATAATTTATTTTACACATAAAATTACCGAACAGGTAAAAATCTAAGGTTAAAAATACATACCATTATTACACACTCTTTTTACACCTCATTTGAGTTTTGCTTAAAGTAAATTGATGTGATTCCATAGGCACCCAGCTTCTTACCTTTAGCTCTTCCCCCTCATCCAGACCGTCCATCTTATTTTCAACGAAGGAAGACTCCGTCTAAAGTCTAACTCCATGTTCGAACCCCCATTTTCAGTTGGGGTCAGATCTGACCGTCCATTATGAAACGAGGCATCTTTCCAAGTTCGAACAGGGGCCAGGGCAAAGTAAGTTAAAAACTACCCCCTCTGTGTTCGTGTCGTGTCCCCACCACCTCCACTTCATCTGAAATTCGAAATGCCACACCAGAAAGCGCGAAAAGTGTGTGAGAGACTCAGATTTCCGTTCAATACCCACAATCTCTCTCTCTCTTTCTCTCTCTCTGGCTTTGGCTTTGGAGGTGAGAATGAGAATTCCGTTCTAGCTCTGGCTTTGGGATCTATTGATTCTACTTTGAATCTCTTTCATTCCCCTCTCCTCTTTTTCCCCTCTCCTCTTTTTTTATGTTCCTCCATTGTTTTAGGAAGAAACAGCTTCAAATAGGGGGGTCATTGATGGTGGCGTTTTGATGTGGCTTTGACTTGTTCTAGTATTTCAGGATTGAATTGATGTGAGCTCTCGCTTCCGCTTCTTGCATTTTTAGATTCTCTCTTTATCTGTGTTCTCTCTTTTTAGTAGGGCTGTTGGGGTTTTATGTTTCTTCTTACTTTTGCTTTTCTTCTTCTTTTTTACCCTCTTTTGTTTAGGTGATACTGAGATTCGGAGTAGGATTTTACAGGTTTTTTCTTTTTCTTTTTTTTACTTTCTAGGGTTTATGATTCTGTGATTTTACATTTTTTTTTCTAGAGCTGAGCCATTATCATCTTGTACAAGTGGGTTTCACCTGTATTTTGTTGTTTGAGATGTTTGAATTATTATGTTACTTAGCTTTCTTCAAATTCCTGTGCTTATATCTGCATTTCTCCTTGGTGGTCATTGCAAGTTCCCCCATCTGTTCATTCTAAACAGATATAATTACATTTAGGCAGCGGAACCCCATTAGTTCTATACTATACAGACAAGTGAGATTTTCCCTGTGGGTGTGTGGCCCACGGATTGCTGGAATAATATATACTATTTTTGATTAATTGCAGGTGGTATTTATAATGTCTCGTGTGTGATTGATGTTTTCCAATGGATTTAAGTGGTTTTTCTTCTCATAATGGTCCCAGGTTTTATTTAACTTGGTGTAACGTAAAGATGGTGATTTTATCTAACAGCTTAGTTAAGGTGTGCATTTTGATACAGTCAGTATGCTTTGGTAGGAATCAGGCTCCACAATGCAGATTTTACTAGCCTATTGTAAATACCTATGTTTTCTTTTTTGTTTCTACTCTCTTGTGTTGGCTGGAAGCTAGACTGCTAGAATTCCCATTGTGTTCTTTCAAGTTATCTTAGATTCTCTGGCTTGATTTCAAAAAACAGATACTATTTTTTTTTTTTTTGCGCGTGTGTGTAATATATAGCATCTTTTGTTTCTCTGGATATCTATCTAGAATTTACTTATCTTCTCTTTTCATATGAGGGTTGGTCTGAATTTATAAAACCCTGCAAGAATGTAATTTGTAAGATTATTTGCTTCTCTTGTAGTTTTATGATTGGAGTCGGTTCTGCTTTAAATGATTCCTTGGATCAATAGAAGTTGAATGCCATCCTTTGGACTACCAACTATGAGCATGAGGTCACAATCACATACGCATCTGAGGGCAAAAGGGAGTGGCAAGGTCAACCCCCAGCAGGTGGTTTTTCAACTCAAGCATCGGGCAGTTCTCGCCCTGAACAAGCTTGCAGACAGAGATACTTTCCAGATTGGAGCTGATGAACTGGAGAGAATTGCTGAGAGTTTAACGCCGGAAGGACTTGTGCCATTTCTTTCATGCATTGTTGAGACCGACTCAGAGCAGAAGAGTGCTGTTAGGAGGGAATGTGTAAGGATCATGGGTACATTGGCAAGGATTCACGGTGCTCTGCTGGCTCCTCATCTTGGGAAGATAGTGGGTGGCATTGTTAAGCGCCTCAAAGACCCAGATTCTGTCGTGCGAGATGCGTGTGTGGAAACTATGGGCGCTTTGGCTTCAAAGCTAAGCAACTGTGGGGATGAAAGTGGTGTCCCATTTGTGGTGTTGGTTAAGCCTCTTTTTGAAGCTTTAGGTGATCAGAACAAACAAGTTCAATCTGGTTCCGCTCTTTGTTTGGCTGGCGTCATCGACAATACGAATGATCCCCCACTTGCACTTTTGATGCGGATGCTGTCTCGAGTCATCAAGTTGCTCAAAAACCAACATTTCATGGCAAAGCCGGCCCTAATTGACTTGGTTAGAAGTATTGTTCAGGTCAGTTTTACCTTTTATGCGATGTTGATAAAATCGTATAATTTGCTTTCCCTAAATGGTTTGGTTCTGCTTCCAATTTTCTACAGAGAAGGGTTCTCAACTCTACTTCATATTCAATGATAAAAATTTAATATTATGCTATTAAAAATGGGATGATGGAAGATTAAATGGTTGTTAATTAATGCTTTTAGTAATTTGTTGTTAGTTATGCAGGTAGCATGTGGAAATAAGTCCTCTTCATTGTCTTTATTGTGCTTTTTTGTCCTTAAAAAATAGTTGACGCGAAACTTTATTAATAAAAAGACAAACTTCAAGAGACAATATTATCTTTGGCAGTTATTTTTTGGAGTGAGATGGATTCTTGCAGAGTTGGTGGAGGATTTGTTTCTCTTTCGTGGATCTGGCCCATTTCAACTTAGAGGATGGACCTTGTGGGAGTTGGCAACTCCCATGGTTATTGGGATGTCATGGAAAGAAAGAGGAAAAAATAAAAGGCTTCATTGTCGATGTCCAATTGGAGGACGAGACTTTTGTGATGATCAAAGCTAGAATTATATTTTGGGTGGCAACAAGGAAGGAATTCAAAGAAGGTGGCTGAGTATATCAATGTTGGACTCAAGAGGAAAAGGGATGTTAATCCAATTTGGGAACCATATAAGCCCAGATCCATGAAATTCAATGTTGACGGTGCAGTCAGGGGAAAGCCAAGACTGACATGTACTAGAGGTGCCCATTCTCAGGCTAGATGGGTCATGGGAGTCGAAGAACCGAATGAGGCAGGAATTTTAGTAATCAGAGAGGCTTTGAGGATTTTCAAGCAGAGTTACAGGGGGACATCATGATAGAGGGGGAATGAATCATCCGATCAATTACATGGGCAATGGGAGAGGCGACATCCTTGGAGATTAGCTTTTATCATGGAGAAGATGCAATTTGATGTCTGTATCATTTTCAGTTGTTTGCACATATATGAGTTGGTGGATCTCTTGTAGGGGATGGTTCAATTCAACATGCTTTTGGGCATTTTATTTTCTGGGAAATGTAATGAATACACTACAACATAATCTTTTATATTGTAAAGTTATACAGCCTTTTTGTAACCTTTCTTCTATTAATGAGTTCATTTGCTGATAGAATGGCAAACTTCACGGGTCTATTTTTCTTGTCAGTAACATCATCATCATCATCAAGATCTTGTTTATCTGGTTATCCCATCAATTTGGAATCCACTTTGGAAGATGAAGAAACAATTAGTAGTAGCCAGGTTTCGTTATCTCTCTGCATTTCTTTATATGATCTATATGGGTGGATTGTGAACCCTCTCAAGTCTCATGAACAATCATCATAATCAACCATCATTATTGAAGCCTTTTCTCATCCATCCAGGCTCAGCTTACATCATCGGAGCAAATGGAAAATACAATTCCTAAATTGGTCCACTGTAGTCCCATTATCATTCCCCTGCATTTTCTTGACATTTTACTGGAGTATCTTTCATGTCACTAGATTCCAAGACTTTTACGTCATAATACTCCAACATCACATCTGATTTAATAATTTATGCTGAAATGATCCAAATCGGTATTGTACTAGATCAGAGAGGAAATGGTTACAAAGCATCTAGCAAGTCGACCATTGGATGTGCAGGAAAATGTTTCTCTTCCAAGAAATTACATCCATATTTCTTTCTATTCTTTCCCCCGCAATATATTTTTTGATTGCAAGCATTTTTGTTACTGTTCACATAGAAGGGTTACATGATCATACATCAGGCTGAAGTCAGAATTACAAACCTAAATGTTATTGTTTCCTAGATGCTTACAGTCCTTGCTGAAAGAATAAATATTCACCTAAAATTTTAAAGACAATCCATACAAATACACCTTCTTAGAGAGGAATCACATTTATCTGATTAAAACACACACACACACACAGAGACGCACACAGACACAAAGAAAAAAGAAAAGAAAATCTCAAGATCATTTTTCATGGAAAGAAACCTCACAAATTGATCTCAGACATAGATTTGCTATCGTCTTTCTCCATTTCCTCATATCTCTACAAACAACTCTGACTTTTGGGTATTCTTGCCCCATCTGTGATTGCCTGTCCTTCTTTGCTGTCCTCAGCAATTAAAGAACTACTAGGTCATCTCCAACTCTCTGCAACACCCACTGTCCCTAGCTACTTTCATTTCAGACCCTGCATTCAGATTATAGTGTAGCACCATAGTCCCTCACCCTCCAACTGCCACCTGCATGTTTCAATCGCTCGATGCACACCTTTCCCATATCAGCCATTTCGTCTTCACTGTCTTTAGTCTCCGACCAAAAACTCCCAATCAAAGATTGATGGGTTTTTGGTGTTGTATTGGAAGATATCAGGCTTGAGTCCTTGAGAAATCAGAGGGATTGCAATCTTTGGATTCTGCCATGAGAGATACAGAGGGTTTAAATGTTGCTTCTTTGGGCTCATGTACAACAGACGTTTACCTTTGTTGCTGAAATTTTCGTCATGTGCATATGAGGAGAAGTTGGGATGCATCTTGCTTGAAAGGAGGTATGGCGGCTTGTGATTTCAAACTTCAAAGGGGCTTTCAAATGGAAGCCTGTGTATTGAAAGATAATAAAGTGACAAGAAAATTGTCTTCGTGTTTGAGCTGTAACTATAATCTCCAGTTTTCTAAAAGTAAATTTATCATACTTCTATTATGTAGTACTTTCCAAACATTTATATCTTGTTAGAAAATATTCACATATAGTCTTTCTATAATATGACATTTTATAGTGTTTTCTTGTGTTGCCAAACACTTTCCTGAATCTCAGGCCGGGGGTGCCTCAACAGAGCAAGCTTTATCGACAGCTATTACCAGCATCCAGGAAGCTCTTAAAAGCAATGACTGGGCTACTCGTAAAGCTGCTTCTGTGGCACTGGCATGCATTGCCAAAAGTGGTGGATCTTTCCTGAATTCTTTCAAGTCTTCTTGTATCCTTTCACTTGAATCCTGTCGTTTTGATAAGGTTAGTTCAGATTCCTATTTTAGGACTTGGTTCTGTACAACTGGTGAAACCTTACATCCTTACAAGTGGCTCTCATTCTTTATGCAGGTTAAACCGGTTAGGGACTCTGTAATGCAAGCCATACAATATTGGAAAAGTGTCTCAGGATCTGATTATCCAGAGCCTTCAGAAGCAGGATCTTCTCTGAAAGGTCTTTTTTTTTTCCCTTTTCTTGAAGCAGGCAATTGGTGAGGAGGATTTTAGCAATAGTCTCAATAAAGAATTATGTTATTCAGAATATCAGCAGTGCTAATGAAGAATTATGCTTTGGAGAACATGGCTTTGAGTAGGGTTGAGTGGAAAAACAGAACTTACAAAGCCATCCATAGATTGATGGAATGAAGCTATGACGATGATGATTCAAATAATAAGATTGTTGCTGAATTTTGATAAATCTTGATATCTGAGCTACTAATGCATTATTGTATGTCATCATCTAATTGTTCTATATGTTGATACCAATACCATGCTTTCAACTATTCAACATTGTTATTCATGTCTGTTTGTGGACCTTCTGAGATTGTAATTTTATTTCATGCTCACTGAGATCACTGGGGGATTCAGGCTTTCAATTGTTTTATTATGACCTATCCAAGTCAATGAAAAACTCATCACCATCATCATTATTTGATGAAAAAGGTCACAGGTTATCAAACAGTGAGTTTAGTATTGAGAGTCAAGTTTCGTAGTGATAAGTCAGCCTATCAAATTCTATAATGCCGAGTTCATGCTGATTGATGAGTTTCTTAACAATGATCCATTTTTCAAAAGGCGGATAACTAGGCTTCGTGATATCTTACAAGTTACTGAATGTGTCTTGGGCACATATTAATGTTCAAACAGCTTACAAGAGAATTTGGTAGACTACTAATGCAGTATCTATGCAAATGCTCTTTCCTTTTGTGCCTTAATCTGTTAGATCACCCCTTTTCTGCTTCCTATTTGGCGTGTCTGAATTATAATGTTGAACATATGAAAAATATTTCCTATTACCAGTGGCTGCAAAATTTTAACTCTAGGTGTTTCTAAGCAATCCAAACTAAGTTGTGCAAACAATTTTCCTATACAATCATAAGGATTTGCTTTATTTATTTACATATTTATTTTTTTGGTATAAGCATGTGCTTTATCACTCAGTTTTTGTGTCACCCAGATTGATGGGATAAGGCTATGTTACTGCTGATGACGGTTGTGATGGTGATGATGATGACTATCACCACCACCACCACCACCACCACCACCACCACCACCATGATGTTGGTAATTCTCAATGTAGTAGTCTTTCACTTTTTTTTTCTCTAAATGTGCAACACTCCAACAGAAAATTTTTATGGTGGCGACTATGCTGATGTTTCCAGTGCAACTCCTGAGAAAATTGGCCTTTGCTCTGCGGTAAGTGGTACAACCAGCTCAACAAAGAAAAGAACTCCTTTGGCTGCCAGGAAGACTTGTTTGAATTATGTACAGAGTCCTCATCCTAAAACAAATGATTGGCATATTGAAATAGCGCTCCCAAAGACACCTACTGTTTCTTTAGCTGATATTAATGATCAAGAATCTGAGGGGAGTTGTGTTACTAAGATTTTTAAAAGAAATGCAGATGCACCAAAAGTTCATCCTGTTGGGTATGATTACGTGCCAATGGCTGATAAGCCAGAGAGTTCTTCCATGTCAGATGTTGTCAGTGACCACTTCGAAACTAAACAAGTGACAGCCATCCATAGTTCTCAAGAAGAGGGTGACTCAGTGAAAGTGATGGGGATGAATTACAGGTTTCCAATTAAAAAGAATGATTCAGAAGCTCATATTTGTTCATCAGCAGTACAAGACCGTAATAGTCTAGATTCCACAGTGACTGAATTGAGCTCGCGAAGTTCACATGGTTCTTGTCTGCACACCACGAATGAATTGGCTTTTATTCGGAATAAGCTCTTAGAGATAGAAAGCAAACAATCAAATTTATTGGATCTCATAAAGGTATTTTATTTTTGTTCCTTGGTATATTTCTACCTCTTTATTCATAGTTGTGCATATACTTAAGGGCTAGGGCATTGTATCTGTTAAGAGTCTCTTATAGTGGCACAAACTTTCGTTTGTGCTTTCACTTCCATGCGCAGTCCTGTTTCTTGTGCACTTGGTTGCTTAGTTTAAATTTATTCTAATAACTTCCTCATCATATCATATTCAAGTTTATTCAACATTGGATAAATGGGAATGATATTGCATATTATTTCCGCTATATACCTCATGCATAATAAGTGAACGAACTCTAACAAACATCTAACATTTGCTTTGTTATATTATGTATACTTCAAGACTATCTCTTCCTTGTTCCTTGCAGGATGGCATCCATGTGGGGCTAACTCTTATCTTTTTTTTTTTTTAATTGCACAGGTATTTATAGGAGATTCAATGGATAGCATGTCTATGTTGCAATCTAAGGTGCTTGGTCTAGAGCATGCAGTAGATATTATATCAAGAAATCTTACACAATGTGAACACTATTCTAATATGACCAACCTGAAGGGTTTGAGGAACAACCAAAGTGTCTCATCTTCTCCTAGACTCTCCAACTGCACTCCTAGACCATCCATGGATACCACTTTCAGACAGCCATTGTTGCCTTCAAAAAATAGAGAGCTGTGGGGTGCAACTGCATTGGCAAAGAGCAGATCAAGTACTTCAACGAGAAACAAGGTAGACATGTGGAGGGATCCCACACTAAACATAATTAAAAACCCAATAGCCAAGGGGGTTAGGAAGAACATAGGCTGCAGCACTCAAAGTCCAGGGAGCTGTCAATCTCAAGAAGTTGGAGATGTTCAGTCTGTTTCAGTTTGTACTTCAAACACCGGACAAAATGTTTTAGTAAGTAAGAATAGTTTGTGGAAACGTGTAAAGGATTTTCTTTGCATGGGAGATCTTGAAACTGCATATGTGGAAGCTCTTTGTTCTGGGGACAATCTAATTTTGTTTGAGCTTATGGATAGAACTGGCCCTGTTCTTGAAAGATTGTCACGTGAGACGGTTCGTGAAATTCTAAGCACTATAGCAGCACACTTGCTAGATCAAAGGTTTCTGGAATTAATAATTCCTTGGTTGCATCAGGTAATCTTCTGCGCAAGAATTTAGGTTCTTTTGTTTGTTTGCAGGATCTGAGAATTCCTGTTGGAGGGATATCTGAGTTCTCCTAATGCTATCCCCCGGCTGGATTCACAAATGCTCAAAACCCCAACATCATTTTGGAACCTGGAATTTGGAGAATTCTAAAGCCAAAAAGTGAGAATCCACAAGGTTATCAAAAAAAAAAAAGGTGAATCCACAAGGCTGGATTTTGGAATCTCACTAATCAAACAGGGAGTTCCAAATACTTTGGGGAAATAAAAACTGATATGCTGTAAGAAATTCCCAACATATCAAATTCCCCTAAAAATCCCTCCAAACAAATGCCTTGTTATGGAAACACGTTTCTCAACAGATTCCATTTGCAAATTAGCCAGTCAAGCCCAAATTTGACAATCATCCAATTGTTACCATTGGATGGATCTAAGGGCCACCGTCGAAATAATATACTTGGTGACAGTGCACTTCCTTTGAAAATCCTGTCATTCCTCTTAGTTCTTCCATATTATCCAAAATTTTACAAAGGAAAGATCCTCCATAGCGAGAGCCCGCAACCATTGAAAGGCCCCCCACCTCCAAGATTCTGCCACCTCCAGCATAGAACTCGCATATACCAAGGAAATTTGCTCCTGTTAATGAAATGAATCTAAACAAAGGAAGATGCCTCACAATTTAGGAAGAGGTGATTGATCGACCCCTGCTACCTTTTGCACCATACACAAATGTCTAAGATACTATCCAACATCATGCCTCTCCTCAAAGTATCCATTGTAGTGACTTTGCTAGCAACACCAACCAGCAAAACACCTCCACCTGTAGAGGTGGTAAGTGCAACCACACCAATGGTCTAGAAGAATTAGATTGGGATGGGCCTTCGAGGGTAAATAGAATGCCTTTGCCAAAAACCTTTTTGTAGTGAAAGGTTACTAAATCCACGAGTCTTTGTTGTCCCTGCAAATAAACACATTAGAAAGAAAACAACTCCATCTTGGTTCTCTTCTGATGCAAAGACCAAAAAAGACATAACCCAAGACAACCTGTTATCCCCTACCACATAACACTCACAGACAAAAATCTTTGTGTTCAAGACTGCTCTAAACACGCCAATAAAAAGAAAAAAAAAGCACTATACACCCTAAGGCCCCACACCTACAAAGTCATCAGCCCAAAAATGCACATCCCTCCCTTACCTCAAAATAAAGCCCACCCTGTTTGAAAAGATCTCTCCCTTAATAGTGGACTCATCCCCAGCAGACGCAATACAACTCCAAAGACTCGAAACTTCATACCTTGGGACAGCCTTGGGAACCTAACCCTAGTAATCCTTCCCAGATTTGTGGGCACTGGTTTTCCTCTAGTGAGCTTCTTTTTCCTCCCCAAGACTCCACCACCATTTAGTTAATCACGTCCATTTTTTATTTTCCAAATTTCCAAGACCCAATTTCCCCATCCCTTTTGGCTTGATCACCTTGCTCCACTTCATCAAATACAATTGTCTTGCCACTCCCAAAGAATATTCCTCTTGATGTGATCTGATCTAGCTCACGTTGTTGTAGGCATTCTGAATAGAGACATAATACACTGAAAGGTCAAACAAGTAGGCCTTGATCAAAGTGATCATTCCTCCCAAGGATAAATATTGTCTTCACGTTGAAAGTGTTTTCTAAAATCTTTCAATTATGGGATCCCACAAGGCCTTTGACCTTGGCTTGGCGCCCAACGGAAGTCCAAGATGGGAATTGGAAACGCCCCACCCTAAATGAATATTGTCTGCTAATAAATGAGAAGTCTCCATCAGACAACCAAGCCCTACCAAAATATTCTTCGACTAGTTCACCTTCAGACCCGATGACCATTGAAAGCATTGTGAAATTCTTCTTAAAGTGAGTACCTCATTCCTCATCGAACTCAATAGAATAGCGTCATCCACAAACTAAAGATAAGTGACTGCCTCTCCGTTACGACCTACGCCAAAACCCCCTAGCAAACTTTAGTGCTAGTTGACAATGGTCCCCAAGCCTCAGCTAAGATGATGAATAGAAATGGAGAAAGGAATCCCCATGCCACAGTTGTCATAGCCCCGGCCAACTCAGCATGAAATTGTCCGCTTTGGCCCACATGCGCTCAAGGGAACTTCCCAGGAGGTCACCCATCGTAGTACTGCTCCTGCCCGAGCATGCTTCCATAGTTCTTATGGGATCCGGGGCTGCACGGTTTTAAAAGGCCTCATGTTGAGTTGAGATGGAGTTTGACTTATAAGCCCAGGTTCAAGACTTGGATATTTCCGATGCGAGCCTAGTGGAGACTCATCCTTTGAAGCCCATGGTTGACACGCTACGTCCCGTGGTTTATGGTGCTGCCCGGACCAAGTTCTCACAACAATCCTCTCGAAGCCTTAAACAAACAAGCCAAAGATCCATTAACAAAAACAGAGAAAGAAGTGGTAGAGTTCCATTCCTGAATCCAGCTCATCCACTTAATACCAAACCAATTCTGTGTAACATGTAATCAGGAAACCCCTCTTCCTTCGATTGTCTCGTAGAATCAATTAGCTCATTAGCAACCCCTTCAAAAATCTTCCTGATCCGTATATCCTGATCTCAACAACCTCTTGCCGACATCAACCTAGTTGAGAGGTTTTCACAACCTAGTTTCTAAGAGCTTCGATACCAATTTAAAATAATTTGTATTTTAATATGATATGATGATAGAATAAAGTAATAGAAATAGAAGAGAAAAACAGAGAAGGAAGAGAGATTTGTGTGTATTTACTTACCTCTACCCACGATACTAGTCTTAAGTTTAAAGTACCCACCCTAGCAAATTTAATAATCTTTCTATAGTCTATTTTGCATCACCCTAGGTGAGTGGACTTGGCCAAGATTGATGTCCGATTTGGGGATTTTAATTTTTCAAAAAGCTACTCATTCTGTTTGCAGTTCTCAATGCAATCACTTTTACTATTTTGTCATCAATCATCATAGCATTTGAAGGTTATATGCTTCCTTTTATAAGCAGTATTGCAACTGAATTCTTGTTAGCTTAGGAAGTGTGTGCGTGTGTTAATTAGTTAGGTGAATCATGTTTATTACCTTTCCATTTTGATAGTGACGAGTATGTTTTCCCCATTCTTTATTGTTTCAGGTGGTGGAGTTGAGTGTTGCCCATGAACCGAGTCACATTGTTCTGTCTGGGACTGAAAAAAGAGAGTTCTTGTCAGCAATAGAAGAAGCGGCAACCTTGGACTTCTATGATCCAGCAGATAGGAGATCCATTAAACAACTTGTGCTTAAGTTACACCAAGTCTGGGGTGAGGTTTCCTATACCATTTAAATTTTCTATGCACATTTTGTTGCCTCTATTTAAAATTTTATGTACTGTACTGAAATAACTTACCCCATTCTTCTTTGAACTAAAAAAGCTAACTGGATTTGCTTTTTTAGGTAACGGTAAATTATAAGTAAAGAAAAGAGTATATAAGACCATGTAAGAGAAAAGAAAAAGGTGTGTATAAAAGCATTATACCCAATGCTCACACAAACAATCAAAATTTTATAATCGGAGCACACAAAACTTGGAACTCCACAAACTCCATCCTTAGCTGACAAGTTTGCGATGTCATTCGTCAATTGATCCAGATGTTGAAAAACCATTTGAATCGAAGAAACCGAGACTTTAATGTCCTTAAAATAGAAATGAAATCTTCAAGGCCCCATTTGTAGAAGACGCATAGGAGACAACGTTGGAAGAATCAGTTTGCACAATTAACTTTCCTTGAAAAGAATAAGAAAAAAATATGAAGAGCATTAAAAATAGTTTGGGGTGTTCATGGGGTTGGCCTGGCTGAGGCATATTTATGCCCGACCTGACTTTAGAAAAGTATGCTCATATTTGGCCCAAGACCGACATGCTGTAAGTGCCTGGCCTGAGCCCGGTCAAAGCCCATTTTAGCTAATCAGGCTGGGCCGGACTGGGCCTGACTTCTATCCCTCACCCCCTTCATTTCTATCTCTCATCTCCCTCTCTTTGCCCCAACTCTCTCTCTCTCTCTCTCTCTTGTAGTTTTTACCCTCTTCTCTCATCTCTCTCTCTCTCTTCTTTATATCTCCTCTTGTCTCTCACTGGAAAGGGATTTGAAGCCGGGTTTTCCTTTACTGGGATTAGGGTAAAACCTGGGAATTTCAGCTAGGGCAAAAGGTACTTGTAAGGTCGGACAGGCCGGGCTTTCTTTATCACTTAGTTGAAGCGCCCCCCGCCCCCACCACAAAAAAAAAAAAAAAAATCATATTAAATGGGCCCAGATTTTAGATCCAGGCCCAAATCAAGTATTAGAATTTAAGGCCCGAACCCATCTCAAAGCGGGCATGAGCACTATATATTTCGAGAATGAGTAATAATTTATTAGAATTTAAGGCCCGAACAGCTTCACCTCTTAGGTTCTTTAACGCCTATATATTTCGAGAATGAGTAATAATTTATTATTGCCTTTTATAAGCACTTCACTAATTCGACAATTCCCACTAGCCCGGGTTAGCTTCTAGCCTCTCCTTCCACATTAAATCTTAAGAGGCTGAAAGGAGGGTGACACTGTTGTATCAAAATATTATCTTAACTAGGCAACAACTCATGCGAAGCTTCCCAATAGTGAACAATAAAGGTCATCACCTAGTGCGGTCCCGCCGAAGCAGGGGTCCTGGGAGGGTTCAAACTGGAGATAGACCGAACCTTTGGCAATTTTGCACAAAGTGGTTGCTCGCAGGTCTCAAACCTGCATTATCATGCATGGCACCCGAGACTTACCATTGCACCAAAGCAATGACCCTCTTCCCAATAGTGAACAATGTTATCTAATAAAAGGATTCACAAAATCCTTATTAACTGTTACCCATTTTGCTTACCTATTCATCATTACCTCTAAGATGGATTGAGGAGATAACACTGTTTCCTGAAGAAAACGATCCTTCCTTTCCTAATAGATAGACTAAAGAACAGAAAAGGGAATAAACCTCCATAATAGCAAGCTGCAATGATGAAAGTAAGCCACCCTCTAAGCATCAAGAAAACCTCCTGTTGAATCTGGTAAGCATCAAGCCAAGCCACACTTAGGGCCTGTTTGGTTATAAGCATTCTGAGAATTCATATATGGGAGAATTTGAAATTCTCCAAATCTTGTCCCCAAAGTGGAATTCCAAATGCTAGAATTCTGAAACTTAGAAGGCTAAAAGTGGCTTTTCTGGTGGGCTGGCATTCAGAAATTGAGCATCAAACAGGTATCAAATAGATCATTTGGAATGCAGGGGACATGGTATGAAACCACTGTCAGAAATCCCCAGCATGCGCATTTCTTGTAAGAAATGCCACCAACCAAACGGGCCCTTAAAGAAACTATACTGAAGGAAGGAAGAAAAGTCACAATGTTGAAAGAATTGCTTAATTCCCTTCTGCCCAATGAGCACATATTAGATTTTTTTTTTCCAAAATGCCTTCTTTAGATTGTCCTCTGTTGATATTTTCCCTAGTACTGCCAACCACCAACAAAGTCTCCACTAAAGGTGTTTTGAAATTTAATGTGGACGAGATGCTATGAGGTGTAAACTGGCCTGTCAGGTGTATGTTTTCCAAAGCTGTGGGGATTAGAGATTCTAATGAAGCAAAGGTGTTAGCGATTTTGGAGGTTTTGAGGATATTTTCCAGGTCTTCTTGAGGGAGGCTATTTGTGGAGAGTGACTCCTTCAATGCTATCTCCAGCGTTACTCATGATAAATAATCCAAACCTTGGAAGCTTTGGTTTTGTTTTAATGAGAACAAGATTTTGGTGTCCCAAATTCACATGAAATTTTGTCATGCAGTTAGGTCTGCCAACGTGTTAGTGGATTCCTTGGCAAGCAGGGGTTGATAGATTTTCTCCTTGAGAGGTGTTCCTTTAGTTGTGTTGGCAGATTCCTTGATAGGGGTTTAGGGTAAATGTCTCTTATACCCAGCTTTTTCTTAGGCTGTCTTCTATGTTGCTTTCCTTTTTATTAATAAAAGCTACTGAGTACTTTGAAAAAGATAAAAACAAGCCTCCACCCTAGGAGGAGCCAATCCCAGCGAAAAAAAATGCCCAAGAAGGCAGCAATGTGTGCAGTAGAGACCAAATAAAAAGTTCTAGTAGTGAACTGCCACAATGAGATCATGTATCTGGCACAAACGAACATGTTCAATGTGGTATACATGCACTGAATTTCCCCATATCATTGCTGATAAATGCTATGATTCATCGTGTTTCTATGATTGGTTCATGTGGCTAAAAGTGTGACTAACAATAACCGATCTCTCTTCATGCATGTTGTTGAATGTATGCTTTGATTTGTCTGTCAGATGATGAATTCTCTATTTATGAGAAAAGTATGCAACTTTCAGCTCACGATGAGAACATGTTTTTCTGTTGGTAGGAAAATGCAGTTGAGCTCATAAAGCTGGAGGATGTAGACGCACAAGATATAAATTGAAGTGGAGATAAGACAGATGTGAAGCCATGTAGGAATTAAATTTGCAGTGCCCTGAATCTTTTCTTTGAGATTCTGTTTTCCATGTAGCACATGAGTTCATATGTCATCCATGATCCAACATTGCTTACTCATGTGATGGATCTATATGCTGATGAATTGTAGTAGAATGGTTTCTCCCAGTGTTCCCTGCAAAAAACAAAAGCAAAAAAAAAAAAAAAAAGGATAAAAATGTAGATCAATCTTCTTACAGTTTTAAATTTCTACTTTCTCTGCTGGTGTTCTAATTTCCAGACTCAGAAAGCATCAACAGTGAAACAAGCTGTGAGGAAACACCATTATACCTTTTGGCTAAATGTTTATTATTATTATTATTATTTTTCCCCATAGGCTTGAAGTCATGCACCTTCAGTCCATCACGACTATGATGTCCCCGTCCATTTGAGCTACAGTAAGGAACTCATGTTAAAATTCCCTCTAATCTTTTTGCAAGTAAACCCTCAAGGAAATTAGATTGTTGTATAGCAGCACTACAGTAGCCTTGAACTTTGTAGGTTTCAGAATACTGACATAATGGACTACTCTGTAGAAGATGCAGAAGTGATTACAGAGGTAATCTTCTAGTTCGTTGAATGGCACAGAAGGTAGTGGGTTGAAAAGCTGTCTCTTGCAAAAAGTATATGTTCAAATTCCCTTTTTGTTTAAAATTTAATTTAAATACTCCACATTTTCAACCACAGTACAGCCATTAACAGATTTATAACTAAAGCAGATGGCAATCCTCCCCCCCCCCCCCCCCCCCCCCCCCCCCCCAAAAAAAAAAAAAAAAAAGGTAAATATTAATTTATTGGGTAGAATCCAAAAGGTTACTTTTCTCGCAACTCGCAGGTGTGTTGTGTATATGCTCCTGACCAAGCAACTGAATTTGGTTGATGATTTTTCTCTCACGGTTAAGTGTATAGATATTAATGAAGAGGGATAGTCAGAGAATAATCCCTATGATCTCGAGAAGATAAAGAAAAGAGAGTTTTGAGATTAGAATGAAAAGAAGAGGAGAGAAGTAAAAGAGTTAACATGCAACGTGAGTAAGGTGGTATGCAGAGGTCAGCAAGCTGATTTTATCCATTCATCAATGTCCCATGAGGCCATCAAACTCCAATACAACAACTAAAGAGTCTAAAACCAAAACTGGGTCTGGGACATATGCTGGAGATGGGGAAAAAAGATAAACAGAAAACGGAGGTGGTATCAGTATCACACATGAAAGTTCTGACGTCGTATACTGATGCTGTAAATATTAATATTTTCCTTTGGTAATATGGGTGTTGATAACACAAACTCCCCCACACCTTAACCATCATTCTCGCATGTGGTTGGATTGGAAATGTTACAGTTATCTTAGAACAATCACATATTTTAAGCTGAGCTGAGTATGCTTGAAAACGAGGAAAACCATGTATGGGACTCGGTACATTCCCAGAATGTGTCAATGAAAGGGGAGAAGGAAAAAAATGATTGAATAATATTGCAGTGTCAGAGCTTTTACATATTGATGTCATCTACAAAAGGCTTCTCTCCTGCATCTCTTGTGGTAGACGATTTCATCTGTTTGGGATCAAAATCTGGTAAAGGGTCATACAAATGGCACTCAATGGGCGGCTCGCTTTTGCTCCTTCCAGTTCTGGCTGGTTTTGTCCTGTCCTGATGATGCATGTTATTTTGATCTGTTTCACCATTGTTCTTGCTTGGCTGATGTTTCTTTCCTCCTGTAGGATCATCTGCTGGAGATTTGGGAACCTCATAAAGAGTCACCCCACAACCGCTTTGGAGCAGCAGGTCTTCCTGAGACTGAGCTTCTGCTTGGAAAGTCTCTAGGATCTCAACCACCTGGCTCATGGTAGGCCTTCCCTTGGGGTTTTGACTGAGACATTGGTAAGCCAAATTGGCCACCTTTTGGGCAGCTTTGACTGAGTACTGACCTTCCATTCTTGGATCTAAGATCCTCATCAACTTCTTGTTATGATTCAACAGTGGGCGAGCCCACTCAACCAAGTTGTGTTCTCGGCTTGGCCGACTCTTGTCCATTGCTTTCCTCCCAATAAGCATCTCGAGGAGTACGACTCCAAAGCCATAAACATCACTCCGAGCTGTTAGATGGCCTGGTTACATGAACAGATGCATTATGTGCAATGTTTTAAGACATTGACGTGTCAGGCTAGGCATTCTACCTAAAGTGAGACGCAAGGCTCATGGGCATACCTTTTTTCATAGTAAATATTTACAAAAAAAAAACATATAGTATATCAAATAAATGGAGAAGACTCATGCCCTAGCTACTTTTAGCTTTTTAATGAGTTAACTAAGCTTGACTTCAGTTACAACAGCCTTAATTGAAGGGTTTGTTTGAAAAGGAAAACTTCTGAGTAGAATTTGGGTTGTGGGAAGTCCAAATGCTTGTCAAGCCTTGAACCCAGAATTCCTAAAATTCTGTTTGATACATGGAATTTCAAAAACCAGCTACAATAAAGCAAGCCAAAATAGTCTTTAGAATGCTCCAAATTCGGAAATTCCAAATCCTTTTTGAAGATCAACATTTAGGAAATTCCAATGGCAGAAATTTTGAGGAGAAATTGATGCATTTGGAATATTTACACATAAGAAATTCCTCAACTTGCTACCAAACAGACCCTAAAAAGAAGACGACATGATGAATTGTATGCCCTTAGATACAAATCGTGATTGAAGCATACACATCTTATCTAGGGATATGCCTTATATTGTGAGGTGTTATGAGGAGTCCAAATGCAAACTTCACCTAAGACTTGAGCCCCAGAACATTCTGGGAATGCTTGCCTTGAGGCCCCAATATGCTTCTAAGAGCCGTAGGCTTGGGCACTGGAGTGTTTAGGAACGCTTTGCCTTGGGGCATAAGCATCATATGGTTATGTATGGGTTATAACTACTATACTTGTGAACCAA
Organism: Litsea cubeba; assembly: GCA_012931725.1. Classification (NCBI taxonomy): domain Eukaryota; kingdom Viridiplantae; phylum Streptophyta; class Magnoliopsida; order Laurales; family Lauraceae; genus Litsea; species Litsea cubeba. The sequence continues at coordinate 8,635,032 of CM022949.1, read as the reverse complement.
TTAGGTTTGATGGGATACGTTTTTCCTTTATTTATTTATTCATTTTTTGTTTAAATCAGAAATCAGAAATCGATAGTCCTTATCTGTAAAAGGAAATCTCTTTTCACAAGATTATGTTTTATACCAAATCTTGCAATAATTCTATATTTGGCCCTGTATTGATATTGCAGATTTCAGCACAAAGTGTTGGCAAAATCTAGAAAAATTATCCTCAGAACATTAAGTTGCCCATCTGCATGACAATATTAAAATGTCATAATTTTAGGATATGATTTTATTTTTCCTTTGAAGGAAAAAATATTCAATAATTTTGCCAAATGGAACACAGCCTAGCTTAGTGGCACAGAATTTCTTTGTTGATCCTAAATGACAACTTTCAAGTTCATGCTCAATGCATACACGTGTTGAGAAAATTTTGTAATATTTTAAGATATGATTAAGCATGAGCTACAAAATTCATACAATGAGTACCAAAGAATAAAAAAAAAGACGATATTTCCATAAAACTAGAATTATATTAACCTTATATTTAAGAAATCCATGTTTTAGAAACCAAACAAGTTGATGCATTGGAAAGTTTAATCTGTCTCGTTTATCATGGTACAACTACTGGCCCTGTTGGTCTTACCAGTATAATGAAAAATGGAAAAAAAAACTTGATTTTTTTTTAGAAAGTACGATTTTAAAAGGAAAATGAAAATAACTCATCAAGATAAAAAGTGAACAGAATGGCATGCTGGGTTGGGCCCTACTGACTAGGCTAATTTGATTAGTTTTGACCACTTTTGCATGAGTCAAACCTACTTCAACACTACACTAATTGTGTCCTGTTCAACAGCAGGAACACAAACAATGCTAAAAGGAGGAAAAGATTAACTATGAATTTCTTAATAAGCCATTGCGATATTTCAAGACATTGTTTTTCTTATTGGGAAAATCCCTGTAATATAAGACCAAATAGATTGGTATATTTAGAAGATTCACCTGTCATTACATATTCGGGGGCTGCATATCCATAAGTACCCATCACTCGTGTGGAAACATGAGTTTGATCTCCCATGGGCCCGTCTTTTGCAAGTCCGAAGTCCGAAAGCTTTGCATTATAATCCTGAAAATTAGGACTAAAGATTAGTTGTTGAATAGTACAGTGTGAGTTCCTAATATTTCAGTTCAAATGTTGCAGACGGGATATTTATGAAACTCCCTCCAGAAAGCAAAAACAAAGCACCTTATGTTTGTTAGAAAAGAAAAAGGCACTCGTCTCCAATTTTTCTGAAATAGGGCTGAAGTTCTAAGAGTGAAAAATAATTCTTACTGAATCTAGCAAGATGTTTGATGTCTTGAAATCACGATAGATAATTGGCCTTTCTGCTCCATGAAGGAAGGCGAGCCCTTTTGCTGCATCCAAAGCAATCTTCATCCTTGTTGACCAATTCATTGCAATGCTTACCCCTGTGGGCACAGTTGTAACAAGATGAATAAGTAGAACTTCCTGCTTCCTAGAGTACTACAACTTCGTTTAACTATTTTTTTTTTTTTTTGAATAGCTATTTGCATTAATGAAAGCAAGCAGTACAAGAGATGAGAACTGACAAGCAAACCAGGAAAACAGGAACACACAAAACAAAAAGGCCCCAAAATAAAAAGCCTAAGGCCTAGCACATGAAAGTCTGAGTCATATCAATCATTTTGTTTAACTAATTTATTTCTAACTATTTGATTTTCTATGAATAAATTACTATAACTGGGCCTATTGACCCTCACTAAGCAAAGCACCCAAGAAAGATGCCTGATTGATAGATAGTCCTTCATTCTGCCCTCTGCTTGATAAAAGAAGATTTGATATCCAATCCCAAACTGCTTGACTTGCTTTCAGCTTGTGGTCTTAGCTTGGTTGCATTTTATAAGTGATGATTTCAGAGAATAGAAGATACCCCAGATTGATGAGTTAAGGCTCAGTTGATGATGATGATCTAAATTGTCCAATATAAGGCAGCACTTTATCATGATTTTACTTCATTGATCAAGTCTTAATGGCTGCAGATTGTATATACTTTAGAAACAACAGGAAGTTGGCTATTGAATAATCGCCTTGTGATTATTACACCAGTTGATTTGATGATCATGGTGGAGGTATCTTTTCCATTTCTTGGTTTTTTTTTTTTTATTTTATTTTATTTTATTTGTGTAACTTTTATGTCTTCAATTGATTTATATTCATGGGTTGTGTATATCAGTAGTCTCTTTCAAGGTTAACATGCAAGTGTTCTAGATGTGTCAACAGTGTTGCACTCGTCTCATTTGTTTTATACTTTTGCGCATGTCTGAGTCATATCCATGTTGAAGTTCCCATGAATCTGAAAATACGTAGTGTTCTTTTGGTACAAAAAGATAATTGAATTGAACTATTCAAAGAGAAAAAAAATTAACTAAGAAGCTGATCACATACGTCTGAAAAGCTGTTTCTCGAGACTTCCACGGGGCATGTATTCGTAGACTAACAATCTATGCTCATCCTCACAGCAGTAGCCAATTAATTTGACTAGATTCGGGTGACTGAGCTGCCCAAGATAGTTGACCTCTGCCTGCAAAACCAAAAACAGATGAACACTATATATACATTCCCTTTTCTGTCAGTCCAGCAGCAAGGACAAATCCCATTTCTGAAATTACATAGCAAAAAGGAAAAGATGCTATGTAAGATACATCTGGCGTGTTCCACACACATGATTTTCAATTTCAGCTGGCCCCAGTTCAACTCGTTTGAGTTGACTTGGTGCAGGGTTGGGCCAAAACGGCTCAGTGTCTGGTATGCAGTATAGGGCCAGTTTTTGTTCGGTTTTGGACAAGTGAGAGGTGACTCGTCCCAACTCGTTCGAAATCAACCAGTACCAAATGAGTTGGAATGTCACACCTAACTCGTAAGCCCTTTAAGTGCTCATCTTTTGCCCCATTTTGCAACCCTCCCTCTGTGTGTGCGCACACGCGCATGATTTCTTTCCTCTCCTCTCCCAAGGCTTCCTAGAGGTCATTCTGTGTTAGAAACACCTTTCTATATCTTCTCTTTCAGTTTCACATTTTATTCCTTCCTACCCTTCGTTTTTCACTCGGGCTTTTAGGACTAAATCAACCAACTTTCAAGATTTCAGGCTCTATTTTTTCGATCTAGACTTGAAAACCTTGAGCAATCAAAAGAGAGCTATGGGGCTGTAGTGACCTTCCTTATTAGCCACATGAACTCATGAGCATTGCATTAGCAACTCGGCTTTCAACAAGACTAAATATCTCTATAACTGAGAGGAGATGCCACTTGATAGCTTATTTAGCACATAGTTACTTGTTTTCTATTATATCTTATTTTTCTTGGTTTTTTGGAAATATCTAGACTTTTTAGGACCAGCACGGCTGTACTAATTTGTCATAGGCAGCATGGACTGGCACAGCTCATCACAGATTATGGATGAATGCACAATCACATTCATCACTGTGCATGTAAAGGTTAAATAAGATCTTCCAGTGGGTGGTCTACATTGAATAGGAGGTATTTAATATGAGATGTGATCTGCATGTTGACACATCAGGTGAGGGCATCCGAGTCACTGAAACTAGGATTCAGTTATGAAACCATTCATCCAATTCCCAAATTCATCCCAGCCAAGTCAACGAGGAAAGCCAAAGGTTCCACTAATTTATTTTTTCTTGATCAATAAATACTTTATCCGTAGAGGGGAAAATTGAGATTTCCACCAAATTTATTGCAAAACAAAGGTAAATTAAACCAGATCTTGACTCAGTTAAATTGAGCCTGACTCAACCAAATCTTAAATTGATCGGTGAGGGTTTTTTTACCCCTATACTGATGCTTCGGTTTTAGCATCTTAGCTTCCATAGACATTCTCTTCAGTATTTTTAATGTAACACCTTGTGAAACTTTGTTTACTCCTGGTTAGCAATATCTTCAGTAAATAAGAATCTGCACTGATGTTAGGTAAATGTTTAATCAATGTTTCAGGCATAGCCCAGGAAAAGAAAGAGAGAAAAAGAAAGTCAATAATAGCCCAGGAAAAAAAGAAAGAAAAAGAAAGTAAAAAATCTCCTTTGTAGTCATTTGTATGACCATCTATGACCATGGAAAGAGTAGAGCATGAAAAGAATTAATTGGAGAGAATCGTTACCAGCCATTCTCTATCTCCCTGAATACCCTCGGGATCAAGCTGTTTTACAGCAACCATTGTGGACTTGTAGCCTGGCCTGACATTCTCATCGATGACACCTTTATAGACAATTCCAAAACCGCCCTCGCCGAGGATCTGGTCTGGCCGGAAGGTCTTGGTCGTCAATTTCATCTCATTGTATGTGAAAATGTCAATGTTGCTATTTCCGATGGTCTGCCGGAATTCCTCGACATCTTTGGGAGTTGTGGGCACACTTGCAGCTCTGCTGATCTCAGGTTGTGCTGCGGGACGGATCGGTTCTGCATTTTTTGGGACAAGAAGTGTCATATGGTTAGAGATCAGTAGTGACTTATCATGGCAGAGATTGTTATTGACAATGATTCTACTGCTATCGCTAATACTTCGGGATGGCATTGGGGTCAGGTTGGAAAGGCTGACATGATCCAGGCTGTTTAGGTATTTGCTATATGCCTTATTGCTTGAGCCTAGCCATTTTTGTTAGTTGCATATTGTCTTATACTTAAATGACTGCAACCAGTGAACTCCTTAAAACTATGCCTGATTTCTTCAGTCCATCTGGTAAAAGCAATGCCTGTGCAGGCCTTTTGAAACTCCAAATTTTACACTGTAACTGTCTACCCATCCAAACTTTCACATTTGCATCTGCAATGTCACTTTTCTTCATGGACATGGGTTCCACTTCCCATCCTTTTAGAGGTGTTTTATTTTATTTTTTTATTTTTAATGTCTTCACCCTTCTGTTTTCAATTCTAGATACAGCCCATATCACCTTTTCATTAATCTAAACCTGCCGGTGATACCATTCTAGCTGAAGTTTTCATGCTAAAAAATATCACTTAAATTGGAATTGATATTCATTGTAAGATTGGACAACGAGAAAATGTGACTAAAGATGCACCCATGGAGTCATAGGATCTCCATTCATGGATATATGCATACAATTATGGTTGGATGCCTTTGGACTTTACACCATCTTTTGACAAACAATTAGCACTTCAAATGACATGTTAGATTGGAGAGTGATGGGATGCTACTCAAAATAGGAATGTGGGAAAAGTAGAACTCCAACATTCGGGAAAAAAGAAAATGAAAAGTAGAACTCACAAAGTCAAATTCAAGTAGATGGAATAAGATTTTGCTGATGATGATTACAATGATGAAAACATTACACACTTAGATGGCTATAAGCCTATAACTGACTCAATATGTGTTGCATGGGTGGGGTGTAGTTTGGGTTCTGTGGGCCCCATTGCCAGCCAAAACTGAGTAAAATGCTGGCATCTCTTTATGAGATTATGATCTGCTTTGCTGTCTCGCTGGCAGACTTAATAATTTGAATCTGAAAGTGTTGTTTTCCAGGATCAGCATGACAGCATTATCTCGAGCATCATCTGTATTTCAGCACAACAATTCAATTAACTTCTTTCCCCAGGTGTTTTGACTTTTGATAGAGTTGTGAATCAATTAGCATACTTTGAGAATCTTACAATAACCTTGTTTTCCCCCTCTTTCATCAAAATGGTGGATCCATATGATCCAAGTATTATTGTGATAAATAAAAAAACAGGAGAAATCTTGTAAGAACATGCCATATTTATAAAGTTGCATATTTATAATTTTCTTGAAAAATTCAAAATCATGAATAGCTCTCGGGAATTTTTTTTTTTCTTCCAACCGGGTTAAGATTTATGAGACAAACTACCCAACTGGTATAAAACAAAACCCGTCAGGCCTCAGCACATGGCTCACACAAAAACAGAATAGAGACAAATGCATTTGTCATTCACCAGCTTTAACACTCGACCCTTCCACATCCCAGGATTTTTCTCATATAACTTGCTTTTATTGAAGCCCCCTCTTCCTTTCCCCATTCTTATTTTATTAGAGGGGCATATCTCAGAAATCCAAGCCCTTCACATTCACCGGCTCCCATAAATCTTTAAGAAATTATTCTACATTCGACGCGGATCCAACTATTAACCACCATTAGATTTGATCACGAAAATTATGTAAGCACTCATAAAAACCATTAAATTTGAGGCTTTTAAAACTGAAAAAAAAATAAAAAAAATCAAAAGATTATCTACCACCCAATGGAATGTTGTTGTTGCCTATACAATTCAATCTCTTCCTATATTAACTTAACTTAACTTAACTGGATGCTATCCCTTCTAGCAGGGGGTGGGGGGCCCACACAACAGGTGCACGCAGTAAAAAAAAAAAAAAAAATCTAAAGGTAAGTTGAGATCCCATGGGCGTATCTTAGCGAGACCCCGTCACTCTTTTCACCGACTACCAATTACCAAAAATATGTTTGGTGGGTAGGAAAAGGTAGTTGGTAAGGTTGGATTGGAATTGGAGTTTCTTCTTCTTCTTCTACTTTGGAGGGTGATGGGTTGGTTAACTTAACCCTCCAAAGTCCAAACACAAACAGAAACAGGAAAAAAGTGACCTTTTTTTTTTTTTTTTCTTTTTCTTTCCAAATCCAGTGATCAGATTGCTAGGGTATATGCTTGGATCCTCGGCCTGTAATTTCAATTAATTACCTGGAATTGATCGATCGATGGATCGATCATGATTCATGAAAGTACACTACTAACAAGTAACAACAAAAACTGTGTATAACTTGAGAAACTTATCCAAACTCATGAATCTAGTCCTAGTCTAGATTTTTTTTTCTTTTTCTTTTTGATGATTTGATAAGCACTCGGATCCCCAAGATCCAAACAGCATGCACAGGATTTCATCTTCCCAACTAAAGCTAAGCTAAATATATTATATTTGGTAGTCCGCGAGCTACTCGATAGAAATGAATAATCAGGAAACAGAAAAAAACAGGAAGGAAAGATTAAGATTTCGATGATCAAAATCACCTGGCCTTTTCTTGCTGTCACGATAACCACCACCACTACCTCCTCCTACCGACTCTTCTGCGGTAAAGCAGTTCCCCATGAATCTGAATCTGAATCTGAATCTGAATATGACTTTGAATCTGACTTGCAATTGCTGACGCGGCGCTGTTCAATCTCATCCATCCATTCCCGATTTTGTAGGTCGGTGTCGGTCGGTCGGTCGCTTGGTTGGGATTTTCCAGAGAATCCCAGCAAGCAATGTTTTTGGAATGTTTCTGGGTCTCTCTGTGTGTGTGTGTGTGTGTGTGTGTTTGTTTCGGATAAAGGTCTGATCTTTGGGTTGATTTGTCTTGTGTTGTGCAGATTTTACAAGGAGAGGACGATGAAAAAAGAAAGAAGGCAACAAAGAGATCTGGGGTTTTTGGATTTTTGGTCCTTTGATCGGGAGGGGAGGGAGGGTGGAGGAGGTGGTGGTTTGGAGATTTTGGGTTTGATCTATCTATCTATCCATCACCAGTTCAAGGAAAGGAAAATGAATGTCTTTTCTATGAGAGAGACTTTAGAGAGAGAGAGAGAGAGAGAGAGAGAGAGAAAACAATTAGTAGCTGAGCCTGAGAGGAATGAGGCCTGACTCCTGAGGGGGGCCTTTCACTGCAAGGTGGAGGGAGTGAGAAAACTGAAAAATGCCACCAGGTATCCAGTGAAATAACACAAGTAGCCCTGCAACTGCACTGCACTGCCTACACCTGAAAAATGAGTATTTACAAAAGAGTAAAATTACTTGTTTATTTTTAGTTATTTTGTAGACAAAAAAATCATACTATGGCTGCTGCTGGAAACTTCAATTCCAGTAAAATTCTGCTTTGAAAAATTCAAGACTTTTTTGCTTTTGTTTTTGTGATGTTTTCAATGGCGGTCTTGGTGCTGCTGCTGTTTGGTGAAAGTTGAACCAACCACCTTTTCCTGAAAGAACTCAAAAGAGTAGTGCTTTGGGTGGGCTGGGCTTAGCTTAAGGTGTGGTTTTTTGGACTCTTAGACCATGGATGAATTAATCATGTAGGCTAAATGGGTCATATGGGCTGGAATTGGATTAGAATTTTTTTTTTTTTTTTTGATAATATAGGAACCCGCCGACCCTTCTTCGGAGAATCATTGGTAAACTTACGGATACATAGAACCACCCACTAGCTCTATGTATCGGTTAAGGCCTTAAAGGGATTCGAAGAACAGAGCGCAACTTCTGAATGGGCCACACCTGGATCGATAGACTATGACTCTTTCGGCTGTTACGGCCCAGTGGACTTATATGCCCGGTGAAAACACATAATAGGCAAATAAAATAAAATAAAAATAAAAGTCTATTCTGTAATTAAATTCAGATCCATATTTCGGAAAGACATTCTTTTTTAGGTCCTCCCTCTGCTGTAGACTGTAGAGTGTGTATGCTCGAGCGTTATTTGCACACAGAAACGAAGTAAAAGCTGGTGCTGTGTTTGGCTTTTTATGGACCGTTTGTGATCATTTGTCATCAGCTGTTGGGCTTCTTTTCCTGATATAAGTATTTTTTTAGCTACTAGTAATTAGTAAATGAGTTTCTTTTTTCTTTTTTTTTTTTGTGTTTTTTGCTTGTAAAGAGGTTTGTTTATATTAAGAAACGAAACGTGAGTGGAGGAGGTTGAGGGGCCTCCCGCTCCTTAGTACAGTAGGGGCATAAAGATAGCCATAGAGGAAAAAGCGCGCTGAAAACATGTGGTTTCCAAGATATAATCAAGACATGTGAACATTGCAATTGACAATGTCTTACTGAATATCTTTTAGCTATTGTATTTGGTGAGATGTGCCGGCAACACAAGATACTCCCGGCCAACTTTTCCATGTTAGAGTTAGCCCACCTGCACATTTGATTTTAAACGCATGATGTTCTTTTCCTAATTTCAAATTTCAAATAACTAAGGATTGAAGGTTTTGTCTATACGATAACCTTTAGCCATTTATAATCTCATCTAGCGATGGAAGTGGAGAAAACTCCCAACGGGTACTCATACAGTTTTAATGGAATAAGATGCCTTTGACAGTGCAATATCACATAAAATTATAAAGTGTGCAATATCGCATTAATTGAAAATTTATGAAATCACAAAATATGGCTATAGCACTATCAAGGGCCATTTTAGTTCACAGAAACTGCACATATACATATGAGGGTTTTTCTCAACTTTCTTCATAATGCCGGGTTATCAATAACTAAAGGAAGACCACTTTTTGCTTCATCTTGTGGGGGTGGGGGTTAATCTATATGGAGACTCGAGTTCACGCATTCTCAGCCACACACTTGTGTTCATAACTAGTTGAGCTAGAACAAGCAACGTATCCCATTCTTTTTAAGAGCGTTGGGCATATCATTGTCCAAGTTCTTTGCTCGAATTGGTATGCCTGCCAAAATTCCGTCCAAGCCCAACCCTCGAGCTTTTAAATAGAAACAAAACCTCTCATTTTGCAAGCTTTTTGAGGGTCGTGCCGAGTTGGGGCCTCTTGGTAGAGGGGCCTCATTGACAAGCCTACTTCACGCTTATTACCCTCGAATGAATTGGCACAATCTATGTCACTCCTGGATTTTAAATATTGAAAATAAAATGATCCATGCCTTAATATAGCCAAATTACAGCTGAATATTAATAGATTTAGTAACATAGTTTATAATTTATAGAAGGAAATGCTTTAGTTTGAAAGTTGAGAATTTCATATGGGAAAGACAAAGCATTTACATAGTTAAAGCTATGGCGTTGTGCATATTTGTCTCTTGGTCTTGCACCCGTACGCCCAATATGGACCAAGGTTGTTTTTTTTGGGGATGGGATTAAGAGAGGGCCTGTACATGCAGGCAGGAAAAAAAAATTCACATAAATAGAAAGGGAGCCCGCAGGCATGATAAGAGATGCCTTAAAACTCTTCGCTAATGTCGTCGAAAAGAAAAATTGACACGATTTACAATGTGTGTGTGTGTTTTTTTTTTTTTTAAGGATTTCAAAGGCCTTGACATGTAACTGAACGAAGCATCATCATTCAGCACTCAGCAGCAGTAGCTGTTGACTGCATGGGGCAAGAAAATTTCCAAAAGAATCCGAGTAGGAAAAGAAAGAGGGCACTTGGAATTGGAAAAGACAGAGTTGAAATTAAGAGAAACCGCGTTAAGGGGATGGAAGGAAATGAATGCTAATGATATGCATGCGTTTTCGTCCCAATTAATGAATGTGTCTCGTCTACTTACTATTTCATCTTTTGACTATAGCATTTTTTTTTTTTTTTTTCAAATTCTGGACAAGGCAGCTGAACCTTCTGTTGGACTCTTAAGACTAGACTTTTCTTTTTTTTTTAAATGGACAAAATATCTTATTTTATTTTTTAATACTCTAGCCTAGGGTGTTATGACACAAGTGGCAAGAGGAAATCCACGTAGTGGGAAGGAGAACTCACACAAGTGAAAAGATGAAGCTTATAAAGTGAGAATGATCGGTAGCGGACTTAAGATTTTCATTTGGGTGGAGCTGACGATGGTTAATTGCAAAGATCAAAATGAACGCCAACTACCAATAATCTCCACTTTTTGTATGGTTTAAATGCATGATTTTTTATTTTTACTTTTTTTGGTAAATTGAGTATAAAGAACTCATATCCTATTACTAATACTCAATTCCTACATAATCTTTTTAATTACAACATCCTTTTTCTCTAGAAATTAGTTTTTATTCAAATTATTGGTATGAAAAATTAAACTAGCAACCGCACTGCAACAATAATAAAGAAACTATAGAGAACTCCAAAGCAATAAAATCATCATCATACTAAAGTAATACATATTTGATTGTTTCCTCAAGCTCCTAAGAGTTCCTCCGTCATACGAATCCAAATAAAACCAGCATATTCATAGACATCATATCGTGATTCAAGAAAAAAATTTCAAGAAAATCGAATAAGAAAGCAACTAAAATTCAAGACATGATACATAAATCAAACAAAATCCAAGGCAGGATGTTTTGGGTGGAAATTTGGAGTATTGGGTCATTGTAATTGATAAAAAAAAAAAAACCGGAATAAAAACTACAAAAAAGAAAAAGAAATCCAAAATTTAGAAACACAAAAAATATATCAATCATAAATCAAATCAAACCCCATTAGGACAAACATCATATTAGAAAAAACTAAAACTAAAAGAAGAAAAACTGAATGCACCAATGTGTGTATAGTTTACTCGTTTTCAATATTATCCCCCCCTCTGTCTCTGTCTGTCTACGCGTTTACTTTGACAGCTTGCTGGGCGGCTGGCTGCTGCGTTCCAACTTTTTCCTGCTCCTGCTTTTGAAGTCCATTGGGTGGGAGTGGGACAAATGTTTTTGTTACCAACCATTTGTCGTTTGCCCGCGAAGAGAATCCATCCTGAATCCTGGTCTCCCATTTTATTTGACTTTTGATTTGATAAAATAAAATAAAAATGTATTAGACTTACTCGTTGCATGTGTCCAGAGTGTGGGCACCTGCCTTGAGCCCCCACAATTGTGATGATCAATCAGATGAACCTCGTTGTAGCCCCAGGCCCCAGCCCATACATCCAAGGTGTGGGGAACACCTATATATATATATATATATATTAATGATCTAAATCACAGTTACATGAGACCATATATAGCACAGGATGAGACCCTTACAGTAAAGTAGAATACTCAAGATTATTTTCCTTGAACACAACACAACGCATGGCATATAGCATGAACATCCATTAAAGCCACGTTACGCGTTGCAGGTAAATCTACAATTTTGGGGCTGGGGCTGGGGCTGGGGCTGGGGCACACTTCTAGTCATGGTGGGGGACACTTGAAGGATTGAAGGCTGGCGAACACAATCGTGGAACTCACTGATTCACTGGTCGAACTCTCGAGCCATTTTCTTCACATGATAATCACTTGCAAGCTAGGCTCAACCCTTTTTTTTTTTGGTTTAGTCTCGCTGATGTCTGTGATGGGATATGTTTCATGAGGGCAGCTTTCTTTCACTCTCCCAGAAATGTCCTCAAAATCAAAGAAAAACTGAAATCCTTTTAACTGACACACGAATGAACAGAAATGCAGTTACTCTCTAATTTAACGCTTTTGATGTATCCCATTACAGCAGAAGAGTATTGATGGGTTACTTAGAGGAATGAATGACCATGCGCACCATGCGCACTATGGTTACGTGAAGAGGAATGAATGACCATGCGCACCATGCGCACTATGGTTACGTGACAACAAAACAAATACAGGAGGAGATGAGATGAGGAGAGCAGCCATACTACTCGCCATGGATAAAGAAGCCCCACAACAGCTTTAAGGATCAACTAAAGTTAAGTATTATGTTCATATATTCCACTTCACCAAAATGTCAAAAACATTGTCACGTGATCATCAGACATCAAACTAAAAATTGGACATGTGCCTGATCATCCAATCATAAAGGTAATGCACGTGGATGCCTGTGACTGAGCCCTTTCTATACACAGTTGGCCCACACAGACATTGGTAAGGATGATGGTAATCTAAGCGTTTCCATCTTCCTTTGCTTTTCTTTAAAAAAGAATTTACTAAAATGGAAAAAAGAATTTACATTAAACCAGTTAATTGCCTGCAGAAATTCACTGAGCTTATGGCACAAGCCTCCTAGGGTCACGAGGGTAAAGCGATGCTTTGCGGATGTTGTTCAGAGCACAGAAGAGCATCACTACACGCTCCTTACCCGCGCCAAATCCACCATGTGGTGGGGCACCGTACCTGACATGAACAAAAAACCAATTCAGATTGGAAATGAATAAAAAAGTGCGGGAAATTTTGTAGAGAACTGTGCAAATGACAAAGCAAAAGGAAGCAAAATGGATGGAGAAGGTGTAAGTCTTCATTCCCTGACTTAGCATACCATATCTACTATAGAGTTTACAACTTCAACCCAATATCTGAAATTTGAAGCAAATCCCACAAGTATACTTCAATCTCAGCAAATGACATCTTTTTGGTAAAATATATCTTGAAAAAGTTAAAGAGTTCTGACAACCCCTTGCCCATATCCTAAACACCTCATCTTTCTGTCGACACTTGTACTAGAGCAGCTTTTTCAACAACTTTGGTAACAGCCAATAGTTATCAATATATACAAACAGCTGTAATGAATGGAATTGACAGTTTCCTGTTAAGTGTAGGCCACTCCGGAAATTTCTCTATGATAATTTCATGCATTTAATACAATACAAATTATGCATATAATAGATGCTTCTATTTCAATGTGAAAATGTAACAACAATCAATGGGACAAACATAGGAGTGAGCCAATGATTCCAATTAGATAAGAAGTTAACCAAAAGAAGAAGCACGGCAATCATTCACCTCCCTGGGTTTTCATATTAATCAACAAACTGAATAATGGTGGTAAAGGCTACAGAAAACAACATTAGAGATTTATAAAGAAATCATCCAGGTGTCAAACAGTTTGAGAAGAAGGCACCTCCTATGACTGGCTGAATTTGAATTCCAACAATCAAAAAGAGAATGAAAGCCTATATGTTGGTTGAGGAGGAATACTTACAGAGGAAGTATATTTGTGGACACAATTTTAAACCAAGACCAAATCAGCAGACCCGACCAGCTTAAAACAGAAAAGGCAATTGCCCGTTCCTAAGTTGAGCACAGAAATGGACCTAACAGGGGATGTTGGCAAGGGCCTGAGTGAGACTACAAGGTCATTATCCAATGCGGGTCCCGCTGAAGTACAGTCCTGGGAGGGTCACAAACCTAACCTTTGCCAATATTGCATATAAGTGGCTACTTGCAGGTCATGAACCCGCATTATCAAGCAATGGAACCCTAGACTCTTGCCATTGCACAGCAATGACCCTTGCACAAGTGAGACTAATGAACGGAAATAAATTGGCCCACTTCCTGGCGACAACTGGCTCAATAATATAATAATACAGACCGTGAACCATGAGAATACTAAATATCACTTGCAATGGATGGTTTGTCTTCATTGGGTTCAAGCAATTCTCTACAAATGGTAATCTCGTCTTTTTTTTTTTTTTTTAAAAGTGACTGAATTAATAAAAGACTATACAGTATATGGAAGGTATATTGTAACAAAAAAGGCACGAAGCCAAGCCCCACCAAAACAAAGGACCCCAACCCATATACAAGACAAAACTACAAGGGGAACATGTTAACAGAAAGAATATGATGAAAGGCGCCCTCCTTAGCACGATGATCAGCTTCTGAATAAGCACTACGAAGAATGTGGGAAAAGGTAACTTGTAGGCTTCTAGCAAGATCCAGAATCTCATCCACCACACCTGCCAGCTTCCAAGGGGGGGAATAGCAGAAGCTTTGGCCCATTGGATTGCACAAAAAGAGTCCCCTTCCACAATAAGGTTAGTGAGTTTCAAATGGAGTGCTTCTCTAAGGCCATTTTTTATTGCCAATAATTCTGCCTCAATAAGGTTATCTCGTATTTTTATCTTTTAGTGAAGAAGATGACTTCAATCTTATGGCAAATATGAAGCTAGCCAGCATAGTTTTGAAAACCGGAATCATATCACAATTATTCATACCCATGAATCGAATCGTAAATCGTATCGCGAATCGTAGGATTTTTTCTTTCTCAAATAAAATAAAATAAATAAGAAAAAGAAAAATTAGTTATTCAAAACCATCCATTTTTATCATTTATAGAAGTATAAAGAAAAAATGACCAATAGGTCTATATAAAATCATATCAAGAATATCATGACATATATTAATATATATAATAAATGATATGTGTAAATAGCTAAATAAGTTTAAGGTATCAATATATTTATTTTTGTTATCTTTAAATAAAAATATAAAAGTAAAAAAAAAAAATCTAAACGGTCAATCTTACACAGTAGGATATCTCTTGAAGTTAAGAAAGTATTTACGGAAAAAAAAAACCCATAATTTTTTTTTTTTTAAAAAAAGAAGAAGATACAGACGAGCACCATACTTACAGTCAAATGCTTTAATTAAACACATGTTTTTTTTATTCATCTCTAAAAAGTAAAACCTCCTCAAAGCCGCAAAACATCTTAAGAGGTTTCGATAACTACAAAATAACATTCTAAAAGTACAAACGCTAAAAGAAAGAAAGAATAAAGAAAGCAAAAGGTTAAAAAGATTGTTAATATTCTCGCTCAACCGAATCACATGAATCGTAAGATTCAATTAAATGAGTATCGAATCGTAAGATTCACACCTGAATCCTAAGATTAATCTATAAATGGGATTCGTTGCATAGATACAAATTGTTTTCCTTATGATTCGGGATATGAATCGTAGGATTCTGATAACTATGCCAGCCAGAGTGATAATCGGGCTAGTTGCACCTCAAAGAGGTATTATCAACCCAACGGCTATAAGGCCTTGACCCTAATTATGCGTATTTATTATTAATTAATTGTGTTTATAGCTAATTAAGTGGGATCAGTTGCTAAGTGAGTTGGGTGTAGTGTTAGGATAATGCGTGTGAAGTTCGATTTGGTTTAGAGTAAGTTTAGTTCTAGTAGGGGGGTGGTTTGTAATTTTTTTGGAAAAACTGAGGGTTTTTCCGTAAATAAAAATTCCCTGATTTTGGGTCCGTTGGGTAGATAATCCCATTTGCCGAACTTTTTGTTAAGAACTTGTCGCAATTCGACCCCTCAAAGCCTTATGTTTTACATCGTTTTGCAATTACCACAAACTTTCTCACCAACATAAGCACTGCTCCCTAATTCCTTTTCACACTTCTTCCTTTAGCTATTTTCTCTCATTTCTCTCATCCTCTCTTACCTCCATCAACCAAGGACTCAATCAAGCCAAGATCTGCCAATTCAACACTTCCATCTTCTTCCTCTCGTCTTCTTCTCCACGAATCCTTAATTTGGTAGGTTTCCACCCCAAATTTCTTGGGTATTTTGCAGTGATTTTGAGTTTGTTTTGGAGAGTGGGTCTGAAGTTGTGAGCTTTGGAGGTAGGGTTTTCTCATTTTCCTTCTTTATACACCAAGGCAAATAAATAAACAAGATTAATTGATATGCATGTGATTATTGAAGACTCTTGTATCTTTAATTGATATGCATGTGAGTAGATTTTGCTTGTCGTATTTGAACTTTCAGTAATGCCGCCTGCAGAAAAACAATTCTCTCCCCCACCCATCAAAAAAGTTCTAGCCAAACAGAAGAAAGGAATAATGGGAGGAAATGTATTCAACGTTGTTGGTTGGATAAAATATGCAACATTGGTAAAGGGCTAAAGGCGTACCTAAAGGCATCAATGTACGCCGATATTTTCTTCACATCAATGCCAGATGCTTCTGCACGAGCAGTCAAAAAATTTGGGTCATGTATACGCTGACCTCCCGAAATAATCTCCTCACCTTTAAGAAAATGCAACAA
The DNA here is from genome assembly GCA_012931725.1 of Litsea cubeba. Classification (NCBI taxonomy): domain Eukaryota; kingdom Viridiplantae; phylum Streptophyta; class Magnoliopsida; order Laurales; family Lauraceae; genus Litsea; species Litsea cubeba. The sequence continues at coordinate 8,618,524 of CM022949.1, read as the reverse complement.
GTTCAGGCTCGATGAAAACGCAAATTTTAGTATTCTTTGAAAAAAACAACTGAGATGAGCAACAAGGAATCAACATAAAAGGAAAACAGAAAGCAAGTATCAACCTAATTCCACCTTAAGCACCCATACCAAACCAAGCCTTTTCCCACTAGGTGGGGTCGGCTATATGAATTTGACGACGCCAATCAAATCTGTTTAGGGCAATGTCCTCTGTTAGATCCATGTAGGCAAGGTCATGTTTAATAGTTTCTTTCCAACTTCTCTTGGGTCTCCCTCTCTCTCTCCTACTCCTGGCAATCTCCATGCTTTTACACCTTTTAACAGGTGCCTCCGTTGAACGCCTTCTAACATGGCCGAACCATCTCAGTCGATTTTCTCTCATTTTATTACCAATCGGTGCTATTCCTACTTTGCCCCTAATCTCCTCATTCCTAATCTTATCTCTCCTTGTGATCCCGCACATCCATCTTAACATTCTCATCTCCGCAACTTCCATCTTCTTGACATGATTATGCTTTATTGCCCAACACTCTGATCCATATAACAACGCTGGTCGTACCGCCATCTTATAATACTTTCCTTTAACCTTGAAGGGGACTTTCCGATCACATAAGACCCCCGAAGCACTCCTCCATTTGGTCCACCCGGCCTGAATCCTGTGACTTACATCAGTATCAATCCCTCTATCATGTTGCACCATAGATCCAAGTTACCTAAAGTTTTATTTCTCTACAATCTTTTGTGTGCCCAAACTTACTTGTATGTTACCAGGTGTCCTACTTTGATTAAACTTGCATTCCATATATTCCGTTTTGCATCGACTTAGCCTAAACCCTTTTGTCTCTAATGTTTTCTGCCACAATTCTAGTTTAGCATTCACTCCTCTCGTCTCATCCACTAAAACAATGTCATCTGCAAATAGCATACACCACGGCACCTCATCCTGGATATGTCTTGTAATCTCATCCATAACTAGGGCAAACAAGTACAGGCTTAACGCTGAGCCTTGGTGTAAACCAATCGTGATAGGAAACTCCTTAGTTTCGCCGCCAGTCGTCCTTATAGATGTCACGACTCTATCATACATATCCTTTATCGCCTCAATATATGCGACACACACTCTTTTCTTTTCCATAACTCTCCAAAGAATCTCCCTAGAAACCCGGTCATAGGCCTTCTCCAAGTCAATGAACACCATATGTAAATCTCTCTGACCTTCTCTATACTGTTCCATTAACCTCCTCAGGAGAAAGATAGCCTCCATGGTTGATCTCCCAGACATGAAGCCAAATTGATTCTCTAAAACGTTTGTTGTTCTTCTTAGTCTTCTCTCAATAACTCTCTCCCATAATTTCATCGTATGGCTCATCAATTTAATCCCGCGGTAGTTCGCACAGTTCTGAATATCTCCTTTGTTCTTGTATATGGGTATAAGAATACTTTTCCTCCATGCATTAGGCATCTTCTTGCTCTTTAGCACTATATTAAAAAGCTTTGTCGACCAACTAATGCCATCCTCCCCCAAGCACCTCCAGACCTCAATAGGGATACCATCTGGCCTAACCACTTTCCCATTCTTCATTCTTTTCAATAGTTCTTTAACTTCTTCCCTACTGATTCTCCTATAGAACATATGATTTGCTTCTTCTCTAAAAATGGTAAGCTGCCCCAATTGTATGTCACTACTACTGCTTTCGTTAAATAACTTGTAGAAGTAGCTCGTCCAACGCTCCTTTATCTCCTCTTCCTTTACAAATACCTTTTCATCATCATCCTTAATGCATTTAACTTGGTTTAAGTCCTTGGTCCGCCAATCTCTGGTTTTAGCAAGCTTGAATATCTCTCTTTCGCCTTCCTTAGTGTCAAGTGGCCTATATAGCTCCTCAAATGCCTTTGCCCTGGCCTCACTAACTGCCTTTTTGGTTTCTCTTTTTGCTTCTTTATACCTCTCCAAGTTCACTTCTTTTCGATCCTTTTGCCAAGTTTTAAAGAACTCTCTTTTAACTCTTATCTTGTCTTGGACAGCGTCGCTCCACCACCATGCCTCATTCTGTACCGGAGCACACCTTAAGCACCCATATTTGTGACAAATCCATATAATGTTCCAAGCAACATTTCATATTAAAAAACAGACATTCTGTACTTATACGTAATATCCATGTCCACACTTTATCCATGCACCCTACACTATTTAGGCATAATGGTCAAAAATCATCACGGTCAACCTCGAAAGCCATTACATTGTGGTTCACCGCTTGTCATGACATGAATTTTGTTTTTACGCCAAAAAACACTAAAAACAAATTTAAAAGCCCAAAATATTGGAAAATGCTACAATCCACATTTGAAAAATGCTAAAATATCGGTCCCTCTATGTCATTAACCTCTTGTATCGCTGTTTAATCTTTAACTACTAAATTTGTTAAAGTTAAGTGTTCAATCCCAATGCTAATCCCTATATGTGATAAATCATCAAATGTGGACCATTTCTAAAATGCAAACCTCTCAGAATAACTATTACCCTCTTAAAAAAATCAAGTCCATCAATAGTGCCAGCTATCTGATCAAAGATTATTAAATGGACAGTCAAAAAATAGAAACTTTGCTTACTGTCCATCTAATGATGTTAGGTAGTCAGCTGATGTTTGGTAGATGGAAAGATCCCAAAGGTTCTCTTTTATCTAGCGAAACCAATGGGTCACGTGATCTCTGTCATATGTCCTATTACAGAGGGAGTTCAGATCCTCTTAGGCTCAAACACAGTAAATTCATGAGGCTCTTTTAGTGGAGCCCACTTAAGAAAATCTAAAGTGCTAAGATAAATGCTCTCTTCTATGGGTCTTCACCAAATTTTATTTCCATTGGCTTAAGTCCCATTGCCCATACATATGTGATATCGCATATTTAAAAATTTTAAGTGATATCGATAAACTTTTTTAACCCTTTTATCTCCTTATGAACACATTCCATAGCATTTAAATCTGTGACATCGCATGGGGTCTTTTAAATCTGCGATATCATATATATATATATATATATATAAATGAATGAGTTTAAAACAATCCTTCCTGCCATTGTACATGTCATACCCTGGTCCTAATGTTACTGTTTGAATGATAATTAATGGTGATTACGGGTAATTAATTATGTTTAGTTGTTAGTTAGGCAGGTTTAGGTAGTGGTCAAGTGGTTTTGTATGTTAGAGTAGAGTTAGGTCGATTTGGAGGTCATAGACCCCAGTTTAGTGCCGTTTAGAACTTAGTTGGACTTTCAGAAAAAGTTGAGGGGTATTTTAGAAATATCAGAAAACTGTCATTTTGACTCCGTTGGATAGATAAAATTATTTCAAAAAACTTTCAAGAAGACACCGTAACCATTCGACGTCCAGAAGTCCTTCCTTTCGCCGAATTGCTTGAGAATTAAGTCGGGACGTGGTTGGCATTTACGGATTTGTTCTTTATAAGCCATTTCTCTCTCATCTCTTATTGCCTTTCAACTTTACACTTTCTCCTTGCTTCTTCGAGCTTCAATTCCCCATAACTTGAGTTCTAGATATCCATTTGCTTCGCTGATCATGCCAAAGTACTCGTGTCGTGTCATCGTCGTCTCTCCGCCGGTAACTTTTATTTTAGTTTTCATTGGTGTGACGCCCTCTTTTTGGCAAAATCACAGCCCTGTTCTGGTACATAGAGGTAAGCTCTTTGAACCATCTCTTAGATTCTAGTTTAGAGTAGTATTTTACCTGTGGATCCCGAACACTGGAACCTAATTCCAAGTATTCCTTTGGATTTGATTTTTAGGACTCTTTTGGAGTGCCATTTGAGGGTTTTTGGTTCTTGCACTGAGCCCCACTGATTTGAGTGAGCTCAGTAGTGAATTGGGAGCTCAGAAGGCCCAACGCAAGTGATTAATGTTGATTAGATAGCATGCATGCATGGATTTGGTGATTCTCTTCTCTATTCTATGTTTTTTCTTAGAAAACCATTTTAAAGCTCATGTTCTTTTAACAAATTTGAATTCGTTTTAGGCTTGGATAAATGGTGGTAATGAAGTTAATTAGACCCCTAATAAATGTGCCAAAAAGTCCCCCAAAAAATGGCCACAAAATCACCAAAAAATGGCCACGGGATTGTAGAAAAACTGCCCAAAAAAAGTCCATTTCTGACTGAAATTCAGTCCTGTTAGGACACGGACCCGTCAGGCCCATGTCCGACCAGCCAGACTCCCATGTCCGACCAGCCAGGCTCCCATGTCCGACCACACAGGGCTGCTCCCATTTAGGGCCCCGTTTGATGGCTGTTTGAGCCCCTTCCCTTCCATTTCTTTTAGAGAGAATTTAGGGACTTGTGCACTATATTCAGGGCCAATGTTTGCACTATATTCTTTGGCTAGAACCGCAGACCTTAAGACTTGGAAATTGGGCTTGTATCCCGCACTCACTTTAGACTTGGACTTGTAACCCGGACTCACTGTATACAATAAAGGTGACTCACTTTCTTAGAGAGGATTTTGGCGCTATGTTGTCTGAATTTCACCAAAGGGGCATCTTGAATAAAGAGATTAATGCTACCTTTCTAACTCTTATACCAAAAGTGCCCAACCCAGTGCAGTTAAAGGATTATAGACCCATTAGTCTTGTGGTTTGTGTATACAAGCTGTTGGCTAAGATTTTGGCTAATCGTTTGAAGACTATTCTTAACTCCGCCTATGTTGGGGTATCCTTGACATAGCCGGTCCCAAGCCCGGACAAAGGAGGAGGGTTGTGCGTTAGGTAGCCGACAGCCAGCACAATACTCAATCGGATTTTTTTATGGATTTGATACCTAATGAAATTTCGTTGGGGCGTCCCCTACTTAGCGACGCGCTGTATGGTCCGGGTACAGTGATAAATGAGCAAGGACCGCTGCATCGGCGCCCGGGTGCAGTGCTAAATAGGCAAGGGTCCTCACACTTTATTGGACGAGTGTGGGGGGTAAGGAAGCTAGTCCAAAATAGAAGGCTGAGATTGGGCACTTGGAACATTGGGAGCCTAACTGGGAAACTTATGGAAGTGGTGGATACAATGGAAAGGAGACGAATCGCAATTGCTTGCTTGCAAGAGACAAGATGGGTGGGACACAAAGCAAAAGCGATTGAGAGGACCGGGTATAAGTTATGGTATACGGGACTTAATAGATCGAGGAATGGGGTCGGCATAGTGGTAAACAAGGACTTAAAGGAAGATGTAGTGAATGTAAAGCGCTATGGAGATAGGATTATTGCAATTAAGTTAGTATTAGGAGAAGAGATAGTGAACGTAATTAGTGCTTATGCCCCCCAGGTGGGCTTAGGAGATGGACATAAGGAGAAGTTTTGGGAAGACTTGGAAGGAGTGCTACTAGAGATACCCCAAGGAGAGATGGTCTTCATAGGAGGTGATTTGAATGGTCATGTAGGACGTGACGTAGATGGATACATAGGAGTACACGGGGGACATGGGTACGGTAATAGAAATGAAGAAGGAAAGGATATCTTGGAGTTTTCGGTGGCTTATGATCTCATGGTAACTAACACATTTTTTAGAAAGAGAGAGGAGCATTTGGTGACTTATAAGAGTGGCTCATCGAGGACACAAATTGACTTCTTCTTAACTAGGAAAAGAGACCGTTTAGCTTGTAAAGATTGTAAGGTTATACCGGGGGAGAGCTTGACTTCCCAACATAGGTTGTTGATCATAGATGTGCAGTTACAAAGGTGGACTAGAAAAAAAGAAGTTGTATAGATGCTCAAGGACTAAATGGTGGAACCTGAAAGGTGATAAGCAACTAGCTTTAAGGGAAAGAGTACTAGAGGAAGACGTTTGGGCGACAGATGAGAGTGCAAATAATATGTGGGATAAGGTAGCAGAGTGTATTCGGAGGGTAGGGAAAGAAGTCTTAGGAGAATCTAAAGGGGGTGCTCCGGTACAGAAAGAGGCATGGTGGTGGAGCGATGCCGTCCAAGACAAGATAAGAGTTAAAAGAGAGTGCTTTAAAACGTGGCAAAAGGATCGAATTGAAGCGAACTTGGAGAGGTATAAAGAAGCAAAAAGAGAAACCAAAAAGGCAGTTAGTGAGGCCAAGGCAAAGGCATTTGAGGAGCTATATAGGCGACTTGACACTAGGGAAGGCGAAAGAGAGATATTCAAGCTTGCTAAAACTAGAGATCGGCGGACCAAGGACTTAAACCAAGTTAAATGCATTAAGGATGAGGATGAAAAGGTATTAGTAAAGGAGGAGGAGATAAAGGAGCGTTGGACGAGCTACTTCTACAAGTTATTTAACGAAAGCAGTAGTAGTGACATACAATTGGGGCAGCTTACCATTTCTAGAGAAGAAGCGAATCATATGTTCTATAGGAGAATCAGTAGGGAAGAAGTTAAAGAAGTATTGAAAAGAATGAAGAATGGGAAAGCGGTTGTGCCAGATGGTATCCCTATTGAGGTCTGGAGGTGCTTGGGGGAGGATGGTATTAGTTGATTGACAAAGCTTTTTAATGTAGTGCTAAAGAGCAAGAAGATGCCTAATGCATGGAGGAAAAGTATTCTTATACCCATATACAAGAACAAAGGAGATATTCAGAACTGTGCGAACTATCGCGGGATTAAATTGATGAGCCATACGATGAAATTATGGGAGAGAGTTATTGAGAGAAGACTAAGAAGAACAACAAATATTTCAGAGAATCAATTTGGTTTCATGCCTGGGAGATCAACCATGGAGGCTATCTTTCTCCTGAGGAGGTTAATGGAACAGTATAGAGAAGGTAAGAGAGATTTACATATGGTGTTCATTGACTTGGAGAAGGCTTATGACCGGGTTCCTAGGGAGATTCTTTGGAAAGTTTTGGAAAAGAAAAGAGTTTGTGTCGCTTATATTGAGGCGATAAAGGATATGTATGATAGAGTCGTGACATCTATAAGGACGACTGGCGGCGAAACTAAGGAGTTTCCTATCACGATTGGTCTACACCAAGGCTCAGCGTTAAGCCCGTACTTGTTTGCCCTAGTTATGGATGAGATTACAAGACATATCCAGGATGAGGTGCCGTGGTGTATGTTATTTGCAGATGACATTGTTTTAGTGGATGAGACGAGAGAAGGAGTGAATGCTAAACTTGAATTGTGGCGGAAAACATTAGAGACAAAAGGGTTTAGGCTAAGTCGATGCAAAACGGAATATATGGAATGCAAGTTTAGTCAAAGTAGGACACCTGGTAACATAGAAGTAAGTTTGGGCACACAAAAGATAGTAGAAAAAGAAAACTTTAGGTACCTTGGATCTATGGTGCAACAGGATGGAGGGATTGATACTGATGTAAGTCACAGGATTCAAGCCGGGTGGACCAAATGGAGGAGTGCTTCGGGGGTCTTGTGTGATCGGAAAGTCCCCCTCAAGGTTAAAGGAAAGTATTATAAGGTGGCGGTACGGCCAGCGTTGTTATATGGATCAGAGTGTTGGGCAGTAAAGCATAATCATGTCAAGAAGATGGAAGTTGCGGAGATGAGAATGCTAAGATGGATGTGCGGGATCACAAGGAGAGATAGGATTAGGAATGAGGAAATTAGGGGCATAGTAGGAATAGCACCGATTGGAGATAAAATGAGAGAAAATCGACTGAGATGGTTCGGCCATGTTAGAAGGCGTCCAACAGAGGCACCTGTTAAAAGGTGTGAAAGCATGGAGTTTGCCAAGAGTAGGAGAGGGAGAGGGAGACCCAAGAGAAGTTGGAAAGAAACTATTAAACATGATCTTGCCTACATGGATCTAACGGAGGACATGGCCCTAAACAGATTTGATTGGCGTCGTCAAATCCATATAGCCGACCCCACCTAGTGGGAAAAGGCTTGGTTTGGTTTGGTTTGGTTTGGTTTGAAGACTATTCTTCCTCACATCATTAGTCCTTTCCAAGGGGCCTTTATTGCAGGTAGACAGATTCTTGATAGTTTGTTGATTGCAAATGAGCTCATTGATTCTAGGAAAAAATCTAAGAAGGCATAATCTTCAAGATTGATTTAGAAAAAGCCTGTGATCATGTGGAGTGGGATTTTTGTGGACTACATGTTGCGCAGGATGGGTTTTGGGGTAACCTGGCGTGGCTGGATAGATCAATGCATTTCTACCACTGCTTTCTCTGTTTAGATTAATGGCTCACCAACCAAGTTCAAAGCGTATAAAGGAATTCGGCAGGGAGACCCCCTCTCTCCGTTCTTGTTTACGATTGTGGTGGAGGCCTTGAGCTTGCTTTTGGTGAAAGCGAGGGAGTTAGGAATGATCAGTGGCTTTGAGATGAGCGTAATGGAGAAGGAATCACCCGCTTGCAATTTGAAGATGATACCATTCTTTTTAGTTCTACCAAGAGGGAAGAAATTGTGGCGCTAAGAATCCTTCGATGTTTTCAAGTGGTTTCGGGTTTAAAGGTTAACATCTCTAAGAACGTGTTGGTGGGAGTTGGGTGAGTGTTCTGAAGAGACGATGCGGGAGTTGGCACACATCATTCAATGTGGATTCGATAAGCTCCCCATTTTGTACCTAGGGTTGCCTATTGGAGCCAAGCCAAGATCTGTGTCGCTTTGGGATCCAGTGATTGAAAATTTTGAGAGGAAATTATCGTCCTTGAAGAAGATGTACTTGTCTTTGTGCAGGAGAATCACTCTTATTAAAGCTTGTTTATCTAATCTTCCTGTTTATTATATGTCGCTCTTCAAGATGCCAAAGGCGGTGATGGAGAGGTTGGACTGCATTCGAAGGAATTTTCTGTGGGAGGGCCAGAGTGATAGGAAGAAGTTACACTAGAGAAAGTGGAGTGAGGTGATTAAACCCAAATGGAATGAGGACCTTGGTCTTGGTAGCTTGGAGAATAAGAAATGGGCATTGTTAGCAAAATGGTGGCGGAGGTTTGGGGAGGAAAAGGATGTTCTTTGAAGTAAAGTAATTGCTTTCAAATATGGTGAGGACAAATGGGGGCGGTGGCCCAAGATTGGTCCTAGCCATTGTAGATAGGCTTGTGGAGAGCAATTGCTTTGGTTGGCGATGAGTCCAATGTGAGGGGGGCGTCTTTGCAGCAAAGGGTGGGCTTTGTGGTGGGGGACGGGAGGGTTGTTAGATTCTGGTTGGATGATTGGGTGGGAGTGGGTCCCTTGTGTGATGTTTCCTAGGCTCTTCATAATTGCGGTCAATAAGAAATCTTCTGTCAGTGATTGTTCTGAGGTGAGGAACGGGTGTACAGTGTGGGGAGTGCCTTTTAGGAGGTCTCTTCGTACGTTGGAGGGAGGATCTTATGAGGGACTTATGAGCATTCTTACTAATGTGTTTATTTGCAGGGACCATGTATGAAAATATAGCGGCCGCTATATCGGGCGTAGCGGTGAATAAAATGCATTTAGCGGCATTCACACCCGTAGCGGCCGCTACGGCCACTACGACCCCACTATGGGGCTACTACGGAGTGAGACAGATTTGTATTTTCCAAAAAAAATTAAAATGCATAAGAAGAGTTATTTTTTTCTTGTTCTCTCCAAATAACATTTCTACTCAACTCTTCTATCTTTTTATGTTTAAAAGAACACCAAAAAGCACATGATCTAGCCAAATTACAGTCAATACAAAGAGTTCTTTTCTAGGTACATCGTATTAGACACCACCTTCAGTAGAGGTATTCTTTTCTCTAGGTACTCTTAAGTCTTTAGTCTTGACTTTATGATAGTTTTTTTTATGAGCCTTTCATTAGTTTCTAAGTTAGCATAACTAAGCAACATGAATACATGTGAAAAAAATTATCATTACTTTTATTTCTATTTTTTACAACAATACAGGATCTCATACAATGAGGGGACCACTACGCCCTCTTATCTTAGTTACTTTTGCAAAAAAAAAAAAAAATACATTTTCTCTCATTTTCCAATATTCTAGATTTTCTACAAAAATTTCAGATTTTTTTGACAATTTTTTCAAATCGCACCGCTACGTAGCATTTTGGAGGTGGGCCGCTACCACTTTTTCATCCCTGGGCTAGGGACTCAAAGGACTCTCGGATTTGGAAACCTTCCATCTCCGGTGAGTTCTCGGCAAAAGCTTTCTTCTTGGCCTTGGAGGGGTATCTTTCTCATAGGGCTCCTTTTGCCGGTGGGTGGTTGGGGTTAGCTCCTCCAAGAGTTGAAGCATTTGTTGGTTGGTAGTGGTTGGGAAGGTGTCCATGATTGACAATCTAAGGAGGAGAGGGTTGATCTCTAACATTCTTCCAGACAATTGTGTGATGTGCGGTAACAAGGAAGAGTCAGTTAACCAACCCTTTCTTCATTGTAAGGTGGCGGCCTGCGTTTGGAATAACTTCATAGGGAAGTGTAGCCTCACTTGGTGTTGTCCGAAGAATATTGCAGATGCTGCGAAATCTTGGTTGGGTGGTTGTTTATATGGGTGAAGGCGGGTCTTATGGAGGTTGGTGCCTTTTGCTATCCTATGGTCCATTTGGAAGGGAAGGAATAGTAGAATTTTCTCAACCTCTTCCTCTTCAATTGCAGATTTGATCTCCAAGGTCACCCTAAGGATTGCAAAATGGGCTTGGGTGAGAAAGGAGTTCTTCAACTTCAACATGAATGATATCATTTCGATTTTTTTTATTTATAACGATATCATTTCGAATTGGGAAGCTTGTATGGGATGTCGCCCAATTAAGGGGAGGATTTCCGTGCCTTGGTCTACCCCTCCAGTTGGAACTTTGAAGTTTAATGTGGACGGCGCTTCGAGGGGTAAATCAGGTTCGGCAGGGGTGAGGGGAGTGCCACGAAATAGTAATGGTGAGGCTCTTCTTATGTTCTTGAAGAATGAAGCGCAGGTGCAAGCCCTTATGTTGTTCTCCAAAAGTTTTGGTGGTAGGCTTCTTGTGGAAAGTGATTCTTCTAATGCGGTAGCCTAGGCGTCTAATAGAAAGTTACATCCTTGGGAATTTCAATTTCTTTTTAATGAAATCAGGGGGTTATGTTCTACGAGTCTTGTCGAGTTTTGTCAAGTGAATAGATTAGCTAACTCTATGGCAGATGCTCTAGCTAAGCAGGGGGTGTTGAGAGGTCCACTCCTTCGGTGGGAGTGGTTATGTGATCGGGTGGGATTGTGGTACAATGCTACTCCCTTTTTCTTTTTTCTTTGTTTTGCTCTTTGTAGTTGCTTTGTCCTCTCTAATGGAAGTTGCGTTACAAAAAAAAAAAACAATAAAGGTCTCACTGAAGTTTATAGATATCAACAAGGAGCACTAAATAATTGATGAAAACATGTAATCAATTGAACCACAATAAACTCAAAAAAATAAGTCATCAAACACCCATATCTTTTGGCTTCCATTTTGGGAGAATTGAAATGCATAGAATTGCACTCTTACCTCGAATGAAGACATCAAATGAATTGCTGTAGGCTGGGTCATCACAACATGGCATGGTGTAGAATGGTCTAACTGCTAATGGGTATCGATGCAGTATATAGAACTCCATGTCATACCTAAGTCGAGAAGTACAAAGTCAGGTACCAGTTTAACGACTATTGTGCTAGAAAACCTGAAAATAGCATATTCAAACAAAAAAAGAAAGTGCTGCAATAGAGAGCCAAGTAAAACAAAATACTTCTCTAGAACAAGCTGGCCTAATTTTCTTTCTGACTCTGTATTTAGGTCCCCTCAAGGATCAACTTCGATGCCAGCTTCCTATAAAACATGTAAAATGCATTGTTATTTAAAAAAAAAAAAAAAAAGGATTGAAAAGGCATGTCATGTCAATTTATTACATAAAAGGTGTCCATCTTTTTGGAAATTACCGTGCCAAACACATGGTTAATTTTTTGACAGCATAGATATTATATTTCCTTTTATAGAACTTTTTTTCTTTTTTATTATTTATTGGTATCATCGCACTTTATTAATATAGTTCCATTTATCTTAGTGGATTTTTCTATTTTTTGTAAATGTAGCATTACATAACTGCATGAAGCACACACCCATCAACATAGAATGTCTTAACTTTTGAAGGATGCCAGATCTAAGATTGACATCTGCCAACATCTAACAGTAATAGTCAATTGCAAGTTGAATGCAGTCTTTTGATGGTTCAGAAGTTGAAAACAGAAAGCAGAAGTAGCAAAAACATAATGTTACAAAGTTTCAGTAGCTAACACATATTGTAATATCACTGTACTCCACACTTTTATCCACTACATGACTCCTGCATTCTCAAGAAACATTTACTGATGACAAACTTATTATTGTAGTGTATTATTCATAATCTCCAATCCAAAGAGAGAAATAAAAAATAAGAAAAAAAGTGATCTCTAAACCAAGATGGATCACTTCATTTTCTCCTACAATTAACTACACCACAAGGTATAGTACTTTAGGTCCGTTTGCCTTTTACACATGTGGTGTGAAAAATGGGATTTACATGTGTAAAAATCTAGAAATGAACAAAATAAGTATCGCAGAGATGAGAATTTTGAGGTGGATGTGTGATAAAATTAAAAAGGATAGAATAAAAACTAAGTGCTTTCGGGAGCATTGTACATCAATAAGTGATAAAATAAGAGACTCGTTTGAGATAGTTTGGACATGTCCAATGCAGGCTAGCAATGGCGCCGGTGAGGAAAAGTTTTTCAACGAGGGTTGATGGCCGACCAAGGGGAAGGGGTAGGCTGAAGAGGATGTGTATGGTAGTGAGGTTGGGACTGAAAAGTGCGACCTATCCGAGGATTTGGCATATGATTGATCGGAATGGAGAAACAAAATTCATGTAGCCAACCCCAACATATAGTTGGAACAAGGCTTTGATCATGACGTGTAAAATTACACATGAGACGCATATTACCATGTTTTTGGAAGCACCATTTGCAAACAAATTTTTCAAATTGCCACTTTACACTCATCGGTTGGGATTACACATGTAAAATTTTCATACATCTCAAACAAGACCCTCCCATAATTGGATGGTTTTGACTCTTAGCACACAAGTAGGTACTAAGGAAACCATTTAAATCCCTAGGACGCTGGGACCCCCATGATTTGCATGCTTACCCACAGATTGGGCCTTCGAAGATTAGCGGCAGCCAAGTCACTCCCGATAATGACTCTCTCCTCTATCTCTATATATATATATATATATATATGTACATATGTATGTTTGTATGTATATGTATCACTTACAACTGTATAGTTTTTACCATTAATAAGAGTCAATTGTTATCTCTCAAAAAATTGAAACAAAAATATGGTGGTAAATCAAAACATACATACCTTAAGCATTTGAACCCCTTCTTGGAAAGTTAGCTTTAATGTCTTCCGCAAGTACTGCAATACAATAAAATATCAATAATCTTTGCCAGAAAAGTCATGACAAGAACAAGCCAGCAGGTTATTGAAAATAAATGGGCAAAAGTCTATCACAAAAGCCTATCTTTTATAATGGTAAAGACCCGTAGCCAAAAAGCATTTGCAAAAAATCACCAGCAGATACAAAGGCACAAAATCCAATCATTTATATATTTTGTTTAGTTAACTTTGAAAAGGCTCGTTACTGACACCATTATCTAACTAGAAAAAGCACACAGATTTCTTTTCCTCTGGTAAATACCCACACGGCCACACACCCTTCTCAAGTCTCACATCATCAGTGCTACAGCCGGGGATTGATCCCTCATTGTTTCTGTGGAGGGGAGTTTCCTCACCACTGATCCAATAGTGTATCGGCACACCCAGATAATATTTAATAAAATCTTAATAAGACTAAACCTCGATACAACAAATCTCAAACTTTTAAAGCTAACAATGTAAGTTCCACCTTAAGAGGTTTAAATGGATACTGCTTTGCAATTGCATCAAGTTCTTTCTTGCACTTCTTATTCAAACTGTCAAACATTGAAACAAATAATCGGTCCACTATGTCCATGACCTGCAGAAATATAAATTTAAATCATTGAATTAATCATCCATACGCATTAGTTCCCAATTCCCCCCAAAAGAAACTCTATGTTTTCCACTTTAACTCAAAATAGTGCTCTTTGATCTCCATTTCAACATCAAGGCCAATAAATTCACACAAATGCCTGTGTGTGTAAGAGTCCTCTGCTCTGTAAACACCACCAATCTCAAAAACCCGCCTACGACCACCACATACTGTCATTTGCTTGTGAAGCTGTGGTGACTGTGCTAGGCAAGCGGGCTGCCCCTTGTACTCTAGTTTGAAAACAGCTGAACCACCTTCACTCGAACTTGCAATCATCTTTGGAGTATGGATCATGAGGAAACCTTCAGATGACAAAAAAATGTACGAACATCTACACAGACAGATGAATTCAAAAGCATGTTTTCCAACTTCTTCTCCATTTGCACATAAAATAGTAGAAGTAAAACATTTATAAATAAGAAAATGACTCTTATAGGCAAAAATTATACAAGCACAGGTATGAACAGAACAGAACACACACAAGTGACAGATATTGTATAGCTGGATAGAACCACACGACTCAAAATCCTCGGGTTAAAATCAAAGAGGCGATTATTGTTTCTTAGCAAAGAATATATAGTGAGACACCATATCTATGTGTTCACTTAAGAAGGTTGACTCAGCTTCATCATAATCATAATTAAAACCATGTAGATAGGAGCACATTACAGGACTGTTAGGTCTTAGGGCCTGTTTGGTTCAGAGCATTTCTGACAGGAATCCCCCCTCGTCAGGAATTCCCGACAGAAATGCATATGTTGCCTATGGGAATTCTGAGTTCCCTGTTTGAAGTACTTTGTAGTGGTGAGAATGAGCTGAGCCGGCCATCTGAGTTTTCACTTTTGGCCACCAGAATTCTCACAAATCCGGGTTTCTCAGTGCCACTATTGGCCTAAGCATTTTGGAATTCCACTTTAGGGGCGGCATTTGCATTAAGAATGCATTCCAACTTAGCCTCCTGGATCTCTTTTTTCACTTCGAGCAGCATCCTCGATATTGAAAGGCAGATTTGGCAGCGCTTTGCTGATGCAGAAGATTTTTTTTCAAACCTGTACTGTACTGAACTGTACTTGTACAGTTGTACCTGTGTGAATTAAAAAGATAAAAAGATGGGAATTCGATATCAGCTAGAATCGCAAGCAATCAGGTTGTTACAACAGTTGTTAATAAAACTCTAGTTTCTTTTGCCTGCTTATTTGGAGAAGAAATACCAAACTACCTACCTACCTCTCTACCTCTTCTTGTGTTGTTGATTTAATCGGAAGCAATGGAACTGTAACGACGACGCCTTGGACATCTACAATCGACTCTTTATTCAGCCCCGCGGCAAACTTAACCATCTGGCGGGCGGCTGACGAGATCCGGAGCGACTGCAATCTGCAACGACGCACTGGACCGTATAGTCCAAACTCCTCAGCACCAAGAATGCCGTCTTCTTTCCGACAGCTCGGATCGTCTGCACCCAGCCGCGGATCAGGACATTCTCGCCCTTCAACTCCTCCACAAGCGATTCGACATCAGTCCACCTCCGCCCGGTGACCTCCTTGGACTGGGCGTATCGCCGTACTTCTCGGCGATTCCGAGGAGCCTCATGGCTTTCTCGGCCTTTAGAGCTTCCTTTTTCTCGGCCTTTTTGCTGACGAGGCCTTACCGCCTTCTTCTTCTTCTCCCATCGCTTTTCACCTTTGGCTTGGCTTGGCTTGGCTTCGAAAAAAGGGGAAATGATCAGGTGATAACTGTTATCATGGTTCAAACCAATGCGTGGAGCCCACCTATCACTCAATCCAAATCTTGCAATAGATAGGGACCCCTTGATAGTCACATGCTCTAAGGTTTGGCACCAATGTGAATGAATTGGACCATACGAATGAACTAGGCTTGTTGGTCATGGATGAAGGGTTAGGAGTATGGAATTGGGGTCAAACTTGATATTCAAGGTGGTTCCTCCATATAGACAATCCCCATAAGTCTCATCCCAAAATGAGACCCTATAAAAAAGTTCTCATAGTGACTCCGTGAAAACAGTTCTCACTATATCAAATCTCTTCCATATAAATATATATATATATGGGGAATCCTCCCCTCAGCTCATGCGCAGGGGAGGAATCCCGTCCGCTACCTAGGTGGGGCCCACTGTTTGGCCCATCCAAATGGACCAAACAGTGGGGCCCCTTGAATAGCACATGTCCACCAAAACTTGGCCCCATTCGATTAAATTGGACCGTTGGATCGTATGACACACATATAAATATATATATATACACCATTAAAATCTTATGGCCCAGATGGAGATGATAGAAATTAAGGATTGAGATGATTTTTTGTAGAGAGGAGGGCCCCTATGTGTGCTTCAAATCCCCCCCATCCCCATGCCTAGGTGGGTCCCTATGTGGGCCCCACGCCCTTGAGTGCACGGGCTTATCGTGCACTTGAGCTGAGGAGAGGCCTCCCCTATATATATATAGGGGAGGCCTCTCCTCAGCTCACGCTGAGGACACCATCCGCTCATCACGTGTGGCCCGATTTCGTCATATCCACCCGCCCGAAAAGTTAAAACACCCGCCCAAATTTTTGCCTCGATAAACGAAAAGCCCCTAACCTCTCTTTCTCTTTGCAGAAAACGTATGGGAGTTCTAGAGAAATACGAAAAGCTCCCAACCTCTCTCTGTAGAAAACATAAAAGAGGGTTTTGGAAAGAGGAGAGGACAGCACGATCCAGCCGGAGAGAACTCCGCCCACCAGCACCCCGTCGTCGGTAAAACGAAAAGCCCTCCCCATCCTCTCTCTCTGCAGAAAACATATATATATATATGGGAGTTTTGGAGAACAAGGGAAAGGAGAAAATTAGAGAGAGAGAAATAGAGGAGAGAACGGCACGATTCAGCTGGAGGAACCATGGTCCTCTGTATTCTCAGGCAACGTGAGGGCTGGACAGAGTCCAGTTCTGTGCTCCACAACCCGGGGCGGCCTCCTCTTCTCAAGGGGATGGCTTGGATGCAATTTTCCTGCATATTTTCATTCTCTCTGTGCTTTTCGGTTTTCTCCCTCTGCAACCGGTAGAAATGGAAGCCTGGGTTTTTTAGTTTTAATTTCTTTTATGTGATTGATCTGAGTCTTTGAGTTAGAGATGGGTTCAAGGGGAGGGTTTGGATGGGTGTTGTGTCCTGTCCCAAAGTTATCACTAAAAAGAGGAGATTTGAGATTATGTCCCATTTCAGTATACATGATTTGATTCAAAGGTGATAAAAACTTGTAATCCAAAGGTGAGGAACACTCCGGCTGGTTGGAATTCTTAGAAGATTGCACTTTGTTTCCACGTGAAAATGGTTGGGGGAGTAATTATATGAACCTCTATGATGGATATGAATGTATATTCTGGCAGTGAATATGATACATCCAAGCCCCAAAAATTGGCATTTCAAACTGTTGAACTGAAAGGCCACACTATGAATAAGGATTAGGGCTGAGTTGATGGGTGAACGGTGAATCTGGTTGAAAGAGGGTTCGGTTGATGTATGTTTTTTAGTAGTTCTAACACATAATTTTAGGTTAACAAGTGAAGGCTAGAACATTGAACCAAGCTGATCACTTGATTGGAGCAACAGTTTGGAGTACTCTGATTCAGATGTTGAATAATGGGAAGGGTGTTAGGTGATTTTCTATATATTGATCCAATGTATACCGTGCACTATGGGTTGTTGATTTAACATTTTCTTTTATGTTTGTTTACTGTGCATAGGATTATGGGTTGTTGATTTAACATTTTCTTTGATGATTTAACAGGGATAAATGTCAATGGAGAAGGCATGTTGAGAGTTGACATTCTGGATCTGAGTTGTTGAGACCTGACATTCTGGATCATTTTTTAGTAGTTGAGAGTTGATTTTCCGGTTGATTCTGAGTTGTTGTATTTGGCTTGTAATTTGATTTTATGTGTGTTTGGAATGGATTTTTATTTGGATTAATTGATATGGTGTGGTTCAAATTGGTGGTTTGAAATTTTTTTTTTTTTGTAGAAATGAATGGATGACTTGTCATGTAATATTTACTGTTATTTTTATCTTAGTTTTAACAGGTATCTCAAATCATTAACTTAGGAGTGAAGATATTCACTTAGATTCCAATAATTGATTTCACTACCCCTGCATTGTTTGGCACCAGCCAAAATTTTATATACATCTATCTAATTCATCAATGCGGGCTTACATTGGGTTGTAATTGGGCCATGTTTATGTTGGGCAAATACTTGTTACCATAATTGATCAACTGGAACGAAACCCAATCCAATCCATTGCCTTCTCTATTGAGAATAACCTGACATGTTAGGGGCAAACACATTCTCTGTGTTCAGCCAGACAAACAATCTTAATGACCCAATCCGTTCATTTCAAAGAGCTAATACAATTCAAGTTCTTGATTTCTTAGTTGTCAAGATGACAATTTGACCGATCTTTATCATTTATCTCTATCATTTCAGATAAAGAAGAATCCTGTGATGACGTGAGTCTCATAAAAAAGATTTCTGCACAAGCCATGCTATCAGAGGCACATGTCAAGCACCACCATTCATTCATTCATCAATATACAAATCAATTAATTCAATATACATTCCACAAATAACACAAGTTGGATGACACAGTACACCTTTCAAATGCTAACAAGTCCATGTTCATTCTACATTTTGAATGTTCAATCTGCACGAGACCTATCTGTAACATGTTCATATGCTACATTCAACAATCATTCTGCATAAGAAGTTCCAGCAACAACCACCACCACCACAATTTTGGTCGTTCATTTTAACCACTTACAGAAATATGATCCTAGATATTCCAATAGAGATGAAGGCAAAGTAGACATAGGAGGGGTTGCATATTGAAAAAAGGAGAGATTCATCTACGATCACCTTGGTGCCCAAAACCTATTTACATAATTAGGTAGTCAACAACTAAATGGGCACCATGAACGTGACCGTGCTTGATATACTGTGCTATTTTGGAAGCACCTAGATTTTTTTTACTATTGCAGTTTTCATTCGTTCTTCCACTCACAATTATTTGAGCTCAATAACTGTGAATGCCAACTATAATTGGTCTTCATACTAGCGGTTTGTGTTCATCCATCTTGTGCACTAGTGGTTTATGTTCATCAAATTTGGTCACCTCAAGTCCAGCAGGGGCGTCTTGAAAGCAGTACTAGTTTCAAAAAATGGATTGGTGTTCAGTGCACATTCAACAAAATGAGGGTATATATGGAAGATCTTAATGCATAGTTCTATCCCCAGTTTCAGAAGAGTGTTCAGTGCACATTCAACTCTGTTTAAATTTACACCCCTGGATTCTCATATGGAAACCATCAATTGCAAACTCAAATGCATAAAAACTCCAGTCATATTCAGTATTGCAGGAATCAGACCTATTCAGATAGACCATTTCAATACCAACTCTAGATTTCATATTCTAAGAAGTTGAGATTGCTCCATAACAAGTCTACAATAAATCTATAAAACAGGTTGAGATTGCTCCATAATAATGTCACATACAAACTACCTCATCTCAAACTAGCTATTCAAAAGAAAATAAAAATAGCCCAAGTTGAGATGGCTCCGTAACAATGTCACACATACAAAGCAATCACCCTCCACACCTTGCACTTCATGATCATCTGCAGGTTATTGATCATTCACAAAGTGAGAAAACCAGTCTAAAACACCACCACGGCAACGCATTACCTTTGACCTGCCATCACCTTTGAAGCATATGTCGAACCTGCACAAAGGAAAAACATTATAAGAAAAGGCATGAAAATAATGTGCACGATGAAGGTTTAATCAATATACAATATAGGCTGGTATCTACATGCCATTCCCTTTACAGTGGGACAAGTATGAGAAACGATGTGAGACTAATTGCTCCCTTTTCAAGTGGAAATATAAATGAAAACTAGTACGTTAAAACCGGACTTCAATAACAGTCCCCATATTTCTCATCTAAATCTAATCCAGAGGTAATAACATTATAGTTAAGAAACAAGATATGAGAAACACTGTAATCTGTTTAAAGCTCCTAATTCAATGGCCAATGACCAGATAAATGCCAAGCATGGACTTTGGAGTAGAGGTCCTGTAGTTTTTTTTTTTTTCATTTTTTTTCATATTTCTTTGAGAATCTATCTTCATGTTGTTGAAGATCGTAAGCAACAAATCCCAAACCGTGAGGCATCTATCCCGTTCCCTACGTGGGATTTCCTCTACCCCATACCATCAATTCCCTACCACGATCCCTAAAATCACCACCCCAAAACATGAGCAGTGAAAAAAGTAAAGATAACAAAAAAAAAAAAAGAGAGCACATAACAGGGCATTGAACATGAGCTAGTAGAAGAAGGGAAAAGAAAACAGTAGATGAAAGGGAGGGTGAGGGAGTACCTGTTGTCTGTTCTTAGAAGGGTTAGAAGGGATCCGGATTGTTATGAGAAGAGGAGGCCGCCCCGGGTTGTGGAGCACAGAACTGGACTCTGTCCAGCCCTCATGTTGCCTGAGAATACAGAGGACCATGGTTCCTCCAGCTGAATCGTGCCGTTCTCTCCTCTATTTCTCTCTCTCTAATTTTCTTTTTTCCCTTGTTCTCCAAAACTCCCATACATATGTTTTCTGCAGAGAGAGAGGATGGGGAGGGCTTTTCGTTTTACCGACGACGGGGTGTTGGTGGGCGGAGTTCTCTCCGGCTGGATCGTGCTGTCCTCTCCTCTTTCCAAAACCCTCTTTTATGTTTTCTACAGAGAGAGGTTGGGGGCTTTTCGTATTTCTCTAGAACTCCCATACGTTTTCTGCAGAGAGAAAGAGAGGTTAGGGGCTTTTCGTTTATTGAGGCAAAAATTTGGGCGGGTGTTTTAACTTTTCGGGCGGTTGCATATGACGAAATCGGGCCACACGTGATGAGCGGATGGTGTCCTCAGCGTGAGCTGAGGAGAGGCCTCCCCATATATATATATATATATATGAAGATCCATATTGTCGGGGCCGGGCCGGTCAGGTTGTTATAAATGGTTATAATAATTAGTAATTGTTTCATTGACTCCGTTGGGATCGAGCTAGGTAGATCAGAAAGACGACCATTGCTCAAGTCAAATTTAGGAGCAATGAGGGGCCCAGTAAAAGGGGCACAAGGAATCTTTGAGAATGATAAGAGCCTTTTGTAATACTAGAATGTAAAGTCGATTATACATTTATGTTAGAATTTTTAAATTTTAAGGAAACTTCACAAGTTAAAATCTTTAATTAAAAAAATTAAAAAGATCTTTTATTTATAAAAATTATATAAAATAATATAAAATATAAAATTAAAAACAAACCCTAATGTTAGAAAGTTAATAATGCAATGTATGATGCAAGAAGCAACGTACAAATGATTGAATGATCCGGCGGCCCCAACAAAAGGTAAGGTTTTCACATTAATGAAGAGGGATATCGATGACTATCAAATATGGGTGGAAGGTACCAGTATATTGTTAGCACCAACTCCACTCACTCCTTTATCGCATAGTTAATTGCTCATAAGTTGTGTAGTTTTACCTGCATAGTTGGATAAAAAATTAGGGAGTTCTGTTGGCACCACGTTTTTTACTATTCTCACCGCATTTCTCTCCACACCAATGTACAAAATAGGTTTTTTAACAGTTTTTTTCTCTTTGCACCCATCAATATACTGAAATCACCCCTTTCATTTACAACTCATCTCATCACTTCTTTTCTCTTCCCACACATCTTCACCATCGTTTTCTCTCCTCTTTATTGGGACTTTCATCAGAGAAACTCTTCTTCTATCTATTTCGACCCACATTCTGGCTGGAAGATTAGCTCAGTGAAAGGATACAAGCACATAAGGAAGAAAGGAAGAAGCTGCTGTTGCAGTCACCTCCATTTTAGTCAAAGGTATCACCTTCCTTCTTCCCCATTGTCATGTGCTATTTTCTCAAATAGGTCATTGTAGCAACTATTGTGTGCATCTTAATATGTTCAAAGGGACATAGTCACACGTCTTATTCGCTCAAAAATGATTTTTCTGCACCGGTTGCAGTTGTTCAATCTTTTTTTTTTCATTGTCGCGATATGTTCGGTTCTGAAACTTCGAACATTACCCAAATGTTCGAATATATAATTTCGAACATTTAAAGAATGTTTGGATTCTAAAGTTCGTGCATGCCAGAAATGTTCGTATATTACATGCCGAACTTTTCTGACTTGTTCGAACACACAGAACCGAACACTTGTAAAAAAATTTAATTTAATCACCATTTTTCTAATGTTTCAGAAATGGATAGGACAAGCAGTTCCAGAGTAAGGCCGACGGCTTCCAATAGGAGGCGCCGTCGAATAACTGAGGAGGTTGTAGAAGAACCAAGTGAATATATGGGATTTGATCCAGTGAGAACTGTTCTCACGGAGTCACCGTGAGAACTTTTTTGTAGGGCCCACTGGGGGTCTCATTTTGGGATGGGACTGGTGGGGATTGAAATATCTATATGGGACCACCTTGAATATCAAGTTTGACCCCAATCCCATGCTCCTAACCCCTTCATTCATGACCAACAAGCCTAGTTCATTCATATGGGTATATAGTCGATCCAACGGTCCAATTCATTCACATTGGTGCCAAACCTTGGAGCGTGTGACTATCAAGGGGGTCACTATCTATTGCAAGATTTGAATTGGATGATAGGTGGGCTCCACCCATAGTTCTCACGGTTTGAACCGTGAGAACAGTTTTCACCTGATCATTTTCTTATATATATATATATTCAGTGCGCTATAGCCTGTTGGTATGAGGTGGCCCACTCAAATTAATGAGGTGAATTAGCTCAGATGACTTGCTATAGGAATATCACTACCTCCTTCCCATGTGATGATCATATAACTGTAGGTTTTCACAATTCCTACTGTATATACCATAAGAAATACTATGCTTTGCAGTCGCAGAACATAATAACATATTAAACAAAAGTGGTGGAGCGTACCATAATGATGATTATGCTTGCAAAACATAACAATATATTTCAGACGCCAATTTATCTCCCTGCTGACATCCACAAGTGAAATAAATTATCCTATTTCACACATCATAACTATATATAAACCCCCTTGGCCGGGCAATGCATTTATTTTGACAGCCTTCTCTCTTTTTTTTTCAAGTTATTATTATTATTATTTTTAAAAGAACAAGTTGTTTAAAAGAACCGAAGAACACGGCTACCTCACCCTAGCTTTGCATGCGAAAGAAAAAAAAAACGTTCGAAAAGTAAAAACCTATCGTAACCCTTCTCTCCTTCCATTTTGGTGGGGGAGATGAAGATGCGCTCTTTCAGTTATATAGGCTTGTACTTTTAAGATGAGGATTGCAAATTGGATATTCACAACTTCAACCACAAAAAGACTCCAGCAAATTAAATTTTGCCCTTTATTTTTTTATTTTTATTTTTTTTTTGGCATGCCCATTGATTACGTTGGATAGACGTTCTTGTTGGATATAACTTTGCTTTTGTAACTTTGCTTTATACTGTTATGTACTCGGTAACAAATAGTTTGTTGCTTTCTTAGAGCTAGTTTGACACTTTATTAATATAGTAAAAGTCAAGAAAAAGCTTCTATTTTTCAGACAAGATGTCACATTAAAAGCACTTTAATTTAAAACTAGTAAAAAGGCAACCACCTTTATCTACTAAAATAAAAAAAAAACTCCACTTTCCACATATAAAAAGTAAAAAAGATTTCATAACAAACAACTAAAAATAAAATATCATCAAAACCAACTTATATTTTATTCTT
Organism: Litsea cubeba; assembly: GCA_012931725.1. Classification (NCBI taxonomy): domain Eukaryota; kingdom Viridiplantae; phylum Streptophyta; class Magnoliopsida; order Laurales; family Lauraceae; genus Litsea; species Litsea cubeba. Next base: position 8,594,708 of record CM022949.1, on the reverse strand, counting down.
TCTTCAAAATCAACTTTACTTCACTTGACTGACTCTATTAGTAGAGTTGGCAAACTGGCCCGTCACCTGATATGCATTTCCACGCGCCGCATGCGTGGGTTGATTGGATATTATTAACATATAGACCAACACAAATTATCTGAATCTTCAAATTGCGGCTCTTAGAATAGATATTCAATTTACTGAAAATTCGACTGATGTAGAATAGAAGATTGCAGATAGAAGAAAATGCTTAGTAGGCCAGACTGGGACCGCTGTTGTGCCCTTCTAATAAATAGCCCACCAGTATTGATGCCGATACTTGGCTCTGGTCGCCCAAATGGACAGGTTTTGGGTCAATCCAAGCCCAATCTGAATTGTAGAAGGGCTATCCATGTTGACCGAAATTTAAATTGGGTGTTTTCAAGGGGGGAAACGAGATCTGGGTTTGTAATTGATGTCCGAGTTTGATTGCATATACCTCCTTTGCAAACTGCAAATTATTGGAGTGGCTCGCCCAGTAGGTTATTGAGCTGCTGACTCAAATGGGTCCGATGAGATCTGGTCGAGTACTCAGCCAGACTTGATGTCGAGTAAGCATTCAGCCAAACCTGTTGAGTAACTCTACTTTATATTTTGGCTAAGCAGGTTACTCGACTTAGAGGACTCTTTCAGAGAGACCGCCAGAGTCAGTTGTCATTCAAATATTCTAAACTACTATCGGATTAAGTAGTAAAATTTCATTAAATCAGTCCTCTAAGACAAAATGGCACGTCTCATCTCCTCTCATTGATAGTGATGCGCCCGCCCCCCCCCCCCCCCCCCCCCCCCCCCCCCCCCCCACACACACACACACACACACACACACATTATTGATGATGATTTGAAAGGCCTTGAGGCCCTTGACCATGGTAATTCACCAAGCATCATTAAGCTGCAGTTGTTGTCAGCATGAGGATGAAAGTTTTCAGAGATTAAAAGAGTGGCACTGGCACCTGAGTTTTTTTTTTTTTTTTTAAAGATGCATCATTTTAAAAGAGAAGCTCCCATTTTATTTGACTTCTGACATAGAACCTTGTGTGTATATGGGAGATGATCCTGTGAGAGGTACTGTGGGAGAAAGGAGTGAGGGCCCCCACATCCATATATGGGGGGGGGGGGGGGGGGGGGCGTTTTAAAAACACAAATGCACAATTACAAGGATGATGACAAGTGTCATACAACTCACCATAGAAAAATACGCCCAACAAATCATAAGGATAATGAAGTATTTGTTTCTTCTTTTGTTAATCTTTATAAAAAAAAAAAAGGGAAAAAAGAACTTCAGTCTGCAAAAAGTCACAGAACTTAAGGGGCAAGTCTCATAGGATCACGAGGGAAAAGTGATGTTTTGCGGATATTGTTCAAAGCAAGGAATAGCATCACCACACGCTCCAGACCCACGCCAAATCCACCATGTGGTGGGGCACCGTACCTAACAAAGAAAAACAAAAGCACAGTGGATATGTAAAAAGTACGTGGGAAAATATGTAGAGATATATGCAAATGGCGAAGTACAACAAAATGAAACAGATGGAGAATCCTTTGATGAACATAAAGATGATGGATTATGGAGACATATATCTTAATTGGATCGTGCAAAAGAATTCGTAGTACCAACACTATCAACCTTCAATTATCCAAAAAAAAAAACAACTGAGTACTCTAATTGGATACTTGCACAGGGTTCAAGTCTTGATTCCCCGAGACTAGCACACCAGATCTACTAGCGTATCCAACTTTAAACCAATATAACTTTAAACCAACATCTGTAATTTTGAAGCAGACCGTAGCAAGTATACTTCAATCTAAGCAAATGCTAACTTTTTGATGAAATATCTTAAAAAGTTGAATGAATTCTCACAGCCCCTAGCAGTGCCCATATCCAGAACGTATGATTTAGAGTTTAAATTTGTAAACGCCTGATCTCTCTGTTGACACTTGTACTCGTACTAGAGCAGCTTTTTTTAACATCTTAGATAACAGTCAATATATAAATATATATATATATATATATATCAGAGGATATCTTATCTTCAACAGAATTAAGAATTGCTAAATGGGCTTCCTCATTTCTACCCTAAAGAAGAGAAAAGGGGGGAGTTCGATGGTATGAGTATGGGTGTTATTATTCTTAATTGGGGAGATTGCATGTGTTGTGGTCCTACTAAGATTAGGGTGGTCGCCTATTGGTGTACTTGATTGGTTTTTTGAAGTTCAAAGGGGATGGAGTGGCTCGAGGGAAACCTAGCCCCGCGGGTATTGGTGGGGTTCATAATAGTAAGGGTGAGATTTTGTTTATGTTCTTAACAAAGAATCCAAGGCGGAAGTTCTTGCTATTTTGGAAGTGGTGAGGATTTTTTCATCTTCTTCCAAAGAGGCTTTAATTGTGGAAAGTGAATCCTCTAATGCTACTCATCGGATGTCCTTAACTATTAGTACTCCTTGGAGATTTCACTACTATCTCAACAATATTAAGGCTTCATCTTCTTCGCACGTGTCTTTTTCTCATGCTCCTCAGGTGGCCAATGATATGGCAAATGATAGGATGGTTCCTTTAGTTTCTCCTATTGTGTAATCTTTTGGTTTTGTACTGTCGTAAGGCTTTTATACCAATGCTTTTTGGTTCTATATGGTCTCTTTCCTTTCTTTTAATAAATTTTTACAGTTACCGATAAATAAATAAAACAATATATACCAACAGCTATAATAAATGGATTTGACAGTTTCCTGCTAAAAAAGTGCAGGTCGCTCAGAATTTAACTCTGATGATTTCATGAATTTAATACAATTCAAATCATGCATTTTTTATTTTTTATTTTTTATCGGAGGGTGTCCTAGCTCTTTGGGCCAGACTAATCCCTACGGGCCGGGGGGGTGGCGCCGGGTAAATCCTTTGTGGCCCCAATGTGGTAGCGCAGTTTCGAACTTTCAACCTCCGGAAGCAAAACGTGGTCCTAGGCCAACTGAGCTGCCCCTTGGGGTTAAATCATGCATTTAATAGATGTTTCTCATTCAATATGAAAATGTCACGGCGATCAATGACAATTATAGGAGTGAGCCAACGATTCCAATCAATTAAGAAGTTAACCAACAGCAGACGCATGACAAACATTCTCCTCCCTACGTTTCCATATGGATCAACAAACTGGATTTCAGTGGTAGAGGCTAGAGAAAACAACATTAAAGAAATCATCCACATGTCTAACGGCTAGAAAAAAATGGCAACTCCTATGACTGGCTAGATTGAACTTCAACAATCATAAAGAGAATCAAAACATATACATTGGTTTAGGAGGAATATTTACAGAGAGGAAGTGTCCCTTTGGACACAATTTTAAACCAAGACCAAACCAACAGACTGTCCAGATTAAAACAGAAAAGGCTACTTGCCCATTCCTAAGTTGAGCACAGAAATGGGCCTAATAAAGGGATCTTGCGATGAAGGGAAATAAATTGGCCCACTTCTTGGAGACAATTAACTTGATAATATTGTCTGTGAACCATGAGTGTCCTAAATATCACTTGCACTGGATGGTTTGTCACCATTTGGTTTCGGTCATTTCCTTCAAACGGTGACCTCAGATCACATTTTTATCTTGAAGTGAAGATGACGACTTCAATTTAATGGCAAATATGAAGCCACAACCAGAGTGGTGATCAGGCCAGTTACATTTTTTTTAATGTAATTTTTTAAATGAACTTTCAGTAATGTTGCCTGGATAAAACCAATTCTTGCCCCCACCCACCAAAAAGTCTTGGCCAAACAGGGGAAAGGAATAATGAGAGGAAAGGTTTTCAACATTGTTCATCAGAACTGAAGACTTATTGCATATACCGGTTGGAAAAAAATATGCAACATTGGAAAAGGGTTAAAGGCATACCTAAAGGAATCGACATACGTCGATATTGTCTTCACATCAATGCCACAAGCTTCTGCACGTGCAGTCAACAATTCGGGTACATGCACACGCTGAGCTCCCGAAATAATCTCCTCGCCTTCAAGAAATTGCCACAAGTTCAGGCTCAAAGAAAACACAAATTCTAGTATTCTTTGAAGCAAAACAATTGAGATAAGCAACGAGGGATCAACGTAAAAGGAAAACAGAAAGCAAATATCATTAATTCCACCTCAAGCACCCATATTTATGTGACAAATCCATATAATGTTGCAAGCAACATTTCATATTTATATGTAACTGATGCAGGCCCTAGGGTTAGGGCTTGCGTAGATGCCGAAGCACGTGTCAAAAAAGACACTTCAAATTATCTCCGCAGAGACTTCTAACACGAGGAAAACCTCTCCAAGGGAAAAATCCCAATTTTACTTAATTCCAATCTGAGATTATCATCTCTACAATGCAATATAAATAGGCAAAGTAAACTTAGGGCCTAAGACAACCTAATCTAATAATAGAAACTATCCTAATCAAACTAGGAAACCAAAAATCAGAATGCTAATCCTAATTACAATAAAATTAGGAAGCTACTAAAATAAATATCTTCAAAACTATTTTGGGTGGGACCAGTAGTAGCCCGTACTGCATCATTCCCCCCAGGTTGAAAGAAGAGTTCGACCTCGAACTCGAGTCTTCTTCAGGTTGCCTCTGTATATATGATGTACGTGAAGCACTTCCTTTGTAGCATTGGCCCTGGAATTCTTCTTCTGTGATTCGGGCTTCTTTGGATAGAGAATAACATCCTTTCCACCGTGCATGAAGGTATACGTGTTGTTGCGCATCCCATGAGTGCCATTCTTGTCATACATCCATGGGCGACCCAATAGGATATCTCCACTGTCCATTGGTAGCACATCGCACCAAATTGTATCTTTGTAATCATTACCAACTGCAAAAGTAACCTGACATGTATGTCGAACTAGCGCTTCATCACCTGTCATTAGCCATTTGACAAAGTAGGGACGATTGTGCTTGTAAACCTTCAACTTCAAGCGATCAACAAGAGTTTGAGAGATAATATTCTCACAACTTCCACCATCAATCACAACTGAACAATTTTGCCCATGTATTGTACCTGTGGAACGAAAAATATTTTTCCGCAACCATTTCTTTTCAACAGTGGGTATAGACTCTTGTTGCACCAAGAGAAGTTCACCATCTGTTTCAGCTGATATTTCCTCCGCTTCATCGGATTCGTCACTTTTAGGATCATCTTTTGTTTCTGGTTCTTCGTGTGCACTTCCCATTAAATTGATTCTTTTTGGGCATTCAAACGCACGGTGACCCTTTTGCTTACAATGAAAACATGTGAATCTGTTTGGATCTTCAGACTTGGAAGAAAACTTTTCTGAGGAATTAGCATTTGGATTAAAATCTGACTTTGATGGAGGCTTTTGCGCAGACCATTTAGACGCATTAAGTTTTCTGGCTTGAAGATTTGCAATCCCCTCAGCTTTAATAGCATGCTGAACAATCTCATCAACATTGTCAAAATGCTTGAATGTGAGGATATGTTGTATATCAAGTGTAAGCCCATTAAAGTATCTGTCAACTAACACATCATCATCTTCATTCAAACCACAACGAGCTTGCATGGTCATGAACTCCTCTGAATACTCAACAACCGTCTTAGATCCTTGTTTCAAATCCTGAAAACTTGAACGTAGATCTCTGGAGTAATTGACAGGAAGAAATTTTTGCTTCAACAGATTTTTCATCTCAGTCCATGTGTCAACGGGGTCAATTTGTTGGTTTCTTCTCTTCTTTTGTAACTCGGCCCACCATATTGCAGCATAATTACGAAATCGAGTTGCCACCAGCGTAATTTTATGACCATCCGTCATTGGCTTGTGTGCAAAAATATTTTCAACACACACTAACCAATCTATGAATTCATCCGGTTTCAATTTCCCATTATATTCAGGAATCACGAGTTTAATACCCAAATCACGATCAACATTTACGACATGTGGATCTCGTTGATTCCGATAATGCCCTCCATCATCTCGATGATTATCCTCACGCCGATTAGTTTCTAAGGTAGTTAATCGGGTTTCAATCCTTGCAAGAGTGCCTTGCATTTGAACCATCATTGCGGATAGTTGATTAACATTTACTGATAATTCCGCAACAGTTCCCCTCAAATCATCATCATTGTGAGAAGAAGACTCCACTTCTATCTGCTTCTTGGGAGGCATTTTTTGTTTAATGCAAATTTAAAATTTCTGACTGACCTGATGTGTAGATCTGCTCTCCACGATCACGCTATAGAAAACGGATCCGAATTCTGATGGCGGATGACTATGATAATGCGAAAACAAGATCCAACGGTGGATCTTGGTCAAATCTGCTGTTGATCAGAACCTCCTGATGCAGGGATAATTGCAGCACAACTAATTGCTTCAACGGGCAGATCTGACCTGAAACTGGCCCAACTAGAAACTAGGCCCAATAACACTTAAGTTGGCACGTGGCACAGAGGGCACGTGAGTCTCCCTCTTTGGTTTCGCTGCACGAAGAGGAAAAGGGTTCCTCTTCCCTTTTGCTTATTGCTCCAACGAAAATGAAGAGAAGATGATGGAGCTGGCGCTGTGGCTGGCGGCTGGAGTCGAGGCAGAGATGCAGCGCAAAAGGACACGGGTGCCAGGTACACAACTTCTATTCTCTCTGTGCGGCTGCTCTTTCTTCTTCTTTCTTGCTTTTTTTTTTTTTATTTATTTCTCTGGTTTGGGGTCTTGGGTGTTTCGGAGAATGGGAGATGGGTTCGACAGGTGCGATCTGGGTTGTGGTTTGGCGTCCGATGGATTGGGGAAAAGAATAGGGGAGTGGATGGTCGACGGGCTTGGTGTGGGCGACTGAGTTATATTCGGTTTGCCGATGTGAATGGGTTTGGGTATGGCAGCGGGTTGTGTTCTAACGGAAGGGAATTTGGGTTTGAACGAAGAGGGAGATTGGGTGGGATGTGCGCAGGCAGGGAGTGGAGTGGTAGGTTAGATGTGGTGGTTCGGCAGGGAGTCGTGGGTTGGGATGTTTGTCGCAGGGGACTGACGAAGGGGTTTTGGTAGTGGATGGATAGGCTCCGATCGGTGACCGGAGGGTGATCGGAGCGTTGTGGATCTTCGCTCTGATACCAAACTGATGCAGGCCCTAGGGTTAGGGCTTGCGTAGATGCCGAAGCACGTGTCAAAAAAGACACTTCAAATTATCTCCGCAGAGACTTCTAACACGAGGAAAACCTCTCCAAGGGAAAAATCCCAATTTTACTTAATTCCAATCTGAGATTATCATCTCTACAATGCAATATAAATAGGCAAAGTAAACTTAGGGCCTAAGACAACCTAATCTAATAATAGAAACTATCCTAATCAAACTAGGAAACCAAAAATCAGAATGCTAATCCTAATTACAATAAAATTAGGAAGCTACTAAAATAAATATCTTCAAAACTATTTTGGGTGGGACCAGTAGTAGCCCGTACTGCATCAGTAACATTCATGTCCCCACTTTTACCCATGCACCCTGCAGCATTCAGGCATCATAAATCAAAAGAAAACACAAATTCCGGTTTTCTTTGAAGAAAACAACGGAGATAAGCAATGAGGGATCAATGTAAAAGGAAAACAGAAAGCAAGTATCACTAATTCCACCTCAAGCACCAATATATATGTGACAAATCCATATAATGTTGAAAGCAACATTTCATATTTATATGGAATATCCATGTCCCCACTTTTACCCATGCACCCTGCAGCATTCAGGCATCATAAATCAAAATCATGGTCGGTCACAGATTCACGGTAGGCATCACAGTCAACCTTGAAAACCAATACATTGTGGTTTGCTGCTTGTTGCGACATGAATTTGTTTTTACAAAAAAAAAAAAAAAAATTATATATATATATATATATTGGAATATGCTACAATCCACATTTGAAATTGCTAATATATCGGTCCCCGAGTCATTAACCTCTTGTATCATTGTAATTTAATGTTATAAAAAAAAATATGTTATCGTTGTTTAATCTTTAGCTATTAAATTTTTTAAGTTTTATCGTTCAATCCCAATGCTTATCCTTATAAGTAATAAATCCATCAAATGTGGAGCATTTCTATAACCCAAACCTCTCAGAATAACTATTGCCCTATGTACAAAAAAAAATCAAGTCCATCAATGGTGCAAGCTATATGATCAAAGAATATTAAATGGACAGTCAAAAAATAGAAACTTTGCTTACTGTCCATCTAATGACTTTAGATGGACAGCTGATTTTTTTTCAGATGGAAAAATAGCACAAATCCTCTTTTATCTGGTGAAACCAACGGGTCACATGATCTCTGCCATATGTCCTATTACATAGGGAGTTCAGATCCTCCTAGGCTCAAACACAAAGTAAATTCATGAGGCTCTTCAGTGGAGCCCACTTAAGAAAATATAAAGTGTTCAAAATATATGCCCTCTTCTATGGGTCTTCACCATTTTTTACTCCCATTGGCTTCAATCCAACATCAACCAAGAAATTCATGAGGCTCCACAGTGGGGCCATCAATCAAAATGGGATTTTGACAGTAGGATACATGTTCTACTTGGACAATCCGGCAGAGGGAATAAATTTCAAAATTTTACATGAGGGGGCAAAGTACAAGTACGCCTTGAAAAATGACCCAAATGCCCATACATATGCAATATCACATATTTAAAAAAAAAATAAGTGATATCGCAAAAAAAAAAAAAAAAACTTTACCCTTTTATCTCCCAGTGAAGTGTGAACACATGCCACAACTTTTAAATCTGTGATGTGTAAGGACTTTTAAATATGTGAAATAGCATAAATATGACCATTCTTCAAGGTGTGATGTACTTTGCCCCTTGTGTAAAATTTCAAAATCCATCCCCTCTGCTGGATTTTCCAAGTGTAACATGTCTTGTATGGTCAAAATCCCATTAGAAATCTAAACTGCTCATCCGGTGGTATCCAGGGCCGCAGAAAAAGCCACATCTTTGGCTTATTTTCATGCCTAAATGAATGAATTTGCAATAATATCTGTATTTCAATTTTTTTCAAATAATTGTAAGAACTTCTAGCCTATTGCATTTAACAAGAACGTTGTGTCAAATAACAGTGTGCATTTCATCAACTTTGTTACTGGTGAATAACAAATAAACCCACTAGTATTATACCTAGCTGCAGGGGAAAGTGCAAATATGTGAGGTGCTGAGAAAAATCATCAAAAGTGCCATAGCATAATCAAGCATGGTATTAGTGTGTTAGTGTGAAATAGATGTATACAGTAAAGGTCTCACTGAAGTTTATAGACATCACCAAGAAGCACTAAATACATGAAAACATGTAATCAATGAAACCACTATAAAATCACAGAAAGAAGTCATCAAACACCTACATCTTTTGACATTCTTTTTAGGAGAAATGAATCGTATAGAATTGCACTCTTACCTCGAATGAAGACATCAAATGAATTGCTGTAGGTTGGGTCTTCATAACATGGCATGGTGTAGAATGGTCTAACAGCTAGTGGGTATCGATGCAGTATATAGAACTCAGTGTCATACCTGCGTTCAGAAGTATGAAGTCAGCTACCAGTTTTTCAACTGTGGTGCTCGAAAACCTGAAAGAAGTTAAGCAATAGAGAGCCAAATAAAACAAAATACTTCTCCAGAACAAGCTGGCCCAACTTTCTTTCTGACTCTGTATTTAGGTCCCCCAACGGATCAACTTCGATGCCAGCTTCCTATAAGACATGTAAAATGCATTGTTATTTATTTTATTTCAAAAGGATTGACATGAAATGTCATCTCAATTTATTATATAAAAGGTGTCCATCTTTTAGGAAACTACCAAGCCAACCACATGGTTAAGTTTCAATAGCGTAGATATTATATTTCCTTTTCTGGAAATATTTTGCCCTTTTTATTATTTATTGGTATTATCACCCGTTATTAATATAGTTGAAATATGGTTCCATTTATCTTAATGGGTTTTTCTAATTTTTGTACGTGTATTGTTACATATCTGCATGACGCGCACACCCATCAACATGGAACGTCTAACTTTCGAAGGATGCCAAATCTAAGACTGACATGTGCCCACAGCTAACAGTAGCAGTCATTACAAGTTGAATGCAGTCTTCAGATGTTTCAGAAGTTGAAAACAGAAACCAGAAATAGCAATAACATAATGTTACAAAGTATCAGCAGCTAACCCATTTCATAATATCACTTTTATCCACTACATGACTCTCCTGCGTTCGCAAGAAACATTTACCAATAAGATACTTATTATTGTAGTGTATTTTTCAAAATCTCCAATCCAAAACAGTGATCTGTAAACCAAGATCAATCACTTCACTTTCTCCCACAATAAACTATGCAAAAAGGTCGTACTTAAGGAGCGTTTGTCTTTTACGCATTTAGTGTGAAAATGGGAATTACATGTGTAAAATTTAAACATGCACAAAATGAGTGGCAGAGATGAGAATGCTGAGGTAACTACGTGGTAAAACTAGGGAGGAAAGAATCAGAAATGAGTGCTTTCGGGAGCATTTAGGGGTAGCATCAATAGGTGATTAAATAAGAGAAACTAGTTCGAGATGGTTTTGACATGTCCAACACAAGATAGCAACATTGCCGCTGAGGAAAAGTCTTTCAATGCAGGTTGATGGCCCACCAAGGGAAAGGAATAGGCTGAAGAGGACATAAAATGAAATATGATGCAGGACAAAATCAAATCTAACCTAATATGGTATGATGAGATCAGATTTAGAACTAAAATTAATATGAACTTTAAACACACCATTCATATTGGTAAATATTGCAATCTAATGGGAAATTCGGTAATTGATCCTAAAACAGGTTTGCAGTCCTGCAGTAAAGGTCCATTTCAGATGAATGGGTAGGATCCCAATGGAAGATAGAACTCCCAAAATGCTTAGGGAAGGCCCAATTGTGCAAAACTGATATTTCTTGTGATTATCTGGGCAGGGGCTGGGTGAGATGGATTAATGAAAAAAACTTGGGGTTGAGATCCAGCGACAAGGGTCGCAGATCTGATGATTAGGATCTTAAATGGAGATTTAGAGTTAGTGCAGGGAGATAGCTCGAAGGAAAAGAAATAGAGAAAGAGAAGAGGATACCTTTGATTGGGCTCTCACCAAACTCCGATCCGGAGGCGTTACGTCCTTTGAGCAAGGGGAACCCAAGAGACTCACAGAGAAGAAGAGGGAAAATCCATTCCTTTCATTAATCTCAAAGTTCATTACAAGATAGCATAGCATAAGGAAGAAAGAAACCAAGACAGTCTATTAATATTAGCCCTAAGTGATGACATCATCACATAATAAAAAAAAAGTAAAAGAAACAATAAGAAACGGACGAGAGGGAGGGAAGAGTTGTGCGCACGAATCCCAAGGCCATTTTCTCTTAAGTGGTGGCCCCCCTATTCTTTATTCTCTTCTTTAATGAAGATGGGCCCCTTTTTATGACTCTATTATTCATTAAATAACTTGGGCCCCTCTCAACTTTAAAAACCCTTTTATTTCAACCCATGTGGCACTTCCCAAAGTGGGGCCTTCTATGTGATTGCACACATAGGGCCTTCTCTCCTCAAATGGTAGATCCATCAAAATCCAACCGTCGGATATCATTGTAATGGTAATCCAACGGTGGATTTATGCCATCTTGGCGAGAAAAGTCATGATACACATCATCCATCCACATCATAGCTTGATCCGCCACCCTACGCTTCGTCCTTTGGTAGACCTTGAAGGAATTGGGGGAATTAGGCATGATGTCCCCATCAATTCCCCTCGCCTGAGAAAATCTCACCTCTAGTGAGATAAAACTATCATACCGCTCTAGGAGGTCCGGATTGAGACGCTGCAACTCATCACATGTGATCCATGTTGTGTCATGCTGCGGATAGTGCTTCCACTTGACAAGGAATTTTTGAATGCCTCCTTGTCTGGTAGAGACCAATTGGTCATCCAATATGTCTTCCACAATTTCTTTTTTATGAGCTTTAGGAGGGGGAGGCGGGGTAGGTTGTGGGAATTGGCTTTGGGAAAAGGATGGATCAAAGTCTTTGGGTGCATGAGTTGGAGAGGCATTATGAGACGGGTGGGCGGAAGGTGTTGAAGACCCTCGAAAAGGAGCAAGATCCTCTACATTGAAAGTAGAGCTGATTCCCATATCAGATGGAAGGTCTAAAGCATATGCATTGGAACCCAACCTCTTCAAGATTTTGAATGGACCAGTACTACGGGCCTGCAATTTCTTGGCAATTCCTTGTGGGAACTGCTCAGGTCTTACACGGACCATAACTTCATCTCCCACTTGAAACTCAATGTACCGACGGTGTGAATCAGCAGATGATTTGTAATATTCATTTTGCTTATAAATTCTTTGTCTGATCTCATTATGCAATGCATGAATGTGATGGATGAATGCATCAGCTGACTCAGATGGACGATGAATGGATGACATTGGGATGAGATCTACAGGCATCCTAGGTTTATAACCAGTGACAGCTTCAAAAGGACTCATGCCTATGGATCTATTTATCGAACTGTTATATGCAAACTCCGCAATCGGTAACACAGACTCCCATGAACGGACATGCTCACCAACTAGACACTTCAGAAGGTTACCCAAACTCCTGTTCACTACCTCCGTTTGACCATCGGTCTGTGGATGGTAGGCAGATGAAAATTGCAGTCTTGTTCCCAAAACTTTCCACCACGTCTTCCAAAAGTAACTAGTGAACTTGACATCCCGGAGAAAGAGTAGAGGATACCTTTGATTGGGCTCTCACCAAACTCCGATCCGAAGGCGTTACGTCCTTTGAGTAAGGGGAACCCAAGAGACTCATAGAGAAGAAGAGGGAAAATCCATTCCTTTCATTAATCTCAAAGTTCATTACAAGATAGTATAGCATAAGGAAGAAAGAAACCAAGATAGTCTATTAATATTAGCCCTAAGTGATGACATCATCACATAAAAAAAAAAAGAAAAAGAAACAATAAGAAACGGACGAGAGGGAGGGAAGAGTTGTGCGCACGAATCCCAAGGCCATTTTCTCTTAAGTGGGGCCCCCCCTACCTATTCTTTATTCTCTTCTTTAATGAAGATGGCCCCCTTTTTATGACTCTATTATTCATTAAATAACTTGGGCCCCTCTCAACTTTAAAAACCCTTTTATTTCAACCCATGTGGCACTTCCCAAAGTGGGGCCTTCTATGTGATTGCACACATGGCGCCTTCTCTCCTTCAATGGTAGATCCATCAAAATCCAACCGTCGGATATCATCGTAATAGTAATCCAACGGTGGATTTATGCCATCTTGGCGAGAAAAGTCATGATACACATCATCCATCCACATCATAGCTTGATCCGCCACCCTACGCTTCCTCCTTTGGTAGACCTTGAAGGAATTGGGGGAATTATGCATGATGTCCCCATCAAAATAGTAAGGTTGGATCTAAAGAAGTGCAACGTATCTGAGGATTTAGCTCGGGATATATCAAAATGGAGAAACAGAATTCATGCGGTCGACCACAGTATAGTTAGGACAAGGCTTTTTACAGAATTCATGCAGTCGACCACAACATAGATAAAACTTACACATGTGAAGTATATTACCATTTATTTTTTTTCAGAAGCACCATTTGCAAGCAAAAATTTCAAATTACCATTTTCCGCTCATCAGTTCAAACTACATATGTAAAATTTCATATATCTCAAAATCTATGAAGACTTGTGTAAGGTCCCGACCCTAATTATGCATATTTACTTTAATTAATTGTGTTTCTAGCTAATTAAGTGGGAATAGTGGTTGAACATGTTTGTTTTAGGGTTAGGAAGGTGCGTTCGAAGTTTGGTTCGATTTGGAGCGCATTTGGTTGTAGGCTTGTAGCAGAGGGGTAGTTTGCACTTTAGGGAAAATTGAGAGGATTTGTCCGTGAATTCAGATTTCACTGATTTTGGGTTCGTTAGTTAGATCATCTCATTTCCCGAACTTTTCGTTCTTGGCTCGTCACGATCCTAACACCTCAAAGCCTTTCATTTTCCATTATTTCCAATTCATACCTTAGAGGACCTATTTGCAATTCTTGAAAACTAACTCGCCAAAAACAACTCATTCTCCGCCAAATCTCATTTCTTTCTATCTTCGCAAGTTCCAGCTCTTTTCTCTCATTTCTCTATTGCCTCTTCACCAAGGGACCAAATCAAGCTTAGAGACTCAAATTCAAGCCAAGCTATTACCATCATCTTCTTCCTTGGGTCCTCTTTGTGCATTGTCTTCATTTTGGTAAGTTTTCGCCCATGAATTCCCTCCCAATTTCCTTTTCTCTGAGTTTTAGGGTGGTGCATGTAGCTTAGATCTTCTTCTTCTCTTTTGGTGTTGTAGGAGTGTTTTTTTTTTTTTAATGAATTGGAGTGTGAGTTTGTAGTTGGAGCCTTGGAGTGCTTGTGAGCTAGGAGTTCTCTTCCATTTCTTCTATTTCCTTCTCTACATCAAGGCAAGTGAATAAACATGTTCTAATTGATATGCATGTGATGTTTTATCTTGGTTCTTGTACTTTAATGTTCTTAGCTACCCATTGGAAGCTCATTTCTGTTGAAATGGAAATTACATGTTTAAAGGTGGGTCGTTGAAGGTTAGATGAAGAGGAATAGGCCTTATAAATGTAAGCTTCAGGTGGATTTCTGAAGGAGGGATGAATCTCTCTTGATTCTGAACTGAATAAGCTTGAGAAACTCAATTTTGGGAGCTTACGGCTAGCCATAAGACCCCTACGACTAGCCGTAACTCCACAATTTTGGTTCTGGAAGGGACCTAAGAGCTACCGTGGGACACCTGACTGACAGGTTGTTCTACGGTCAGTTCACGGCTAGCTGTATGGCGAGCCGAGAACCGACCGTAGAAAAGAAACTCACAGGTAACCATAACCATCCAAAAGAAAAATGCATCCTAGTCTGACTGACAGGATTTACTGCAGCAAGCTAAGAGTTGGCCTCGACCTATTTGTTCTATAGCTAGCCGTACGGCTAAGCGTAGGGGGCTCACAGCTAACAGTAAGAGGCTTGAGGTTGACCATAAGAGCCAAGTGTTTCCTGCCTGAGGTGGTGGAAACTCAACATTGATGGGAGTGGCCCCATCCAAATTGGGACGCACATTAAAATATGATTAGAGGTGGTTTGGGCTTTTGAGATTCAATGAAGTGGCATATTAGTATTGCTTCATCAATTTGGATATATCTCTTGAAAAGATGTGGTCTTTTTTGGTGTCTTCCAAGAGCAGTAAGTGAAGGGGCAGAGCATGGAGGGCACATCCCTTTCATGGAGTTGGATTGGTGCTTTCGAGGCTTATTCTTGGTGCTATTATTTGTCCATTTGGAAAGAATGAGAGGATTTTTAATCTTTCGCTTACATCTATAGAGGATATTCTACCGACAATGTTTTTGAGGCTCGACCAGCAAATGAGTTGTGGTTCGGAAGGTAATTGAAAACTTGTGTTTGCACAATATTTTATATAATTAGGAAGCATGTATGTCCTGCGGTAACTTCAAGGAAAGAAAGGTGGAAAGATGGCGTCTGTCTTTAAGAAGCTATCTTAAATCCAATGTGGATGATACAGTTCGAGGTAATCTAGTTCCGACAAGCGTTGGAGGTGTGCTTAGTAATAACAAAGAGAAGGTCTTAATTGTGTGCTCTTAAGTCGGCATATATTCAAGATTCCACCAAGGCCGAGGTTTTAGCCATCCTGGACACTTCAAGGATTTATTCACTCTCTTTCATCCAGCGCTCGTTGTGAGAAGCGACTCATCAATGCTAAGGCTTAGGTTTCAAGTCTGGCCCTTGGAAGCTATAATATTTGGATACTTCAAAATAGGCGAACATATCATGTCGTATCATATCTAATATTTCACTCTATATTTAAAACTCGTGTACCTTCCACAGTTACTAATGCATCCACGCACACACAAAAACACCAATCCAAATTTGACACATTCAAATTTTGTGGCCCCAAATTGATCATGCAAAATTTTACTCCCATCTAAGTTCATATAAATGCTATAATTTGGTCAACGTCATGGCCTCATGCGCCCCCCCCCCCCCCCCCCCCCCACACACACACACACACACACACACAAAAAAAAAAAAAAAAACAAGAAAAAGGATTAATGGCAGCCTGGTCGTTCCCGATAATGATTCTCTCTCTCTCTCCCCACCCACACAAACATATATACATCCAGGTAGGCCCGACAGCCTGGGCCGTCCAAAGATTAGTGGCAGCCAACTCACTCCTAATAATGACTCTCTCCTCTGTCTCTCTATAAATGTACGTACATTTGTATGTTTGTACGTATATGTATCACTTACAACTGTATAGTTTTTACCATTAATAAGATTTAATTGTTATCTTTTTTGATGTATCAGTTACAACTGTATAGTTTTTACCATTAATAAGATTTAACTGTTATCTGACTTATCTCTCAAAAAATTGGAACATAAATATGGTGGCAAATCAAAACATACATACCTTAAGCATTTGAACCCCTTCTTGAAAAGTTAGTTTCAAAGTCTTCCGCAAGTACTGCAATACAATAAAATATCGATACTCTTAGACAGAAAAGTCATGACAAGAACAAGTCAGCAGGTTATTGGATATAAATGGGAAAAAAATATATCACAAAAGCCTATCTTATATAATGCAAAAAAGCATGTGCAGAAAATCACCAGCAGATGCAAAGGCACAAAATCCAATCATTTATGCATTTTGTTTGTTATCTTTGAAAAAGTTTGTTAATGACACCTTTATGGCTTTATCTAACTTGAAAAAAGCCCACAGGTTTCCCATGCTTTGGTAAATACCCACACACCCTTCACAAGTCCTACACCATCAGCGCTACAGCCAGGGATTAATCCCTGGTTGTCTCCGTGGAGGGAAGGTTCCTCACCACCGAGCCACCGGTGGGTTGGCAATTGGCATACACAAATAATATTGAATTTCTTTTACTTTTTTTTTTTTTATAATGGAGGGTGTCCCAGCCCTTTGAGCAGGACTAATCCCTACGGGCCTAGGGGGAGCCAGGTAAATCCCCTGTGGCCTCAGTGTGGTAGCGCAATTGAGTAAAATTGATAAGCCTAAACCTCGATGCAACCAAGTTCGAACTTTAAAAGCTAACAATTTAATTCCACCTTCAGAGGTTTAAATGGATACTGCTTTGCAATTGCATCAAGTTCCTTCTTGCACTGCTCATTCAAACCGTCAAACATTGAAACAAATAATCGGTCCACTATGTCCATGACCTGCAGAAAAAAAAAAAAAATTTGTCATCATTGAATTAATCATCCATATGGGTTAGTTCCCAATCCCCCCCAAAAGGAAACTCTATGTTTTCCACTTTACCTCAAAATAGTGCTCGTTGATCTCCATTTCAACATCAAGGCCAGTAAATTCACACAAATGCCTGTGGGTGTAGGAGTCCTCTGCTCTGAAAACAGGACCAATCTCAAAAACCCGTCCAAAATCACCACATATTGAGATTTGCTTGTGAAGCTGTGGTGACTGTGCTAGGCAAGCAGGCTGCCCCTTGTACTCTAGTTTGAAAACAGCTGAACCACCTTCACTCGAACCTGCAATGAGCTTTGGAGTATGGATCTCGACGAAATCTTCAGCTAACAAAAATTGTCTGAACATCTGCAAAGTTGGACAGATGAATTCAAATGCATGTTTTTCAACTTCTAATCGATTTGCACATAAAAGAAAAAAAAAATAAAGCATTTCAAAATAAGAAAATGATTCTTATGGGCAAAAATTATACAAGAACAACAGAACCCAAACAATAGCCAGATAGAATCACACGACTCAAAATCCTTAAACAAAAATCAAAGAGGTGATAATTGTTTTTAGTAAACAATCAAAGTGAAATGACACATCTATGTGTTCACTTGAGAAGGTTGACTCGGCATCATCATAACCATAATTAAAACCTTGTCCCATCTATGCGAGGCGAGGTTAACGGAACCAAATAAAGGAGGGGTCCCTAGAGAATCTACACATGATACCATCAGGTTGGAAACCACAAATGGGTAGAAGAATGGGCCAACAGTTATTTATAAAGCAACCTCTATCCAGTCAAAAAAAAAAAGTCCTGGTATGGAAGGGCCAAGAAATAACAATACTAGCAAACGCTCTATGATTGGCCAAAAAGGTTAATCCAAAATCATAGCCACGTACATTTCCAACTTGAGATTGAATACGGAAAATCCCTTGATTAGCAGGCGTCCGAATGTCCAGAACTCTATAATTCAAACGTGTGTCCTGACCAACGCTGACAAGCGTCTCCCCAGCCTGCATTGCACCCAAGAAACTACAATTAGGAAAGAGCTGCAATTCACCACCACAAATAACTCATAAAACCAGATAAAAGAAAGAAAAGAAGAAAAGAAATAGATAAATACAAAAGATGATGCTAAGAAAATAAATATATTTAGGGTCTAGGCCAACGCAATAAAGCTCTTTCTTGGCATTCCATCTACATATTACACAGCATAGCATATAAATCCTACAATTTCTATGCAAATGCATTTGCACATAGGACTTAAGAGCACAGAAACACACAAACATTTTCTCCAAAGACCAAAGTTAAAGGTGAAAAGAAAGAAAAACACATCTACACTATTATGAAGCATACCAACTTAGCCTCCTCAATCTCTTTTTCACTTCGAGCAGCATCCTCAATATTGATAGGAAGATTTGGCGCTGCTCTGCTGATGCAATAAATTTTTCTTACTTGTACTTCCACCTGTAAATTAAACAAATGAAAACGAAAAAAAAAATCCATATCAACCTCAAGAAAAATTGCATCATTGAATTAATCATCCATATTATGAATAATTCCCGATACTAATGGGTATTGCTATTTGGGTTAGCACAGTTAAAACAAACCATCCCTATTTCATCTTCTTCTAATAGCTTGCTTAATTCAATCAATCTCTGAATTAAAATAAAGGAAGATTTACCCAACTACCTGCTGTGATGCTCCTTTGATGGGGACTCCGGGAACTGTGACGATGCCTTGGACGTCGACGATAGACTCTCTGCTGAGCCCCGCCGCAAACTTCACCATCTGGCGGCTGACGAGCTCCGGAGCGGCGGTGACGACGCACTGCACAGTAAAGCCCATCCGCCTCAGCACCACGAACGCCATGTTCTTTCCGACGGCTCGGATCGTCTGTGCCCGGCCGCGGATGAGGACCTCCTTGTCCTTCAACTCCTCTACCAGCGACTGGATCTCCGTCCACCTCCGCCCGCTGACTTCCTTGGACTGGAGGTCCGCGAGGGGCGTATCGCCATAGTTTCCGGCGAGAGGATCGGCTTCCAAAGAGAGGGAAGCGGCGGCGGCGGCGGCTTCTTCTTCTTGCTGGCGTCTCATGGCTTTCTCGGCCTTCAGAGCTTCCTTTTTCGCGGCTTTTTTGCTGAGGCCCTTGCCTCCTCCTCCTCCTTCTTCTTCTTCTGCGACGAGCAAAGAAGGAGGGTTTTGGGAGTCGGCCATTTTCAGATTGAGCTTCCAAAACAAAAACAAAAACCCCTCCCTAGTCCCTTCCCCTTTTCCTTTCCCTGTAGAGTGTAGAAAGAAGAACGGACAGAAGAAGCCGAAGATGCTGAAAAAAGAAGTCCAGACTCCAGAGTAAGGTTTCGGATACCGCTCTCTTTTATATTTCCACGCGCATGTGGGTAGTCCAGAAATTGGGTCGAGTCGAGGATCCGTTTTCTTTTTTTTTTTTTTCTATCTCTAGATTTATAAGGGCACGGTTTCTTTATACTCGACCATTTAGAAATTCTATTCAAAAAGTAAAATAGACGGAATTCCTGAATTGTCAAAAGATCATTTGAAGCCCTTCGTATAACTGAAATTTTAAATTTCTATGAAGTTTTCAAATACCAGGAGATAAAATCCCAACATGTGAAATTCCTATCAGAAATTTTAAAAAAGAGATAAGCCCACACTGACTGAATTAGATAACGCCTAATTAAATGAAGAATTTGAACTTTATAGGGTGGAGCTCACATGAGCTGTATAGTTAAAAATTAAAATCCAAGCCCCTCAAGATTTTAATTTTCACACGATAAATGAAGTTTTTCCAAATTTTACTTTAACAATATATGTTAATTTTGCCAGTAGGATAATTATAATATATTAAGCTAGAAGGTTTTGAATCTAGTTTTGACCTTCTATTATACTTTTGACTGACAATTAACACTCTTTATTAAAATATTTCGCATTCTCGCTATATATAACTACCCACTCATATTCTTATCTCATCACACTACTCTCAACTTGAACCCTTTTCTTCTACTCTCTTTCTGTGGCATGCTTTTATTTTCATTTATATAGCTTACTCCATACAATCTTTTTTTTTAATACAAGAATTTTGAATTTATAATACAACCGTGTAATACAACCGTGCTGAGCCTAGGTGGTTGTGCTAGTTCATATTAAACGAAAGATACACCTCATTCTGAGGTCCTTCGGTTTTCATTATCCCATTTAACTCTTTCAATTCAGAAATTCCCCTCACTGAGAAAATCGTATGAAGAATGTATCTATCTCCTTACGAGTGAAGCAGGCAGGAGTCCACTTGTTAGAAGAATGTATCATTGCAATGGCGCGTCGGCGGAACCCTTCACATTAGCTCGTTTAAAAACAGAAAAATCAAAATCAATGCATCTTTTAATGGTGTGTTTTTCAACAAGGAAATTTAAGGGTTCCCAATTCCCATGGTCAATTAAGCACTCATGTGAAGGAAACCGGCCTAACCCAGCCTTCAAAACGTCATAAATTGAGGACTTTTTATTTTATTTTTTTTTCCTAAAAGCTTAAGGGTCAAATTTGGACAAAACCCTTATAGGCCCACCAATTTCAGGGCTGGACTTGGAAGATACTAGACTTGGCCTGGCCCGGCGCTCCTATTTTTTTTTTTTTACTTTACATCAAGTATTCAAACACATGCAAAATAACCAACTGCTTATTTTAATTTTACTCACTCCTCTTTCTTTCTTACACAAAAAAAAAAAAAAAAAGAAGAAGAAAGAAAAACTTACTCCACTCTTAACTATATACATAATGTGACACTTACTCCATACCACCCAATATT
Source organism: Litsea cubeba (assembly GCA_012931725.1). NCBI lineage: Eukaryota > Viridiplantae > Streptophyta > Magnoliopsida > Laurales > Lauraceae > Litsea > Litsea cubeba. The sequence continues at coordinate 8,573,551 of CM022949.1, read as the reverse complement.
ACAGGGAGAAACTTTTCCTTGGAGAGCCAATATTTAAAAATATAAAATGAAGGGCCTATAAATAGAAGCTACTTGAAGGGTGTGTCAGTGTAACGAGAAGTTTTCAATACAAAGTGGAAAATTATTCTAAGTTTTTCATGCAGGCACTATTCCATTATTTATTCACCACACATTTTTTCTGAGGAAAATTGAAGAAAAAAAATGAACTACTTTTCCTTGATAAGAGAATTTTAATTCCTATCAAGATTCCTCTCTCCCATGAAAATAAAACCCACAAACCGAGAGATCTCTTGTTGCATTGCATTGACAAGTCCTAAAAAAATTTTTGTAGTTTCAGTCATTTTATTACACTCCTCAGGTTACTCTTAAGTGAAATAAAAGAAAGAAAAAGAAAAAGAAAGAGGAGGAAAAAGGGAGCTATTTTGGATATATTTTGAAGATGACTCTCGCATGTTCATTCAACACTCTCAAAAGAAAAGACCCATATTGACTCACCGTCCCGATAAAATCTGAAATTGTGCCCAAAAGTTATTTTGTTGCAAAATTGATATGCTAGCCGCCAATGACTTCTTCTTACCTTACCTCATGAACCATGGTAGAAAAGAATGGGCTGTGGGACTTTAGCCTTTGGCCTTTGGCAGCGGCCAAAGAGTACCTGGAAGATCCGAACAATCAATCTAATAAAAGAAAATGGCACAGTTGGATAATTTTACACTTATCAGACTTGCCCTACTACTACTCCCAACTGATACCTTGCAGTTAATCAATATGTAGGGCCTATAGCAACATGGAAGTATAACATTTAGCATCTTCTATTCTTTTATGGTAAGGAACAAGAGGGCTTACATGATCAGTTACATACAGCAAAGCATGCAGCGGCCAAAATAACACACACATACACAGCGGTAACAATGTCATCAGCTGGTATCTCATCCATCTTGCTCTTCAAGTTCATTTCTCAAGTGTAGACTGACTTGTAATTTGTGTCATCTGCTCCGCACGGCTTGACACAGATCCATGTTTGGTGGCTAGTTTCTTCACTATGCATGCCATCATGACCTTAGCACCAAGGCTAGCATGGCCCCGAGACAGGCAAATGATTCCTCCAACTAGGAGCAGACCTTTTGCTATTGATTTATTTCTTGAGATTTTCTTCCTCTCTCCAAACTCTCCACTTGCAAAGCTTTCAGAAATGTCCCGGCGGGCTGTTGGTGTTTTGCTCTCTAATTCAGGTGGGACCTGGAGGAGACAAAAATAAATCATTCACTTAAAGAGTTCTCAACTACAAAGCACATTGATTGTATGTACTCTTTTTTTTCTCTTGGAAATGTACATACATTTTTGTAAGTGACCGAAATAAATACTCTCGTACATGGTTTGTGCGTTCTTTCCTATTTTTATTATTTTATTTGATTGATTGAATCTATTAATCCATGAGAAATGCATACATCACTTTGAGCAAAACTCCAAAGAGGTCGATGCATTCCCATATTTACTCATTTGCAGCTTAATCAATTGGAAGAGAACCATATAATTTTACACCATATAAAAGGAATCCCATACCTCATGGAGTTCATTTTTATGGTCCACACTTATACAACAAAAGAAAACTATAAATGAGCATTATAGTCAAATGGTAGCCGTTAAAATCTACTAAATAATGCTGAAACCTGTAAGATATATATCATAATTCATTTGATATTTATGTAGACTTTTCGGAAGAATTTATATTTTCGGATCTATTACATATTAAATGGATACCTTTTCCATATAAATGACAAAATTTATAATAAAATATTTAACATTTATTTTGCCGACCAGCCCGGCCAACCTGCCCAGGTCCTGATCTGCTTAACCCATTAACTAATCAAGTTTGGTCCACTGAGTTAAAGAACTAACTTCGTGAAATTCAACCCAAAACAGTCAACTGGGCCAAAAGGAAAAGTTATTTGAGGTAGGCCATGCACCAAACCATGGGCCAAAAGCACATGGGAAACCCCAAGGTTCACTGTCCCCCGTCATTTACCAAAGAAGGCCTTTGCACAGTTAGCCTATTTAGAGGATAAATCAATAGAAATTTTCTTTGGGTCCTATCTCACTAAATCAGTATAAATTTACTATATCTACAATTTGTGACTCGTGGGAGACCAGGATCAAAATAACGGTTTGAGTCAATCGATAAGAAAGAGGAAGTGTATCGAGGATAAGAAAGAGGAAAAACAGCATTTAAAATTAAAAGTACTTGGCTCTACTAGTTTCAGACCACAACACCTCTATTCTGAAAATAACCTGGTGGCCTCAACTGAAGGTCCAATTGTAATTTGGACTTCTATAACTCTTTTTAAGATTTAGAAATGAAAATCAAACTGGATAAGAGTAGCAATTGGCAATATTGGCTGGGTTGTGTGTGATTTGTTCTCCAAAGGGCTGCACAACTTTAATGTGTCATATTTTCTTCTCCTTGTTTTCTAATTTAGGTGGTAACAATTGTTGTTTCAGCTCTAGCTTGAGAAAAGCTTTTGGCTACCATTCCCCTTCCTTGCTAAATAGTAAATAAATAAATGCATACAGATTGTTATCAAGAAAGAACTCACCTTCTGAATAAACTTGAGAGAAGTCAAGAGTGGGCTCCGTTTACTGCGGAGTGCAGTTGAGTATTTACGCAGTGCACTATCCATCTTGCACACATAGCTCCATATCCCCTTTGCAAAGGCAATTTTTGCCATCTCCACATTCAAACCAGCATCTTCCTGGTGCACCATTGCAATCTCACATGCATCTCTACCTGGGACTGCAGTAAAAATCAACAAGTGAGGGACACGAAAGTATAAACAAAGTGGCAAAAGAAAACATAAAGGACTTCCAAAAAACTAAGGATGTGTATGCAAGTACTCTAAAATTTTCTAGCAATGGTCTTTTGGCACATGGATCTAACGGGGGACATGGCCCTAAACAGATTTAATTGGCGTCGTCAAATCCATATAGCCGACCCCACCTAGTGGAAAAAGGCTTGGTTTGGTTTGGTCTTTCGGCACAACAAATAATCATCAATTTGGTGCAGCATGAAAACTTAGAACTTCGGGAGAAAAAAATCCAAATTGCTCGCATTTCGTAGAACTAATTAACGCACATTTAAGTCGATTCTAGTAAGCCAAGAAATGAATATCAAGGAAATTGGACAAGAGCCTGCAGCACAGTTGGGAGGCATTCATTGTCACAACTATGACATTGCAAGCTCGAGTCATGCAACTCATAAATATAAAAATATCAGTAAATATATGAAGAAAATTGTCAATCCTCAACTTTTTAAACATCATCTATTTAGTTGAAATAAATATGGGCTTATGGCAGGTCAATATCTTTTGAAAGCTATTTTCCTATTGAGACAACTCAAGGAAAACTTGAGAGACAAAAGGAAAGGTCTACATATACAATTCTATTTCATTTATAGAATGCCCATAAAGGTGCCAAAACAGTTAATTGGGTAGACATTAGGTGAGGAAAAATGCATCAATTATACAAGACATATGAGGGGCTAGTAAAGAGTGCAAGAACCATGTGAGGAGATGGCTGAGTTCCTAACTAGAATAGATGCACCAAGGGTCCATTTTGAACCCTATCTACTTGCATTGGTTATGGACAATTTGACTGTATATATCAAGAATGAAACTCCTTGGTGGACGTTATTTGCAGATGATGTGATTCATTAGTTAGATAAGAAACCAAGTAATTGATGTGCTCAAACTTCAAAAAAAAAGGCTTTTAAGTAAAATGGGTTGAAAATTAGCAAAACATAGGCATAATATATGGAGAGCAAATTCAGGGGATCAAAGAATAGGGACTAAGGAGTAAGGACGATGCATTGGTAAAATTGAAAATTAGTTAGTAACATGGTGTGATTGTATATATGAATGGCAAAATTGATACATTATGTTTTAAGAAAATGGTAAAAACAAATCAATTGCTTGCCTTTCCTTATCCGCCAACCAGATCTAAAAAACCCAACACGTACGTATTTCTTCTGTCTTGGAACTCGAGCATGTTCACACTCCTAACCATGGTCGTCAAATGAGTAAGATACAAAATTAGAATGCCAAAAGATGGGTATGATGGCGTACATCAAATTTAAGCAAGAGAAAGTGTGATACTAGAAAACATAAAATTTACATGATAAAATCAAGCATATTTTGTAACCTTCAAGAGAGTAATTTAAATGCCACACAGTCACCATCAAAGGTACAAAACTATGATGCAGGCTACGCATTAACTGATTGGCCCCCAAGTCCATTGGACAACCCAAGGGCCATGGCTGGGCCAAGGCCCATCGGGCCCATAGTTTTCGAAATCGAAATTGTATCACAAATCGTTAATACCCATGAATCAAATCGAATCGCAAATCGTATTGCGAAACGTAGGATTTTTATTTTTCTAATAAAAATAAAATATATATATATAAATAAATAAAGGTAATTATTCATAACCAATTATTTTCCCATTACAGTAGTATAAATATAATAACAAGTCTATCATACAATTATATCAAAAACATGATGACAAATATTAATATATATATGTGAAATAAATGATTTGTAAATAGTTAAATAAGTTTAATATATTAATACATATTTTTATTATCTTTAAATCAAAATACAAAATAAAAATGAAATCTTAACCATCAATCTTACACAGTAGGATATCTCTTGAAGTTAAGAAAGCGCTCATGAAGGAAAACACCAAAATAGATTAAATAAGAAGATATAGACAAGAACCATACCTATAATCGAATGCTTTAGTTAAATGCACGTTCTTTATTCATCTTTAAAACCTTATCAAAGCCGCAAAAAATTCTTAGAAGGTTTCATTAACTACTAAATAACCTTCAAAAATAAAAGCACTGAAAGAAAGAAATAATCAATAACGAAAAAAGATAAAAGATTATTAATATTAACTTATTGGTTGTAGCTATTTTCGCTTAACCGAATCACTTGAATCATAAGATTCGATAAAATGAATATCAAATCGTAGGATTCACACATGAACCCTAAGACTATATGTAAATGGGATATGTTGCATAGATACAAATCGTTTTCCTTAAGATTCGGGATACGAATCGTAGGATTCTAATAACTATGTCGGGCCCAACTGTTTATGAAAGGAAGCCCTTCTATAGCTAGCCTGTGGAAAGGATAAATCATTAGAGATTTATTTCAAGTCTTACCTGGGAAAATCAATAGGGATTTGCTATCTTTATAGCTTGTGATAGTCTCGGATTCTTGCATTAGATGAGTCTTACCTTGGTAAATCAATATAGATTCATTTTCTTTACAGTTTTTGGTAATCTTGGAGCCTTTAAAGAAGATATATGTATGGGCTAGCAAAAAACTACTGAATAAAACAAATACAGGATCCCAAACAACAAGCACCACCAATTTATGGAAGTGAAAACGTCACACACACACACACACACACACACACACACACAAAAAAAAAAAAAAAACTCTTTTTTCACAAGTTTAAGACAAAATCTCAAAATTGGGAAAACACCCATGCCCAATAAAATACCAAAATCTTCACTACCGCAAAAGAAAATAAGTACAATTGTATAGAGTGGTGAAGATCACTTTACTCTTGGGTAATACCATAATAAACTCTTCCAAATGCTCAAGAACCAATTATCTTCACCTGTTTTCGCTTTTCTTTTCTGAATTTTTTTTTTCCTCTTCTTTCTCCTTTTCAATGTAGAGAAGAAAATCAGGAAAAGTAGTTTTTGTTCCATGTATATACATATATATATATATATATGTTTTTTTTAGTTCTTATAGTTTTGGAGACTACCCACTACTCTATAACTGCACGTGTGGATGTGAGAGAAAGTCCCACTTGCACAAATTTTCAAACTCATTTCAGATCAAGAAGTCTTATCTAGGTAAAGAATCCTAGTGGTATAAGGGTTCAGGAGAACCCCTCGCTTATTAAGTAGTTATATAGAATTAGGAAGGAGATATTAGTATTATTGGTTGGATTCTGTCTAATCTGTTTTCTTATTCTCTCCTCTTCCAGAATTCAATAGAACTATTGAAGTTCTCTTTTGCTAATTTGGCGCTGGATGAAGTCAATTAATTTAAAATCTTGACGGTGGTTGCGATTATTTTTCTTAAAATTTGCTTGTAGAATAATCTTTGACTGTTCTTCCCCTTTCTGCATTATTAGATATCAGAGTGAAGACACTCATTTAATGATTTAAGTTCAGAATCAACTTGAGTTAGTTACTTAGTTTATTGTTAGGTTTGTAGTTTTAGTTATGAAAATCTCAGAAAAGTTTCAGTTTCTAGTCCTACATCTCACGCTCGCAAAATCTCCCCACCCCCACAAAACACATGCGTGCACACATATGAGAGAGAGAGAGAGAGAGAGAGAGAGAGAGAGAGAGAGAGAGAGAGAGAGAGAGAGAGAGAGAGAGAGAGAGAGAGAGAGAGAGAGAGAGAGAGAGAGAGAGAGGCTCATATTATCATGCACCATGAGAGAGAGAGAGAGAGAGAGAGAGAGAGAGAGAGAGGCTCATATTATCATGCACCATGTTCAATCTAGTTTCTGCAAGTTTAAGTTCTTTCAAGTCCTTCAAGTCTTGATTTTCTGTGCCGAAAATTTTTTATTGACTGCAAGATTCCTTGGCCAAACCCCTCTACATCCATTTGTAATCAATCCACAGCCCTGTCGGAACCCTACCCCTTTCCAGGTGGACCATATCCTACTCCCATTGAGAGTTTCTTAGCCCCAACCCACAAATGTAACTCAGTTTGACCCATAACTTGGGCCAGGCCTGCACAATGTTGGTGCAGTCCTAATTGAGGTTCTAAAAAATGACTGAGCCTGAGTCATGCTGAACCACACACCCCCCCCCAACACCCGGCCCCCCCCACCCCCCCCCCCCCCCCCCCCCCCCCGGCCCCTCCTTCTTCTCTCCTCCTCCTCTTCGCTCCTCTTTCACCTCCCTTTCCTCCTCCCCACTTTCCCCATAACCCACACCCACAAAAAATAAAGAACCCTAAAAACTCCCTCCAGTCAAGTCCTATGGGAAAAGGTTAAAACTTTTTTTTCCCTACATCTTTTTCTTGTGAGAAGATGTTGGAGGCATTTTGGGGATCATTTGCACTCATTTTAGAAGATCAAAACCACATTTTGCAGAAGATTGAAGCATTCAAAGTTCTAAGGTAATGTTCATCCAACTGAATAATAATCAAATGTGACCACCTATTATTTCATTATAAATAATTGAAACAAATGTGGCTTAAATTCACTAGCTAGAGGGTAGCTTACCAGGTAGTGCTTCACAAGGGAGGCATGAGGTAGAATTTTAGTATTTCCTTTTGGATTCTTTTCGTTTCTCTTCTTTTTTTATTTCCTTTTTAAGTTTCCATATGACAGCATAACCAGTGCTTTATAAACTTTAGGCAGCAAGTACTAGTCTATAAGGAGCTTATTGGATAGTGCTTTTACTTTTTAGGAGATGCATAGGGTAGGACTTCTGTCTTTCCTTTTGGAATTCATCATCATCATCATCATCATCAAAGCCATGTCCCAACTATGCTGGGGTTGGCTACATGAATTATGCTTTTCCATTCCAATTTATATCCTTAGCCAAATCCTTAGATGGGTTGCACTTCATATCTATCCCTACCACTTCCATCCATGTCTTCTTCAGCCTACTAATTTTCCTTAACGGGCTATTAACCTTCATAGAAAAAAAATTTCCTCAACGGCGTCATTGTTGTACTGCGTTGGATATGTCCATACTATCTCAAACAAGTCTCTCTTAATTTATCACCTATTGATGCTACTCCCAAATTCTCTCGAGTAGGCTCATTTCTATTTTTATCTTTCCTAGTTTTACCACACATCCATCTCAACATTATCATTTCTGCTACACTCATTTTGTGCATGTGTTGCTTCTTGATTGGCCAATATTCCGCTCCATAGATTATGGCCGATCTAATTGCTGTCCAGTAAACTTTCCTTTCAATCTTGTTGGTATTGCGTAGATCATAAAGCACTACGGAAGCAAATCTCCACTTCAACCATCCCGCTCTTATCCTATATTCAACATCTCCCTTAGTCTCTTTATCTTTTAGTATTGCCTTTTGGAATGCAAAAGGGAGGAACTCTTTAACACACACAGACCAACCTTACTTTCTGCACTGTAGAATGACCGTTTTTTATCCAGCTATACAGTAGATGTTACAATTTAAGAGTGGACTCTTCGCATTCTACTGCAGTCTGGTAGTATATGACCAATGCAGCAATTGAATAATGCCTTCTCTTGTGAATTGTGATATGCAACAGAATATTGTTGGATTTAGTGTGGATATACAGATCTGAATAAAAATGATATTGAACATTCACCAATAAGACGGAATGCAGGGAAAACCTTTTGTCTAATTTCAATTAACCAATCTATTATTCCTTCTACATGCTTGTGATCAGTACATATGATGTATGCTAAGTGCTAACACTAATTAACACTAAGTGATCATGACCTTACATCTCTATGTTACTCCTTAACAAGCAGATCTAACAGTTCTGAATATTTTTGCTAATAATAGGACCTACATACCTTAAGAAAGCAACAAAAGAACAAGAAATGGACCGCCGCAAGCCCCGTTGTAGTCACACAGACTGTTCAACGGTTTTGGACCTTGCTGACTGATACAGCCCAGGAAGAACAAACCCGCAGCGGGGATTTGGCCAAATCCAAATGGATTCAAAACAGCCAAGAACGCACAATCAAGAAGCCAAAACACAAACCCAAGCCAAACAGAATCTTCTACTCATTCAATAATAAGAGGTACCGATCCCTAAAGGGGATTTACATATTTATAGAAAAGATCAAACATTATTTCCTACCATTAGGACTCTAATTGCTAAACATAGAATTCCTAAATCAATAAAGAAACCTACTAATCCAAAATACTAAAGCAATTAGGAAACTATTAAGATAACTTCTAAAGTATGATAGCTTCCCACAAACAGTCGGCTACACCCATCAGGATTTGTGGGCTGATACAATGGGTTGGGTCAGGTTGGCCCGATAGCTCATGGGTTGGGCTCAGTGGATTTGGGCCTGGCTCGACCTGCACCACTGACTTGTGTACTATACAGTTGGGCCTATTCCAATTGTTTTCTGCCTTGATGACTTGGAACCATGAAGTTGGGCCCGTTTCAAATGTTTTGAGCTTGGTTGCAACATGACTGAAGTGCCGACAGGTTGTCTTCATCCTGCACCTAGGAGTGTTCATGGACCAGGCCAGCCCTGGCCCAAAGACCAAGCCCACTTTGGGCCTGGCCTGGATATATAATATGAGCCCATTTAATATCTGGGCCAGGCTTGGATTAAGTGATAAAAATTGCAAAGCCTGACCCAGCCTGAAAAAAGAATGCTTATAATTTAGTTATAATTTTTCTAATCAATTGCTAGAAAAGAAACCCCATACAACTCATAAAAAAGATCAGTTTGGTCTGGCCCAATTAACTAAATGTGGGTGGGGGCTTGGGCCTGACATTTACAGCCCGTGTCAAGCTTGGGCCAGATAGGGGCCTGTGTTTCTAAAGTTAAGCTGGGCCAGGATATGCCTCAGCCCAGCACAGTCCGGCCAATGAACACCCCTACCTGCACCTATAAACTTGTATTGGCACCGCTGCATCAGTAGAACTCCCCTAATGTTGAACCCCATATTCATATGATAAAGCTAAAATGATGATAACGAAAAATTAAAGTTGATCTTAGTTTTTAGCGTATGTTAATTCCCAAAGAGACCTTTTTAGTTGAAACTCATTTAGGATATTTTTGTAGGGAGTAGGGACCAGCTATAATCAATTCAAACCCTTCACAGTCACATACAACTCCCCTTGAATTAGTGTAGCGCAAATTTTGATCCCGACAAGTGAAAGATTCAATGTTAGGAAGAATCACCAAAATCCCCCTCTCAAAACTGGGTGAATTTCTTTACTGAAGAAACAATGATAACATGACCTGTACCCACAACCTCACGGTTGCAACCATAGTCCATAAGCACCTTCCAGCAGTGCTAAGGCCTTCACTCAAATAGCTGGTAAACTTCAGGCTGCTTAAATTGATGGTTGCCATCATCCAATGGAGAAGAGTTATGGCCCACACCTTGTGTATGTTGACACCTTCCCATCCCATTGCCCATAATTGGCATGCGTCTAGGTGGATCCATAAGAATGATATATCAATTTGGTAAACTAACACTTGTTCTTTCTATAGTCTGGGTAACTTAATAGGACTTTATCAGAAGAGAGGAGAGAATACAGGATGAACAGATAAGTATGCATACTAGAATGAACTCGATGAGAGCATGTGACCATGATTTTGGTCATCCAAACAACAAGATAGATGTGCGCAAATCACTAGGACTTTTGGACTTGTTAATTGCAATGTCTAAGCAGAGAGTAGATCTTACCTTGATAAAACAGTAGAATATTTTGTCCTTCCCTTCCCACACACGCCATGCCAACACATACTCTCTTGGAGTCAGGAGTGGGAACTTTTTTATTGTGTGGCCAATCTCTGTTCCACTGCTTTCATCAATCTGCAGCTGCACATGCTCAACTAGAGTCTTGTCCCACTCTTTCCGGTATTCGTTGTCCATATAGAAGTCTCTTAACAACTCTATTGAGCAATTCTCAAATGTCGTCACACTTATGTACTTTAGAGGACCATCCTGCACAGAATAGTTTCCATTGTAAAAAGATAGAGAACATTGTAAACTGAGAAAACTTGGAGATTAACCAAGGCTCACTTGTGTATCTTTTTTTACCTAATCTCTAATGCATAATATGCATTCAAATGTTTGGCGACCTTCAGAACAGGAATCAAGAAGCAGTCACTTAAAATTGATGAAAGGAATGAAATCTATTACCATTTTTTGAAAACAATGAAATTTATTACCATTAGAAAAATAAATAAATAAAGATAATCATAAATGATACAACTATTTGTTTGTCCATCTTCAACTAGAACCATATGATATTCGGAGCCTGTCCTGAAGGTGGGAGTTAGTACATATTCAACAGCTAGGAAATTCATACATAAAAAAAAGGGTACTTTTGTGTAGCACCGAGGATTAGTGAATGTAGTGGAAAAAGCTTCGATTCTCCACAAGCACCACTGTTTTGCGAAAAAAAGAGGAAATTTTGAACTAATTTTCATTAGCTCTATGAAAAAAATTTTCATATTGTGTGTGTAATGGGGAGGGAGGGATGGGGAGGATGGGAAGCTTTATGCAACAATGAAAATAGCGGGCCGCCAAAATGCTACAAAGCGGGCACTACATAGCGGCGTAGCGGTGCGTTTTGATAAAAAAAAAAAAGAAAAATGTTCAAAAATCCTGAATTTTTTTTAGAAAATCAAGAAAATTGGAAAATGCTAGAATATGTTTTTTTTTTTAAGTAACTAAGATAGGGGGCGTAGCGGTCCCTTCATTTTATGGAGTCCTGTATCGCCGTACGGTTATAAAATAATAAAATTGATCAATTTTTTAATATGTATTCTTGTTGGTTAGCTATACCAAGTTAAAAACATTCAAAAAATGTCATCAAAATATTATCACTATCATGCTTAAACTATTAACATTTCAGAGTTGTATGTTGTAATATTTATATGGAGAATATTTTTTGTTGACAGGAAATTTTATTAGAGTCCTATTTTCCTATTAGAGTGAAAAGGGCCTATTTTCTATTTGAGTGTAATTTGGTTAGGGTCCTATTTTCGATTAGAGTGAACTTTGGCCGGATCCTATTTGCTATTAGAGTGAAATTTGGCTAGGGCCTATTTTCAATTAGTGTCAAAGTTGGCTATGTCCGTATTTCCAATTAGAGTGAAATTTTATTGGGTTCTATTTCCAATTAGAGTGAAATTTGGCTAAGGCCCTAATTTCAATTAAGAAATAGTTGGCTAAGTCATGGGTTTTTTATTTTAATACTTGGCCTGATTGTGGAGCTCACCAATGGTTAAAAGATAATAGGTCGTTTAACTTTATTCGTTTTGGGGGCCCATGTGATTTTTGTTTACACCTTTTATTAAGTGGGGCCCACAGGTTACCCTTTAATAAAATAAAAGAAAGATCGAGAAGGGCTTTTGCTGACCTACTTTTTCATACGAATGGAAGGGTCTAGAGAGTGAGAAGAGGGAAAGGAAAAGGAGGGAAAATGAGAGGGGGAAAAAGAAGAAGAAGAGGAAGAAAAAAAAAAAACAGGAAGAAGAAAAGAGGAGCACCTAGCTGCTGCTGCATTACCGGTTGTAGTGATGTGGTGCGCAAACGCTGCGATGCTGGCTGCAGATCTGCGGTGCTATGATGCTGTTGCTATTGTCTCTGGTTTTTTTTTCCCCTTTCTTCCATTCTTCCCCCCTTTTTTTCCCTTCTTCCACCAGTCAAACAAACGAGCAGAACCCCACCACCATGTTGAGGCCGCTACGGGCCGCTACAAATGCAAGCGGCGATAAAGCGCCGATAGCATGGTGGTGTCCACCGCTACGGTCAATATTTTCATCCATGGCTTTCTAAGGTGTCAGGCAACATATACTCACAAAGGACAGAATCCCAGCATTGCACAAGCACGCCCTAAGACGGTCAGGGTTTGCAATCATTTTGCCCTTCCTCGAAACTCTGAGAATAAGTACCAAAATCAAGGTGCAGATAGCTATAACTAAGTTGTCAAAACTCAAATAGTTGTAGTGTCTTAAAGTGCCGCAAACCCTTTTATGTTAACATAGTTATGATTTTCCTTTGTCTATGTAGCTCATGTCTATTTAGCTAAAAGGAGAACTGACCTTTGGCTTGCAGCATTTGGCTTTGTAGGACATGAGATTGTTTCTTTTGTCTATAACATCTTCCCATCGCTCCTTTTCATTAAGTTTCCCATCCAAATTGTTTATTAAATTTGCTAGATCAGCATCCATAATGATCTCAGAGATTCTGCCAAAAAAAAAAGGAGCTTATGTCAGGATTTTTTCTTCTTTAGATTGGTATATTATATATAAGCAATTATCGAATACACATAAAAGAAAAGCCTCTTAACAAAATATCCAAATAAAAAAGGAAAGAAGAGATGCTCAACTATCTCCACACAGCACAATGCTGTGGTCTAAGTTGTCAGACCATTAGCTTAACTATAAAATCAATTATCAAAGATTTTCACCCCATGCCTGCACTATCCATTGCATTACTCAGCTATGCAAGCTTTTTACTTTCCCACTTGTTCCCCAATTCAGTGAGAAGCTTGAATTTTAAAGTGAAAAAGGATACCAAACCAAACCCACTTAGAGAATGGTCCAAGCAAATAAGAATATCAACCATTGCTATTGCCAAAACCTTGGTAGAGAAACTGAAAAGGGAAAATGATCAGGTGTAGTAGCAGTGGTGGCTGCACATATGAGTAGGTGGGATAAAGCAAATGTGGGCACTATATATATCAAATTAGGTCTCCAAGTACGATTTTGTCTCCAATAGAGAATCATCATTCACCAATCATATTAAAAAAAAAAAGGATTATTACAGCCAAATATCATCCATGTGAGTAAGGAAAATCCATTTTAAGAGTACCATTTAATAGGGAACAAAACAAAAAAGCATCATTTCCACCTGCTAACAAGTTGGTAACTATGCAATTGAGATTTACCCAAAAAAAAAAAACATATATCCAATTGAGAAGAGAAAATTGAAGGAAAAAAAAATCCAATCTATCAAAATTCATGTTTTTGGACAAAAAGTTAAAGACTAAACAGTCGACTGTCTGATTAAACACCCAAGATAAAAGGGTAAACATAGACACCACATAACCAACCGAATCGGTGTGTGCTCCATTTATAGAGGTTTAGCAATCAAGCCAAAAATTAATGAAAAAAAAAAAAAAAACAGAGAGAGACCCATCATCGAAAGAATGAAAACGAGAAAGAAGAAGAAGAAGCAACATACCCAATTGATGCGGAATTGGAATTCCGTGGAATCGGCGGTTTCACAGCTGCAGAGTCGCCTCTAGAACGACCCAAATACGCTTTGAGAGATCTCCAGATGAAGAGAGAGAGGAGCACGAAGAAGGTCGCCCATCCGCCGTGGATGTTTTCCCGCTTAAATTCCATCGATCCAACTGAGATTCCCGCCAAATAGGTCGTGGGTAGAAACGAGGGTTTGGTGTCCATCACCTTTCACAGGAGGAGAGAGAGAGAGTGGAGAAAGAAATAGATATATAGTAGAGCGGAGAGTGCTTGGATAGAAAGAAACGGAAAAATAAAAAACTTTTTTTTGGGGCCAGCCGAGCCACCACGCACGGGAATTGAAATGAAACGAAACGTATGGCTCGCGCGCGGACACTAACAAAACTAATCGACACACGTTTCGGCTGGCAGATAAACATGATCTGATCTCCAACAGCGCCACGGCCTCGGCCTTCACACAAGACACGTGTGGATGAACCCGTCCGGGTCTTCTGAAGCTTCACTAAACAACAACAGCAATAACAGTAAAAAAAAAAACTGAAAAGGTCTCCTACTTCATGTAGAGGAGGAAATACATCCAACTCTATAATTTCCTCCAACTCTATAAATACTAGTAAAATCCTGTGGATAACCACGAAATCACCAAATGCACATACTGATATGAATTATTTTTAATAAATTTATTAATTAGTAAACTTGTGAGTCCTTTTTTTTTTTTTGCTAATTTGATCTTTATATTTTTTTCCAAATGTTTTATTCTTTAGGTGAGGCATGAATTGATTAAGAAAGATCAAATGATCATAAACCTAACAAATTGACCTGACATATTTAAGTGGGACCGATATGAATGGGGTCCATCATCTCTATTCTAACCGTTCATAAATCATATGATGCGGACTGGGACCCATTAATTAATTGATAAAGATCAAATGATCATAGACCTCTCAAATTGACCAAACGAAACCTATTTAAGTGGGACCCCAAGATGAATGGGGTCCACCATCTATATTTTAACCGCCCATAAAACCATATTATGCGGGATGGGACCCATGAATTGATTAAGAAAGATCAAATGATCAAATGATCGTATACTTAACAAATTGACCTAATATATTTAAGTGGGACCCAGATGAATGGGGTCCACCATCTTTATTCTAACCGTCCATAAAATCAAATAATGCGGGCCGGGACCCATGAATTGATTGATAAAGATCAAATGATCAAATGATCATAGACTTCTCAAATTGACCAAACCTAGCCTATTTAAGTGGAACCCCCAAGATGAATGGGGTCCACCATCTATATTCTAACCGTCCATAAAGCCATATGATACGAGCTGGGACTCATGAATTCCTTGATAAAGATCAAATGATCAAATGATCATAGACCTCACAAATTGACCAAACCTAACCTATTTAAGTGGGACCCCAAGATGAATGGGGTCCACCATCTCTATTCTAACCGTCCATAAAACCATATTATGCGGGATGAGACCCATGAATTGATTAAGAAAGATCAAATGATCAAATGATCGTAGACCTAACAAATTGACCAAATATTTTTAAGTGGGACCCAGATGAATGGGGTCCACCATCTTTATTCTAACCGTCCATAAAATCAAATAATGCAGGCCAGGACCCATGAATTGATTGATAAAGATCAAATGATCAAGTGATTACAGACCTCTCAAATTGACCAAACCTGACCTATTTAAGTGGGACCCCCAAGATGAATGGGGTCCACCATCTATATTCTAACCATCCATGAAACAATATGATGCGGGATGGACCCATGAATTGCTTGATAAAGATCAAAGGATCAAATGATCATAGACCTCACAAATTGACCAAACCTAACATATTTAAGTGGAACCCCCCAGATGAATGGGGTCCACCATCTCTATTCTAACCGTCCATAAAATCATATTATGCGGGATGGGACCCATGAATTGATTTAAAAAGATCAAATGATCGTAGACCTAACAAATTGACCAAATATTTTTAAGTGAGACCCAGATGAATGGGGTCCACCATCTTTATTCTAACTGTCCATAAAATCAAATGATGCGCAAATATTTTTAAGTGGGACCCAGATGAATGGGGTCCACCATCTTTATTCTAACCATCCATAAAATCAAATGATGTGGGCCAGGACCCAACATCTGATGTGTTGGCTTATTTAGGGATTTCAGGGAGAGATTTTAGGCTTTTGAGTGGAAGATGATTTTTCATAGGGTTGTAAACGGGTCGGTTCCGGTCCGGGTCAGGGTGGAATCGGAACTGGAACCATTTTCTAAGAAGGGGAACCGGAACCGGAACCGTTAAGAATAATGAGAACCAGAACCGGAACCGGAACCGT
This sequence comes from Litsea cubeba, assembly GCA_012931725.1. NCBI lineage: Eukaryota > Viridiplantae > Streptophyta > Magnoliopsida > Laurales > Lauraceae > Litsea > Litsea cubeba. Next base: position 8,557,182 of record CM022949.1, on the reverse strand, counting down.
TTGTGAGGCGAGTCTGGTTCCGGTTCCGGGTCTAGACCAATACCTGTATTTTTCTTTAAAAAATTTATGCTTTTTTCACATTTCAATTGGATCACGTACCTACAAACACTAATGTGACATTTTGTCTATCAATAACAGACACTTTTAACCAAAAACTCAGAAATCACATCCAAACAGGCAATGAGATGTAGAAAAGTAGAAAACCCTAATGTAGAAAAGTAGACAAGTAAAAAGGGTTCTGTTCTCACATAATAAAGTTACCTTATGTTAGCATATATTGGGTCGGGTCTCGGGTCCACGGGTCTGAGCCACTGTGGATCCGGAACCGGAACCGTTTAGGTATCGGTTCCAAAAAAAGGATCCGGAACCGGAACCATTTTCTTATCGGGACCAAAATAAGGACCCAGACCCGGATCCTAACGGGTCGGAACCTTCGGGTAATCGGAGAATCGGGTACCCATTTACAACCCTAATTCTTCATGGAGAGATTTTAGGTCTTTTGAGTGTATAATAGATATAGAGATTTTAGGGATAAGGGCAACTCCAAAAATGACATTGCAAAAGGCCACGTGTCTTTACGTGAGGAAGAGTACATCCCTTTAGTAATATAGATAAATAAAGGGGCATTTGGTGAAAGGTCCCTCAACAGTACGTTTTATAGCCTGTGGTCCAGGTTATTTCTCATAAAGGCAACAGTCCCCTTTTAACATTTAATGAGTCAAAATGACAAAAATGCCCTCTCTTTATATACTCTATATGTCACCAAACATGCATTGCTTTATAATATTCCGTCATAAACTCCGAAATTTATGCAAAATAAAGATTTTGAAATCAAAGATGAAGGAAACTGCACAAAGAAGCAAAATCAACTCATCAGTGACCTCAAGCAATCGAATCATCTTGCCTTAAACTTAATTGAGTTTGACACAAGTTTATCTAAGTTTTGGTTTGACTTTATCTGAGCTTGATATGAAATTATTTGACTGTGACATGTATTTGTCTAAGCTTTATATAAAGTTATCTTAGTCTATGATCAATTAAATAGGACTTTAAATGAATTTATCTGTATATTATATTATTTTTCTGAGTTTGATTTCAATTTAACTTCGTTTGCTATTAATTGAACAAGGTTTCAAATGAATTTATGTGATTTTGAAATGATTTTCTTTGAGTTTTTATTAAGTTTATCTGAGTTTCTTATGAAATAATGAGTTTGGTATGAAATTAACTAAATTTCACAAGATTTTATTTGACTTTAAAATGTATTCAACTTAGTTTTAAATGAGTTTTTTTGAGTTTGCTATGAATTTATCTAAGTTCTGTATGTGTTATCTGACTTTGTCATAATGTTATTTGACTTTGGCATGATGTTATCTGTGTTTGGTATGAATTTATCTAAGTTTGATATGAATTTATTTGTATTTGCTTTGAATTAATCTGAATTTGATACAAATTAAGTGAATTTATCTGAGTTTGCTGTGAATTTATCTAACTTTGATGTATGTGTTTTCTGAGTTTTGTATGTGTTATCTGACTTTAACATAATGTTATTTGACTTTGGCATGATATTATCTGTGTTTGGTATGAATTTATCTAAGTTTGATATGAATTTATTTGTGTTTGCTTTGAATTAATCTGAGTTTGATGCGAATTAAAGTGAATTTATCTGAGTTTGCTGTGAATTTATCTAACTTTGATATATGTGTTATCTGAGTTTTGTATATGTTATCTGACTTTGGTATAATATTATTTGACTTTGGCATGATGTTATCTGTGTTTGGTATGAATTTATCTAAGTTTGATATGAATTTATCTGCGTTTGCTTTGAATTTATCTGAGTTTGATACGAATTAAGTGAGTTTATCTGAGTTTGCTGTGAATTTATCTAACTTTGATGTGTACTTATTTGACTTTGGCATGAGTCTTTTTTATTTTGCTGTGAGTTTATCTAAGTTTTGTATATGTTATAACTTTGGCATGATGTTATCTGTGTTTGGTACGAATTTATCTAAGTTTGATATGAATTTATTTGTGTTTATTTTGAAGTAATCTAAGTTTGATATGAATTAAAGTGAATTTATCTGAGTTTGCTGTGAATTTATCTAACTTTGATGTGGACTTATTTGACTTTGGCATGAGTTTTTCTGAGTTGTTAAATGAGTTTTTTTTAGTTTGCTGTGAATTTATCTAAGTTTTGTATGTGTTATATGACTTTGGCATGATGTTATCTGTGTTTGGTACGAATTTATCTAAGTTTGATATGAATTTATTTGTATTTGCTTTGAATTTATCTGAGTTTGATACGAATTAAGTGAATTTATCTGAGTTTCCTGCGAATTTATCTAACTTTGATTTGAACTTATTTGACTTTGGCATGAGTTTATTTGAGTTTATATGACTTTATCTGTGTTTGAAACCACAACCAATTTGAAAACAAGTTATGTCACTTCGATATGAGATTATCTAACTAGATTTGGTTTGGTTTGACTAGATTTAGTTTAAATTTATCTAGCTTTGATAAAAATTTATCTGAATCTAGCAACCTACCCCATGTGACTTTTGCAATCAGTTGTTCAAGTAATCTCTTAGGTTTTCTTCTTTAGCTCTTCATTTCTGTTGAAACAGTGTCTTCCAACAAGGTGCTCTTCCAATATCGAGAAAGAAAGACTTTCCTCAAGGCTGTTATAGGACTAGCCATGAGGATTATGAAGTAGTTCACTTGACATGATCCAAGACCCAACCCGTTACAGATGGTAAGGACCTTGAAAAATAATCTGGGAAAGACAAATAAGTCATAAAAAATCTGATGTCACATGCTTAGGGACCTTGAAAAATAATCTGGGAAAGACAAATAAGTCATAAAAAATCTGATGTCATATGCTTAGGGACCACACACTCATTTAAATGGTTAGAAGGGCAAATATGTCATAAAAAATATGATGTCACATGCTTAGGGACCACACACCCATTTAAATGGTTAGAAGGGCGAATAAGTCATAAAAAATTTAATGTCACATACTTAGGGACCACACACCCATTTAAATTGTTAGAAGGGCAAATATGTCATAAAAAATATGATGTCACATGCTTAGGGACCACCGCCAGAATTAATTCCATGCGCAAAGGACTCTAGGCCTTAAACCGTAATGCTATGTCCTAGAGACTTTATAGCCCAATAATGAGGGACCTCTCCCTAATTTACCCATAAATAAAGGCTCCAGTTAAAAAATACATCCAACTCCGGCCGGTCCTTCTAAAATTATTTACGATTGATTTTTATATCACTGAATTTCATCATGGGTGAAATTTATGGAAAATATCATTTACTTATCAAAGTTATTTTTATGCCAACCACAAAAGTTGTTTATTTATTGTGTGCTGTCACTGTATATATAGAGTAATGATCACGTTAGAGCTATCTAGTAGGGCCTCACCTTATTCTCCATCTAATTTTGCATGGATCCAAGTAGGCTAGACCGTAGTATTGGTAGTGAATTTTGTTGTCTGATGTAAAGTCATTAAACATGTGACCAAGATATTGCTCCAATTGAATCTTTTAATCTTCCTCTCCTGTGATTCGTGGGGCCCTAAGATGGCCCGCGTGTTCATCAACGTATGTAAAATTATGAGGACCGTTCTCACACAATTATGTAATCTGTCAACAGTACACAAGCGATTCTTCCAATGTTTGAAATGCTGTAAACTGTAAAGAGGTTTGCCATAGCTGTCAACCTTGAAAAATAAAAAACATCTTATTCTAGTATATATTGTGAAAATATTGTTGTACCGAGAAAGGGTTCCAGCCCTAAACCCTAAACCCTAAACCCTAAACCCTAATCCTATACGCATCAAATGAGTAGGTCCTCAAACACGCATGTCAGTAGACACGCGTCGCAGTGTGAAAAGCAATAGCTCTTTAACGGAGCCCATGCTAACATTGCACCGATTCATTACTGCGCAAGCTGATCGTAACAAACACAACCACGCTTGGTTTCTAAAACATCGGACTTATTAGAGTGTGATTTGTCCGACGACTAATGCTAAGTCTCATTCAGTCTTGTGATCCACATCACCCCAATGCACACAAGACTGAGTCGGCGTTCCATACATCTGTACGCACCACTAAGATCCACATTGGCTTAATCAGCATATCATACAAATGCATGCACCTCATCCTATCAGTCACTAAGACATCAAGGGCGGTCTTTATCCGTGCGAGTGGATGACCTCACCTGTTTGGTGCCATGTGTGCATCTAATACACACGCTTATTGTGTATGTTGCCAATGTAAAGTATATGCACATGTATGAATGAAAAGAATATAACACGCATATAACCACAAAAAAAAACTTTTATTGAAATAAGTACAATACACTCCCACTGAATAAAAGGATTACATATATTGCATTCCCATACGCCTTACATGAATAGCGAATAGTTCTCGCGCCAAGGGTTTGGTCATTGGGTCAGCAATCATTTCCAAGGCACATGAGATATTGCTATTTCTTTTGCTTCTATTTGTTCACGGATAAAACTCCACTTTCGCTTGATATGTTTTGCCCTCTGATGAAACTGGGGGTCTTTTGCCAAGCATACGGCAGTTGTACTATCTGTTCTCAATGGAATGGGATCACGAGCAATGGATACTAGTCCCAAATCCAACAGAAAACGGCGAATCCATACAGCCTCCATGGCCGCCAGTGCGCAAGCAACATATTCGGCCTCAGTGGTCGACATGACCGTACACTCCTGCTTCTTACTGGACCATGAAATGGCTCCCCCGCCCAGTAAGAACACATATCCCGATGTGGATTTGCAGTCGTCGGGATCATCCGAAAAAGATGAGTCACTGTATGCTAATAAACTTAAGCCACCACCGTGATGGCAAAGCATCATATCTTTGGTGCCCTTTGAATATCGGAAGATTCGTTTGATAGCATTCCAATGAGCAATACCCGGGTTACTTTGAAATCGACTAATCAACCCAACCGCATAGCAAATATCAGGGCGTGTGCACAACATAGCATACATTAAACTTCCTACAGCGCTGGCATAGGGTATGGAAGCCATTCTTTTTGTTTCAGCATCGGTTCGAGGACATTGCATTACACTTAATTTGCAACCCTTATCAATCGGGGTCTCAACGGGACTAGCATTGGCAATTCTAAATTTCTCTAGAATTTTCTCAATGTAAGTTGTTTGGGACAAGCCAAGAATGCGTTTTGAACGATTCCGCGTAATTTTAACCCCTAAAATGAACTCAGCCTTACCCAAATCTTTCATTTCAAAAACAGTTGACAACCAAGCTTTGGTCTCAAGTAAATAACCAATATCATTACAAGCCAAAAGAATATCATCAACGTAAAGAGATAGCAACACAAATTTATGTTTAGATCGCTTAATGTAAACACAATGATCTTCGTAACACATGGAGAAACCATTTGACAGGATTGTTATGGAACTTTTTGTACCATTGTCTCGAGGATTGTTTAAGGCCATAGATAGATTTATGGAGTTTACAAACTTTATCCTCATGGCCTTTTTCCACATATCCTATTGGTTGTTTCATGTATATTTCCTCCTCAAGATCACCATTTAAAAAAGCGGTCTTAACATCCATCTGGTGTAATTCTAAATCCATGTGGGCCACAATAGATAAGATCATGCGGACAGAAGAAAATCTCACCACAGGGGAGAAAGTTTCTTCATAATCCACACCTTCTTTCTGTGTGAACCCCTTAGCCACAAGCCTAGCTTTAAATTTGTCAATGGAACCATCGGCTTTTCGCTTGATTTTCAAAACCCATTTGTTTGTAATCGCTTTCCTATCCTTGGGAAGATCCACAAGATCCCATACATGGTTCTTACGCATAGAGCTTATCTCATCATTCATAGCGAGCATCCATGCCTTCGAGTTTACTGATTCCATTGCTTCTTTATAAGAACGTGGTTCGTCATCATCAGTTACAATGTATGCATAAGAAGTTCCCTCAATTTCAAAGAACTTCTTTGGAATCAATCCACGAGAAGAACGACGAAGGGCATCCTGATCACTCCCACTTGCCTGTGGCACCATAGGATCTCTAACACTAAGACCAGCAAGTGGTGTCGGCTCCTCGTGGTAGGAGAAGTCATCCATTTCAAATAGTTCAATGGACACCCTTGTCTTCTTCTTTTCAGGATATTGAAACTCGAAGAAATCTACATCACGAGATTCTTTTTCAATTAATCTGCCATTGACATCCTCATGAACTAGAACGTATCCTTTTGACAATTCAGAGTATCTCACAAAGATACTTGGGATTGTCTTACGCTCCAATTTATTAGGATTCGTGATAAGGACATGCCCTAAAGAACCCCACGGGCGTAGGTCTCCCAAGGAAGGTTTTCTACCGGTCCACAACTCATACGGAGTCTTAGGAACAGACTTAAAATGGACTCTATTTAAGATATATGATGCAGTTAATAACGCATCTCCCCCAAAAAGAGACAGGTAAATTTGCATGAGCCATCATTGATCTAACCATGTCTAACAGGGTCCTGTTACGTCTTTCCGCAACTCCGTTTTGTTGTGGGGTGTAGGCCATAGTCAATTGTCGAGAAATTCCATTTTCCATGCAAAAACTTTTAAAAATCTCCGAAGTGTATTCTCCACCTCGATCGGTCCTGAGGGTCTTGATGTTTTTGTCAAACTTATTTTGAACTTCTTTTGTAAAAATTTTGAAAAATTCAATTGCCTCATATTTGTGGGAAATCAAAAACACACGACCATAACGAGAGTAATCATCAATGAAAGTAATAAAATATCAAGTTCCTTGTCTATTAGCCACGTTCATTGGTCCACAAATGTCAGAGTGGATGATCTCAAGGGAGGCTTTGGATCTTTCAGCTTTTGGAAAAGGTTTTCTTGTTGCTTTGCCTGTCACACAAGATTCACATGTGGGCAACTGTACTTGTGTGAGAGATCCAAGCAGGCCTTCCTTAGCCAATCGGATCATTCAATCTTTTCCTATGTGGCCCAATCAAGCATGCCACTTTATAGATTCGGAACTTGTGTCATGCACCATAAATAAATCAGGAAACCCTACCATTGAATTATTGAAATCCAAAACATATAAGTCTCCTACAATAAAACCCCATGCATAAATAGAACTATTTTTTCTAATGGAAACTCTATCCTTAGTAAAACGAAAATCAAAACCGTCCCTCGCGAGTCGGCAAACAGAGAGGAGGTTCCGTCTCATGCCAGGTACAAAAAGCGTCTCATGGAGCACCATGGTTTTTCCTGTAGACGTTGAAAGATAATAATCTCCGATGCCCAATATGTCTTCTGAAGAATTATTTCCCATGTAGAGCTTGTTGCAACCGACATCTATTGACTGGAACTCCCGAAAACCACTCCTATCCTTTGTCACGTGCTTGGTTGCCCCTGAATCAATTATCCATCCATTAGAACTTTCATCCACATAAAGTGCTTCGGAGCAAACCAAAGAGAGTGACAAAGTTAGGGTGTTTACCGATTTTCGTTTGGGGCAAGTTTTAGCGATGTGGCCAAGTTCCTGACATTTATAGCATTTGGTTTTGGCTAAGTCCCTGGGCTTGTTACGCTTCTGATGCTTCTTTTGGTCTTGCTTGGGTGCACTCTGGTCCTGTTTAGTCTTCTTCCGGTTGTCTACCCCATTTTGAGAAGTCCCATTTTGAAACTTACGTTTACTTTTAGTCCCCTTAGTCCCCGACCCTGATACAGGCTGCTGTTTTGCAAATAGTGCTTGTCCAGCGATCTCTACTTGAACTCTTTGGGCTTCTAGTTCGAGATGGCGACACAGATCCTTAAAAGTTTTGACTGCCTCTGTGTGGGTCAAAATTTGTTTTATTGTGCGCCAAGAATCAGGTAAAGATCGCAGGACTGCAATGATCTTTTGGTCCTCAGTTAGTACATTCCCTGCCCTTGCAAGATCCGCAATCATTTGACTCATTTTGCGGAGGTGGTCCTTGAGGTTTACACCTGGGGCCATCCTATACGCATCAAATTCCATAGTCATTACACGGGTCTTACCAGCGGTAATTTCACCATATTCTCCTTTCAAGGCATCCCACATCTCCTTAGCCGTGCCGTAGGTTTCATAAGTGGGAACCAATTCAAAATGCATACTACTCAGCATAATGTTGCGAGCAGTCCGATTATCTTTATCCCATTTCTCAAAATCATTCAATGCGGGCATGGGTGCAGCATCATTTGCTAATTCGGGTCGGGTCTTAATCGATTCCAAGGTATACGTGACCTCTTGTTCATCGAACAAGTAAATCATGGTACGGTACCACTTATCATAGTTATTACCATCTAACTTATCTCCCTTATTAAGGTCAGCAATGATATTTTTGGAAGCCATCACTGAAATAGAAATAAGATAAAAATATATGATTATCAATGAATGCACAACATTGGCAACTCACACATACGTATCGATTGCCCTTTTTGCACTCAAATCATTCCGAGAATTAGGACATTGTAGTGAAAAACCCTTCATGCCTAGGGCTAATTCGGGGCAATCAAAAATAATTATCGTAATTACATGGGTGATTTGCCACATGAAAAACGAGGCATCCAATTATGTGGCACGTATGCAGTGTTGCCACACTCGCCCCATCCTAGATGAGCCCTTGAATTGCATTGTGGCAGACTGGCTGTTGATCCATATTTCATCCCTAGCCATCTGAGTAGTGTGTACGATGGGAAGTGGACGACAACAAACGTTTGACGAGCAGAAGCCAGAGGTTCATCAGTTGTGGGTTATGATAATTTCATGTGATGTTGTGCAAAAGTTGAGCTAAACTATAAATTCCTAATGCAATTCCTAAGTTGGTAGAATAAGCCATACGCCCATAATTTTTTAAATAAATAAGATCGCAAGAAATCAATCCAAAGTGTTTGAGCAACCGTATCAACATTGAACATCATGACTTCTGATTTGGGCATTGTCTTGGAACACGTGTACTCGGTTTGAAGCTAGGGAAAATTATCGTACGGACGGCCCAAAATCCGACATTTACTTAATATCAGATGAAATATTATAATTTACCAGATGGAATATCGTACACAAAAGAACGCCCAAAATGGGACGGAAAAACCATTTATCCTCCGATATCCTAGGACTGTAGGATATCGCAGGATTCGACATCCCAGGCGCTTAGGATATCGCACAGTTCGATATCATATGCATGTAGGATATCGCATAGTTACCTACTATCATCACATCACATATCACAATTTTTCACCACAAAAGTCCGTTTCCATCTCCGTTTTCGCTTGTGAGTTCCGATAGGATATTACCATTCCATCTCCTTCCATCCGCACTTTATTAATACACCGGAATGCACTTTAGGTAAATGGCGTTTAAAGTCTCTTTTAAGGAACGTTTCAGATAATATGATTTATGGACCCAAACTCCATTGCTGAAAGCCATACGAGGCCCTTCGTCGGCAAACATGAGACCGATGAGCCTTGAGCAGAGAGAATTTAGATCATCCACACTGTGGGACTTTATTTAAGAAGGTGAGCATCTGCTCAAGCGTACGGCCTTTATATCCAACGGCCACCATGCTCAGGGCGAGGTGTATGGACAAGGGAGAGAATACGAAATTGGAGCCCCTTTGGGCCACCTTCAACCCAACATTTTGTGCTATCTGCATGTAGAAATCGCAGTTGAAACTCTTGTTATGTGGTTGCTGCTGCTCCATGTCCATTGGAATCACTGAGTTTTGATGATATCCGACTTGGATGAAGATGGATTCCTTGTATATATGTATTGAAAAGCAAAGTCGGTGGTTCAGCTTTAAGAAACGAGAGAGGTTAAGCAAATCCTGTGCCTAGACGAACACGGCTTTGGACTTTGGTCAAGAGTCAAACAATGAGATTCCCAATGTCCCAATGCCATATAACGAATGGAGGGCTAAGATCGTCCAATCAATGAGATCCCCAATGTGATCATCCATGGTGCGGCCTTACAAGACAACCACCTGCCACTTGTATGGTTGAAACCAATCCCATCCACCACCGAATCCTGCATATTTCCTATTTGGAATCCTCGTTTCAATGTTTATACCTTCATCTTTATCATTACCATCATTTCTTTCAAGAAGTACAAAAATTGTTTGGAAATACATGACACCTTATTACTATATTATAACATCAAACCGCTACATGCTTTAGATTGGAGCACAAAGAGAGATCAATCATATAGTTGAGGTGGGGTCATGTCTAGGGATGGAAGAGAGATCAAGTAGTTAGCAATGGATTGATTACATTGCCGATGAACAGCACGGCCCCACTAACATATTCCCTTATCATAAACATGAAAGGGACGATCAGCAACAAAGTCCGTTGGTGGAGTATAACTGAGAAACTCCATATAAACACCAGTTGCGGCGGCTGCTTCGGTGCCTTCCTCATTCATCTCAACAAATGACTTGTGTTGTATTTGTGAGACAAAAAGTTGATGGCTTTGTTCCACCATCTCTGTAAGCTCTGCCACATCTGAAAAGGGAAAAACCAGTCCTGGTTCCTTCATAATCGTCGAAGCTTCGAAATCAAATGAGATCTTGAACTTTGGGAGCCTGACATCACCTACTTCAACTCTTCTAAAATACTCGAGGCTTCTGAGGAACCCAGAATCAGAACTCAACCTTTTCACTAGATTAGGCAGCCCATCTCTCTTCTCCGGAAGAAAGATATACATGACCAACTCCGGAAGAAGATGGAAACGGAGGTCCTCAGTTTGTGGTGAAAAACTGTAATATGTAATGGGATAGGGGTAGGTAACTGTGCGATATCCTACGGGCCTAGGATATCGAAATGTGCGATATCCTAAGCGCCTGGGACATCGAATATCCTACGACCCTAGAATATCGCAGGATAAAGGGTATTTCTGTCCCATTTTGGACGTCCTTTTGTGTACGATCTTCCATCCGGCAAATTACAATCTTTTATTTGATATTGGGCAAATGTCGGATTTTGGGCCATCCGTACGGTAATTTTTCCTTGAAGCTATTGACATGTTTTACGCTCTAAACACCTGCCTTTCGACTAGTACTTACATTGAAAGTAAAATAAGACCATATCAAAGGTCAGAATGCAACTTTCATGCAATGTATATAAATATTTGTTCTACTTATTTTAGAAGTTTTGTAGTCCATTGGAGTATGAATTTTTTAGAGGGTCCTATATATAATGTAATGTAGAGAAAGCTTGATTGTTTTGGTGTAATTTGGGGTTTTTCTTTTACTGTTTTTAGTAAACCTAAGATCACGAAAAAGTTACGATCTTATAAGCTGTAACTCATTCTCATATTTTTTTTTATTAAGAGATAGTGTCAATTTTAGTTTCACTTTATGATTTTTCCTAGTTATTCCTTGAGTATTCAGGGTTTTATTATCAAGTTGAGGACGGTGGTGTTCTTTCTTTATTCATTTATAATTTTTGCTCCGGCAATTATATATAGCCTATTAGCATTGGATATGGATGTGAGGGCCCCCACCCTTACTCTCATATTATCGTGAGAGTTACTCTCATAGGAGCATCTCCATATATAATATAATATATATATATATGAGAGATATCCCGCACCTTAAATTAGAGATTGGGTGGGAGCCCTTACATCCATATCCAATTTCAACAACTTAAATGTGAGGGCCCTCACTCCTATCTCTCATATAAGATGAGAGATATCTCTCATAAGAGCATATATATATATATATACTGTTGCCTGTGATAATTATGTAAGTTTATTACATTCACAGTCACGTGACTTTGCTTGCATATGAAGACCTTAAACTCTAAACTAGGCTAGTGAGGGAGTCAATAAGAACCTCCATTGGGAGGCAAGAACTTAATGGGCCCCCAACGTGCTGCTTGCCCTATATTTGTAACCAATAACCCATTGATATACCTTGAATCCAAGAATCTTATGAGAGAAAAAAAAAACAGAGAAAGAATCTTAGGAGAATTTGGTCTTGTACCAAATAGATCCCCTTGATGGTTAAATTGTAAGGCATATCCCTCAGTGTGGATGACTGTGAATTGATTCTTGCTTGCCACCCTATTGGCTAGCGACGTATGCAGCATGTGTGAGTGTATGAGTATTTTCCGGAGAGAGAAAAACACTTATTACAGTCTAACAAACACTTTAACTTAAACTCTACCATGGGTTAAGACAAGTATATAGGCTATAGTTGATCCATTCTGTTTACTATAGCCATTTGCCCTTGTTTGGCTTTTGGGAAGTGCACTCGAGTTCAATCCAAAGGGAGTCATTTAAGTTACTAGTTCGAACATTTATTTATCTATTGCTAGGTTGGACTCTTGGCCAGGAGTGATACCATCAACCTAGAAGCTAGGAGATGAATCTCTGAGCATGTATGTGATAGCGAGGTGCCAACACCACTTAACCATGAGTGTGTTGGTGTTCGGACAGTTAAATATCAAAAAACTTCAGTGATATGTTGATGCACACAAAAATAATGAAAATAATATATATATATAGGATACCTGGCATGTAGATCGCACGTGCTTGCTCTATTTTATAGAGGAAGGTTTGGTTGATAACTATCCTAAATGAATTAGCCTTATTTGACATCTTCTACACACATTGATATCCTATTTATGACCTATCCCCAATATCTCTATGTTCAATGCGTTACTTGATTTTTTTTTTAATTTTATTATTTTTAATAAAGAATACATTGGATATATTAGTTGGAGAATTCATTAAAAGTTAAAACCTCAATACAAAACAGTGCTTTAAAACTCGTTTGAATTCAATTTGACTAGGTTAAAGATATTTTTTGTTAGAGAATTCTCTAAAAACTAAAATATAAAGCAATAGTTTCAAACTCATTTGAGTCTAATTCGACTTAGTAAAATATATTTTTTTGGAAAATTTATTAAGATCTGGCATATACAATAATATTTTAAAATTCATCCGAGTTCAATTTCACCGGGTTAAAAATATTTTTTGATTGGAGAATTTGCTAAAATTTTAAATATAAAGTAGCACTTTAAAACTCTTCCGAGCTCTAGTTGACTCCGTTAAAATAAAATGTAGCATCTTAAACCTTATTCAAGTCTAATTCAACTTGATTAAAGATAGCTTTCTGTTGGAGAATTCACTAAATTTTGAGATACAAAGCAGCATTTTAAAGCTCGTTTGAGTCTAGGTCAACTTAGACACATATGCGGCGGCATTGCTCCATAAGGTACCTATTGTCATCCTACACAGTTTTAAAGCTCTATTTTTATTTTTATTTTTATTAGACTTTGAAATCTTCATATCCTACTGATTTGGGAGTAGTAATGGTTAAGAATCAAAATAATATCTAATTATTGAAATCCTTGCAACCCTTTATCACACCTCTCTTTCCATCAATTATAAAAGTATACCTTCCTTCGACACGATTTAAGCAATCTCTATAGGAAATGTTGTGTAGCTAAAAGAAAAAAAAACATCCAAGTCAACGTACCATGGTGAGAGGATCATTTTTCTAGCTTAGCTTTCTCCTTGAGACAAAGAGATGTGGAAGCTATGATCATTTCCTAATATCATCTGGCTTCTATGGAATGAAAGGAATGCTATGCATTTTAAAGGGAACGAATAATCAACTGAGTCTACGATAGTTAAGAAAGAGTCTTTAGTAGCTAATTGGGCAAAGATTCTAATTTAGTTCTTACTGTTGTCCTTTTGAACTAAGTTTTTTGCATTAAAATTATTCACCCAATAATGGATCGTACAATGTTCATTTACACGAGGTAGAGTATAAAAGATCTTTATCTCTTCTACATTTAAACAATAGTTGGTTGGGATATAGTGCTATTAGGTTGCGAGTTGAGTTCAATATGAATGGAGTCAGGACAAACCCAGCCTATATATATATATATATATGGAGATGCTCATATGAGATATATTTCTTATCTTATATGAGAGACTGGGTAGGGGCCCTCTCATAGGAGCACCTCTCATCTATATTAATAGCTGCCTAACTCAAAACTTGAATTACAATAAACTGAGCTGTGAGATTTAATTGATGAGGTGGAGTGGAGGATCAAACTATAGTATGAAGCCCACCCGTAAATTGATTGTGATCGTGAGCCATTTAAAAAGTTTATCGCTGGTTTGATAAATTTCAATTAGTACATACCAGGGGCGGAACTAGGGGGCGGCAGGGGCCATGCCCCCCCCCCCAAAGATCTCATAATTTCCTAGAAGAGAAATCTTCTGGCCCCCCATCTTTTTAAGATTTGTGATTTACACAATTTTAGTTGTGCTTCCCATAATTTTCGGTGTCAAGAGAAGGAAATACATAAAAAAAAGGCAGCCTACAGCCAAAAAATTAGGAAGAGGATTTCTTCCCTTCTTCCATGCTCTGCAATCAAATTAAACCCGGAGACGGGAGATCCTCGCGCAGCACCTCCGCCCAGCAGCACCTCTGCTTTTGAAGCCTGCAATTAGAAAACCCCCTTTGATTCAAGAGATCTCTGCAACAAGAAAAGAAAGAAAGAAAAAAACCATTCTTATTCTAGAAATCTCAAAACCATTCGCTTTCTCAACCCATCCGCACCGCCGCACCGCGATCGACGCTACCGGCAATCATCACCGAGTCCGGGAGCCACCCGTTCCTCTCCTCTCCCTCCCCCACCTGCATCTCATCACTACCGATTACCATACTACCAGGTACCAACCCCTTATCCCCAACTTGAACCTGTCATGTCATCTATTGTTTTCAACTGTAGTGTTACTTTATCACATTAACGGGTCGGATCGGAGGCGGATATTGCCATATCCGCCTCCATATCTGAATCCAATTCTCCGTCTCCATATCCGCTCCGATCTCCGAACGGATATCCATTCTATCCTCCATCCCCGCCTCCAAAAGAAGATCGGATATCCAAACGGTGAATCAGATATCCGAATTATTAAAAAGACAATACAATTCAAAATATAATTTAAGCATTAAAAATATTAAAAAGACAATACAATTCAAAATATAACCAAAAATAAAATTCCAAAATAAAGTCATTCAAGTTTCAACACACTTACACAAGTCATACAAATTCTAATTACTGAAGTATTATCTGTAATATATTGATATATATATGGTGTAATATATATAATATTATATAAGATAAGGGGGAAAACTGTAATTAAGGGTTAAACGGATATCCAAACGGGTCGGATACGGGTCGGAGATCGGATATCCAAACAGATATTCGGATCGGATATCTCCATATCCGCCTCCGATCCGATCTCCAATTTTTTTTTTCAAAATCCATATCCGAATCCGACCCGATCTCCGAAAAAATCTCCGAAATCCATATCCAAACGGAGCGGATATCGGATCGGATAGGATCGGACCGAACGGAATTGCCATCCCTATTTGAAAGTGACGATTTGACTTTTGATTTGTTAATTGTTAATTTGTTATTTTATATTTTTTTATGTGTAATATAAATCACCTAATAGGATATTTATGCATTGTGTTTTCTTTGTTTTTTGGTAATGAATTGAATTATATTTATTTTTTTAATTACTGCAGTTAATAATAATTTTATAAAATTTTTATATGATTTTAATTTCTGATTTTTTTTATAGGAGTCTTGACCATGGTTAAATCATCAACTATTGATTCATTTTTTAACAGGAAAAATGCTCAAAATTTAGAGGATAGTACAATATCGCCCTCTAGTACCAATGATTTATCTCAAGAACCACAAAGTTCACGCCCATCAAAATCTCCAAGAGTTGAATTTAGAGAAATTGATATTGTTTATTTAAAGCATGATCCAGGATTGTGCCGTCAAATTTGGGAATATCTTGTTGATCAACAAGACGAAATTAGACGTGCTTACATCAAAGCTGGGCCTTATCAACATATTCTTTCTGTTTATCCGCTTTTTGGATCGGAAAAACATTCACGGCGATTTTAATCTTCTTGGTTTATAATGTTTCCTTCTTGGTTAGAGTATTCTCCTGTGAAAGATGCAGCATTTTGTCTCCCATGCTTTCTCTTTAATAAAAAGACAACTGGGCGTTTTGGAGCAAGTGCAATTACTATTGAAGGATTTCGTAACTGGAAGAAAGTCAATGATGGAAAGAATTGTGCTTTCTTAAATCATATAGGAAAAGATCCAAACTCACCACATCCACATAATGCATCTGAACAATCTTGCAGAGATTTGATGAATCAATTGCAACATATCGAGAAGGCACTCCATACACAGTCGTCTACCCAAATTGTAAACAACAGATTGCGACTGAAGACTTCTATAGATGTTGTCTGATGGCTTACTTTTCAAGCCTGTGCTTTTAGAGTTCACAATGAACATTCAGACTCTACGAACCGTGGTAATTTCATTGAAATGATTAAAATTCTGGCATCATATAATGAAAAAGTTACGGATGTTGTATTAGATAAAGCCCCTGGAAATGCTACATATACTTCACCTAAAATCCAAAAAGAAATCTTACATATTTTTTCAGAGAAAGTTCGAAATGCAATTCGAGAGGAAATTAATGATGCAAAATTATGTCTAATTGTGGATGAAGCTCGAGATCAATCTAAGAGAGAGCAAATGGCAATTGTTTTAAGATTTGTTGACAAAAAAGGGTTGATATGTGAGAGATTTTTTGGTCTTGTTCGTGTTAAACATATAGCATCACAAACTCTCAAAAAAGAGATTCAGCGGTTCTTTCTCGTTATAATCTAAGCATTCAAAATGCCCGGGGGCAAGGATATGATGGTGCAAGTAACATACGCGGTAAATGTAATGGGTTGCAGGCTTTATTTCTGAATGATTGCCCATATGCATACTATGTTCATTGTTTAGCTCATCGTCTCCAGTTAACTTTGGTTGCGGCTTCTAGCGAAGTTATTCCTATCCACCAGTTTTTCTCAAATTTACATTTTATCATCAATATTGTTGGTGCATCTTGCAAGCGTCATGATGAGTTACAAGCTGCTGAACTTGAACGTTTGATTGCCATTGATAAAGTTGAAACTGGTAAATGGCTTAATCAAATTGGCACTTTGCAACGGGCAGGCGATACTTGTTGGAGTTCTCATTATAACTTTTTATGCAGCTTATTAAATATGTATAATGCAACATGTTCGGTTCTTAAGAATATCATTGATGATGGATCTACATATACTCAACGTGGGGATGCGGACTCAGCTTATGATACAATAACGTATTTTGAGTTCGTCTTTAATTTGCATCTTATGAAAGAAATATTAGGAGTTACTAATTATTTGTGACACACTTTACAACTTAAATCTCAAAATATTTCAAATGCTATGCATTTAGTCTCTACTACAAAAGCGATCATTCAAGAATTGAGGGAAAGTGGCTGGAATAAATTACTTGATAAAGTATTGTTGTTTTGCAAAGAACATGACATACATATTCCTGATATGGATGCTCGATATACCGCAAGTAGAGATCGAGTTCGCCATCAACAATATCCAATTACAATGGAGCATCATTATCTAGTGGATGTCTTTACTGCTAAAGTGGACTCTCAATTACAAGAGTTAAATAGAAAGTTTAATTAGCGTACTATGCAACTTCTCATTCTTAGTTCTACCTTGGATCCCAGGAATGGTTACATGTCATTTAAGATTGATGATATTTGTAATATTGTGAATCAATTTTATCCTCAAGATTTTAATGATCAAGAAAAAATCCATTTGAAGTTCCAGCTACAATATTATGAGTGTGATGTACCCCACCATCCATATTTGAAGAAAATGAAGACCATAGCCGAACTTTGCAATGGATTAGTAGAAACGGGAAAGTCAGACATCTATCCTCTCATATATCGATTGATATGTCTTATATTAACTCTTCCAGTTTCAACAGCAACAACATAACGTGCATTCTCAGCCATGAAGATTGTTAAAACTGTACTTCGCAACAGAATGGAAGATGAATTTCTTACGGATTATTTAATTGTATATGTAGAAAAAGAGATTGCAGAGAGATTCAGTATTGAAACAATAATTGATGATTTCAGCTCAATGAAAGAACGTCGAGCACAACTTCAATAACTTGATTATTGTATATTTTATTACTAATTCTTACAATTTTGTTTAAAGTTTTTTTTCTTTGGCCCCCTCTCCCCTAAACAAAATTCCTGGTTCCGCCCCTGGTACATACTCTGTCAAACAAAAGAGGTCCCTGGAACTTAGTCTTAACTAGGGGTGTACATCGGGTCGGGTCCCGGGTTATCGGGCCGGGTTTGACCCGACCCGGTAATTTTATAAACACAAGAAATCCGCCCGAATGCCCGGTAAACTATATCCAGGTTCGGGTTACCGGGTCACCTGGTTAATTATAAAGTTTAAAATATTTTTTTTAGAACAACTAAAAGTTTCAATAATTGAGATAAAAAATACTATAAATATATATACAGCAAACATACAGTAAATATGAATATATATATTTTTAATGTTTATTGTACATATATATACAAATAAATATATATTAAAAAAATGTATAATCGGGTTATCGGGTCACCCGATAACCTGATTAACCACACTTTCTTAACCCGAAATCCGGTCCGGATAAGGACTTATCGGGCCAGGTGAGACCCGACCCGATAAAAGAGCCTATGTCACCCGCCCGATTAGGCCCGGGTCAGACTGGGTCGCCGGGTCGGGCCGGGTTTTGAAACCCGGTGTACACCCCTACTCATAACATATGATATGACTATGACAAAAAATCTAATATATTTTTCCCTCATGTTGTTCTTGTGCTTTTTAATAAAATATATGTTTACCAAAAAAAAATAAAAAAAAGAATCTAATAAAAGAAACAAGAAAGAAATAAAAGACCGCATCTCAGTTTGATGGAATCAAAGTGATCTCTTTATATATCTTTATCACACGCATATAGGGATACACAAGGTAGTCATCCGATCCAATGAAAAGGAATAAGCATTTCTTTCCCTTTTTGAATAATATAAGCACCTCTTTTTATGTTGTTTTTTTATTTTTTATTAAGCAAGTGGAATGAGAATACGTGCAAGTTACAACCATCTCAAATTTGATGATGCTGTAGGCCCACCTTCATTGTTGGGCTCGTGTTACACTTGTATGTCATTTAATAATAATAATCTATAAAAATAAAGATAGAGCTTTTAGTTGTGAACGTGCTCATTGCAGTTAAATACGTAAAACTCGTCCGAGTGACAATCGGCTCGAAAACTCGGAGATTTGAGGGCTGGCTGCCTTTGAGATCGAAGGCAATGGCACCAACCCCTTTTTCTTTATCTATTTCTTTTATTTTTCCTTTTCCCTGAGCTACTGTTTAATATTCAATAATTTGAAGTTGAAAACCAATAGAGTGTTTCCTTAGTCGTTGCCCGTCTATATGTAATACTAAGGTGCCAACACGACTCAACCATAAATATATTGGATTATTTTATTTCTTTATTATTATACTTATATATTTCTTGTCTTTAATCTTCTTCCTTATTTTTTTTTCTTTCTATATATCTTATTATATATATTAAAATAATATAATTCATTTTGCCAGGTCATCACCCATAGAGCTCTGGATTCAAACAAATGCAAAAAAAAAAAAAAAAGTACAAGCTTTGATTTTCACGCAGGCACTGCACTGCACCTCTCAAAATTTATGTCATCTCATCACATCCAATTCAAATTTAAACAAGTTTTTCATCTTTATCCTTTCTTAACCCTCTGGTGCCTATATCCCACAGTAATACTCCTATAAAAAAGAAAGAGATTTCTGGTTTCCTTTACTTTTATATTAATATAAAATAATTAAATCTGAACCGGTTTAGACTTACAAGATGGTCCAACACTTTTTTTTTTTTTTGTGTACGTCCACATAGACGTATAGTCCCTCATTTGTAGGGGTGCACATGCGCGGGCAAGCCAAGGCCTATTAGTTTTTAAGTCGGGCTTGGATTAAGTGATGGAAAAGCGAAAGCTTGACCTGCCCAATCTACCTAATAAGTGCTATATTTTCCAAACAATTGGTAGAAGTAGAAAAGCCCAATTCTTTAGCAATATTACTTCTTCCACTAAAACCATCGATTTGTGTTTTTTTTAAATAACTGCAATATATATTTTTATGCCCTTGAAAATAGAAATGGCGGAGTTGAAAGGTGTTCATTGTCATTATTTGACCTAGCGATATGTATTGGGATGGTCCCAGGGCTTAATGGAACTGATAATTTGTTGGACCTAGCGATATCCATGAGATGGTCCCATGCTTAATGGAACTGGTAATTTGTAGAGGCCTAACCTCCGAATCAGTTCAAAATTAGGGCCCGCATGAACTCATGCCTTGCAATTGACAACCCTAATTAGACATCTTTGGCATTAAAAGAATGACACATACATTATATTGGCATGCAGTTTCGTTCTATTCATTTACTTGGCCAAACATTCCAGACCTCATTTCGGTCACAGCCAGCGCATTTGAAAAATTATTCCTCGTGTGAAGTGGTAGGTGATGGTGGGAGTGTACTTGGGTTTTAATGTCAGCTGTTAGTCATTAGGCCAGTACAAATACTTAAGCCCAACCAACAGCCCTCAAAACTAAAGCGAGCCCAGTCAACAAAGGCAGTGCTAGGCTAACCCCAATCACACCAAGCCCTTCAAGTTTTTTTTTTTTTTTTTTTACCTCTTTATGAGACAACTTTTATATTAAAGCAATAGGAAAGGCCAACTAATGGATTATATGCCTGCTTAATTTTTGCAGTTTTCTTATCAATATGTTGGGCCCACTGAAAATTTAGTTTTTGTTACCTTTTTCATTTTCTTATTTTTCCCAAGTTCACTTTGTGTTTTTCCTTCTTTTTGTTTATATTAATAGTTTTCATATTATTATGTGGCGTGGTTAGACTGATCATAAAATCTTAGAAATGATTAAAAAAATTGCCACTTCATGTTATATTCCATTATCTCTTCCTATCCCTTTATTCTTTCTTTACCCATTAGAAGATATCAAACTCCTTTTACCACGTCAAAGTCAAAGAATGATAGATAACAAGCTGAGTCCACTTGGGCTTATGCCGAGTTATAAAGTGCCCGTCATTAAATATGAGAAATAATCAGATGAAAAGTGTTATCACGGTTTATGGGTGGGGCTCACCTATCACCCAATTCAAAATTTATAATGGACATGAACGTCCTTCTATATATATCCATACGAATGAATGAATTGGGCTTGTTGGCCATGGATAAAGGGGTTATACGCATGAAATTAAGGTCAAATTTGATATTCGGGTGGTCCCGTATAGATATTTTAATTTCCATCAGTCCCATCTTAAAATTGGGCGGCCTGGTAACTTGACTAGTAAAGTCAAGTAAAGTTAAATCATCATAAACATCACATCAAAAGCATTTTTTCTCAAAACTCCCTCCAACTTTTCAACAAAAAATCAAAAAATAACCACATTTATTAACTAAAACACAAAAAAACTCTATTTTTCATACTAAAAATCAACAATATTCCATCACAAACAACTAAAAATAAAATACCATTATAACTCACTACATATTTTATTCATACTTTTTATTTCACTTTAGTCCACTTGACTTTAATAATAAAATGCCAAACGGGCCCCTCCCACAAAAACAGCTCCCACTCGATGGCTCTCCAATAACAGTTATTACTGGATCACATCCATTAAATATTGGTAAATTGTCAATGCACTCTTTTTAGACGTTTCCTTTTATCTATTGAATCTTGTAGATCAGCTGACATTACAACCCTGCTTTATTCAATGTCGAGTTGTTTAATTGTTTTTTGGTACGAGTTGATGATGACCATGTGCCCGTTTATATTCCATTGAATCGATTCGTTTCCTTTTCAGGCCGAGCTTCCTCTCTACGTTGCAGAGCGCAGCAGCTGATGCATGGCCTGGGTTTGCAACACGTTCGTGCCACATCAGCTCGTCTAGCCTTTACGTTTTTGTTCTTTCCTTTTCTTCCACACTCTCGCGCATGAGCCAGGAATCCTGTGCCTGGTTCAGTAGTTGCGTTTCTTTCTATCTATCGATATCGATCGTACATTCTTCAAATGGTAATGGCAAAACCCCACTACCATACTAATTATTCATCCAAATCAATACAAACACAACAACAACAACGTAGAAGAATCGAATTCGAATTCCCTTCACCTTCATCATCATCGACCATCATTATTCATCATCATCATCAACACCAACAACAATAGAAGAAGAAGATGGAAGGAAAAGGGCTGGTGGTTGGTAACTACTGCCACGACGTCCTCATCCGAGACGGGGTCGTGGTTAGCGAGACCTTGGGCGGTTCTGCCTCCTTCGTCTCCAACGTCCTCGACTCTCTCTCTAAAACCACCACCTCCTCCTCCTCCTCGCACTGCTATGTATCCAAGGTTGGCCCCGATTTCTCCTACTCTCGCTCCGTTTCCAGGCATCCTCCCATTATCTGCTCCCTCCCTTCCAAAACAACCCTCTTCCACGCCTACTTCTCCTCTTCATCTTCCTCCAACAACGACAACGACAACGACGACGACCGTATCCTCCGCCGCATCCACGCCTGCGCCACTATCTCCCCCTCAGACCTCCCGCCGCCGCCACCACCACCTCCGCGATTTGACTTCGGCCTCGCCATCGGCGTCGCCGGCGAGATCACTCCAGATACCCTAGACCGGATGCTCGACCTCTGCCGCCACGTCTTCGTCGACGTCCAGGCCCTCATCCGCACCTTCGACCCATCCGACGGCGCCGTCTGCCTCGTCGCCCTCAAGGAAAGCGGCTTCCACCACCTCCTCCCACGGATCTCCTTCCTCAAGGCCTCTGCGGAGGAGGCTGTGTTCGTTGATGTGGAAGAGGCGAGGGCGCATTGCTGCGTCATCGTCACGGATGGGGAGGAGGGCTGCAGGATCTATTGGAGGGATGGGGAGATGCAGATCCCGTCGTTTCGGACGGTGCAGATCGACTCGACGGGAGCCGGGGACAGTTTCTTTGGGGGATTTGTTGCAGGGTTGTGCTGGGGATTGGCGGTGCCCGATGCGGCTCTTTTGGGGAATTTCTTTGGAGCTCTCACGGTCAGCCAGATCGGCGTTCCCAAATTCAGCCCTAAGATGATCAAGGTCCCTCCTTTTTTTCTTAATCTGTTTTCTTTTGTTTTCCTTTTTAGTTAAATTTCCTTGTCTCTTCTATTTTCTTGCTTGCTGATTCTTCCTTGCTGTGTTTGTGTTGGATGCCATGAACATGAATGATTCTTGTGAACAACTAAAACTAAATTTTTAATGGATGAATTATATTACGATGACATATTTGTTTGAAACAATGTTCATAATTTACATTTACATGCAAGAGTTGTGAATTATGCTCCATCCTGCAATTTTTTTTTTTTCTGTTCACAATATCACAGGGAATGGGGAAGTAGAAAGTTGGTAGGACTAGGAGGAGGAGGAGGGGAGCTCTTTCAGCCTCTTGCTAGCAGTAGCTGGTATGGGGTAACTATTCATTGGGAGGAAAGAGTAAATGGTCTTCTCTAAATACTTGCTAATAATTAAAACAAGTCTTCTCCTAGTAGTACTTGCTATGATTCACAGAGCTTACTGAATCTACATACTAGATGTGGGAAATCCTACCATAGATGGGGAAACTAAAGAACTAAATTTTGGAATCTAGAAACTAGTTATCAATGAGTGTTGTGTGTGTGACACAGCCAGATTGGTGAAGTAAGATCTGCCTTCGCTCACGTGGATGCCTTCAAACCAAGCTTAACACTTCTGATTTTAATGTTAGAAGACTAAGAATCAAAGGAATATCAAAGGAGAAGAGTCCTCTGCGTGATGAAAATTTGTCTCTAGAGAATACAGTGTGAGGCTTTATATAGGCCTATTGGATGGATGTCCACATCCCATATTGAATGTTTGTACTGTGGATTACTTTCTTTTCCTAGAATCTTTATGACATGTGCTTGCTAAATCCATCTTCGATCATTAATCATTCCTTTCTACACTGCTTTGGTTTCTAAAAAATAAAAATAGAATAACTTAGATCCTAGGGAATGATATAGAAAGATCATCATAGAAATATCAAAAGAAGCTGGATGAGATCTATTTGGGTTCCCTCGGGGGCTCTACAGTCTATCGTCAGCTAGGGGACTTTATACCTTTATACAGCTGCATCCTTTGGGCCAGGACAGCCATGGAGTGGGTCTTGGCCCTACTTCAGCCTGTATTAGTTTATAATGTTAGTAATTCTATTTTTATGGTCACCTGCTATTCTAGTGGATGGATTCACAAGAATTGGCAAATGATGACTATGATGCTGATATTGATGATGGTGACAATGATGAGGGGGAAAAGATTGGGACTATGTAAGATCCTTTTTTGTGCATATGTGGGGTATTGACCTGATCAATCAAATCAAAGAGGAGATTTACCTGGGATGAAATAACAACTAACAATTGCAATTTTATTTATCTTATAAAAAAGCTATAATACAGTTCAGGGAGAAGAAAACTTCAACATGTTACAATATAACCAAATAATAAAAGTTCAAGAGCTTTGTAACAAAGACTCTTTTCCAATGTTTTGTTGACCTTTCTTAATTGATTCCTCAAAGTGAAGAATCAATATGAAGACTCTTTGTGGGAGAAGACATACTGGGTGCAATTCAGTGTTTAAACACTCAAGCCTGGCTAATATTACAAACATCTATCTATCAGGAACAATAGAGGCTACTGCAGGGAAGGGGATAGGTGCGGAGTGTCTAATTTTAACTTTAATGTGTGTTGGTTCTTCTTTTAATTTTTTAAAAATCTTTTTTACTGTTGAAAGAGGAGATGCTGAGGATAATAATCTTGCCCCAACCTAATCTCTTGGTAGCACCTTGTTTGTTTGCAGCAGCACCCCCACCCAAAAAAAAAAAAAAACACTCACACACACACAAAAAAAAAAAAAAAAAAGATAGAGAGAGAGGCAGTAGCTTCGTTTTCTTGCAGATAAAAAAAAAGCCACTGAACTTTCTTTAATGGCAGCAACAAAAAAGAAAACTTTTTTGAAATTAATATTTATATTAATTATAAGGTGGCGGTACGACCAGCGTTGTTATATGGATCAGAGTGTTGGGTAGTAAAGCATAATCATGTCAAGAAGATGGAAGTTGCGGAGATGAGAATGCTAAGATGGATGTGCGGGATCACAAGGAGAGATAGGATTAGGAATGAGGAGATTAGGGGCAAAGTAGGAATAGTGCCGATTGGAAATAAAATGAGAGAAAATCGACTGAGATGGTTCGGCCATGTTAGAAGGCGTCCAACGGAGGCACCTGTTAAAAGGGTGTGAAAGCATGGAGATTGCCAAGAGTAAGAGAGGGAGAGGGAGACCCAAGAGAAGTTGGAAAGAAACTATTAAACATTACCTTGCCTACATGGATCTAACGGAGGACATGGCCCTAAACAGATTTGATTGGCGTTGTCAAATCCATATAGCTGACCCCACCTAGTGGGAAAAGGCTTGTTTTGGTTTGGTTCGGTTTGGTTTATTAATTATGGAAATTATAGGAAAAAATAAAAACATTTCAATGTCCTAGTTAAATTGTAAAAGGAAAGAACATAGTACCCTTGTATGAATTTAAATATAGTGTTAATATTAGTAATAGCTTCTGTGTCCAATAAGTGTCTAACAATTGCTCTCAACATAGGTCATTTTCATTTATCTCATATTCTTATGTCATAGATTTGCATGATATCTTGGTTTCTTGAGCATGTAAGAGACTCGAGTAAGTAGTTAATAAATTAAGCAAAGGGATTTGTCCTTTGTGTTGGATTTACATTTTTAATAAATAATGAGTGTCATGTGCTCTAAAGAATGCTATACTTAAGCTTGAGAATGCCATGCTGCACTCATCTGCTTCTCAGGCCTACCATTACCCGATTTTCCTTAATTTTCTTCGTATTGGTCTATAATTGTGGTTGATGGTTGTCACAATGGTAAATGTGATCATAAATTTTGACTGACGGAGCCATTTCAATTTTATGGCGGTTTCAGTCATTTGTATTGGTTCTGACTTCTGAGCCATGTTTTGCGTGGACTTACTGTGGTGGATACATTTCAGACATGACACTGTCAGCTTCTTGACAGGTCTTCTATTACTAATTTAAACATTTTTATAGTTGACAGAAACATTTTTATTTCCTTAAAATATTTTTTGATATAATTCTTCCTTAAAATATTACTCAAACTTTAACATATTTATTGCTTGATTATTTCAGAAACATTTTTTCTTCCTTAAAATCTTACTCAAACATTAACATATTTATTACTTTTTTTTTCTTTCAGTAATTATTATTACTTGATTGTCTAGAATAACTTTTGTACATACTTTTCCATTAGTTCCATTTCTTCATATTATTTTTTTTCCAAAGCAAATGTTTATTTACATTTTTTTTTAAATAATCTACAAGTGCTATGTTTTTGAAAATTTTCTGAATTGGACACCTCATGCCAGTATCGTAATCCGAGTTCATGCCATGTACCTGTACTCATGCAACTTGGGTTATGAGGATGAAATGAAGTCCTTTTGCAACGTCATAGGGATGCGGCTGAGTCTGTCTAGGACTATCTTACCTTTGACTTTGTTTCATTTAGTCTTGATTGGGAATTCTTACTTACCATAACCACGACCTGGTGGTTGTGTATTCTCAGCTCCTTTAACACATGAATGGAGTACAAGAACTGACTGGGCTCTCAAGGATTTTTATTTTATTTTTAATTTTTTGAAGGTTCTCCCTTGCATCATCCTTAAGCTCAGAGGTTAAGCTGTTTGCCTTTCATGTTTATGGAGGCCACCACATGGTTTGTGGAGATTATGACCTGATAGTTGTGATATCTCTGGGTCCTGTGATACTAACTGCATTAGTTGTCCAAGCAAGATAAGATTTACAAGCGGATATTGTATCTATTAGGACAAACTTGGTGCACTGGTGTAGCAAAAAGTAATCTGTTATTGCTTGGTCAAGTGCTGAAGTTGAATGGTAGGACATGGTTGTTACCATATGTGAGTTGTTATGATTTTGTTCTCTTCCACAAGAGATGGGGTATCTAGTATTTGTTCCTGTGTAACTACATTGTGATAATCAGGCTTCTCTTCACATCTCTGGGTGTTTATGAACAACTCAAGCCAGAGTACTGCTGCTTTGTGTGAAAAAAATACTGGCATGCTAATTTGTTCGACCTTTGTTTACCCAGATGATGAATTCACCAATCTTCTAAGAACAGCTATAAGGGCAACTCAGCTTTAAAGAAAAAATCACTGCCATGCTAATTTCTTCGACCTTTGTTCGTTTATGTGATCAATTTAGCAATTTTCTAAGAACAGCTACAAGGCCAACTCGGCTTTACCTGTGCACTAGACAAGTTAGGCATGTTTGATATTCATGCACCAACTCTAGGGGGTGTTGGAGATCATGGTATTGCAGAGCACCCTAATGGGGGAATTTTTTGGTGTTTTTTTTTATCATGGAGTACTGTAAGAGAATAATCATCCATTTCCTTATTCTTGATTGATGTTGATTGATTGGAATAAGCCAAGGTTCATCAACATCATCGAAGCCTTGCACCCCCAACCATATTTGGGTCGGCTACATGATTCTGTTTCTCCATTAGAATAAGCCAAGGTTAGAAACTCATAAATTAGCCGAGGGAAGGGGGGGGGGAGGGGGGGGGGGGGGGGGGGGGGAAGAATCATTCAAACAAAAAAAAGAAGTGGGGAATCATGCAACATCATACAAATTAGCTCCAGCTAGCTGATCCATGCTGTGTTCCATGTTCACTCATATAAATCTAAAATTGTTCAAGTTTTGCCCAGATTTACCTTTGAAAAAAGACGAAAAGGGTTAAAAAAGAAAAAAAAAGAGTTTGGGAGATGATGCTTCCAAGAGAAAGATCTTTATTTATGTGATACTCACTTTGTCATAGATTTCACGAGAAAAGCAACTGAGAATTTGTCCCCTCCCATTCTTGCACAAGTCTTCCTCCCCTTTCTTGTCTCTGAGTTAGGGCCTTGGGGGTTTATTTCTACCTTTCTGTATTTCCTTTCATTGTGACTGCTTAAGTTAGGAAGAAATTAATGGTTTGTCTAATTCTAATTAAATCTAGGATTAGGGGTTAGACTAGTGTTTCTTTAATTTCAAAATAGATTAAATAATGCAGCCAATGGCCATCTTAGTTTTGGAGAAATTCATTAAAGTTGTGTATTATCATCATGTGTGAACTTTTCCCTCATATCTGTGTGAAACTGTTATTTCAAGGTTGGGCTTGGGATAGGCTTGCATTCCTCGTACATACGTATTATATATATTAATTAGCCAAGCCAGTGGCAGACCCAGGTTTTTTTTTTTTTTTTTTTTTTTTTTGAAGGGGCAAGACCCAAACAGGTAGTTGGATTTTGTGGGCAATCCCAAGATTTTCATGCGGGTTTTGGAGACAGACCCAAGATTTTCATGCGAATTTCGGAGGCAGACCCAAGTTACGATGGGGCGATCACTCCCATACGCATATGTGGGTACGCCCATGGGCCAAGCTTCGGCTTCAGCTCATGTATAATGTTAAACTTAATCGAGCTAAGCTCGAGCTCGGTCCATTTCGAGTTGAGCAGGTGCTGACTCAAGCTTGGTTCATGAGCTAAAGGAGTTGAGTTTAAATTTGACTTAATTAGCTCCCAAGTGTGCGCTTGAGACCAAGCCCAAGGGAGCAAAGTTGAGCTGGTTTGACTCATTGACAACCTTACCCACCGCTGTGCGAGGAAGACCTAGTCTTCTCTGCATAAATATGACATATGTGACTAGCTCAATGAAAAGAAAGTTAGGATTTAAAATGATGTTTCTTTGATTAGTTGATAACAAGAGATGTGAGGTTCTCATATACACCCCAATAGTTAAAGAAGGATCATGTTTTTGTCGATGAAGATATACGATGTAGTTGTTTTTTGTGATCAGTGTTCAGCATTCCCGGTTGTTATTCTTTGATTAAAATGGTACATTGATTATTGTGCATGTTTTTATCTTACTTGTGGATCTTCTCTTTCAGAAACTGATGTTTCTGCAGTTATTCTTCTTCCCTTTTCATTTCACTTTTTTCAGAAAGTAAAGGACAAGTTAGAAAGGAAAATGCGGAGCATCAGCTGTCATGAAAGTAGAGAGGAATTTGATTTTAGGAAGTCAGTAGAGCATGAAGAGTTACGAACATTCCTTCTTGAGGCAGCTAAACTGCAAGCCACTGATGTCAACTTTGATGATCAACAAGAGTCACAAAATGCTCTGGGCATGGAGCAGAACAGCCACCAAGACAATAGAAATCAGCATAAGATAATGCTCAGTTCTGTTTGTGAAGTAATTCGGCCGACAGAAGAACAGGACAAGAATGGCCCAATTAATTCATGTAGTTTTTGTGAATGACATGAGGGTGCCCTGGTAACACAACTCATGTTGTTTTCACACAACAAATCCTGTCAAAATATCTCCTACGGATCCACTGAACTTCCCTGTGCTAGAGAATTGGAGTGGTATATTCAGAAGGTGCGGTTTGAACCTTCACAGTTGCATTGTGTAGAAGGATTTGGAATAAAAGCACCTGCACATTTTGGTCACGTCGTGCTTTCGTCTGGCTAAACTCGTAATGTACTCCAGGACATTCCACAACTTCAGGTGAAGGAAAAAAATAAAAAGGAATTGCTCCTATTGAAGGAGAAAATTTCGTCCCCCTTGGTTCATTCATCTTTCTTGGTATGTCTTCATTTCGCCTGCCTCTAGTGACATCTGAGCAGGTTAATTTTTTTTTGGTAGAGAGCAGGTTTAGTTAATCAGGGCATTTGGTCCCTCTTTTAATGCTGCTGAAGTAGTGACAACCATGAATGTGGGTTCCATGTAATATTCATATTTGTCGTGTTAAAAATCACATCCTCATATTTGGAGAATCAGATTTATTTCAATGGACTTTAATTTTTCTCTCTTAACTTATTAACTTCAACTGAAGTTACTCATTGAATCGCACATGTTGTTTAAGGTGAAAACTTCATATTGTTTTGTTTTGTTTTTTTACTATTGGAGTTTTATTTTCCGCTAGTTGGCTTATTTATTTCTCATGCATTGCAATTTGGAACTGATGTGGGGGTGCGGCAGCAACCAGCAGCAGCTGCAGCTCATTTGCAATGCAGAGGCGTGGTGTGGGCGGGACATTAAGTTTAATGGTTAGATTGTCAACATCATCAACTTAACCCCTTAATCCATGACCCTTCAGTCTAATTGTGGAGGCATGACTCTAACCCCTTGATTCTCACCACAAGATTGACCTCTAGATGAAAAATATGATTAATTTATATGTATAAGATTGTGTTAATCAATCTAATAATGACACAGACTCCTATTAGAGTGGAATACCCCTTTGGCAGGAAGAATTACCACACCAAAATAAGATGGAGGTGTAAAAGTAGTGAAATATTGAAATACTGGAGGGACTAAAAAAGTGTGGAATGGCGAAATGGTTTAAGTAGAAATCTAGCTCCAAAAGGAGAGAAAAATATTACTGGAGTTGTTTATCCAAGCTCATCATGTTCAGGTTTGGGATAGATAGATAAATAACAAGTGTCCGTTTGATAATTAAGTGTTTTTTTTTTTTTTTTTTATTGTTGTTGTTGTTGTTTAAACTGGAGTTCACCTTGCAGGAATTCCAAATGTTCGTTCAAATCTCCAAAATTTTCTTTTGGACTGAGGGGATTTCACAGCCAGTCATTAACTCTTAAAAATTATTGCTGTCAGACAAGGCATGCGTGGTAGATAAAATCCAACTAGGAAGAAATAGGCTGCTTGCGGACCCGGGCAGGTTCTTGTAAAATCTCACTTGTAAGAAAGGGGTTGAAACTTGAACACCCCCCAATCCAATCGTCGATTTGGCTGTTTAATGAACAACACAATGGCATACATACTCTTTAAACTATGGAGGGAGCCCTTCATCAGATGCGGTTATAATCATCATAAGATCATTATGCTCTTGTGGAGCTCACTATTAACATCAGTGGAGACTTAATAATAAGCTATCTCCTCTTGGCTCTTGCATGAACCGAGTTGGTCACCATAGCTCAATTTCACAACTTCAAAGTTTCAAATTGACAATTTTTTTTATATTATTGGTCAGTTGTTTGACAAATGACTAATAATTTTTCCATTCATCTGAATATTTCAAGCCTTATATACTTTGTACAAGACTAGACTAGAAGGTGAAAGTAATAGTATAATATTTAGAAGCCATCTCATTTGTGTTTGTTTATTATACACATGGATCCGGATCCCCAGTTTCATCTAAACAGGCACAGGGCCCCCCCCGCGTTCGGTTTCCTTTATACACATGGCTAGGTGAGGCCGTGAGGGGAAGTTAAAAAGTTGAAGATTTTACAAAAAAAACAATAGATTAAATGACCAGTGGGCTTAAAAGGTCATTTTAACCATCACGGCACCAGATCAGTCATTTTGTACGAAATATTTTTTTTAGCACTTTCAACTAGCGTCCCTAGCGACCTTAGTTTTACAATGTTAAGGGTCGTTAGGAACCCTGTGGTGTATACAAAGCAGAACAAAAAAATGTATTTTTGTCTTCTCTTTCGTTGTCAACGGGACAAGTTTTCTTCTCTAAGTCGTCTGTGCCCAGGCACCAATGATGTGACCCCTCCAATATCCTCTTCCTCTCCCTTGTACCAACTATGGTCCCCTCCCACATCCTCTTTGTCGAAGGTATGTGCTTTTGGATGCTTTTTTTTGGCATTTTCTGAGGCGTCTGTGTTGTTATTGTCGTCTAGGTCATGGCCTTATTGCATCTCCATGCCTTTTGCTTTGGTTAATGTATCCTCGTGGCAGACATCTACTCTCCACTCGAGAATCGCCTCTCTAAAATGGTTTCTTTGTCTTCCTTGTGTAGCATTACTTGATAGCATGGTTTAAAATCTCGGTCTCGGTCGCGGTATTGGCCGGGCCGAAAAACGATATCGTCGCGGATATCGGTCCGTCGCGGTCGTCGCGATGTGAATTTTTTTAATCCAGAAAAATCGCAAAAATATCCAAAAAATCCAGAATATTAGAAAATGCTGGAAACTAATATTTTTTTCCATTAGTAACAATAATAAATCAAAATCTCGGTCACCTTAAGTTATGAGTCCTGTTTGTGTCGCTGTTCGCTTTCTTCTTCAGTATTTCATATAATGCAACCATTATTGATGCTCATGATCAATTTATTAGTGTAAGATATAAGAAAATAAAGATAACATATCAATCATCATTTAATACTAACTCAATCATCAAATAAGTTGTGAAATTCATGACCATGAAGATAACATATTAAAATCTGAAACATGATAGTGAGATAGATAAATCATAAAGCACTTGGGCATCAAAAGGTTCATGGTTTACCTGAAATTAGAGGGGACTAGAGAGTAGAAACTAGAGAGAGATTGATGAGTATGAGTGTATGACAGATTGACAGCCTAATACCAAGTGGAGTATCGCCTAGGCTGAATATCATCATCATCATCGTATTTCTTCGGTATTGGTTAAAAAGATCTGCTCCATACTGTTGTGCAGCACTACCATACCCATGACCATATTCAGATTGTTCTTGATAAGATGATGAACTATCTTGATCCCTTGTAGGTTATTCTTGGTAATTGTGCAGAATGGCATGAAATAGCCATGAGGGGCATATAAAGGTCGTTGGGGATAATGTGGTGGTGGAAGCCTCCCTTGCTCAATTAATATCTGTTCGATAGACATTATCGGTGTTGGTGAAGTGGGTACCCAATTAGGGTCATATGAATAATTCATATGATGTCCATACATGGCACCTTATTGGCCAACATAACCCCCATGATGACCATGAGTACCTTCCCCCACTCCTTGCCCATCAGCGTCACTACTACTCCCTGTCTGTCCAACATGTCTGACATAGCCACAGTGAGGATCTAACTCAGTAGCAGTAGGAAAATGCTCAACTGTCTCATAAGTGACAGGCTCATCATCTCTATAATGACCCTCATCCCCGGGAGAGTCAGGTGGAATTCCTGCTGATGATGAAGAAGTAGAAATACTTGACTCACTCTCCTCGTCCATGTCCTGTCCCCTGGGCTCACTTGTATTAGGCGCGCGCCCCTGTTGCATTGTCAAGTTTATTTTTTCCAACCTTTCTGAGGCCCTCACTGGTTTAGGCCTATCCCCAGTCAAGTCCTCCATCAACCCCTCTAACTCTAGGTCTTGGTCTGACACCGGTTCTTCTTGTTCCTCCAGCCATTAACCTAACACAATATCCACTTCTAAAAAAATATAGTCCAAATTAATTAGACAAAAATAATCCCAGTGATCCTCAAACTGTCTTCTTCTTCTATTTCTACTCCGGAGCTTGAGGTTGCAGTGGATGTAGACCAATTTATTTAGCTTCAGCATTGTTAATCTATTTCTTGGTCTTGTGTGGATAAAGGAGAAGGTGCTCCAGTTTCTTTTACAATTGGAAGACGATGTTGTTTGACCAAGGACTTTAATAGCAATCATCCTTAGTGCATGAGCACTCTCTCCATAATTCAACCACCATTCAGCTGAAAAAAATAGAAATGATATTAGCGTCAATAAAATAATAATAAGTCCTTGAATAATATAGAAATGACATTATAAATTTACAATCAATACCAGGATTGGTCCGTGTGATAGCTCTCCGCGCAGTCGTCGTTCCAAAGCTTTCAGCACGTACATTGTATATATCAATCTAAAGACATTAACATATTAAAATAAATTGGAGAAATTACAATGTTATACTTTTTTCCTTAATTAGCCTACCTGATTAGTAGCCCAAATTGCTTCATCTATATTTGCTGCCAGTCTTTCAATTACATTTTTTAATCCCAAACGGATTTCATCAGATATACATCCATCCGAAAATTGTGGATTAAAAAAGTATCATGTAAAAGTATTAATGAATTTTAGTCAATAATAAATTAATATAGTGAGGCCAAATTGAATACAACAATTCAAATATTAAAGGAAATAACATTGACCTACCAGCAATGTGTAAATCATGTTTCAATTGTCATCCCCATCGATCGTCGATGATCTTCCAATATTTTTTGTAACATCTACAATCTGCTTGAATAGCCAGCTTTGATCTCTCCATGGCCTCATGTAAGAAGCCCGCTGTGGCTTATCATCGCCGTCAACCAATCGAATAACCTTTATTAGGGGATCAGAAATATTCAAAACACCCTTCACATGAGGCCAGAATTTGTTGGACTCAATTGTTTTACATACTTCTATTGTAATGGGACTTGGCCTCTTTCCCCATTTTGAATTCATGAACTCTTGTGATTTTATTAATTACAGAAGTCATTCTCTATACTTGTAAACACTTTTGATGGCAATAAAGTGGGTGACAAATCTAGTGATGCCAGGCCGCAGTAGTTCATGGTTGTCTGTATGTGTTTTCATCATGGAAACGAGTCTATATGACCGATAAAAAAAATTGGTGATCCGTTTTATATTACCAATCACTAGCTTTATGACTTTTCCTTTTGCAATATCTTCAACATTAAATCCAGGCAATGTGCTGCACATAAAGACCATAAAATCCTTGGCATTTGTTTCATAAGCATCATTCATGCAGCCTTCATGTTTGCAGCATTGTCTGTAACCACCTGAACTATACAATCTACCCCAATTTCTTCAATCACCTCATTCAATAATCTATTAATATATTTTGCATCTTGGATATAATCAGTTGCATCAACTGATTTGATAAACACCGTGCCCACAGATGAGTCAAGAGATGACGATGTGTGATGGTCGTCCACCCATTGCACATTAGTGTGGAACCTCTTTCCTTCCATGTCCATTTGAAAGTTTCCACCCAAGCCAGCAACTCATCATACTCTTTCTCAACACAGACATGCCCAATCTCATAAGGGGTGGGTGTCTTTGTACCTGGACCATGTTCTGCAGCTGCATCTAACATGGTGATGAAATAAGGAGAATATGCCTTGTTGGGTGGAATGCCTCCATCCAAAAAAAACTTCACAGTAGCTCTCACTAGATTATCTGTTGCTTTACCAAACTTGTCCTTTAGTGCTTTTGTGATGCCTGGCTGCTTTGATGTTGGTTTTCTATAAGCAAATGGGTCAATTGGCCCCACCACATCTGGCCTACGAGGTGCTTGTGTAAGAGGTCTTTCAACCTCCTCAATTTCTGGATCTTGACGGGGTTGTTTATGACTAAATGCCAGACGCAAACTCGCTCCCCCCGATTCGGATGAACCACCCTTGCTCATATTGGCTACCTCTAGCTGCTGCTTCATATTGCATTCTTCTCCTTTCTTCCTCCTCCTGAAATGACCTTACACTTTCTCTCCTAGCCCTTGTCATTTCCGGGTCTTCATCGTCATCATCAGAGGAACCAAATACCTCTTCTCTGCATGCTTTAAGTTCCTCGGTTCTTCTTCTTTCTTGTACTACTTTTTTTTTTGTGCAATTGCCTTAAGAGCCCCTGCATTTCAACTCTCACATTTGGTGGTACTTTCGGACATTTTATCACCTGTCCTGATACATGTGCCAAATGTTGTTTCAATCAGGTAATCCCCCCATTGAGAACATTTTCACAATAATTACTTTTTATTTTGCCTTTACTTCCTACTGCTTCTCCGTGACTCCATGCCGGATCTATGTCACGCACCATTGTTCCTATAAAATAAGAAATTCATATAATAGTAATACTCTAACAACAATTATAGATTTAATTAAATCATTTTCAAAGTCCTAAGACTTTGGTAGTTACAGTATCATAAATATTAAATACACTTGAATAATTATTTTTAGAAAAAACAGAAGAGTTAATAAAATCATTTTCAAAGTCCTAAATATATAAATCTATCATAAAAGTATGTAAATCAATCACTTATAAACCACACAATGATCATGAATCATTAAAAGAGCATATTTATGATGAAATCCCCAAAAAATGAGATATTATAATTCAAATATTAGTAAATCCAAAAATAAAATAAAAATCTAAATGATGTTTATGATAATGAGTAGATATATATCTATCATCTACACACTATTAATAAGCATTTGGTATCATAAATACTCTAACAATTAACAATAATTATTTTTAGAAAAAATAAAGATTTAATAAAATCATTTTCAAAATCCTAAATATATAGATCTAGCATAAAAGTATGTAGATCAATCATTTACACACCATATAATGATCATGAATCATTAAAAGAACATATTTATGATGAAATCCCCAAAAAATAATTTATTATAATTTAAATATTAGAAAATTAAAAAAATAAAATAATTAAAATAAAAATCTAAATCATGTTTATGACTATGAGTAGATGTAGATCTATCATCTACACACTATTAATAAGCCTTTGGTATCATAATTACCCTAACAAGTAACAATAATTATTTTTAGAAAAAATAAAGATTTAATAAAATTATTTTCAAAATTCTAAATATATAGATCTAGCATAAAAGTATGTAGATCAATCATTTACACACCATACAATAATCATGAATCATTAAAAGAACATATTTGTGATGAAATTTCAAAAAAATGATATATTTTTATTCAAATATTAAAAAATCCAAAAATAAAAAAATTGATTTTTTTTTTCGAAATCATGTGTATGAGTAGATCTAGCATGAAAGTATGTAGATCTAACTTAGTTCATAGTGAAGAACACAATACAAGTGACATTCTCATGATTTCCATGCTTCATCTAAAAATAAAAAAGTGCTGCTCTCTGCTTTAGATATCTGCAAGTTACAATAAAAAACTGAGGAACATGTAAGCACTGAAGTTGATTTCACTGTTAATTTGTAAAAATGCAACTTCTAAAAATCAATCACAACTCTTAAGTCAGCTTAGTAAAACTCAGAATCACAAATCACTACACAGAAAAATAATTATCATACTTCAGAATTCACACGCACACATGCACTGCTAAAATGCATTTCTTACAAGAGACACCACACATTTACAGATGATATTAGATTAGAATGGACTGTTATTTACACACTATGTATCAATGAGATAGGAGATTCGACAGCAGTTAAGAAAAGAACCTCATTTTAAAATAATCAGTTTGAATAGGGATTATAGTGATGAACTTGAAGACCCAATTCAAGAACCTGACGCCAACCATCTCTGCCTCTTTGTCCCACTCTTGTGAAAACCGTAGTTGTCAAATTTTCTAATGATGTCATTTCAATATGCCTCTAACATGAAATGATTTGGAAATTCGGCCATTTTGGAGGGTCTCTAGTTCCGTTCAGTAAAGACAAAGAAAACTAAAATTATAAAAAGGAAATGATCTTTAAAATTATACTTGAAATTGCCAGTTTCAAGTCCAATCATTTGATTAAGAGGGATGAAGATAACTTTTTATCCACTTTCCAAGCTAGATATTGGGCTTACAGCATAGAGTAACAAAGCAAAATAAAAAATTGTGAATATGTTCCTTAAGAACATGTTTTGGCTTATTTCAATAATTTAACGCTTCAGCTAAAACAGGCCAAGATTCTAGCAAAAAATTTATATGCATGTCCTGTTCATAAATCTTACCCAAACAAAAGGTTGCTGCCAAAATAGACAACTAAGGCGAATGTCCCTTTCTCTTTTACTCAAATGAGAAGATTCAAATAGCTCACAAAAAAGAGTTAAAACCCTGAAACTCATGGAAGTTACACATAGCGATTCAGAACAAAAAACAATAGGGTTCTCTGCCCATTTTCATCCAGAAAGGGCTAAAGCCATTGTTAGGCATTTTTCTTGCAATCAAGTAATGCTACACAAGGAAGACAAAGAAACCCTTTTAGAGAGGCGATTCTCAAGTGGAGAGTAGATGTCTACCACGAGGAAATATTAACCAAAGAAAATGGTATGGAGACGCAATATGGCCATGACCTAGACGACAATAACATCACAAGAAGCCTCAGAAAATGTGAAAGGAAAGCATCCAAAAGCACATACCTTCGACAAAGAAGATGTGGGAGGGGACCACAATTGGTACGAAGGAGAGGAAGAGGATGTTAGAGGGGGATCACAACGTCGGTGCCTCGGTGCAGACGACTTGGAGAATAAAACTTCAACTGTTGACAATGAAAGAGAAGACAAAAATACATTTTTTT
Source organism: Litsea cubeba (assembly GCA_012931725.1). Taxonomy (NCBI): domain Eukaryota; kingdom Viridiplantae; phylum Streptophyta; class Magnoliopsida; order Laurales; family Lauraceae; genus Litsea; species Litsea cubeba. Next base: position 8,518,936 of record CM022949.1, on the reverse strand, counting down.
TCTGCTTTGTATACACTGGAGGGTCCCCAGCGACTCTTAACGTTATAAAGCTAAGGTCGCTAGGGACGCTAGTTGAAAGTGCTAAAAAAAATACCATTTCGTGCAAAATGACTGATCTGGTGCCACGGATGTTAAAATGACTTTTTGAGCCCATTGGTCATCTAATCTTTTTTTTTTTTTTTGGTAAAATCCTCTCAAAAGTTTATACTTTTATTTTAGGGAAAACTACCGGATAAATCCCCATAGTGGCCCATGAGTAAGGAGACGACATGTTAGGAGTTTAGAGACGGAAGGGGTCTTTTGGGTGAGTTTCTTTGTTTTTTTTTTTTTTTGTCGTTTAGCGGTGTCGTCGATATCGACAATGTAGTTGTCGATATCGACAAATATGCGTAAACCCTTTATATATTGCCCCGTGTCTGCATTTCTTTGTCAGACCCTTTTCATCGTTTGCAACTTGTGTTCTGGTGATTTTCCTTCTCAAAAAACTTCTACATGGAATTAGCCAAAGTGGTTGTTGGATTCCATTAAAAGGTTTGGGCTTAGTTGATGGCGATTTTCGTTTTGATCTTGGTTAATGGCGATTTTCGTTTTAGGTTTTAGGGTTTGAAAAGGGGTTTCAACACCTTCATCTAAACCACTTTCAGGCCATTCAAAAACCCCTTCAAAAACCCCCCATTCCAAGCGTCGTTTGCATTTCCCCTTTGCAAAGAACACCCACCTATCTCCCAATCCGATCTCTGCCACGAAAGAAGCCCCACAAACAGACCACCCGGTTGAAGTCATTGGCCGGATTCTTGACTACCCAGATCGAAAAGAGAAGCCCTCTTCAGCTCTGCAGATATCCTCTGATGGGCGTATGGTTCGGGTGCGGACCGATATTGGGAATTGTGATTTCAACCTTAATGGGGCCCCTGTTTCGGAGGAGGAAGATCTTGATGGGTTAGGCTATCCTATAGCTGCTGCTGATTTGGTTCAGTTGTAGGGATAGTCCCCTGTTTCTGCTCAGCGTCCGGTTTGGCCTTTCTCATTGTAGTGGGTGCTCTTTTAGTCTCTGGTTTGATTTTTCCGTCAGCCTGCTTAGGGTAGTGGAGTTATCTGCCTTCCATGTTAGTAGATTTTTGGAAGAGCTTCTCAAGTGTTCAGCTTGCTGCAGCTTTTTGGCCTGTTTGGTTTAGTGCTAGCTGAGGATTTTAGGCCCAGTTTTAGTTGGGGTAGTGGCTTTGGAGCTGCTGTGCAAAGGATTGTAGTGAAGTCTTTCCAGCCTAGTCATCTAAGCTTCTTGTTGTAAGCTATGGATGGCTGCTGATGTAAATGGGTTCTTCAGCAAGGCTTGGAGATTGCATTCATTTTTTGGTGGAGTTGATAATGTAAATGGGTTGTTCCAAGCTTGACCAATGCGGTGCCTTTTTACTTGTATGGCTGCTGATGTAAATGGGCTGTTTGGTGATGTCAATGGGTTCCATGTAGATTTGAAGCATGTAAATGAGATCCATGTAGATTTGAACACTGCAAATTGAGCTTTTTATCTATTGTGTATTGTTACTTTTGTAAGTATTGGACGGCTATAATGAATGTTGGAATGTGAATGGTGTTAACACCTTTTTGAATATAAATGGAGAATGTTGTATTTAGTTATTCCATGGTGTTTGCTTTTTAGGACATTCCTAATGACCATAAATTGTGTTTAATATGTTGGATTCACACTATAAAACCATGCAAACCAGTCGATTAGCTATTAGATAAAGGGCTTTATTCTAGTGAGAACAGTTCTCACATAGTTACTGTGAGAACTTTTTATGGGACGCATTTATGGGTCCCATTTAGGGATGGGACCAGAGGGGATGGAAAGATCTATGTGAGATCACCCAAAGTATCAAGTTTGACCCTAATCTCATGCCTCTAATCCCTTCATCCATTGCTCGCGAGTTTAATGGCTTCATATTAAGCAAAAATTTAATCATCCATCCAACGGCCCAATCCATTTAGATGGGTGTCAAACCTCAGGATTAATAACTATCAAGGGAGGTCACTGTTTATGCACGGTTTGGATTGGTTTCTAAGTGGGCCCTACCAATAGTTCTCACGGAAGCATGGTGAGAACTAGTTCTCACTTGAATATTTCCCTTAGATAAAAGTTGTCACTATTGACAACTTTTATTTATTCCAAAAACTGCCAACTTACAACTTTTAATTCACCCCACTGATGAAATTTGTCGATATCGACAACCTAATGTTGTCGCTATCGACAACTTTTATCTCTTCCAGCAACTGCTAACTTACAACTTTTAATTAAACCCACTGATGAAACTAGTCGATATCGACAACGTAATGTGGTCGCTATCGACAACTTTTATCTCTTTAAACAACAGCTGACTTACAACTCTTAATTCAATTCACTGATAAAATAGTCGATATCGACAACTTAATGTTGTCGCTATAGACTATTTTTTTCTGTTCCTGCAGCAAGGGGGTTTCTTGCGGTTTTTGTATAACCGCCAAAATTGTCGATAGCGACAACATCGATAGACATCTAAAAAAAACCGAAAGGGGCCTCGTCTCTAAACTTTTACTGAATGAGTTTCTTACTCATGACTCACCACGAGGACTTTTCCCGATAAGTTTTCCCTTTATTTTATTAGAAGAAATATATAAATAAAAAAATCAGCTTTTCAGAGAAGAAGTCCGACACTTGGATACGAAGAAATCCCACTTCAGCTCTTCTTAACTCCCCGAGTTTCGTCTTCTCTCTCTTTTTTTTAGGGCAGAAAACTGAAAACCACATACACTCTCTCTCTCTCCAAAGTCCAAAAACTGAAATCGTCATCCATGTCGTCTCAGGTACTCTTTCTCTTCTTTCTACCTCTTTCGTCTCTCTCTCTCTGACTCTCATACAGAGGAGGTTTTGTTTTTTGTTTTTGGTTGTGCTTGCTTTGCTCCAGGTCGGCTTTTCCAGTTTTTAGGGCTTTCATACAGAGGAGGTTTTGTTTTTTTTTTTTTGTTTGTTTTTGGTTGTGTTTGCTTTGCTCCAGGTCGGTTTTTCCAGTTTTTAGGGCTTTGAGAACTTCACTTTTGTTTATCTTTGCGCGTGTGCTGCTTCGAGTGCGATTCTCTTAGCGCTATCTCGAGCGGATTTAAGGAAGGGATTTCGATTTGAAAAACAAGAAGAAGAAAGCTGTTGTTTTTGCGCTGTATCTTGACCCTCTCATCGTCACGTCATTATTGGTGACAGCTAATCCATAGATTGGAGGAATTCTTATTCCTCAATGAAAAAAAATTAGGCTCTTTTGAAGAATTTGAGTGCTCATACTTTCTTAAAAAAGAAGAAGAAGAGATTATTCTTTTCTTCTCTTCATGAATGCTTGTTATGCTACGATCTTGTCTCATTCTGGTTGGTGGAATAGGATAGCGAAAAATGCAATGGAGCTACGTAAAAAAAAAGAAAAGAAAAAAAGAAGCCTTTACATGGTTTTGTGAATGTGACTTGCCTTTCTTGTTTTCACCACGTTAGAATGATTTCAAGTTTTCTGAGACTGTCTTTAAAAATAAAAATAAAAATAAAAATAAATTGTCACTCAAAAATGGCAATCTGGTCTTAGAATCTCTTTGTTCTAGTGTCATTTTTCTAACAAGACCTTAGGGCACGTTTGCGTACACACCCTTTCCACGGAAAGAGGAAACTGCCACATCAGAAAATTCCAATTGATTTCATTTTCCAATTCGTATTTATAGTACATTTGAATGTTCTCTAGCAAATTGATTATCATTACAACGTATTGTCAGCAGCCCTATTTTAATATTGTTCACTACCATTTTCTGTTGCTGCAGTTATTGTAATCAATATCAAAACCCAAGAAAAAAGATATGTTGATGAGAATTATCTCCATGGATCCACTGCACAGCACAAAAAGATGCTTGTGAATGGAGGCGGAAATCATTATGATTAGCTTGTTGCTGAAAATATTCTATCTCCTAGTTGTTGTAGAGAATTGATAATTCTAATTTGTTTCAATTTCAGAAATATTCCATATCACATGTCATGTTTTTTTTTTCCTGCACTGTCTTAATGGTCCCTTTCATTGTCCATCGAATGCATTACATTCACTATCAGTTTATTGTACATGACCTGGTTTATTCATGAAGTTGCAATGATGTTTTATTCACTGTTATAATGTTCATGAATGTTAGAGGGTAATTTCTTTCCTTGTGGCTGATTTCCAGGTGGATAACCGAAATTCATCAGCAACTAAGCGTGCTCGTACTGATGGTATGCCCCCTTTATTTGAATGAGCACTGTTTGTTTATGTTACCTCCACATGTACCATCAACAAGGAATATTGTGTTCTCTTTTTTTGGGTGTCAATATGTCCATCACAGCAAATTGGAGTGGATGACCAAAACATTCATATTATCCAAAAAATTGATGGAAGTCCCTTGTTCTCTGTATGTGGATTTGCTGTTTTGATCTGAACTGACTGACCTATGTAACGTTATAAATAACTCAGTGTATAGTGTAAACTAAACTAAACCTTTAAACTAAGGAGGAGTTAGAGGTTCGAGCAACATCCATAAGATAGGAACTGGCTACCATGAGAGAGGGAGAGAGTCAGTTTTGATCAATGATCACTTTAAGGTGGTTTATGAAAGGATCTGCCACCACTGCTCAATTGTTTTTTTATTCATTAACAAGGTTTCAAAAATGCCAATATGATTACTCTGTTGGGTTGCTAGTTCAAGGAATGGGAAGATAAGTTAAGGGTCGATGAAGTAGTTAGGATGGACGTTAGACAAACATGAGAGAGAGAGTGGGAAGATAAGTTAAGGGTTGATATTATTTATTTTATAACTACTATATGATATTGACGTGAATTGTTGTCGACTATAGGGAGTCGTCGGGAAGATGATTGGACATGTCCCAGCTGTGGCAATGTCAATTTTTCATTCAGAACAACTTGCAATATGCGTAATTGTACCCAATCCAGGCCAGCTGATCATAACTCAGTAAGTTGTGTGCGGCTGCAATTCCATTGACTTGATTTTTCTCCTTAACATCTCCAAAATAGCTCACACATTTTGACATTTACAAGATGTATCTGTTTGCCCCTTGTCTATTTCTTTGTCTTCCACAAGTTCTGGAGAAAACAGCTTGCCTGGGAATTGCTCAGTGTGCTTTTCATAACTTCTACGTTGACATCCTTATATTCATGTGCTTGAATTATGGCTATGTTTAAGTTTCTGATGCGCTTATTTTCATTTAGAGATCTGGTTGTCATGTGGCCTGGAATTGTTGCTCAGACCACCAATTGTGATGGGGCAACTAACATGAAGGAGCTAGATGTTTGGATATGGTCTCTTTCTGTTCAAAGCTTAAGCTTATCATAACATCGATATCTGTCCTTAATCTCACTAAATAGCCTTATTACCTTGGTATTTGTCTTCTCTGTTTGAGTCTTCCAATATCAAAAGGAATGTTTAACACTGTTAATGGCTTATTCTTAATATTACAGGAGTTCTGTATTGGATTTTCTTTTTCTTTTTCATTTAATGTTTTATGGTAACTGTAATCTTTGTAGAAACCTGCTTTGAAGCCGTTGCAAGCCCCACCGAGTTATACTTTGTCAGCTGCTTATCCTGGCTCTGGTGCTCCCTCTTCAGTGTACTTTAGTGCACCCCCATATGGTTCTTCACTCTTTAATGGAACACCAATGCCTACATATGATCTCTCTTTCTCTGGAGGCTCAGGATACCATTATGATTATAACAGCCGCCTTTCTGTAGGAAGCCCTTACGGGGCACTTCATCTCTCTGCCCCATCACCTTATTCAAGTGGATCCATGCTGGGGACAGGTATTTTTGCCTCTCCTGCCACCATGATTGAAAAATTTAGTCTCCAATAAAAAAAAATTAATATACTGTTGTTATATTCGTATCCCTCTGTTTTTCCTTGATTAATCCATCATTTTTAAGATTTCCCCATTGCTGGCAAAAAAAATCCAGCGTTTTTAGGATAATTCCACTCATATCATTGTTTTGAAATTACAACTGGTTGATGTGTGAATTCAGGTGGGATGTATGGTACTCCTCTTTTGATGGATAGATATGGTTTGGCTTTGCCTATGGGCCATGCTGCCATGGTATGTTATTGCGGTTTTTTTTTTATTGATATATGCTTCCTTAATATGCATAAATTGTTTATAGAATTGAATTTATTTGTTGACTTGTCTTGAAGTCGATTAACTTGGGAGAGTACTCCTAGTATCTGCATTGCCCTCATTCTTTTTAGATAAAATTCCAAGAATTATAAGCTTATGCTATTCGATTGTGTTGTGAATTTATGGAGCACGATGTGCCTTTCAACCCTTTTTCTTTTTTTTTTGTTGAAAATGGTGCCTTTCAACACTTGACCAATTAAATTCTGTATTTCTTTTGACATGGAAGTGAAATTCATGACCAGCTGCAGGGTGCAAGGCCAGGAGCTTTTCCTGATGAGAACCCTCAGAAAAAGGCCGCAGGTATTTCTGAATTCTGCTGTGTATTACTATTAGCAATTGAAGCTTGAGCCACACCGCCAATTTATATGATTTATATGGTAACCTCAGTAACTTGTGCTTCTCTCCTTTTGGATTGACCTTATCCAGATGCTGGGCGTGACAATGACTGGACCTGCCCCGAATGTGGAAATGTGAACTTCTCATTTAGAACAGTTTGTAACATGAGGAAGTGTGGCACCCCTAAGCCTGGATCCCAGGTTTGAGCTACTTTATAATTCATATATTTATTTATATACTTATGGGGGGATGAAAATGCAACTGCTCTTCCATCATTAATATTTGTTGTTTTATGTTGAGACACAACTTTTGGTGGGTAGTTTCTCGGTGCTATGAAGCAATAGGGCCTCAGCTTTGGGCTGGATTTGGGCTCTAGTTTTGACCCGTGGGCTGTAGCTGGGCATCTCTGGACTGATTATTATTAAATGGGCCTGGTCCATTAGTGCTTAATGGCACTTCCCAGAATATTTAACACTAGGGTTTCTGGACTTTGTGGGCCATGTCTGGGCCTGACCTTCAGCCTTTCCAGGTTCAGGCCTACATGTTACTCGCGCGATAGCTAAATGGGCAGGCTTGGATAAGCTTTGGTCCGGCCTATCCAGCCCATGAGGACCTCTAATAATTTCCTTCCCTCTTAGGCTCTTTGCTTTGTTTTGGTTTTTTAGTGTCCTTGCCTCTCTGGGAAGCATTTCCTGCGCCCCTGCCTGTTACCTTGTTTTGTATTTTTAAGTTGTTATTATTGAATATCAGTTACCTTTTAAAAAGGGGTGAAACCTGAAAAGACTACTAAACTTTAGTATTTTGATTGAGGAGTTACACCCCTCAAGTCCACTACTGTTGGAAAGGAAGTTCGTTCACAACATAAATTTAATATTTTGATAAATGATATGCAGAGAAATTGTATGGAGTGGTGGTAAAGGAAGGGACTTTTACAAAAAAAAAAAAAAAAAAAAGCTTAAATTTTAATTAAACGACTTTATGAAGAAAAACTATAAAATGGCTACAGAGTTGTTCGTGCATTTTTTTTTTAATGAAATTACATATCGTCAACCTGCAATTCATCTTCTTCAATTTTTCTCTCTTACAACTCTCTTAGATTCATCTCTTTTTGAGTTCTCAATCCAACAACTCCAATTAGAACTTGTATATGAAATTTTTTAAAAAGATATATGAAGTAATCATCCTCACCTATATCAAATTTCCAGCTTTTTTCCAAGGGTCTTACCATCATGTCAATGGATACCAATATTTGAGCAACTAAGAAGGCTAAAAACGAATCGAGTTCAACGAATGAATGAAAGGATGAAATCAAGATCTAAAAGGCAATAGGAAGTCCTTGGTAGAGTTAAATAGAGATGAGAAGTTTTTGGTAGAGTTAAATAGAAATGGATAGTGAAGAGAATGCCATGGCCAAGCAAGTAGTTTTCATGATTCAAGTTCCCAAACATGGCCTTTTGCTGGTCTATAAAGCCATTCGATCCAATCACTTGCTTTAAGCCATTTTGGAATCTTAGATTGAAAAACCAAGACAAGATGGGTCTAAGTAGGGGCGGAACAAGGGAGGGGCTGGCAGAGGCCATGGCCCCCCCCCTTAAATTGCAAAAGACCCCTAAACTTTATAGAAAAATTTTAATTTTTTTTTACATTGGCCCCTCCAAGAAATTCATTTTCCTATCCCCTCCCCCGGTTTTTTTCTGGTTCCGCCACTGGGTCTAAGAGGGTTGCTTGAAAGAGTTTTAAGGAGAAAGAGTAGGATGAAAGAAATAAGTTTTGATGGAAGGGGTTGGAGCAAGATTAGTGAAAGGAAGAGAAAGGTGAAGGGTTTAGAGGAGAGGATCATCGGCTTCTTCAATCACTAGATGAAAGAAGATGAACCAAAAGAGTTTTTCGCTACAGAGGTTGACGATATCGTCTACTGGGATAATTTCGTAAAAAAAAACTGCACGAACAACTTTTCCGTCATTTTATGGTTTTTCTTCATAGAGCTATTTAATTACAGTTTAAGCTTAATTTTTTCGTAAAAATCCCTAAAAAAAAACCCTCAACCAGAATTCATAAAAGTAAAATTTTCTTAACTAAATATTTGGTACGACTTAACCTATGGATATAGTCTTGGTGACTTTCTGTGTTTTCATGTTTTTGGTCACAAGTTTTTCCCACCTTGGTCACTTTTTTGCATGCTTGTTAGTTTGGAGTCTTGTGTTCATTGTGTTTTGATATGATACATTTCCTGCATTCTATTTGTTTCTTATGGAAATGTTTTCTTAAATTTTGATTGCAGACCTCAAGATCTGAGAACTCGAAAGGCTCCAGTAAGTGCCTTTTTAATCTTTTCTTTTTTTGTTGTTGGAAGTAGTCACACATCCACCCCCACACACTCATCCATGTCCCTCACCATCAGCTCTACAGCCAGGGATTGATCCTTGGTTGTTTCTGTGGAAGGGACGTGCCTCACCAGTTGAGCTACCAGTAAGTGCCTTTCTTGGAAGCTGTCATCTAGTTAGTTCTATTTCTTATTCTTGTTATTATTTCCATTTGTTTTGGGCCGAATAGGGCTTCTAGTATATCCCTCTTGTACTATGATGCCTTTCTTTTCAATTAAAGTTACCATTAAAAAAAAATAAAATCTTGATTATCATTTCCTTATGTATCTTGCAGAATCGAAGATGCCGGAAGGCAGCTGGAAGTGTGAAAAGTGCAATAATATAAACTATCCATTCAGGACCAAATGCAACAGGCAAAACTGTGGCGCGGAGAAACCATCTGAATCAAAGAATTCTGCAGGGATGGCATCTGATGAGGATGATAAGGTGTGTCTTGAAATATTATATCTTATAAATTCATTTATTTCCTTAATGAAATTTACAGTTCCTTCTACTTGTATACATGAAAACCTCGACAAATATATGAAGCTACACGTTTGCCTTAGTTTTGTCTTTCAAGATTTCAATTTTTCAAGCTTTGTGACGAAATTTTTTTTTTTTTTTTGTGTATTTTCTGGTTCATTTGTTGATTTATCACCGTTGTCTACTGTTCCAGTGAGTACTAGAACACATTTGAGGGTTGAGAAGGTCCAGAGTCGTCGTCAGCATTCGTCGCATAAGGGTGTCTGAAAGTCAGTCGTGTGTCATCGTCTTGCAGCTGTTGTCGAGTTACTGTGCCTTCTCTTGGTCCTTTTTATCTTGTCATATTAGCAGCAACCTTCTTTACTGGTTTGCTACTGGAGTTTCCAGCACTATTTCTGTATGGATAGTTTTGTCTGTTCATGTGTTTTCTAGTCCAGTTCGACAACATTTAACAGGCTGGTTCTTTTGGGTTGCTTTAGGAAGAACTTCTGTGCTCTTAAATCTTGTCTATTTTAATAGGTATGCTACGAGATCATAGCACATGAGTTTTCCTGGCTATGGTTATGAGTATGACATAGGGTGATCTAATCTCCTAACTTGCAGCACTTATCTGGTTTTCATTTGGCTAGAGTTTCCATAGTATATTCTGCAACCTTGAGGTTGTGGGTTCTAAGTTATGTTACTGATAAAAAAAGGTGCAAATGCGTTGATTATTCTAGTTGAGGATTTTCAGAAGTTAGAGAGTTTGCCCTGTTCTCAGGTGTTGAACTTGTCAAGAATCGAAATGTTTCTGGTTTGATGTTTTATGTGGCTGCAAAATGCTCTTTGCAGTTGGTCTTTGTTTATTTGTTTAATTATTATTTTATTTTTTATTTTTTATATGACCAGAGGATGCCGGGTTTCTTTTTGGTGCAAGTTCTCCATTTTAGCATATCTTAGGGCTTGTTTGGCTAATAATTACTGAATTCCTTGTAAGCGTTTTATTCGGGTGCAAGGTGTTAGCATTTTGTTTCGTGCGGACTTTTCTGTGGGTCCCATCTAGGGACAGAGGGGGGGGGGGGGGGGGGGGGGGGGGGGTTTGGAAAGATTTGGATGGGCCCTATCTACACCAAATTTTTGACCCATCCAACCATCCTATCATCTTCATCTGGGCCCCACAAGTTTAATGTATTTACTACACATTCGGATTTGTGCACTGTTGATCTGTAGGCCCAATCCATTCGAATGGGTGTAAAACCCATGGGACCCATGTAATATGGAGGGGTCCCGGTTTTTGATCCACTTGGATGGACCAAACAGTGGCCCCACACTACTTCCCATGGAACGATCTATGCAAAGTAGTTCACACCTGATAATTTCCGTTCCTTGTAATTCGAACGTTAGAAGGCTCTTTTGGAAGGGTTGAAGAGTGGAGATCTACTTAAGACCATACAATTCCTAGAATCCAACTTCGAAAGATGAAGGGTGGTTAATCATCCCTATCAAAGGGTGTAAGTTCTGACGGTCCCTTATATATGTCCTCTCTTGATCCTTCAATCTTACACCCACACCCTTTGGTGAGGCCGCTCTTTGTATAATTGAGTTCATGAAAAGTGAATTCCTAAAGATCATCAAAACGTCACCTTTTAAGCCTTTTTTTGTCTGTCTGTCTTGTGTGCACTCTGAAATAATGATTGTTTGAAATATGGAGGTGTGGAGTGGGGTCCACATGGCAACCGCCTTAAGGGCACGTTTGTGTAGCATTTGCAAAAAACTGGTTTCGTGGGTTTTTTTTTTTTTTTTTTTAATTTTTAATTTCCTTTTTCTTTTTTTAAATTAGTAATAGTAATTTTTATCAAAAAAGGAAAGTTTCAACAAGAGAAGCTCCACAAGAGCGTCTGCCAGTATAAGAGATATATACAGGAAATTGACCACACCTTACATAATAGGAGCACTTAGATTACATGATCGATCAACCCTTGCTTCGCCAGGCAATCCGCCATGTTGTTGGTTGACCTACTAATATGCTTAAAAGGCACCCGAGACAATGATGCTAGATGACAAATTTCATTAAAGTAGAACTGCATCTTCCATGATCTGCTAGAGGAATTCACCCATGAAATGGCATTAGAGGAACCACTCTTCACTATGAGACAGTCCTAATATGTGGTGCAGAATATGTGAAGAGCTTCTTGAATAGCCAAGACTTTTGCTTCGTTGGAGTCTTTAATTCCAACATGCTTTGAGAAAATATGCAATACATCTTCTTTGTGATTTCTTAATACACCATCAATGCCTCTGCTAACCTGGTTTACCCTGTGCCATCCACATAAAACTTTAGGACTCCTATCGGCTAACTCCGCAAATCTTTCCTTCTCTGTTTTGAGACACCTACCAATAAAGGAGCACCCGAATTTTGCTGAACATTATCTATCTTGAGATTTGCAAATTCCTTACCCATTTCGCAATTATCAAAGTCATTGTTGAGACAATGCCTTCCCATGTTGATTCTTTTCTAATAGCATTTCTCCTATTTCTCACTTATCATATATAGACCAAATAATGGAGTAGGGAATAAGTCTCCATAAAATCACACTGCATCCAACCATAGGTGACCCCCTCCAAGCCTTAACAAGGCCGGATAGTGAACCTAGAAAACACCATGCCACACCACATAAATTGAGGAAGTGCCCCCCCCCAATAGATGATGTAAAGATGGTCTATCGACTCCCTCTCTCTCCTACAAAGGCAGCACGTATCTGTTATAGAATCCCTCATCAACCCCCTCCTCAAAATGTTTGCTGTCTATCTTTTCTGCCACCGCCAACTAATAAAAGCCTCCACTATAGGAGGAGCAAGACCCAACCAAACTTAGGCACATGAATACTGCACCTCACTGACTTGATCCAACTCCCTGGAGAAGGACTTTCAGGAGAAAACTCCTGAAGAGGCTGGCTTCCAAATACATGAGTCTGACATCCTTGCATAAGAAAGTTTTAGTAAGAAGATGTTGCAATGACTCGAACTCTACCATCTCTGACTAACGAGGAACTCTCCTAAGACTCACTTCCCAAGATATTATCCCCATCCCACACTAGACATTTTTTGACTGAAGACTCTTTATTAGAAACCACCCAAAACACTCTAGGAAAAGAATGGCATAATGGACCGACCCCCCACCTAATCATCAAGCCAGAAATGAACATTCCCCCCCAACCCGCGCGCGTGCGCGCAAACACATTTTTTGATACAATAACCCTCCTCCAAAAACACATCTTTTTCTTCCCCATACCTCCACCAGCATTTAGCTACTAAAGCCTAATTTTTAAGCACTAAGTCTCCTAACCCTAAACATCCCGCAGCTTTCGGTTTAATCACCTCGCTCCATTTCATCAAATGATCTTCCTCCATAACCTTTCCCATAAGAAAATTTTCCTTGTGAGATCCAACTTCTTAATTACTACCTCCAGCATTCTGTATATACTGGAAGACTTGATAAAGATGATTTGATTAGAGTAATCGTACCCCAAAATTTTATTTTCCTTTGGAAATGCTTTTACATGAAATTGCAGAATACTTAGTTCATTTTCCCGCTTTTCTTTGGGGAAAAGCAGATGTCGAAAATTTTCGCTCTGGAACAGTGGCCAGCTTTTTCTCTCCTTTTCCTCGGAAACATGATTGTACATTCATGCCCAAAATGTTTGGTAAAGGGACCTGTATAGAATGCAACTTGCGCAAAATTCTTTGTTTTGGTGATGTGACGAATTTTACTGTTTTAGTTACAATCTAGTGAGTAGTGACTATCTTGCCTATTAGTTAGGTACTGATTAATTATCTTCTTAAATTAGGTTTCTTTATATGCTAAGCCTTGGGACTCTTTATTTAAGACACAATTACAGTATCTTAGTGGCTAAGGTATATAATGAAGGACTTGATGACTGTATATTATTTTTTAAAGCGCTTGAAGGACATAGTAAATATGCCTTGTAGGCCAATTGGCTAGGGGATGTTTTGGGAGACCTTATGAATTATTGATGGGAGTTTCTATGTGAAGACTTCTTTATACATATTCTGTGGGAAGATTGGAAAGGGCCAGAGAAGGCGAAAGAGGGTTTGTATTTCGGTTTTGAATGTGTTTTATTCTAATGAGAAAACATATATGAAAAGAATGCAGAATCAAATAAGCTTCTTTAAAAGAGATCCAATCCTCTTAATTTCCTAACCCATAACTCCCAAGACAAAAAAAGGAGGAACTGGGTGCTTTCCAGCGGCACTTGAAAAGATAAAGCTCATATACACCATTCAAACCACAAAAGAACACAAATATTCAGAAGGAAAGATCAAAAGGAGAGAGATGAGAAAATGAAGAGAAGGTGTTGATGAGTCCAAGTTGACTTCGACTCGGCCTGAGTTTTAAAACATTGTGTTCTTTGCATTGGATAATTTAAAATAAAAGCAACATTTAACCTGAAAACCCAAATACAGGAATCCAAATCTCATGTATGTCCTTTGTACTGTATGTATGTAATTGGCATCTGCTGGTTTGGGTGTTTTTATAAACATGGATTCCAGAATGTGATTATCCTATGTGCTGCTGCTCCACTAACCTAGCTCAGACCCCTTGGGAAGGGAACTAGGGTTTCCACAACCAATGAAACGAGGGCCCACAGGGTTCTTTCAACTCTCTGAGTGGACCGATGGGTTTGCACAATTCATTCTCCAAATAGGGTCCTATTCCCTTTTTGGTTGAATCTTGTTTTTAGCCAGTTGTTTAAGTAGGACTCTGCTTTATTATTTGTGTTTTTTTAGGACTTCCCATTTCTTGATATTTATTGGTTGTCTAGGATTTTTATTTATATGTTTTTTTAAGTCATTATTTTTTGTTGATTTATTTTTATTAAAGGGTATTTAAATTATTTTTCAAAATGAAAAATCTTATTTGGGAGATTTGCATCCCTTTGCTTGAAAGTGATTGTAGGGTTGTGACTCGCGGTCCTACTTTTGTATTAATTTCCATCACAATTCCCATATGATCTAGCCTAAGGTGGACTCAATGTTTTTTGAATCTGCTCCTAGTTGAGCACATTGTCTATCTCATTGATAGTCTAATTTGGAGTGCCTCTTTGTTGACTGAAGATCTGATCAACTGGCACTGTGATCAACCGTTGCTTGTGTTTACTTGTAATCAATATTTGTCATCTTTTGGTGGCTTATTTTCTCACATCAGGTTGCCTAGTTGACTCTATCCTTTTATTTATTGTACAAATTTTAGATTTAATGGCAGTTATGTAAATTCGTGCTTGAGAAATTGATGATGATTGGTTAGAAAAGCAAAGAGTTGTAGAGGACTGTTTGATTAATCTTGTTATCCCTTTCAAAATCAGGGAGCGTGGATTAGAATTCGCAAGTGAAATTTCTTAAGAGTGGTGCTATAGGCACCACACTTTCTGCTCTTCCCACCGCGAAAAAAAAAAAAAAAAACTTTTCCTAAACTACCCCTCCCCCTTTTTTCCCTCCTCCTCCTTCTCCCTCCTCCTCCTCCTCCCTCAACCCTCCCTTCCTCTCCCAGCCTCCACCCTTCCTCTCCCAGCCTCCCCCCTCAACCCCCCCCCCCCCCCAGTCGCCGGCTGGCCTCCCTCCCCCTCCCTCTTTCTTCCTCTCTCCCTCTTCTTTCCCTCTCTCCCTCTTCTTTCCCTCTTCTCCCTCTCTCCCTCCCTCTCCTTCCCTCCCCTACTCTTCTTCTCCCTCCCCCTCCCCTCCCCCCAGTCGCCGGCGGGGAGGGATCCCCGGCCGGCTGGCCTCCCTCTCCCTCTCCCTCTTTCTTCCTCTCTCCCTCTTCTTTCCCTCTTCTTCCTCTCTCCCTCCCTCTCCTTCCCTCCCCTACTTTCTTCTCCCTCCCCCTCCCCCTCCCCCTCCCAGTCGCCGGCCGGGGGGGGGGGGGGGAGATCGGGCTGCAGCAGCAGGCGCTGGGCGGCCTGCTGCAGCTCGATCTCCCCCCCCCCTGCCGGCGACTGGGAGGGGGAGGGGGAGGGGGAGGGAGAAGAAAGTAGGGGAGGGAAGGAGAGGGAGGGAGAGAGGAAGAAGAGGGAAAGAAGAGGGAGAGAGGAAGAAAGAGGGAGAGAGGGGGAGGGAGGCCAGCCGGCTGGGGGCTTCCGCCGCCGGCTGCCGGCCGATCTCCCTCCCCGCCGGCGACTGGGAGGGGGAGGGGGAGGGGGAGGGGAGGGGGATGAGGGTGGAGGCTGGGAGAGGGAGGAAGGAGGGAGGAGGAGGGAGGAGGAGGAAGGGAAGAGAGGGAGGAAGGGTAGTTTAGGAAAAAAATTTTTTTTGTCTTGTAGTGCGGTGCCAATAGCAGAAAGTGTGGTGCCAATAGCACCACTCATTTCTTAATCCTTATCATTTCAATGTCCCCGTAATAATAATTATTGCTATTGTTGTTGTTCCCCACGTATGCAAACACCAAGAAAATAGAAGCTACAGGATCAAGTTCCAGTTTACGTTGATTTTCTGAGCCCAAGTGCTACATACATCCATAAATGGCTAGGAATTGAATTCTGACAAATTCTAAGAAATGTACCTCTAAAAGTTAGCGAAAATGGAAGGAAAAAAAGAGGCGAGTATACATAGATGGCGATCAAATAATCTCTCCTTTAATGGAAAATGAATTAAGGGGAGATTATTTGATAGCCATTTGTGTATATTCATCTTTATTTTATATATCTGTGTATACGCCAATCTACTTGAAATGCCTCCTGATCTGCAGGAAAATGAAGTTGGCTTATTAGCTATTACCACAGGAACAACCTGATCAAAGGCTAAGATGCCACCTACAGTTTTTGAGCCAAACGAAGGGCTTTTGTACACATTTCTTGGATTTAGAATGCCTGCACAGGTTGCATGCGGACCACCATCCACCATCGTCAAGGATGAATAGTAGCACTTTTAACATTTACATGCTGTTGAGGAAAAAAAGGGTATTGCTTATATTGGGATGACTCATCTGACCTTGCACTGGTCCAGATCAATCTGTAGAACAATCGCATTATCCTCGTCGTCATCAGCATTATCACCGTAGCTTTATTCATTATGGTCGGCTTTGTACCATTGTCTCCTGAAATCGGCGGCATGTGAGGAACAATATAATGTGAAAGTCCCATGCAAGATTAACGGAAAAATAAAAAGGTGGTGCAA
This sequence comes from Litsea cubeba, assembly GCA_012931725.1. Classification (NCBI taxonomy): domain Eukaryota; kingdom Viridiplantae; phylum Streptophyta; class Magnoliopsida; order Laurales; family Lauraceae; genus Litsea; species Litsea cubeba. The sequence continues at coordinate 8,502,378 of CM022949.1, read as the reverse complement.
GGCTGCCAGAACCAACTTGGGCCAGTCACCAGTGTACCTGATGCAAAGCATTAAGACAGATAATTCATGGTTCCTTGTGAATATGATAAGATTACTCATGTAACTGGTTTCCACTTGTAATTAATAAATTGTTACACTAGAGCATGGTTTCACTCGAGATCCAAAGTGAAATTGAATGAAACTTACCAAGTCTGATCTTACATTGTTTTGTTCCAAATATTTCTGACTCAACAGGTAATGTTGTTCTTCGTTTTTTTTTTAAATTTATTAATTATGAATTTCATTTTAGAGCAAGGCTCCCCTAAGCTCAAGCTTAGGATAAGGTAAGTTCAAGTGTGTGGTGGGGCCCACTTGGAGACCCACATTTTGGGGGGGGGGGGAATTTCAAGGACTCCCTAGGATCTTCATCTTTGCAAAAAATCAGCCCCAACCGTAATTTCTATCATCTCCGTATGGGCCAAAGAGTTTAATGGTCAACAATCCATTCGGATTGATATTTAGTCAATCCAACGGTCCAGTAAATTTGGATCTTAACGAAAGTTGGTGGACATATGTAATTTAAGGGGGTCATGTGTTTGGTCCATTTAGATGGACTAAAGGTGGGCTCCACAAGTACGAGCTTATGAGATTTTTTTCTAAGTTCAAGCTCTTAGGGGAGCCTTGCTCTTCATTTTATAGTCAACAAGGTGATGAAGGAATGATAAACATAAAAGCATTGTCCTGCGGCTGAGCTGAACACTGCCTCTGGGTCTGGGGAATAAATGCCTTCTGCCTAGGCTAGGCTGGCTCTGCACTGACTACTACGGGAGAAATTCTTCTCACACAGACTCCACAGTCCACACCACCTATCATTGCAAAAACCTTTCGAAACTATGAATAGATCTGGCAGTTTTTCTTATAAATCCTCAAAACCCATTGTTACCTATTACACATCGACCCAGTGGAAGATCAGCAAATCAACCAACCCCAAACCCCTTGAACCTTGAATCCTAAAACCATGAACTCAAAATATTTGTGCAGCAGCCACTTTTTGGCTGAAAAACTGAAAAAAAGTTTACCCCGGTGCAGCAAAAATTATTCACACGTACTAGTGTGGCAGCTTTTCTCCGAAAAAGGAAGTGCAAAAATGATCTGACACTGACAGATTGGAGAGAGTGGGAAGGGGGACTCAGAAAAATTATTTTTCTTTTACACTATGTTTGGGAAATGGGGAGGGGAGGGGAAATTTAAGGGGGAAGAAAAATAAAGGGGACAGGAAGGGAGGGAAAATTAATTTTTCCTCATCTTGTTTGGATAGGGAGGTAAAGTAGGGAGGGAAGGAAAAATGGATTAGAAAGATAGTGTAAAAAAGGACATTTTAGTAATTTACACACAGATACCCTTCTTTGCCTCTCATTTTCCCCTTGGTTTTGAGGGAAAATTTTTTGAGTGGGCCTCACATATTTTTTCCTCCCACTTTCCCTCCTCCCTTTCCAAACACCCTCATTTTTTATTTTTTTCTTTACCTCATTTCCCCTCCTTTTAAAACATAGTATCGGCGGAAGAGTACCGAGAAATGTGACTTAAATTTGAAGCTCAAAATCTTAACTTGTACCTATAAACTCGTACCCTGAGCCCTATGCTCATGACCGTATCCTATTAAAGCTCATCATTCTGATCTACACAAGTTCAAGCAAGGATACGAGTATGCCTAAAGTTTGCTTCTCATATGATCATTGACTTAAAAGATCCAGCCTTTATAGCTATATTATATATATTAATATATATATATATATAAAATGGGAGGAGCTCCCCTAAGCTGAAGCTTAGGGGAGCTTTCAGCTGAAGTGTGAGGGCAGCTCGTGTGGGAGTGAGATATGGTTTGAGTCATCGAAATTTCACTAGCCCGCTAATTTTTCAGTTTCCCCCTTCTTACACTCAAGTTGACCTAATCAGCGCCTCTCTCTCTTTGCAAGGCGATTCCAAACTCTCTCTCTAGCTCGCTGCAGGTTCTTCACCGGACGGCTCCCTCTCTCTCTCTCGTCTCTCTCTCGCGGACGGCTCCCTCTCTGTCTCGTCTCCCTCTCCCGGACGGATTTCTTGTTCTCGTCTCTCTCCCGGACGGAGATCAGAAGCGGACGAGCCCTGCGTCTCTCTCTCTGCGATCTCTCTCTCCCTCCCTCCCTCCCATCCATCTCGCTGCTGTCTCACTGAGTTCAAAAGAGAAATACTGCCGGATCTCCATCGAGGGAGCCTCTCTCGCTGCATCTCTGAGCCCTGCGTCTCTCTCTCCCTCCCTCCCATCTGGACTCACTGCGCCTGTGATCTGATTGTATGTTTTTTTTTTATCTGTTTTTAGACCTTGTCAGTTACTCTTCTTCTTGTTTGGATGTGTTGAAATTGTTTGATACCAAATGCTGTAACCATTTTGAGTTTTGTCCGGGGTTGGAAGACATGGCATAACATTCTATTCTCCCTCCAAGGCACTGATCTATTCTTTGGTACCTGCCTTCTCTGATCTGTATTCATGGACAAAGAGTAGTCAAGACACCAAAATAGACATAGAGAAAGAATGGAGAAGGACTCATATGCTTTAATTAAACAAAAAAAATTGCTGATTTTTTTATGGGTAAAATTAAAAGGATCTAACATTCTTGTAGCCAATTTCTAATATGCTAATTGAGTATTTCTCATAATAGATAGCAGTCCATTCTCAATGATCAAATTTGAAGCACATAACTGTACTCATCTTCAAAATAGTATACACAAGAAGACACTGTCTTTATCCGTATCTATACTGGTATTGATTTGGGTAAAAGAAATCACAGAACCAGTACCCCACAATGTCATTACATGAAACAAACATGCCCTCAAGACCCATTTGTTTGTTTGGTATTTTATATCTGAATTCCCATAAACATTGTAACGTTGAAAAATAGAGAGCCTTGAATTTCACAAGAATCTAAGGTTATCCCCACTTAGGATAAATTTCTCCATGAATTACTACCCAATTTCCTATTCCCATCCCTGTGCCCATTTAATTGAATTTATTTTGTGAATAATAGATCAAAAGTAATGAAATACTTCTGCCAGTGTGATATCAGTCATACTTCTGCCTTTCGTTTGGTCTGTTATTCATGGCCAATTTTAATTATTTGTCTCCAGATTGGATAGGTATATGACCTCCTCCTCAGCTGTTGCGGTTGTCCACTATCCGGTTGTTGATGAAAACATGACACCAAAGTTGGGCATGCATTTTGATGATTTAGATGAGGCATATAAATTTTACAATGGTTATGGAAAGCTTGCTGGATTCAGTGTAAGAAAAGAATCTACTAATAGAGGCAAAGATGGGGAGGTTGTATGGAATCGATTTGTCTGTTTAAAGCAAGGTAAAATGGATGATAAACACTTGATAGATAAGGAAGTTGTACAAAGACGTCGAATGGAAACTAGATTCGATTGTAAGGCACAATTGCAAGTGAAAATAGATAAGTCAGGTGGTTATGTGGTATCCAAGTTTGTTCCTCAACACTCTCATGCCCCCGCTACTCCTAGCAAGAGATTTATGTTGAGGTCGCATCGTGAAGTGCCATAATCAAAGCGACAAATTATAAATACATATGATGCAGCAAATGTGCGAAGCAAACAACAAATGCAAGTGTTTGCATCGCAATCTGGAGGACTTGATAAAATTGGATTTACAGATACGGATGCCAAGAATCATCGTAGGGATGAAAAGGAAAAGAAAAGGGGGCTAGATGGGCAATTGTTATTTCAACTTTTTGAAAACCGCAAAGAGATAGGAAATGGTTTCACATATACCATTGAACGGGATGCACAGAAAAAGATAACATATATTTTTTGGGCAAACGGAGCATTTCGTTCGGCTTACAAAGTGTTCGGTGATGTGGTGACATTTGGTACAACCTATAAGACAAATTGTTATGAACTTATTTTTGCTGCATTTGTAGGTTGCAATCACCATGGGCAAACGACTTTATTTGGATGTGAGTTTCTTCTCAATGAAAAAACGGAGTCATTTGAGTGGTTGTTTAACACGTGGCTTGAAGCAATGTCATTTAATCCACCAAAGGGAATCATAACAGATCAAGATCTGGCAATGACAAAGCTGTAAAGAATGTCATGCCAAACACAGTTCATCGATATTGCCTATGGCACATTTTGGATAAGTTGCCTACGAATCTTGTAGGGGCTCTTATTCACAATGAGGGTTTAATAGATGAGATTAAAAAATGTGTTCATAACTCTGACACTTCTTGTCAGTGTGAGAGTAAATGGAATCAGATCATAACAAAAAATAAGCTTGTGGAGAATGATTGGTTGGCAGAAATATTTAAGATTCGTGATATGTGGGTTCCGGCATATTTAAGGCAAAATTTCTTTCGTGGCACGTCTACCACTCAAAGAAGTGAGAGTATGAATGCATTTGTGAAGCAGTATGTAGAGTTCAAGAATTCTTTGCTTGATTTCATAATGCTTTTTGATGCCTGGGTTGAACGTTTAAGATATCTTGAAAAGAAAGAGGATTTTGAGAATAGCAATGGGAGGCCTAAAATGAAGACACGTTCACCAATGGAAAAGCAGATGGCCGAAGTATACACAAAAAACATATTTTATAAGTTTCAAAATGAGTTATTCATGACCATGTCACTTGGCGAAAAGCATGTATACGAGAATGATATGAGCTGTAAATTTGTTGTGAGAAATTACTTTGATGAAAATCAAATTGAAAGAGATGTTTCATGGAAAAAGGAAGAGTTGCATGCATATTGTTCCTGTTACAAGTTCGAATTTGAAGGCATCCCTTGTTGTCATGTATTGACTGTCTTGAAGCATTTATCTATATTGTTTCTACCCGAGCGTTACATTATGAAGCGATGGACGAAGGGTGTTACAAAAGATGCTTTTGTAGACGTTCTTGAATCGGGTGAATCTGTCGGTGTTAACCAATGCTTGGCTCGACATAGTCATTTGTCATGTATGTTTGCAGGGCTTATTGACAGAGCTAGTAATTCCAGAGAAGGTTTCGACATTTTAGTCAGTGGTCATGCGGAATTGGAAATGAAGTTAAGTCAGGTTACGTTAAACAATCCAGAAGATACAAGCATTGCTAAAGGGAAAGGACTTGTGGACAGTAATGTGATTGAATATCATGAGCCGTCGCATGTTGTGACGAAAGGACGCGCGAAGAGACTTAAATCGTCAAAGGAAAAGGCAACAAAAGGCCGTCTTTGTAAGGGCTGCAACAAGCGCGGTGTATCACATGACAAGCGAAATAGTCCGGTGTTGTTGAACAGGTAAACAATTTAATGTTGTCTTTTTATACCCCATGTTCGTATAAAACTATTATTGATAACAAAATATTTCAGGTTAGTTGATGCTGATCCAACCCAGTCACTTGATTCTAACTGTGGAGTTGTATCTTCTTATGTAATGAAACAATGAGAAATGATCAGTGATACTTAAATATCCACAATTGGTGGTTGTGTAAGACTTTTGAAGTGCTTCTTATCGTTTTATGCAAGTATAGTAAATATAATGGTTGCTTGTCACTTCTCTGAGTACATGTTATGCCCATGGCCATGTTGCAAGTTCTGATTAGTTTAACAAACCTTAGAATCTTCTTATCAATTGCAGTTATACCATACATGTGTTGCAATATATTTTAGGTTTCAAGGGAACTGATTGTGGAAAGTTACTACAGAAACTTTACTACCCTGTTGCATTGAATGACAGTAGCAGGTTTTTGAAGGATGGAAGCAATTCTGAAGAGACATTTTAGATCTGTATGAACAGCTAAACTATACATCTCATCTCCGGTAGTTTACATAAGAGCAAACAAGATGGCGTATATTTTGGCTAAAAACAGGGATTTGATAACACTCATATGATCATTGCATAATCCTTTATTTTGTAATTTTTTTTCCTGAGGCAAATGTCTGTGAATCATATCTATATACTCCAATAGTAATCTTGTAATGTTGTGTTTAGTAGTTCATTTCTTTTTGTGCCATGTACATCTCTCAAAAGTTATGATAAAAGTCTCCGCTGAGCACACTTGCTGAGTACCCCTGTTTGGGGCATTGGTTGACCAACTTCCCGAGGGATTTTTCGGACCAAATTTGGGGCTTTCGAAGTCCACATTATGGTCTTCAAAACTACTATTTTTGGGTACGAAACGATAGCATTTGCCTAGGTTTAGAATCGCGTACTTTTCCAACGAATTAATGAAATCTGCTGTACCCTTGCTGAGTACCCCTATTTGGGGCATTGGTTGACCAACTTCCCGAGGGATTTTTCGGACCAAATTTGGGGCTTTCGAAGTCCATATTATGGTCTTCAAAACTGTTATTTTTGGGTACGAAACGATAGCGTTTGCCTAGGTTTAGAATCACGCACTTTTCCAACGAATGCATGAAATCTGCTGTACCCTTGCTGAGTACCCCTGTTTGGGGCATTGGTTGACCAACTTCTCGAGGGATTTTTCGGACCAAATTTGGGGCTTCCGAAGTCCACATTATGTTCTTCAAAACTACTATTTTTGGGTACGAAACGATATCGTTTGCCTAGGTTTAGAATCGCGTACTTTTCCAACGAATGCATGAAATTTGCAAGAGAGATTCAAGAATACTATCAAGCAAAAGCATGTGCACATGAGCTCATGTCCATGTGCAGAAGTTTGAAATATATTATCTTGGCAACAACCCGTCACTCCAAATATTCTTATTACTTGAAATGGCACAAAATTTAATGTGGAATTAAGTTCATATCTGCCTTTTGCGTTGGCAAATACTCAAGCACTCTGCACAACTCAACCATGCGGGTCCAATGAAAAAGAAAATTATAGGGGAGCGCTACAAATAACAAAATACCAAATTTTTATGCAATCAATTACAAGGCCTAATTAGAATTGTTTGACCACAACCACTTGATACAATTTCAAGTCGGATTTGCCATATAGGCCAAAAAAATAATACAACAAATTATCACAGCAAAACCAACTAATTTGTGAGGTGACTCTACTTTTACGTCCAGCTTTGTATCAATCGACTTCAACATCGTTTCCATGCGCTCTAGCTTAGTTGTTAAATTATGAAATTCTTCATAAGATATGCAAGATTGGTTTACAGCAGAATTTACATCCTCCATATCATCCATGGATGTTTCATCTTTCCAAATAAACATGCCGCAACCATTTTCGCCCTGCGAGAAAAAAAAGACATGAGGTTAATTAGTTTCTTATTTTATTTTATTTTAATTAATTGAAAAGAATAACAACAAACTCACTTTCCAATCTGGGCATTTCCAAAACTTTCTACCAGGGTTAGTTAGGGTATGAGAAGTTTTTAAAACCATATATCCTTGCCCACAAGGGTATTTAGGAGCCCAATGCAAGGACCGAACACATGATGAACTTAACCTGCCTATAAATTAAAATAAAAAATAACATTTATTCCTTAAACAACATAAACCTCAATTACCATCAACAAATTAAAAAATTTAAATTGGACACTTACTCGAACTTGCCATGAATAAAAATCACCTGTTCATACATCTAAAATTAACATTAACATCATCAATAAAATTTTGATGTACCTCAAGCATCAGCAAAAACCAAGAATTGTAACAGACCAAACGAAAGGCAGAAATATGACAACAAATTATACTAACAGAAGTATTTCATTACTTTTGATCTAGTATTAAAAAAAAAATTCAATTGAATAGGCACAGGGATGGGAATAGGGAATTGGCTAGTACTTCATGGAGAACTTTGTCCTAAGTGGGAATCACCTTGGATTCTTCTCAAATTCTAGGCTCTCTGTTTTTCAACATTACATCGTTTAATTTTGATAGCTTAATCCTTGCACTCTAGCATAACTTTACCCTAACAAAACATTACATGGATTATCAAATTGTGTAACGACTTTTAACCTACCAAATTGAAAGAGAGAGAAGTAGAGCATCCACAATTAGTGACAAATTTTGCAATGTACTGCAACAAAAATAAAATAAAAAGAGAGATTCTGTAATGGAGAAAGGAAGCCAAAATTGATGCAGATGTGGCCTATTTCTGCAGATGGATGGTTGCAGTCACGGAAAGAAAAAAAAAATGCCCGGAGTATCTTCAGATGAAACACTGTAGAAGAAAAACCAGGAAAATGGTTGCAGTCATCCCATCTGGCACACTTCCTGAACATCCAGGAAGAAAACCTGTCAAGCAATACCCTTTTGGGGATATAAACATGAATATTAGAAGAGTTTTTTTTTTAATCTTTTTTAACATCAGTAAATGGTGGTTAGAATAAGGAATGAGTGCCATTACAACAGAGGAAAGAATAAAGAATGAGCGGTGCAATGCATGAAACAAAACTACAAGTTGAAAGAATTATTCAACTCACATACCCCAGTAAGCCATTCACCCTCTCAATCTTCTCCTTATCACACGATCTCAACCAAATCACACCGCCCCTTTTCTCAATTGACACCCCAACATAAAATTCGGTTAGATTTCTACCTCACATTATGATTACTTCAAAGTTCCCGGCAACAATTTCAAACACAGAGCCACAGCGAACGATATCAAATCAGAAAGGTGCAAATTTAAAGCTTCAATTAGGGTTTTAAAGAGATAAATCATGCGATAGCATGAAAGATTCAGATGGTAAATCATGGTCTTCTTAGATAAGAAAAAAATACCCATCACCAATAATATTCACGTCTGAACACTCATGCAACAGATCGACACAAATAGCATAAATCGAAACAAAACGGCAACAAATCGATGAGGAAATTGCATAAATCGATGCAAATAGCACCTTCTTGAAAAAGGTCGCCCCTAGGCAGATCAACAGCAGGAGGTATAGACGAAAGAGGGAGAGCAACACCTTCTTTTGGAAGTCGCCCCTAGGCAGAGCACTAACGAGAGAGATAGACGAGAGAGGGAGAGCAGTTGCAGAGAGGGCGTAAGAGATCGGGAGAGATGAGCACCTCTAAACCCTCTGGACGAGATCGCAATGCAGCAGGAAGAGGGGGGAGATCGCAGCGCAGTAGTTAGAGGCGAGAGGGAGAGGAGAGAGATCGCAGGCGCAGCGAGCCCAGATGGGAGGGAGGGAGAGAGAGACGCAGGGCTCAGAGATGCAGCGAGAGAGAGGCTCCCTCGATGGAGATCCGGCAGTATTTCTCTTTTGAACTCAGTAAGACAGTAGCGAGATGGATGGGAGGGAGGGAGAGAGAGAGAGAGATCGCAGAGAGAGAGAGACACGCAGGGCTCGTCCGCTTCTGATCTCCATCCGGGAGAGAGACGAGAACAAGAAATCCGTCCGGGAGAGGGAGATGAGATAGAGAGGGAGCCGTCCGCGAGAGAGAGACGAGAGAGAGAGAGGGAGCCATCCGGTGAAGAACCTGCAGCGAGCTAGAGAGAGTCTGGAATCGCCTTGCAAAGAGCGAGAGGCGCTGATTAGGTCAACTTGAGTGTAAGAAGGGGGAAACTGAAAAATTAGCGGGCTATTGAAATTTCGATGACTCAAACCGTATCTCACTCCCACACGAGCTGCCCTCACACTTCAGCTGAAAGTTCCCCTAAGCTTCATATATAATCAATATCATGGCAAAAATAACAGTAACTCGTTGGTATTGTTATTCTAATATGGAACTCCAACTTTACCATTCATCCTTGGTGATTAGTGGTCAAAACAAAAAAAGAACACATCAAACAATATTAACATTTAATTTAGTGGAAAAAAAGCGAAAATGTAAAAGCAATGGACAGTTTCAAATCATTGCTTTTGATTAATTGGCTAGTAACATCTGATAAGTGGTCTACAAGGTGCGACCTACCTTCATTTATTATCTATAAAAAGGAAAAGAAGAAGATGAAATCCTCTCCCTTCTATGAGGATCGCTTAAATTTTACTGCAATATAAGTGGGCCTCACAGTAAAATTGACCACACTCGAAAACTAATTTAATAATAAATATGATTAATAATATATAAGATTTTATTAATTACAATTTTAATCAATCCTGTAGTAAGATTTGGGGACGTCCCGTGTCTTGCGACTGGGACTGGGAGGCGGAGGCCATTCATTTTGAGAACAGTTGGTGGGCCTTCCGTCCTTTCGTAGGATCCGAACTCGATCAAATCGACGCCAAACCAAACCTAAACTTAAAACGGGCGACATTTTAGTTGGTTTCAAAAAAAAAAGAAAAAGAAAAAGAAAAAGAAAAAGAAAGAAGAAGACTACACACGGCGACGGCGATGGATGTGTTGCCACTTGCCAATTGCCAGCGTGTTTGTGGAAACCCAGGAGAGTAGAGAGTAGAGACTAGAGACTAGAGACCATCCATGAATATGATTATTGATCCGTCCCATCCCAAGTAGTACAAGTAGAACAACTGGTACAAGTGTACCCTCCTCCGCCTCCTCCTCCCCCCTTGGGCTAAACCCTAACAAATCCCAATCTCTAAATCTTCTTCTTCTCGCAATCTCAATGATGTCGGCAGCAGCAGCATCAGCAATGCCAACACGGCTGCTATTGTTGTGCCGCAGCTGCTCCTGCCCTTGCCCTCCTCTTTCTCTTTCTTCGTGTGGTGCTCGTGCTAGTGCTAGTGGTCGAGCATTCCGTTTTCGTTGGAGTCGAGCCTCAGCATCAAGAGGCCTGCTGGTCTCCTCCTCCTCCAGCCGCGATGTGGACGTGGATGTCTCCAGAGGAGGTAAAGGCAACATCAGCTGCTGCAGCAGCAGGAGCAAGAAGAGGTCTGCTGCTGCAGAATCAGCAGCTCTGGCTAAGACCAAGAGGAGAACTCGTTCTGGGAGGGATTTCTCGGAGGAGCTTCTCTCTCCCTACCTCTCCGGAGCCGGAGCCGGAGCTGACCACATCCCTGTCATGCTTGGAGAGGTCTTGGAGGTATTCCGTAGCCGCCATCTCCGCTCCTTCGTTGACTGTACCGTCGGAGCTGCTGGACACTCTTCTGCGGTCAGCACACCACACCTGACACCACCAATCTATCTATAACTATCTTTCTTTCTTTTTCTTCTGCTTGCTACATATATGTATGTATATATATATTATCTCTTCCAATTTTCGCTCTTCTACTTTGATTGGACTTTCTTTTAAAATTATTATTTGAGTTCTAAACTAGTATATGCAACTTAAGCCTAACCCTATCCCAAATAGATAAAGAAGAACTCATACTGCACTCGGGTCCTCTTCCAATAAGGAGAATATCAATATTCAGTTTTGTACCTCGGCACTGAATGGCAGATGCAACTATGGTTGCTAATTTTTGGTGGGCTTACTTGATGAAATCTCGTGATGAACTTGCACATTGATTTTTGAGTTTCTTAAAATGTTCAAAACCAAATGTGATGCTAAGGTGGAAGTATCATCGAGTGAATAATGGGATTTTTTTTTCTTTTTTTCTTTTGAATGGCGACTGGAGTGAATAATGGATATGAGGATATATCTTATAAAATGCAAACTTATTTGGCTGAAAATGGGATCGACTCACAAACCTAATGTATGTATGCTCCAGAGCATAAATGGGTTGTTGAGAATAAGAATTGACACTGACTAGAGGTTTACTTCTTTTAGAAATGAAAGTTCCCAAGTGCTATTGGTTTGACGGTCCTATCCAATTGCTTTTCTTTGACGGTTCATTGTTTCCCATTTCCCCAAAGGTGTTTGGATGTGTTTATTTTGTTCATATTCCCAACCAAGTACCAGCAAAGAGATGAACTTGACCAAAAAGTGGTCAAATGTATTTTTACGGGAGATCCAAGCTTACAAACGGGGTATAAGCATTACTTACCTGGGAAGGATGAAAAACAATTTCTCACCATGGGTTAACATCCTTGAAAAGAAGAGTTTGTGGGGTGTTATGTTACTTGGCTTTTAGATTCTCTCTTCATCATATAAAAGGAGTGCAAGGACCTTTTCAAATTGTTCAAGGTATACAAATTTATTAAGTGGATGTTAGTTGCAAGTTTGCAACTCCAGGTGCTTTCTCGAATTGCTACTGGAAGATCAACATTAGAAATAGTGGAGAGAGAGAGAGACTCATCTCGAGGATTACATGTAATCTGTAATTTGACATGGTATTGGTGGTAGGATCTTGAATTATCACAGCCTCCGCTTAGTTTTCCCTTTCTTTCCTAAACTTAAAGAAAAGGAGGTTCGTTAGGGCAGACAATAAGAGTACAATATGTCGGGATATAATGAAAATAAGACTGATGTCAGATAGACCCATCATCCATGGGTTGACAAAGCCCATTGGGCCCATTTTTGGGGAACATCCAGCCCATTATAGGGGACGCCCACTTTAAGATTATTTTATGACTTGTATTGAATTTCTTTACGTTTTCGGTTATTATGTAATTCAGTTAAGTTATGCCGTTTTAATCTTAGCCATTGGTTACTTTTAATGGTTGAGATTAGATCTTGGGTTATTTTTCTCTTGTATAAGCATTGTAATGCCTCTTTGGCTTTTAGACCTGATTACTAAAAAAGAAAAGAAGAGAGAGAATGCTTTTGCTCTCTCTCTCTCTCTCTCTCTCTCTCTCTCTCTCTCTCTCTCTCTCTCTCTCCCCCCCCCCGGTGAAAGGAATGGCGTGAAGCCTAACTACTTAGGGTGTGAGGCTTGATCTATCCCTATCTGTCCTGCATCAATTCCCACTCTGCATGAAAGACTATATAGTGATATTGTGACAGTAAGGCTAAAATATGTAGGGATATCGTAACAAACAATAGGTAGAAACATGTCACTAATAGAAGTATCATGTGTACTATCCTTTTTTTTTTTTGCTAAAATGTGTACTATCCTTCTATGATGCCCATGACCGTATATGGATATGGATACGTACATTGATACGGGGATCGAGGATACGACTCCTCACTTTTTAGAATCTAGGACACGGATATAGATACGGGCAATGGCGGACCCATGATTTTCATTTGGGTGGTGCGGGCAATAGTCAAGTTAAGAGGTCAATTAATAAAATAGAATTTTTAAGCTATTACTTAAGCCCCATCTGCATCGTTACACTTAGGTTGGCCACTAGATACGGGTGTCCTAATTTTTTCTTTTAGATCACTTTTGAATTAGTGAGATTATCATTGTTTTCGTCCCTTTCTAGCATTTTTTAAGGTGAAGTAAAAATGTTAAAAGAAACCTATAAAATAAAGGACTTTATAAGTAAGATATGTTAAACTTGTTCCCTAAAAGTATCGGTGCAGTATCAGATACCAATACAAGTGTCATATCGGTCCGATACGGATACGTTGGGCTTGTACAAGTATCCGGATATCATAGCTATCCTTTTACCTTGCTCCTTGAAAAGTGACAAACATTGATGTAGAAACCCACTTGGAAGGTGATTTACGATTGACATCTATATACTTTTTGTGTACAAGAATACCACAGTGAGAATCTTAGCATGTTTGGGTAATGTCCCCAGAGAGGAATCCTCTCTAGTTTTCCTCGATTCAGAGGAAAACCCAGGTTTGGGTGAAGAGGGGAAAAGTGAGAGGATTTTCCAAATCCTCCAACCCAATAAAAAATCCTCTTTCATTGATTCCTCCGTCTCCACCTCCCCCCATCGAATTTTGCAAATCCACGGAGGCAAAGAAACACCTAAGCTACAAAAGTGACTCCTCCTAGGTGTTTCCCAAAACCTAGAATGCAGTGATTCCTCCCCTCAAATATCCTTAGAGAGGATAGCATTATTCTAGAGGAATGAAGGAGTCCTTTGGATAGAGGATTCCTCCCTGTTTGCCAAACTTGCCCTAAGGGCATGTTTGGTAAAGGGAGAGGAATCCTCTCTTTGGAGGATCCCTTGGTTCTGTGGAATCCACAGAAAAAAAACTAATGACAAACTAATGAATCCTTGCAACAATTTTGATTCAACCATATATGATATAAGAAACATTACAATTTTCAAATCAACCATATCATGGTCTTATAACAAACACTACAAGTTATTCGTCGCAAATTAATAACTGATAAAAAAACTCATTCAATAAGACAAGTTTACTATCATTGAGAACAATGTAGAGTCTATAACAAACTCAAAATCAGTTTAAGAGCACTAAGGTAGTGACTTGAAAAAGAAAACAAGAGGGGGAAAAAGAAGAGGCAAGTTGCTAGGACGCAGTGGAAAAATAAGAGGCAAGCTACTATAGTAATTTCACCACCCAAACCGAGATAATGGAGCAATGTTGCAGACTATCTCATTGAAAAAGCTTTTTGCAGAGTGACAACTCATCCGACTTACCTGCTGTGAGCTTGGAACGGGTCAACGAGCAGCTAGGTTCGGATGTTGGCAAGTTGGGAGAGGCTGTGAAAAGGAGTCGAGAGAGGGAGGAATCAGTTTAGGCTCAGATTTTGGAGAGAGGGAGAATCGAGAGAGGGAGAAAGAGGATGTAGGGTAATGAAATCGGTAGAGAAGGAACCGAGTTTGGGTTTGGCAGATATTAGATAGATAGACAGACAGACAGAGCGAGCGAGCAATGTTTTTGGCAGAGAGGGAGTCCAGTGAGGGTATTGCGGCTAGGGTTCTGCCGATGAGAGGGAGAGTTGAGAGTTGGGCGAGGTCTGTGAGGACTGAGAAGCGGCAGGGCTTGAGCGATGAGAAATCTCCAGCGAAGTTTTTGTCTTTTATACCTCCCCTTTAAAACCACGGATTTATGGGTTCCGATATTGGGGGGGGGGGGGGGGGGGGGGGGGGGGGGCAATGATTTTGGAAATCCATTTTCCTCGCTATGGACTTCTGCTGAACATAGTTTTCCTTGGGACCAGGCAAAATGAGCCAGGATTCTTCTCTTAAAACCATTGCCAAATGTGCCCTAGAAGCACTAGGGGGAGGAGTGATTTTCTCCGGAATAGAATCCTCACCATTGATAATCTAAGACATCGAGGTAAATTGGTGGTTAATGAATAATGACTTCCCCATGTGTTTTAAGTTATGAGGAAACAGTGGACCACCTTCTGTTGAGTTGCAAGATTGCTCGGATGATATGGAATTTGGCAATTAAATGATTTGATTGCAGGTGGGTTGTCTTGAGGTCCATCCTAGACCTTTTTCAGGCATGGAAGCCTCCAATTGGATTGCCTGGAGGCAATGAGCCTTGGAGATTGACGTTTCTTGCAGTCATCTGGACCATTTGGAAAGAAAGGAATTCTAGGTGCTTTGAAGCGGTTGTAACGAGTGAACGAGTGAAAACTGTTTGGTTGAACTCCATCTCCATCTTTCTCAATGATCGTCTTGGACCATTTTGCAGGGCCCAGCAGCAAGCCGGAAAGTCGAGGAAAATTGGAACTTCAGAAGTTTGCTCAGCACCGGCCGGTTGTTTTCATACTCTTCTTCTGCTCTTTTATGTTATGTTCTGTAGCCTATCAAGGCATACTACACCATTTACTTTCTGTCTTTTTTGTAACCAAGGCAACCGGGCAGTATGCTCTGCCGCATCTATCCTTTAACTATTAATGCAATTTCCATTTACTGCAAAAAAAAAGAAAAGAAAAAAAGAAAACTGTTTGTTTGAAATAACTATGTTAACTGTTGCTTTCTGGGTAGCGATAAATCCTTCCTTCAAAGGTTATTCCTAGGACCGAATTGTGTTGACTTGGAAGGAAATGGCCATTTCCTTTGCAGGGCCTAAGATGTAGCTTCTTTTTGGTGGTCTGTTGTGTTAGTAGTTTTTGCTGTCTGTACCTTGTAGTCTTTCTCTTCCTGTTTTTGTGTGTTAAGCTTGTCAGTCTTGTCCTCATGTACTGCTTGCTTCATTTAATGAAAGCAATCATCAAAAAAAAGTTTTGTGATTAGAAAGTGTGATGTAAAAGAAAAGTAAACCACTTGAAAAAGAATGGAAAAAGTATCATTTTCTATTAATGAAAAGAACAAAAAACAAAAAACTCATAAAGTAAAATAGGAAATGGGTAAATAAATAAAAAATAAAATACAAAAAATGAATATGAATAAAAATCCCTAAAGATTTGAAATTAATACTATAATTGACAAAAAATAAATTTATTCTATATAAGAAATTTTTATGAATGGAATATAAAAATTGTATTATATCAAAAAGGGTGAAACTAAAAATAGTATTATAGAAATTTCGAATGTTGTTATTGTCAGAACTCACACCTTTTCTTTTATTTTAGTAAATGTATTTATTTTTTATAAGTTATTCTAGACCTTTCTGTCTTCATTTTTTTTCACGATGCTGCATGGGAAACTTTACTGTTTTAGGTGCCTTATGACTTTCAATAGTTTTGTACCTTTTTCATTTTGTCTTTATTCAAATTGATATGTGTGTCTTTGTATTCAAGAAATGCATCTTTGAACTCTGCTTTTACAAGTTTTCCTTTTTTTTTTGAAGCCAGATAATTCGAGATCATTCTGAACTGCAGTTGTATATTGGGCTGGATGTTGATCCTGTTGCACATGAGAAGGCTCAATCTCAAATCTATTCGATTTTGAATAACGATTTATGCAACGCACCTTCAAACTTGAAGACGCATACCCTTTTGAAGAACTTTAAATATATTAAATCTGCCCTTCGCGAGGTCGATGGAAATCTTGTAGAGAGTGGAGTGGATGGAATTTTATTGGATTTGGGACTGTCATCTATGCAGGTTTGCTTTTTCAAGCTAACAGTGTGATGTTTCAGTTGTCCGTACATTGAACATACACTATTATTTCATATAATATTTGCTTCACTTTTTATGTTTGAACTTCATCTAGGATAATTTCCTTCTTGAAATCTTATCTAACTTGTGCGTGCGTGTGTATGTAAGAGAGGGAGAGCAGTTACTCCGCATTTGGAATAAGTCTCCTTTTTTTGTTTTTGGAATCTTATCCAACTTGTGTGTATTCACTTTAGAAATGAAATTTTTGTAGTTTATGCTCATATGACATCTCTCGCTTTATATTTATAGGAGCTAGAGTGTTGACTTTGGAAATGAAACTCGTTCTTTATGTCATCACTGTTGCTAGCATATTTATTTTTTATTTTTGGAATGTTATGTAGGTAGCATCTTACAATCTCATGTTTACTCTTACAGGTAGATAATGTTGAAAGAGGATTTAGTGTACTCAATAATGGGCCTCTTGATATGCGGATGAATACCCAGGTGAGAGCTATTATCATATTTGGTATGTCTCCATTCCATGTTGTGTTTTGATGCCTAGAGGTTAGACTTGTTTAAACTATAATTGGTTTTGTATTTGGTGTGGTAGTTTAACTTGATTTTTTTGTTGCACTGCCTTCAAAACAAAGTACGGAGCAGAGCTTGGTTAAATACTAATTTTATTTGAATTTTTTTAAGCAATGGGTTGACAATATACAACTCCATGAAGTTATTTTACTTTTTGTTTATGCTTTTCGATCTTAACCTTTATTTTTGCCTTTTGCCTTGCTTCTTCCATTTTTTTTGGAAGGATAGGGCTGTTAGTATATCCCTCTTGTACTATGATGCCTTTAACTAATATAAGTCACCATTCAATATATATATGTATTATATATATACAGAGCAGGGCTCTCCTAAGCTGTAGCTTAGCTTATCCTAAGATGGAATAGTGCTGGTCCCACAAATCAAAGTTGCTTATATCTGTTTTTTGCATGATGGAAGTGGAAAATGCAGTTCTGATTGGATTTATCTTGATTTGGAGACGATCATCATGATACATATAAACATATATACTCATATATGTATGTATGTATGTGTGTGTGCATATATATATATATATATAGAGAGAGAGAGAGAGAGAGAGAGAGAGAGAGAGAGAGAGAGAGAGAGAGAGAGAGAGAGAGAGAGAGAGAGAGAGAGAGAGAGAGAGAGGAATTACCCTATTTACACGGCGTGCATTGTGCCCATAGATGGGCCCCACCTGATGGTCCATCCAATTGGACCACATGCACACATGCCCCCTGGATTTGCACCCATGTGAATGGACTGGACTGTTGGATTGATTGTGCGCCCATTTTAGACCATGAAATCTTGTGGGCCGTGGATGAAAGGGTTATATATATACCCATATATATATATATATATATATGGGGGATATTCCTATGCATCATTCTCTTACCATATGGTGAGGGCTTCCCTTACCATATGGTGAGGGACAAACTTAATGGGACCCACTGATCATGGGACTTGTGGGGGATGGGAAGAGACATCTTGGATAAGACCATATATCAAATTTGGGGTTAATCCCATGCCTCTAACCGCTTCATCCATGGCCCACAAATTTAATGACTTTAGGAAAAAATTTGACCCTTGATCCAATGGTCCAATCCATTTGAATAGGTGAAAATTCAATGGGTCTAGCATACTTAAGGGGGTTCCATGTGTGTGGATGATTCGGATGTGTTATATAGTCAACCCTACTATGTTGTCCCTCACCATAACATGGTGAGGGATGGATGCACATGAATATTTCCCTATATATATATATAAAACTCTATGAAACTTTTGCATATTTGTATTAAAGAAACATTAGGCATTGTTCTATTTTTTTTTCTTTAATGGTAAAATCCCCTTTTATTACTATTATTATTTTTGAATGGTAGCAATCATTATTAATATAAGCTCAGCAGTACAAGAGGCATATACTGGACAAGCCAACACCCAAGAAACAATAAATTAAACAGGAAAGCAGTAACATGAAATAAAATAAATCCTCTCTTCGTAATGACAAGTGCACACTTTTAACAGCTAGAATTAGATGTTGGAATTCTTGTTGTTCACCTTCTAAGACAATGTTTGGTAGTCATTAGTGAAACCTTTATGACATTTGCCATTGAGATTAATGATCAAAACCCCACAAGGTTGACACATGAAAATCCTCTTATGTCACTCGAGCTGAAGGCCTAGCAGACTTTGCAAAAACTAGTTAAAGTTGACAAAATTATTATAAGCCCCCGGCCGTTGCTCGGCTAGTTAGGCACAAGGGTGCATGAGGTCAAGGGCCTAGTGTAGGAAAACAAATTATTAATAATATAAGAGGAATATCATTATCGTATACTAGACTTTCCATGTTAACACTCTATGGCTCACCATTGTTATTGTGTCCCCCTTCCCCCCACATGCATTGGCAGTTGGCGTTAGCCCAAATTTTGCCTAGCTGGGCCCACCATAGCTTGGTCATGTATGAAAAAATGATTTAATTTCACTCGGTTCAAGTTGAGTTAATCACAAGGTTTTAAATTTCGATGCTGGTCTTCATATTAGTTGGGACTAGGACAAGCTGGTACCGATCGTGCCTGACCGGTACATGTGTGATGCTCTTAAAAAATCATAGTTTTTTTTCCAAAAATTAAAGAAAAATAAATGAATGATAGAAAAATGCTTAAAATGTGTAAATTTGATGTTTTATTGATCCTTGTCTGATCCTTTGATGTTATTTGTGTTTTCTTCCTTTTTTTTTCCTGCTTCTTAGTACATGCCTTTTATGGTGTTTAGCCTTTAATAAAATTCAGTTACAATAAAAAAGTATCTTAAATCAATTGTAAATATATTTAGTTTTCCTTATGGGAGCATGATGTAATCACTTGTAGCTAATGAATCATTTAGGCTTTAGGGGTCGTTTGTTTGTGCTCATTTGCATATGTAAATAATTCACATGAGTAATGGCCACCCATTGTCACCTTTTTTTGCTCTCAAATTTATTTATTTATTTTTTGATAACTTTGTTTGCTCTCATTTATACTTGGTGTGTAGATGAGGTTTAAAAATTGTGTGTAAATGAGGCCATTTACACCAAAATCTTCACACCTACGCATGTGTGAAAGTGATTCACACCCCCACTTGCAAAATGGCGCTAGTATATTCTCCACATGGTATTTATTCTCTCTTGTCCTTTCATTTTTAAAATCATCCTGGCCCCATATTTCTAATCCAAACCATTCAATTTGTTTATTGTACAAACCCCAAGATCTAGAAGCTGATTATCTTAAATCTTCATATATTTTGAGTAATTTGTGAAAAACTCCAATAAAATAAATCTAGTTTTTTGAACTTTTCTGTGCCCTCAATTCATGATCTGAACAATTCAATTATAATATATTAAGCTGGAAGGTTTTCGATCTAATTTTGACTTATTTTGACAAGAAGTTATTTTCGGTTTCTACAACTACTAATATACTCTCCCTCCACTTTCTACTAATATACTTCCCCTACTTATGGACTCCCATCTTACCCCTTTCTAACATTCATAGCCATTTTCCTATCCCATTACCTAAAATTATAAAAAATCTCTAGCTTCATCATCATATTGATAAATCCCACGCAGCATAGATAATCAATCTTGCACTGCTTGATATTGCATGTTGGTTCCATGATCCATATTGTTGATTACAAATATTTGTTTTGGTATCATACTATTATTTGTCCTTTTAATTTCTAAATGAGAAAATGAGATCATGTTTGCACTTTTGGTTGAGCTATTGTGTGATTTAATCCATACTAGTCTTGTACCCATGGTTCAAAATCGCGGTTGTGGTTCGCGGTCATTGCGATCCATAGCGGTGCGAATTTTATATTTACTGCAAAAAAATATGAAAAAATATCCAAAAAATCCAGAATATCATAAAATGCTAGAAAACAAGATTTTCTTTCCATTAGTAATAAACACTATAAAGCAAAATAACGATCCCCCTAGGTCATAACATCTTGTACCGTTGACTAACTTTTAACTGTTTAATTTATTATATTTTAGTATTTAATCTTTAGGCTAATCCTTATGTGTCATAAATCCATCAAAATAACTATCCAATAGTAGGGTCCGTAGATCTTATAAAATAATTTTTATTAAAATAAAAGTTTGGATGCTCTAAAGGCTTGGACCCATTGAAAATTTATACGGTCCATAGTAGGGTCCATAAGTTAAAAGTCTAACTGCCTCGATATCAATGGCATGTCTCTGTGTAGGTGGGCGGTGATGGCGTAGCCCGGAGGCCACGGTGAAGATCTACACCTCTGATGGTGAGATCGAGTCTTCTGACTCAAGTCCTAACTATCACTTAGGGGAAGTAGCCACAGTAAATCACGATTCTGAATTGTATTAAAATTATAGCCTGACTATTACAATCGGAGACTACTCTATATAAGTATTACTCTTGTTCTAACAACCAAGACATTTTAAAATAAGAAACTACCTAATCTTAATCAAACTAGAATTTAGAAAGCAAATATATTAATCAACTCTACTAATTTAGATACTAGCTAAACTAATGATAGGGATCTCAGAATTAGAGATCATGTGGACCCCATCAAGCGGGTCCATCAGAGCCTGTGGGACCTGAGCTTTGATCGTCCTGCATCAGGCGGTGGCCTTCATTTTGGAGCAGAGATATTATATTGGCAGCTGTCATCATTATTAATTACTTTGACTACATAGTAAGGGGTGAAAATATATATATATATATATTAAACCATGTAATTGGGTACAGATGGAGTGGACATCATTAAAAAATATTAAACATCCCATTCCCACTTCCACTTGCATTGTACTTTCATATGAAACAGAAATTGGGGAGGGACTGAGGGAAAGAAAGGAAAAAAACCGAGGGAAAAGGAAAAGGAAGAGGAGAAGGAGAAGGAGAAGGAGAAGGAGGAGGAGGGGGAGAATGCCCGGCCATTATTGTCAAAATATCATAACGGCCCCCCCATTTTATATCGGCCGTTACAAAACGGTAACGACTGATATTTTAAACCCTGCTTGTACCAGTCTGCTGGTCGACTTGGGGCTTTCTTGGAATCTCGATTTCAGACTCATATCAGTATTGAAGGGCACCGGGTTGAGTCGCTCGAGTCTGTTCAGTCCCGGATGAATTTCGAAAGCATGGTTAATAACTTTTGGCTTGGCCACGTGTAAAACAATTGATTAATTTTGCTTGACCAACATGTAGTGGAGTAATTGATTACACCATAATCTAGTGCATTTTACATGTAACCTACTTACCTAAAGAAATCACTTGTATCTAAGCCTAACCTCCCTCAGCTTTGCCTCTCTTTAGAGGGTTGTCATGGCTTGGAGATAGAGCATGTACCTCCCCTTTACATGTCAGCTCATGAGTAGGAGTTCGTGGCTTATTACCTCCTTTAGAAATATGTTTGACCTGACCAAGTGGACCCCATAAGTACAAAGCAAAGGACAACATGTCAAGAGTTGGATGAAAACACCACATCTGTGAGTGCTGCCTAAGACGCTGCTGCTGACAGCCTGGAACAGTGTTCTTATTTGCCGTCTTGGGGATATTTCAAAAAGCTCTGTTCGTGATTCCTTCTCCTAATCCTTGAATATGAAAGATTCTCTATGCTAGGAAAGAGGGATCCTTAGCATCCTAACCCTCCACTGTCGCTTCTCAAGTGTTGTCATCATCTTCCCTCAATTGTAAAGGCACATCATTGATCATCCCCTTTGATCGACCTCAGCATTTAGTGCCATTTGTACCTCAGCATTGAGTGCCATTTGTACCCACACAGAAACTTAGTGACAATTTCTTCCCCTATACCTCTTTTAGTTTTTGGATTGTTTTACTTTTCTTCATAACATTTCAGGGGGACATCCCATCCCAGAAATTGGTTCTATCGATTGTTTTACTTTTCTTCTTAACATTTCAGGGGGCTATCCTAGCATTCTCTCATATTAAATTATACACTGAAAAAGAAAAGAATATTGCAACAATCTAGAAATGTGCCAAAGAAAGTATGCCCGGAAATCTTCCTATTCAAGTAATTGTCATACACTACACAAGATGTGGGCTACTGAATCAATGGTTAATGTCACATTGCATGAATGTGCACTTATAAGCTTGTCAACATGTCTTTCACATCCATCTTTTTATCCATTTTTCACGCCCATCTTGAAAATTAGGTAGTCTCTTGATTCTGAAATGATGGTTCCCAATAAAAATAATAGTAGCAGCATGACATCAGATTTGCGTCCCTTCCTATATCTCATCATCCTATTCAGTTTCTTCAGTTGTATTCGTGCATTACATGCCTTATAATGCAACAAGTGATGATGTTTCATTGATTAGCTTGACGTAACAAAAGTATTGTATGCTAGCATGGAATCTCTTCATATATTGCCCTGATTTGACCCACAGGTTCGTGACAGGCAAGTTTGAAAGCAGAAGATATTGTGAATTCCTGGCCTGAGGCTGAAGTGGGTCGAATTTTGCGCGACTATGGGGAGGAAAGCAACTGGCGTTCTCTTCAAACCAAGATCGTGAAGGCTCGATTAGATGGAGGTTTGCATTCAACTGGAGAGCTAGTACAGCTAGTGAAGAGTACATCTGGCAAGTCAGGTAATTACACCTGCATATTAGCATATGATTGGCCCTTCATCACCTTAATGAGGTCCATCATTTCTCTATATAATTGTCTCTTGTTTATAAAAAAAAATTGCTTTCTATCAGGAAAAAAGGCTCCTAGCCTTTTATTTTTATTAATCTATCCTGTTTAACAATGGCACTTTTTCTCTTAATCATTTCTTCTGGTTTCTTTAATGTCCTATTTTTTTATTTTTTATTTTGAATGCAAGGAACTGTAGGTACGAAGCTAGGTTGCTTGCTTATAACCACACCCACAGCACAATCCAACAATCACAGAAAATTCAACAGATAAGCAGGCATCACATTAAAGGTCATATTTAGTGAAACCTGACAAGCCATCACACTAAGGAGTTGCACAATAAGAGCTTCAGGAGAGAATGAGAACAACATTTAAGAAAAAAATTCTCTTTTTCTAAGAACCAAGGTTATTTCAAGTAGATCCACAGTAAAACAATTTCTTATTGTGACTCTTATTGGAAAACAATTTATGTATGTGCTTTGGTTTTAGAGAAGATTTATGATAGATTCCGAATATACTTAATTTTGGCAAACATTGAAGGAATAACACATCCCTAATGGACATAATGAGTTTCTGCAAGACATGTATGATGGAGCTGAGTGTAAGCACATGGTATTGAGAGTCGATGATATTTCCAGTTTGATTGACTTGCACTAATGGTTTGCTTTGATCTCTTATTTATTTGCCTTGCTTATAAAAACCATTACAACAAATATCTAGGATAAGTTATTTGGCATGCATTGTTTTAATTAAATGGTTAGAAAATTAGCAAAACAAAGATGAGTTACTTGGTGCCACCATTGGAAGCAACTATAAAATAAAATTGAGGGCTTGATATGGATAATGTAAACAGTGAAGGATTAGTGGCGGTTGGGCAATAGAATCCATAAGATGGTATCCATCCAGTGCCATAATAGAATGACATTTCCATAAGATGGTGGAGATGGATTATCATCATCATCGAAGGAGTTGGTTATATGAATTTTGTTTCTTCATTCCAATCTATCATAAACCAAATCATCATATGTTACACGTCTTTAGATCTATTTTTACTACCTCCATCCACGTCCTCTTTGGCATACCCCTTCCCCTTGGTGGGTCATCGACCTGCATATCCAACTTTTCCTTATTGGCTCCATTGCCGGCCTGCGTTGGACATGCCCAAACCATCTCAAACGGGTTTCTCTAATTTTATCACCTATTGATGCTAGTATGCCACCTCTAAATGCTCTCGAAAGCGCTTATTTTAATTATTTTCTTTTTAGTTTTACCACACATCCACATCAACATTCTCGTCTTTGCTACATCGATTTTGTGCATGTGTTGCTTCTTAATTGGCCAACATTATGCTCCATAGGTTATAGCTGGTGTAATCGTCTTTCCTTCAATCTTGTTGGCATGCATTGATCACAAAGCACTCTATGAGCAATTCTTCATTAAAACCATCCTTTTTTTTATCTTATGTTTGACATCTTCATCAATCTTTACTTCCTTACTAATTATCAAGCCACTGTAACAAAATGAATCTCTTTGTAGACACCCTGGGCTTCAATTCTTACTGTAGCTTCAGCTCTTTGTATATGTCCACTACAGCTGCAAACCATATATTTTGTCTTTGTACGGCTTATTTTAAAGCCTTTGGATTTTAAAGCCTCCCGCCATCTCTCAAGTTTTGCATTCACACCACCTCTTGAATATGAGTAGTTAACTCATTCATAATCAGTGCCAAAGGATAAGGGCTTAGGGCTGACCCTTTGATGCAAACATATGTCCAGTGGAATCTCGCCCGTCTCTCCATAGGTAGTTCTCACACTCAAGGATGAAAATAGCGGTAGCGGCGGGCCCCAAACCGCTACGAAGCGGGCGATACGTAGCGTAGCGGGGATACGTAGCGGTGCGATTTGAAAAAACTGCCCAAAAAATTTGAAAAAATTCCAGAAAATCCAGAAAATTGTAAAATGAAAGAATATGTGGTTCTTTTGCAAAAGTAAGTAAGAAAAGGGGGCGTAGCGGTGCCCTCAATATATGAAGTCCTGTATATGAAGTCCTGTATCACTGTATAAATAAAAAATAATAGTAATGATTAGTTTTTTCACATGTATTCATGTTTCTTAGTCATACTAACTTAGAAAGTAATGGAAAGCTCATAAAAAAAAAAAAAACTAGAACATGAAATAAAGGGATAAGACTTAAGAGTTAGGTCATTACTCGTTAATGAACATTGAACAATTAAATATCAATACTTCAATATTCAAGGTTCAAATTCAATCAAGTGAATGAACTATGAAGTTATGAAGTGATCAACAATCAACATTCAACACCAATTTAGAAATGACAGAGTAGAGAGTTAGTGAAGGAAATAGGAATACCTTAGTCACCAGCACAATGAGGGTTCTTTATAAAATAATTTAATTAAGACCAGTTTGAAATCTAGTAGTAATAGGTAACTATATCTTTACTACTATACAATTTCAAATATAATTAAACAGGTTATCTAGCAAGTTATGATAATAATATACATCCAAGCACAAAAACGGAAAGACAACTAGCAAAAGAGTCCTAGCTATCATGGTCAAGTATGATTATTTTGTCTTCATGATTGCCACTTCTTTAAACAATGCGCTTCACGAAGGGGGTCCGGGGGTATCCCCCGGCGGGGATCGAGCTGACCGGTCAGCTCGCGGGGGCCCAGGAGGAAGCGCCCCCGAAAAAAAAAAAACGATACGTATCGGCCGCCATGTTTTGTGGCGGTCGTAGTGGCCGCAACGGTGTGATACCCGCTATTTTTTAAATAGCATGGCGGTACCGGCATTATGGCCGATATTTTTATCCATACTCACTCATTACTGCTCATTCATAAATGTCTTAAATAATTTCAATATAACCTCTTTGAACATTTCTTTTATTTATAAAACCCACCAAATTAAATATTTTGGTACCCTGTTGTAAGATTTTATTAGATTGATGAAGACCATATGCAGATTTTTCCTCTTCGCTCTATTAGTTTCAAACTAATTGCGTAAGTGAGAAGATAGCTTCTATAGTTGACCTCCCTAGCTTGAAACCAAATTAGTTTTTAGATATCCCATTCTTTTGTTTAATTCTTTGCTCAATTACTCTTTCCCATTGCTTCATAGTATGACTCATAAGTTTAATCCCACGATAGTTGGTATAGTTTTTCTATATAATATAGGTAGTACAACACTTCTTCTCCATTTATCCGGCATTTTCTTTGTCGTTAATATCTTTTTGAAGAGCCTAGTTTACCAAATCCCCTTAATTTCTCCTAAGCATTTCCAAGCTTCTATCGGAGTGTCGTTTGGGCTCGTAGCCTTTCTTGTCTTCATTTGTGTCAATGCATTCTTCAGTTCTACCCCCCTAATTTTGCGGGAAAAAATATGTTCGGCGAACAAAGTATCACCTCTTGATCTTATGCCTCCTCTATGATCTTCATTTAAAACTTTGCTAAAAACTTAGCAAAGTTTTTAGTGCCGGTCCCAAGCTTATTAGATAAAGGAGTGTTGCGTTAGGTAGGTTGACAGCTAGCGTAAAATCTTTTCACAACCCAAACATGGTGAAGATAATTGTAGGATAATAAAGAAACATGAAGAAGATGAGGTTCTTATGGTCAAGATGGTGATGTTAAAATGGATGTGTGATTCAAGCCTTAAAAAAAGGATGTGTGGATTAACAAGGAAAGGATGAGCCAGGGATGAGATCAATATAGGGGGGCTTTGCTGACGGCCTCATTAGAAATAGGGAAAAAAAGCGAGCATGTTTCTTAAGATTGTTTGGAAATGTGCTTAGAAGACTTGATATAGCCCTTCTACGAAGTAACCGAAGTGTAGGCTGTTTTTATAGGGAACTAACTCTAAAATTGGATGAGTAGAAGTGGAACTTGCAAAGCTGACACCAGTAGGTAAGGTAATTCTTCAATGATGATGCTGATTTGCAGGGTGGAAGTGGGTGGGTTAGGCTTTGGTTGGAACCAAGATGGACCTGAATCCAACTTTGGGTTCATCCAGTGATTCATGTGCATAAGAATCTATGGCAGACTAGAACACCCTTGTTGATGATCTGTTCCTACAACTTGTTGGTTTCCTCGAAAAATGTGTCATACATTGGGAAATACTTAACCCTTCATCCTCTTACTAAGAGTACAGAATATTCTTAGTGAGTTATGGCCAATTCCAGGCATATAATCTCTGGTTTTAAATACAGAGTTAAACTGTACTCCAGCAAATTTTATGTGAGGAACTGCACTTTGACACAATTCTTGCCAATTGGACTTGGATCTGAATCTGATTAAGATATGGATATAGTTAGGACCTGGACCTGAATATGTAATATCTGGGTAGTCGTCATTTGTTTGAAGTATGTGCATATAAAGTATTTATTTTTACCAAAAAAAAGTATATAAATTTATAAAATATATCTTAAGCATATAAAAAGTATAGATAAGCAGAAATAATTGGGAAAACAGGTCTGAATCCTACTGGACTTGGATCCCAATCGTTTTTCAATTCTCTCAAGACCTGTTGACCCAAATCTGGACCATTTTCCGATCAGGTCCTTCAGGAAATTGGATAAAGTGATAAACAGATTCCACCACACTACTTTGGCAATTGGCTCATTGACATCCCTACAGAAATTTGAGCGACAATAGTTAGACAACTCACTTCCTTGTTTCAATGTATTGACCTGTTCCAATCTATTGAAGAGTTTTGAGCAGCTCTGAAGGGCAGCCAAAAAAGAAAAGAAAAAAGAGACTGGCTTATGAATTTGATGGGCACAGGGTCAGCCTCACTGCCTCAGTATGGGACTAATGGTCCCAGACCATAGGTTGCAGTGCCAAGTTGAAGAAACAGAAACTTGAACATAATGACGTTTCTAGGGATGATATAGTACCTCATTTGTATGCAAATAGTCAATAAGAGCCTGTAAAAATCATGCCAAAGCCTGAATCTAAGAGCAATCTGCAATTCCACAGTAGAGTTTTCCACAGAAGGATTGTAAAATCTAAGCCAAACTATGTTAGATCTCATGGCCAATTGTTGAAAAGCTAGGTCTCATGTGGATCCCTTCTACTTTCAACAAAATATTCCAAAAACATGGTTGCTCAACCTATTACAAATACTTTGACAGAATTGTTACCTGCCTCCCAAAAAGTGATCTAAACCATGAATCTATTAGGTTTTGAACGACTTTCACAAAATGTTTTTATTCGGACCACTCTATTTGAAGAGAAGAGGACCAAAATACTCATAATCACCTATAACAAACCAAATGATGTAAAATAAATTGAATGGATTAGGAAAACTTGAAGGTATGAACCTCCATCTGGAATGTCCAAACTAATCTTACTCTGTGCCATGTGGCGCACATGTGGGCAATAGGCCTTTCCTTCCAGGCACTGCATCGCTTTTCTAATCATGTTTTCTGCAAAGAATATTTAAGTTAATCTTGGATGATTACAGCAGTAATGTCATGATAGCAACTGATTTGTTGAAACTCTAAATTTTTAGTTTAATAGTCAACAATGGAGAGGGCATTGAATAAGAGCTCATGTCTGTACAATATGCACAGGAAGGCTGGGTTGGATTAAGACTGCTACACGAGTATTTCAGGCACTGAGGATTGCGGTGAATGATGAGCTTAAGACATTGGAAGATGCCCTCTATGCTTGTTTTGACTGCCTCTCTTCCGGTGGTCGACTTGCTGTTATCTCTTTTCACAGTTTAGAGGACAGGATTGTGAAGCAAACGTTTCTTGACATCATTAGTCGGGGAGGTAGAGATGAGGAAAAATTGAGCGACAGCGGTGAGGAAGAATCATGGAGTAAACAGAGAATAGGTGGTAGGGATGGGACCATCCTTACAAAGAGACCAATAACTCCTTCAGAAGGGGAAGAGAGATTGAACCGCAGGTGTAGAAGTGCCAAGCTTAGAGTAATTCAGAAGGTTTGAAATCAGCAGCAGCTATTACACAACCGAAATGGTCATTTAACCTCTCATGTCTTTTTGTTCTGATCAGTTTTAACCTCTCATGGTTCTTTACCGCATCTCATTTTAGAATTTTTTTATTTTATTTTATGATGAACTATATGTAGTTATCCTATGTTTTATGATGCCAATAACAGCACCTTGGTGATTCCTTCTCTTTATCTGAAAGAAAACCAATTACATTGTCATATTTGTGAAAATTCCTGGGTATTGGGCATTGCATGCCGCCTTAATTAGAGGAATGAGAAATGATCAGGTCCAATTTGTTGGACAAAAGTAGCAGTTTAATCCTCCTTGTGAAGCCCACTGAGGCATCTTTGTCATTGTTTATGGTTAGGAATGATCTATAGTTATGATTGAATACACCCAAATCTCAATTTAGATTCGATGATTGTTGCCATTGAGTCGAGAGCTTGCAAAGTGGTTGGGTGTACTAAATTTGGAAGTCCCTACCTAAGACCATCTTGATCCTCAAATGTAGATAATTCCGAACCATACACAGTAAAGATCTTTTGATCTAATAGGTAACTGAAGTTGGCCCTATTTGATTTTGATCTTACAATATACCATGATAATTAGGTAGCTGATGTGGGCCCTAAGAGGTCTCTCTGATGGGACCAATGACTCTTTGCTCTTGTGGCCAAATTAGGGCTTGTCTGACTTAAGAAAAGTGAAATAGGTGGTGAACAAAATAATGGGTGAAATTTATAGTTTGAACATCCATTTCCTCACCTCAGATCAAATGGTTAGCATCCATTCAATTTAATTTTGTGCCGATGGCTAATCTAGAATCTATTGGATCCAGTATTCCAGTGGGTCTCAAAAACTACAACGTTTATTGTTTTCAGAAAAGCCATACATATGTCAATGAGGGAAAAGTAGGACCCTTAAAACCTAAACCCTATATGTGAGGCGGTTATGGTTGGATCTAATTAGCTGCATGATGGACTTGACTTGCCTGAATGCATGTGAGACCACCAAATCAACCACTAGCTTGAATTTATTTGGTTTAATCAGTTCTATTTGAGGCTGTCAAATTTCATCCATTTGGTGTTGGCCTGATCATGTGAAGAAATTCAGCAATCTTTGAACCAGTACGCCTCCCACTGGATTGGATTGACCATATAAAGGGGCGCATGGGGACCTAATTTTGTAAGTTTGCAGTAGGGCATCATTTTGCATGCAATTAAGCTAACCTGTTCCACCAGCCGCATCAAAGATGCTTTTCGTTCCTGGAAAAGGATGCACCAACCTGAAAATCTTAACAAAAATAACATGCAGAACAGCTACAGCTGGAGAGTTGTAAGATACTCATTTAGAATATTTTCTATACATGTTGATGCTATTATGGGACCAAAATCAAATCCTAGCAGCATGTGGATAGGAGGGTATGCAATTGTGCCCCTAGAGATTAGTTCTCGACCGTCCCGAATCGAGTGTCCCTTGGACTCAGGGCCAAAGGCTCTTGCGTTGGGCTGGGCGGGAGATACCCTGAGTTATAAAAAAAAAAAAGAAAAAATTCAAATCCAAGAAAACATGGAGTTATTCGGAAATCAGAATACAACTTCTGAAAGCCGGGTCAAGTGGACTTCTTCTCGCGAGATCTCACGCAAAATCCTCACCATACGCTTATTGTTACTTCTTTAGAAGAAAGTGTGAAGTTTGAATGTGATGATGATCGTTAAATTTTTTTTTTTATGCATTTATTAATAATCAAGCATATATTCCTTTCAAATAATAAAAATTCAAACAGGCACCCAAAAACCACACCAAAAAAGAAAAAAAGGAATCCAAGAATTCTAGAATCACCGAGAAAGAAATCCCACGGATATCTATCCTGACGTAATCTTTCTTTTATTTATTTATTTATTTATTTATTTCCCTGGTGCATTTTCAATCCAAATTTGGCAATTCAATCAGAAACTTAAAACTTATATAAATTTGTGATAAGCTCCAGAA
The DNA here is from genome assembly GCA_012931725.1 of Litsea cubeba. Classification (NCBI taxonomy): domain Eukaryota; kingdom Viridiplantae; phylum Streptophyta; class Magnoliopsida; order Laurales; family Lauraceae; genus Litsea; species Litsea cubeba. The sequence continues at coordinate 8,471,054 of CM022949.1, read as the reverse complement.
ATACTACACAGAAATAGAAAATTGTTGAAAGTTTTACGGAACATTATTGCAATAAGGAGGGATTTGGAACTGAAGTGAAGAGCTAGTAGAGGGCTGAACCTGCAAGCCTGCAGGAAAAGGAGGAGGAACACAATGATGGAGAGAGGGAGGGGTGACAGTAATCAGTATCATGAATTCAATTGACGTTTTTCCCCCTTCTCGCTTGAATTCTTGCATAGAATGGGACCGTTTGATTTGGTTCACAGAATGAGGAAAGTATTGCAAGTCTCATTAAAACAACCGAATGGCTAACTTTGTGAATCACTGATACATGGGCCCATAATTACCGAGTCTTCATAATTCCTTGTTTTTGGGTTGAGCACAACCATATTGGTTCCTTACATTATAGATAAATGTGTAAAGAGGTAATTCCAAAAGAAATAGATTGGAAAAGCCGTCTGTTGTTGTTGTTGTTGTTATTATTCTGGACGTTGTGACAGTATATCATTAAATAATGGATGTAACTTGAATAGATTGAATCAAGCTAACGGCTTGCTTTCATTTTCTTCTCTCCATCACTTGGTATTTACACGCACCCACCAGATTAAAATTCCCAGAATGTAGTTACAAAGCACCTGGCTCAATAGTGTATAGTCTGGCACCCTCACTTGCTGGATTTTGCTTCCAATTACAGACAAACTTAAAAGAGATGAAGCAAAATAAGTTACAACATTGTTGCACTAATTTTCAACAATCGGTTCATTGGGAGATATTTCTGGTGTTGCTGCTTCCAGCCGAGCCCTTTTCCCGAGTGCAGAAGGCTTGGATTCACTGTCTGTGTCAGTTCCCTTGTGCTCAGCTAAGATTGGTGAAGTTGAGTCGGTTTTTGATTGTGCTGGCTGTAGAGAAGCATGAGCAGGTGATGACTCTGCTGGCTGTATTTCAGAATTTTGCTGCTGGGAGGGTGAAGATTGCCAACCAGAATTGGAGAATGATCTGTTGCTAGTTTTCTGTTGCTCTTCGAGAATCCTCTGCAAATACCTTGCATGTTCTTCTATACGCAGCTGAAGAGCCCTTTGCACCTGGCTCAGAGAGGGGAGAACAACAACATAAAATCAAGACGACCAAATAAAATGTCTTTCTATTCTTTTTTAACAAGAGATCATGAAATGCCTGACACCTTTTCTAATTCTTTAGTACGCTTTTTGTTTTTCCTCTTCCTTTTTTTTTTTAAAGGCAAGAGGCTTCTCCAAGATTTATCCAATGCCACACAGTGTGTTAGGTATGGGTCCCCACTTGTTCCTTGCAATATCTCTCACCTCACGCTCTGCACCCTCCTATTATAGAACCAAAAAACTGGAATGGGTTTTGCTCTTTAATCTCACCAAATCGACATCTTCTTGCCACAATTGCACTGAAGGAAGATCAAGAGGCAACTGACACAAGAAAGGCATCAGAGAGATCTCAAGGAACACCTTTGCCCTATTCTTTTGTGCAGAGCCTTGGATAACTGTGCATGTGTAGGCATAAAATACTTCCCAGTTCCTACTTCACGAATATAGAAAAGCTTAATTCCAAAGAAATCGCTCTCCAAATCTGCAGTGGATGAGGTGGGTCTAGTTTTGTTGACATTGTTGCAATCTATCATATCTTATATAAAATATATTAGAATTTTAGTTTGATGCAGCATCACACTCCCTTGAGAAGACCTTTATTTCATTATGGTTCATATTTAGATCTTTCATTTTTTTTTCTTTATTTCGGTACTAGTTTTTAATCAGTTTCCATAGATTTTTTATTTCATTATATTTTAACATTTTACCATTTTTTTCTATTTTATCAGATTTTGCAATACTTTTAATATAAGGATTTTGTTTATAAAATGACATAAATAGAAAAATATTAACTTCTCTCGAGTTCAATTTCAAACCCATGTAACCTTCTTGTGTGCATGCATATGTACATATAAGTGTACATATAAGTACATGCATATATAAATTGTATAACCATTAATAGGATATATGCATCCTCACGTGCATAGCATGGTTCTGGGACATAGGCTCTAATTGGGTAGCAGCTCCTCTTTTACCTCGTTGAAAATTATATTTGCTGACCAGTGTGGCAGCCTATAAAAAAAATAAAAAAAATAAAAGCAGAATAGATTAAAGGGGGAACACATACAGAAAAGGGTGGGGCATTCTCAAGTAGTAGCTGTTGAAATAGAGTCAAGTGGCCAAGGATTGGCCAATGCATTCCCTGTAAGAGACGCACCACAAAGCTGGCCATTTGCTGTGAGAGATACGCAAGGGTACCCGTGTCTTGAAGAACGGACTAGGCCAGAAGTTAAAATCAGCCTCTCTTGGAACATTGGTACTTCCATGAGAAAGTGTATGGAGCTGTAAATATTATGAAGATGAAACCAAACATCGCTTGCTTAAAAAAGACTAAATGAAGGAGAGAGATCACTAGGGGCTTAAGAAAGGGTTTCGGCCTTTTCTATTCAGGGGAAAGCAACACACGAACTGGAATAGGCATTGTACATGGAAGCGAACTAAGGAAGAAGATGCAAAATTTAAAGAGAGAATGATATATATTATTATTATTATTTTTTTGTAAAAAAAAAAAAAAAACCAGAGAGAAGGATATGGTTACAGTGGTTTAGTTACTACTAGATACAAAAATCTCAGACGTTCTTAGTGCTTATGCAACCCACGCAGGACTAAGTGTAGACGAGCGAAATTTTGGAAAACAACGTAAGTGTTAAAACAACACATACCTAATGCTGGTAACAAAATTTTAGTTATTTCTCTCTTTATAACAAGAACTATGCTTAAAAATCTTTTATTTTCTATATCTTTTATAATTCAAATCTTCTTTTAATATGCTCATGAGTAGGGATATCAATGGGTCTGGTCAGGTTGATCTCCAACGTAACAAATACGGGTCCAAGCCGAACCCAACCCATTTATTAATTAGGTGGAAAATGTCAACCTGAGTCAATTAGCAGGTCAAGTCAGGGTCGAGTTGGTAGGCATATGTACAAATAGCCAGGTTGGTTTGAGCCAGGTCGGTAGGTCGGTAATATGCATGGATTCGACCTGGATTCGACCTGAACAAAACCCATATCTTAATTGGGTGGATTCAGTTATCTTATATATATATATACACGGTAATATTCAGGTGAGAACTAGTTCTCATATATTATATGAGAACTTTTTTATGGGGCCCAATTATGGGCCCCATTTGGGGATGGGACCAGGGGGATGGAAAGATCTATGCGAGACCACCCCAAGTATCAAGTTTGACCCTAAACCCATGCCCCTAACCCCTTCATCCGTGGCCCACAAGTTTAATGGCTTCATATTCAAAAAAATATTCAACCCTCGATCAAACGGTTCAGTCCATTCGGATGTGGGCCAATCCTTGTGATTAGTGACTATCAGGGGGTTTCCTATTGGTTGCTATGTTTGGATGGGTTGCTAGTTGGGCCCCACAAAAAAGTTCTCATATAATAGGTGAGAACTAGTTCTCACTCGAATATGAATATTTCCCATATATATATAATATATAAGCTGCAGCTTATGGTATCCTAAGCTGAAACAGTCCTGGTCCGACAAATCAAAGTCGACTATCTCTATTTTTTGCACGATGAAACTGAAAAATCCAGTTCTGATTGGATTTATCTTGATTTTGGAGACGATGATTTGAGGCAGTTTACAATGGAGATGATTTTGCAGATGATCTCAGCTTAGGATAACATAAGTTGTAGCTTAGGAGAGCACCTCTCATATATATTGGTTATCAGGTGCACCCGGTGCAACTCCGCCTATGTTGGGGTATCCTTGACATGGCCGGTCCTAAGCCCGGACAAAGGAGGAGGGTTGTGCTTTAGGTAGCCGACAGCCAGCACAATACTCAGTCGGATTTTTTTATGGATTTGAGACCTAATGAAATTTCGTGGGGGCGTCCCCTACTTAGTGACACGCTGTATGGTCCGGGTACAGTGATAAGTGAGCAATGACTGCTGCATCGGCGCCCGGGTGCAGTGCTAAATAGGCAAGGGTCCTCACACTTTATTGGACGAGTATGGGGGGTAAGGAAGCTAGTCCAAAATAGAAGGCTGAGATTGGGTACTTGGAACATTGGGAGCCTAACTGGGAAACTTATGGAAGTGGTGGATACAATGGAAAGGAGACGAATCGCAATTGCTTGCTTGCAAGAGACAAGATGGGTGGGACACAAAGCTAAAGAGATTGAGAGAACTAGGTATAAGTTATGGTATACGGGACTTAATAGAACAAGGAATGGGGTCGGCATAGTGGTAAACAAGGACTTAAAAGAAGATGTAGTTAATGTAAAGCGCTATGGAGATAGGATGATTGCAATTAAGTTAGTGTTAGGAGAAAAGATAGTGAACGTAATTAGTGCTTATGCCCCCCAGGTGGGCTTAGGAGATGGACATAAGAAGTTTTGGGACGACTTGGAAGGAGTGCTACTAGAGATACCCCAAGGAGAGATGGTCTTCATAGGACGTGATTTGAACGGTCAGGTAGGACGTGACGTAGATGGATACATAGGAGTACACGGGGGACATGGGTACGGTAATAGAAATGAAGAAGGGAAGGATATTTTGGAGTTTTCAGTGGCTTATGATCTCATGGTAACTAACACCTTTTTTAGGAAGAGAGAGGAGCATTTGGTGACTTATAAGAGTGGCTCATCGAGGACACAAATTGACTTCTTCTTAACTAGAAAAAGAGACCGTTTAACTTGTAAAGATTGCAAGGTTATACTGGGGGAGCGCTTGACTTCCCAACATAGGTTGTTGATCATAGATGTGCAGCTACAAAGGTGGACTAGAAAAAAGTTGTATAGATGCTCAAGGACTAAATGGTGGAACCTGAAAGGTGATAAGCAACTAGCTTTAAGGGAAAGAGTACTAGAGGAAGACGTTTGGGCGATAGATGAGAGTGCAAATAATATGTGGGCTAGGGTAGCAGAGTGTATTAGGAGGGTAGGGAAAGAAGTCTTAAGAGAATCTAAAGGGGGTGCTCCGGTACAGAAAGAGGCATGGTGGTGGAGCGAAGCCGTCCAAGACAAGATAATAGTTAAAAGAGAGTGCTTTAAAACTTGGCAAAAGGATCAAAATGAAGCGAACTTGGAGCGATATAAAGAAACAAAAAGAGAAACCAAAAAGGCAGTTAGTGAGGCCAAGGCAAAGGCATTTGAGGAGCTATATAAGCGACTTGACACTAAGGAAGGCGAAAGAGAGATATTCAAGCTAGCTAAAACCAGAGATCGGCGGACCAAGGACTTAAACCAAGTTAAATGCATTAAGGATGAGGATGAAAATGTATTAGTAAAGGAAGAGGAGATAAAGGAGCGTTGGAAGAGCTACTTCTACAAGTTATTTAACGGAAGCAGTAGTAGTGACACACAATTGGGGCATCTTACCATTTCTAGAGAAGAAGCGAATCTTTTTTTATAGGAGAATCAGTATGGAAGAAGTTAAAGAAGTATTGAAAAGAATGAATAATGGGAAAGCGGTTGGGCCAGATGGTATCCCTATTGAGGTCTGGAGGTGCTTGGGGGAGGATGGCATTAGTTGGTTGACAAAGTTTTTTAATGTAGTGCTAAAGAGCAAGAAGATGCCTAATGCATGGAGGAAAAGTATTCTTATACCCATATACAAGAACAAATGAGATATTCAGAACTGTGCGAACTACTGCGGGATTAAATTGATGAGCCATACGATGAAATTATGGGAGAGAGTTATTGAGAGAAGACTAAGAAGAACAACAAACGTTTCAGATAATCAATTTGGTTTCATGCCTGGGAGATCCACCAGGGAGGCTATCTTTCTCCTGAGGAGGTTAATGGAACAGTATAGAGAAGGTCAGAGAGATTTACATATGGTGTTCATTGACTTGAAGAAGGCCTATGACCAGGTTCCTAGGGAGATTCTTTGGAGAGTTCTGGAAAAGAAAAGAGTATGTCGCTTATATTGAGGCGATAAAGGATATGTATGATAGAGTCGTGACATCTATAAGGACGACTGGCGGCGAAACTAAGGAGTTTCCTATCACGATTGGTCTACACCAAGGCTCAGCATTAAGCCCGTACTTGTTTGCCCTAGTCATGGATGAGATTACAAGACATATCGAGGATGAGGTGCCGTGGTGTATGCTATTTGCAGATGACATTGTTTTAGTGGATGAGACGAGAAAAAGAGTGAATGCTAAACTAGAATTATGGCAGAAAACATTAGAGACAAAAGGGTTTAGGCTAAGTCGATGCAAAACAAAATATATGGAATGCAAGTTTAGTCAAAGTAGGACACCTGGTAACATAGAAGTAAGTTTGGGCACACAAAAGATTGTAGAGAAAGAAAACTTTATGTATCTTGGATCTATGGTGCAACAGGATGGAGGGATTGATACTGATGTAAGTCACAGGATTCAGGCCGGGTGGACCAAATGGAGGAGTGCTTCGGGGGTCTTGTGTGATCGGAAAGTCCCCCTCAAGGTTAAAAGAAAGTATTATAAGGTGACGGTACGACCAGCGTTGTTATATGGATCAGAGTGTTGGGCAGTAAAGCATAATCATGTCAAGAAGATGGAAGTTACGGAGATGAGAATGCTAAGATGGATGTGCGGGATCACAAGGAGAGATAGGATTAGGAATGAGGAGATTAGGGGTAAAGTAAGAATACCACCGATATGAGATAAAATGAGAGAAAATCGACTAAGATGGTTCGGCCATGTTAGAAGGAGTCCAACGGAGGTACCTATTAAAAGGTGTGAAAGCATGGAGATTGCTAGGAGTAGGAGAGGGAGAGGGAGACCCAAGAAAAGTTGGAAAGAAACTATTAAACATGACCTTGCCTACATGGATCTAACGGAGGACATGGCCCTAAACAGATTTGATTGGCGTCGTCAAATCCATATAGCCGACCCCACCTAGTGGGAAAATGCTTGGTTTGGTAAAGCTATACTGTTTGGAGAAAAAGGGCCAACTATCTCTTCTTCTTAAGCCGCATCGCAGTGAGAACCCCCCCCCCCCCCCCCCCCCCCCCAAAAAAAAAAAAAAAAAAACCCAAAAAAACAAATGTTAATTTATAGTTATGTAAGATCCCCATTTTAGTAAAGATGATGATGAAAAGGAATTAGTAAAGGAAGAGGAGATAAAGGAGCGTTGGAAGAGCTACTTCTACAAGTTATTTAACGAAAGCGGTAGTAGTGACATACAATTGGGGCAGCTTACCATTTCTAGAGAAGAAACGAATCTTTTTTTTTTATAGGAGAATCAGTAGGGAAGAAGTTAAAGAAGTATTGAAAAGAATGAAGAATGGAAAAGTGGTTGGGCCAGATGGTATCCCTATTGAGGTCTGGAGGTGCTTGGGGGAGGATGGCATTAGTTGGTTGACAAAGTTTTTTAATGTAATGCTAAAGAGCAAGAAGATGCCTAATGCATGGAGGAAAAATATTCTTATACCCATATACAAGAATAAATGAGATATTCAGAACTATGCGAACTACCGCGGGATTAAATTGATGAGCCATACGATGAAATTATGGGAGAGAGTTATTGAGAGAAGACTAAGAAGAACAACAAACGTTTCAGAGAATCAATTTAGTTTCATGCCTGTGAGATCAACCAGGGAGGCTATCTTTCTCCTGAGGAGGTTAATGGAACAGTATAGAGAAGGTCAGAGAGATTTACATATGGTGTTCATTGACTTGGAGAAGGCCAATGACCAGGTTCCTAGGGAGATTCTTTGGAGAGTTCTGAAAAAAAAAAGAGTGTGTGTCGCTTATATTGAGGCGATAAAGGATATGTATGATAGAGTCGTGACATCTATAAGGACGACTGGCGGCGAAACTAAGGAGTTTCCTATCACGATTGGTCTACACCAAGGCTCAGCGTTAAGCCCGTACTTATTTGCCCTAGTCATGGATGAGATTACAAGACATATCGAGGATGAGGTGCCGTGGTGTATGCTATTTGCAGATGACATTGTTTTAGTGGATGAGACGAGAAAAGGAGTGAATGCTAAACTAGAATTGTGGCGGGAAAAAACATTAGAGACAAAAGGGTTTAGGCTAAGTCGATGCAAAACGGAATATATGGAATGCAAGTTTAGTCAAAGTAGGACACCTGGTAACATAGAAGTAAGTTTGGGCACACAAAAGATTGTAGAGAAAGAAAACTTTATGTATCTTGGATCTATGGTGCAACAGAAAGAAAACTTTATGTATCTTGGATCTATGGTGCAACAGGATGGAGGGATTGATATTGTTGTAAGTCACAGGATTCAGGCCGGGTGGACCAAATGGAGGAGTGCTTCGGGGGTCTTGTGTGATCGGAAAGTCCCCCTCAAGGTTAAAGGAAAGTATTATAAGGTGACGGTATGACCAGCGTTGTTATATGGATCAGAGTGTTGGGGAGTAAAGCATAATTATGTCAAGAAGATGGAAGTTGCGGAGATGAGAATGCTAAGATGGATGTGCGGGATCACAAGGAGAGATAAGATTAGGAATGAGGAAATTAGGGACAAAGTAAGAATAGTACCGATTGGAGATAAAATGAGAGAAAATCGACTGAGATGGTTCGGCCATGTTAGAAGGCGTCCAACGGAGGCACCTGTTAAAAGGTGTGAAAGCATGGAGATTGCTAGGAGTAGGAGAGGGAGAGGGAGACCCAAGAGAAGTTGGAAAGAAACTATTAAACATGACCTTGCCGAACCCAGATGGCGGTGATAATGATCATGGATGGGGCTAACTTTTTGCAGAGATGAGGAGCCAGGGGAGATCTTTCAATCCCCCCCGTTCCCAGTTAGAGGTGGGGCCCCATGTTGAGGCGCGCATGCTGATCCGGTACTCTATATATATATATATAAATTAGGGATTCAGTTAACATCTATTCAAAGAATTCAGCAAAATTGATTTCCATTCAGTGCAATGGTCCTAACTGATATCTATTAATGGGGGACCAATTGTTAATTTACATCATCAAGGACCTACGTTTGTTGGTGTTAGTTTTATGGACTTAATCCAGTAGATGATATAATAAATTGATTAATTTTTTTATTTATCAATATATATTTATGCATGAGATGAATTGTGATTTATTATATACTTGCACATAACCAATACGAATGACATGATGGTTCATGAGATGAACCGGAGTCCACAAGTATATTAGATGTAACACATGTGTATAGATGAGATCCACATACGAGAGACATGTGTGACAAATCTTATACTTAAATATCTTCACAACCAATGATGAGACTGGATATCTTATACTGACAAGGTTGCAGTGCTTTGGTTACTATGAGATAGTATGATTTATCTCAATTATCAGAATGGAAGATTCTGGATCATAGTACTGGTACATTGGATGTATTGAAGGAACATGAGAAGCACCTTATGAACATTGTCTTTACTTTAAGGTTTGCTCTCATAATTCCCTAGCAATAGGCTCTCAATCCTGAGACATTAATGAACTCAAGTTTCTATCTATTCATTTGCTTTGAGTCACCAATGAGTGAGGCCAACTGTAGGTCAACACCTCGGTGATTTGGGTACGTGGTAGTAGAGCTGTGGGAACATTCAATGGTCAAGATGAAATCTATCTCTAATATCCCCTTGTGCCAATTAACGGTTGTATCATTGGTAAGTGCGCACCCATTCCGATTAAAAGTTAATTAGAAAGGTACTTATGATCATTATAATTAATTGGGGCTCAAGGATAATAAGATATGGATCTAGTTTGGAAGACAAGTCCAATTGATCCATGGATATTGATAGAGGGGCCTACTTGTAGTAATGTGGAAGTTTATGGTCTTCTATGTAATATTCCTAAGACTGGAGTTCAATTGCATTTATATAGTGGAGTTATTTGTAATTAACTGTGGGCCCGGATTACACATGAGATGTGGGGTCGCGAGTCCAAATTGGATCCAGCTTTCTAATGAATCCCTAGTGGTCCCCACGCTAGCCCAATTATTAGAAAGATATTAATTTTAGTTGAATTCTAAAAGGAAAGTTACTATTTCTATTTGAAGTGAGACTTCTAATAGTGGTAATAGTAATTTACTAATTTTAGTAGAAGTGAGACTTCTATTTTAATTAGAAAGGAATTAGAAAGTTACTAATCATATTTGAAGTAAGACTTCTAATTGTGATTTAGTAAGTTGCCAATTCTTAATTGAAGTGGGACTTCTATTTTAATTGGTTAAAAAAAGAAACTTACTAATTCTTATGGAAGTAAGACTTCTAATAGAAATTAGTAAGTGTGGCTTGCAAAAGCTATAAAAGGATAGGAGGAGTTGCACGCCTAATGCAATATTCATCCTTGGGATTCACGCCCAAGAGTGTTCTAGTCCAAGGGGTTGGACGTCCACTCCTCCTTTGTGCAAGAGTTGCACATGCACATTCTCCTCTTCCTCTTCTAGTTCTCTTCTAGTTCATCATTTGAGTTCCTAGTAGTTTTCTCTTGGAGATCCCACCATCTTCTTGAGAAAAGAGAATCTGATATGGGTCATAGCGTGGAAGATCAAGAGGTCTTGGAGATCCCTATTTGATAAGTGAAAGAGTTTCATCATCAAATAAAGATGCAACTTCTCCATTAGAGCGCAACCGAGCTCCAAAGGTATTATCTACTTCCTTGTATGTTGCAGATATTTATGGTTGCTTGTTACTTGTTATTTTTATCTTTCAGATAGAGTTATTTACTGATCATGATGGTTGATATTGAGGGTACACATCTTGTATTAGTTTTGGTAGCCTTCTGGATAGTTGATCCCTGCATCAAGTGGCTCAAAAGTTTTTGAAACCTATCCTAAAGGCCCACCTATTTCCAACAGTTGGCAACTTAACCCACAATGTTGCAATAGAAAGCACCTTCCACTATGCCACAGGGTGTCTCATCATCAAGGACTTCTGTGTGACAGGGAATGGAGTTTTTGTAAATATCCCTCTAAAGGGCCATGTTCATGCATCAGTCAAAGTGTTTGATCTATCTGTCAGACATTTCTTAATAGGAGTTTTAAGTTTATATCCATGGCCATCAAGGATTCAAGGGTTACTGTTTGTTTCACTCTACATTGAGCTAAGATGTAAACTATATTGTACACACCTCAAGCTGCTCATGGAGCTGTTTCTGGACTTCAATTTGCATTCGTAGAGCTTCTGTCATTTGCATACTCCTATACAAATAGAAATGGGAAGGCAGCTTATTAAAATAATTCATGAGAAAGAGTATATGAAAAAAAAGTGAAAATAGGGTCAAGGCCTACCTTTTTATGCATGCATCACCTTCATCACTATTAGAACTCACCTTCTTTTCTTCAGAGGAGGAAGTCTTTTTGTCTTGACAAAACATGGTCAAAATCCATCAAAAGCCAAGTGATGTCAATTTTTGGAATTACATTAAGAACTTCTAAGAATACCACCCACAGACACTACAGAAGTTTCTAATGTATTTGACATTTATTTGTTATTTAAAGGTCTAAAAAGCCCAAAGCAAAGAAATATTCACTAGAGAAAAGATAGTGAATGCCTGCATGCACCAACTAGAAATAAAACTCTCCAAAAAATGCATGATATCAAGATATACTTCCTTGTGACAGTCAGTCACCTATAGGGCAAATTTTTTTTTTCTTTTTGAATGGTAGCTATAGGGAAAATGTTTCACTGGAATGTTTTTTTTTTTTTCTTGTCAATTATCTCTGTTCAATCTGTCCCTTAGTTTGATGAAATAAAAGTGTGGTACCGTATCAAAAAATAAATAGAGAGAAATTCATATGCCATCAAAATCCAGTGAGAAAGTAATAGCTAAATTATTTTCTATATAATCATAGATTTACCTTCTTTTGTCTCTGGTAGATACTTTGCAAGTCTGTATTTCTGCAAATTATGATCACAAGTAAAACTGTAAAAATCCAGTGAGGTAGGAAACATTTATCTTCGAAAGAAATCTACTAACAGAGCTAACAGTTCGGAAATATCTCAAGTCACAACAGCTATTACAAATATCAGAAATATTTTGAAAACTCCCAATTATATCACAACATTTTATCCGAATTCTCATCAAAATTGAAAATATTGCAAGGAAATCATGATAATGCCAGGAAAATTGTGGGGAAAATTGGGATAAAACCCATGGAAATTATTTCTAGGATTATTTTATGTGTATTTTGTATTGTTTAACAATTACAAGTTATTTTATCTTCCATTATATTTTCCTAATAATATCCCGAGAAAACCCCAAAATTGAAAAATTTCTGACATTTCACCTAGACAATAATTTTCTGAGAATGATATTTGAGACAATGGTCACACCCAGTTTGAATGATTCACAGAATGTATGGTTATTCAATCCTCTGTGCATTTAGGATGGCAAAAGAATTGGAAATCACTTTCGTGTGTGTTAAGTTTGGCCCACAACCCATTAAGGGATCCAAGGCCCATCAGTCAATCCAGTCCAGCAAGATACATATCACGTGGATTTGGGATCTGATTTGGTCAATAGTGTATATAATTTAGTGATTGATTGCCTTCCTTTCTTAGATTAGTGATTGATGTAATTTAGTTAGTTTCCTTTGTAAAAGCCTTGATTAAGGCATGTAATTCCTATATAATGATGGTGATTCTCTAAGAGAAGACACACAAAGAATACAGTAAACTTTCAGTCTCTCTCGTTTCAGTCTCTCTCATTTTCATTCTTGTGATTCAGAATTGTGAGAATGACATGGTATCAGAGCCTTGTTCAAGAAAACCTTATTTTTTGATCTTGCATATCATCAAGGCAATCAAGATATAGAGAAATCCATCTCTATTGAAGAACGACAGATCAGAGATCTGTTTCACAGAATCCAGACACTGCGGCAGTGACCTGTTCATGGTGGCCCACCTCTGATCATCACATCTTCCTCAACAATGTTTACAGACATGGTCGCCTGTTTTTCTTAAGTATATTGGAGATTTTTTCAGAATTTTTCAACACCTTCAGGTTGGTGATTTGCTCATTCTCGAGATTTTCCAGTTTTATTAAACTGTTTCCATCTAGACCGTCCAAAATCTTGGATCTGCGAGGGAATCAGTTCATTCTTTTTTCAATAGAAGCCAAATTACAGTGCTTCTTCAGATCAGTGATCTGATACTTGTTCAGATCCATCAGTGGGGCCTACGTATCAGATCAGCAGCAAAAATTCTGGTCGTCTGGGGCATTTTTGTGGATTTTTTTTTTCTATTCTGAGTTGATTTATATTACTGATTGTTCGGATCTTTGCCCCTGCATACAGCATAGTGTGTTATCTTCTTTAAGGCTTCTTCTCTTCTCTGTTACTATTACTGGATTTCTTTTTGCTGCCTGTTTCATTGTTTCTCTCAGTCTTGGCCAATCCTAATTGACGATGGAAAAGTCTGAGATTACCTTAATCCGGTTCACGGGAAAAAATTACCCCGCCTGGTCATTTCAGTTCCAAATTTATCTCGAGGCTAAGGAATTGTGGGGCTATATTTCTGGATCTGACCCTAAACCTACGGAAGATGAGAAGAAGATATCCGCCTGGCTTACTAAAGATGCAAAAATTAAAACATGGATGCTGGGTTCCGTCGAACAACATCTGATAATGAACCTCAAACCTTACCCCACCTCTAAAGACATGTGGGGATATCTGAAGCATGTGTACCATCAAGATAACTCAGCACGTCAATTTCACCTTGAATGTGCGATTGCTGAATATGCACAAGGGACCTTGTCAATCCAAGACTATTCAGGATTCCGAACCCTATGGTCAGAATATGATAGTATTAAGTATGCAGATGTAGCTGCCGATGTTCTGATAGTGATTCACGATCTTCAGGCCTCTAGTCAGCGGGATCAATTTTTAATGAAATTACGCCCTGAGTATGAAAGTGTCCGATCAGCCTTGATGAATCGGACGCCTTTACCTTCCTTGAATGTCTGCCTGAATGAACTCTTACGCGAGGAATAACGCATTTCAACCTCAGCCCATATAGCTCAACAAAAGGCTGAGACCTATTCCGTCGCGTTTTCAGCCACTAAGGCTTCTCAGCCTCCTCGCGACTTGAGCAAAACACAATGCTACAGTTGTCAAAAATTTGGACATCTTGCATCTCAATGCAAACAGAAAGTCTGTAGTTATTGTAAAAGGTCGGGACATATCATTTCTGAATGTCGCCGCCGGCCACAACGTCAGAATCCACCGCAGCAGACTCCCCAGCATCAGATTTTCCAGCATCCAGCTCCACAGTATCAGGCTCTGCAGTATCAGCCTCCGCAGTCTCAGACTCCGCATGCTTATGTTGCTTCCTTAGATATGCCTGCTTCTACATCTGCACCCTCACAGTCTGGGTCCTCCTCTTCTCTTACTCCTGAATTGGTACAGCAAATGATTGTTAATGCCCTTTCTGCTTTCGGTCTCTCAGGTACCTCGCCAACCTCTTCTACTTGGTTTCTTGATTCTGGGGCATCTAATCATATGACATATTCCAGTAACCCTCTCTCAAATGTGACAAACTACAATGGTAATCTTCAAATCCAAACTGCTAATGGAGGCACTGTTCCCATTACTGCCCTCGGGGACATCCCTGGTCCAATCCCATTGAAAAATGTTTTCCTTTGTCCCAATTTAACTTCAAACCTATTGTCAGTTGGGCAACTTGTTGAAAATAATTGTAACATCTCTTTTTCTTCTTCTGGTTGTGTTGTACAGGACCAGATGTAAGGGAAGGAGATCGCAAGGGGACCTAAATGTGGACGCTTGTTTCCGCTGGATTTTTCTAATCTTTCTAGAACTAGAATTGCCAATGATGTGTTTTGTCTTTCTATTAGAGATAATTGCCAATTGTGGCATAAAAAACTCGGACACCCTAATTCCAAGGCTTTGTCCCTTATGTTAAATTCTGGTTTATTAAATAAATCTATTGGCTTATCTTCTTGTGTACCTTTTGATTGTGCTACTTGTAAATTGGGAAAAAGCAAAATTCTTCATTTTCCTATTTCCACTTCACACAGCACTCGATGTTTTGATTTGGTTCATAGCGATGTATGGGGAATTGCTCCAGCTCTATCTCATGCTCACTACAAATATTTTGTGACTTTTATTGATGATTTCAGTCGGTTCACATGGGTTTACTTTCTGCATTCCAAATCTGATGTTTTTACAGTTTTTTAAATTTTTTTAGCTTATGTTGAGAATCAATTTTCCACCTGCATCAAAATCCTGCGATCTGATTCGGGTGGGGAATATGTGTCTTCTGATTTTCAAAATTTTTTGCAAAACAAAGGCATTATTTCTCAAAGAACTTGTCCTTATACTCCACAACAGAATGGAGTTGCTGAAAGGAAAAATAGGCATTTGCTTGATGTCACTCGTTCTCTTCTTCTTGAATCATCAGTTCCTACCCGTTTTTGGGTTGAGGCACTAGCTACGGCAGCTCATCTTATAAATCGTCTGCCTTCAACCTCTCTTCAAAATCAGAGCCCATATTACCGATTGTACCAGACCTTTCCATCTTATGATGATCTTCATGTTTTCGGATCTGTTTGCTTTGTGCACTTGCCTCCTTCTGAGAGAACCAAACTAACCGCACAATCTGCTCAATGTGTGTTTTTAGGCTATGCGCCCTTCCAGAAAGGGTTCCTCTGCTACGATCCTCACATTCGTCGCTTGCGGACCTCTAGAAATGTCGTTTTTTTTTTAACATCAGTATTTTTTTCAAAAACACATTGAATCTCCTCACTCGCCCTTGGTGTCTTTACCTGGTTTTTCGGACAACACTTCAGTTATTCGCTTTAATCCTAACTTTGTGTATCACAGACGGAACAAAGACGCGCCTCCCAGGGACCCCCCTCCTGATCTTCCTCCAGCATCCGGTTCACCCCCCGCTTTTGATCCATCTGGACATCATTCCTTGCGTCGCTCCTCTCGCATTTCAGTACCACCTGACCGCTATGGGTTCTCCCACACTTCCTTAATGGCCACTTTGTCCTCTTCTTCCATTCCCCAATCCTATTCTCAGGCTGTGCAGGACAAATGTTGGAACCAGGCTATGCAAGATGAATTGGATGCTTTGGAGAAAAATCATACTTGGGATATTGTCTCCTCTCCTGTGGGTGTAAAACCAATTGGCTGCAAGTGGATTTTTTCTCTCAAGTTGAAATCAGATGGTACTCTAGATCGATACAAGGCGCGCCATGTTGCTCTCGGAAATCGGCAGGAATATGGCATTGATTATGATGAAACCTTTGCTCCCGTCGCTAAGATCACCACCGTACGCATAATTCTTGCTGTTGCTGCATCTCAGTCTTGGCCTCTCTATCAAATGGACGTAAAAAATGCGTTCCTTCATGGTGATCTCAAAAAAGATGTTTATATGCGTCTGCCTCCGGGGTCCTCATCTGGTAAGGGTATGGTTGCTAAGCTCCGTCGCTCCCTCTATGGTCTGAAGCAAGCGCCTCGCGCATGGTTTGAGAAATTTCAGGATGCTCTTCTACGCTTGGATTTTCATCCCAATGATGCAGTAGCAATACCATATTATTGCAACAAGACTCGTGGGCCACATGTGGGACCCATGAAATTCTAATTTTAATTAGTTTTATTTTAGTAAGAGTATAATTAGGATTAGTTTCTAATTATTATTTGGTTTCCTAGTTTGGTTGTTTTCTTAGGCCTTAAGTTTCTTTTCTTATAAATATGACATTGTAGAGATTGGTAATCTCAGATAGAGAGAATTGAATTAAGAGAAGATTTATCGTTGAAGACTGTTTCTTCCTCGTGTGATTGTTCCCTCGGAACCCTAATTGTGCCCTAGCACTTGCATCCTAACCCTAGGACTGCATCAATTGGTATCAGAGCCCAACGATCCCCGATCGTTGGCGTGATTACCCCTATCCCTCCTTCCAATCCTCATCCCATAGCCATCATCGCTCCCAACTCCAACTCAAATCATCATACCGAAACCCAAGCCGCAAAACCCTTATCGACAACCTCCCCGCAAGCCCTTTCCGCCAGAAACCCCTCTGCCGAATCCCTCCACCCCTTCCCAGACGCAACTGAATCCCCAAAGTAGCCACCGTCTTCCAGAGACCCTGCTCCACAGAACCCTAACCCTAAGGCCACTGGAAATTCCTCCTCCAAAACTCCAAAACCCTATGCACAGACAAAACCCCTTCTAGACCACCATCGCCATTCCAAACCCTTTCGGCCTACCCCTTCTAGACCACCATCGCCATTCCAAAACCCCTTTCGGCCTATCCATTGCATCGCCCACCCACATCGGCCGAATCAGCCATCGTAAAAATCACAATCCCGAAATCGTCATCGAAATCAACACCCTAAACCCATCCAGCAGCGAACCCAGCCCTTCCACCGGAATCCCCAAACCCATTCCACCGGAATCCCCAAACCCCATCCCTAACCGAGGCCCGACCCACTTCCCTGCTCGCAACACCCCAAACACCAAACCAGCAACCTAGCCACCTCCCTATCATCGTCACTGTTCCCATCCCAGCAACCAGCTTACACTGTTGTCCCCAATCCCACCCTCTGCTCTTGGCCAAACCCAGAGAAAAAAAAAACAAAAAAAAAAAAAAACTATCCCGGCAGCAAAGCAAAGAAGAATAGAAAAGAGCAGAAAGAAGGAGAAGAATCAGACGCAGCGAGAGACAAAGGTAGATAAGTACCTTTCACCGGAGACGACGCCATCGCCCTGGTCGTTTCGCAACACCGCCTTCATCGCCGTGGTCGTCGAGGCATCTCCCTCTTCCGGCCACCTCTCGCCATCGCAGCGCCATCGCCATCTCTTCTCCGATCTCCTCCTTCCGATCGCATTCGCCAGAGGCGTCTTCCTCTTTCCTCTCGACCTCGTCGAAGACCAACAGCAAGGAAAGGGTTTCCCTCCTTTTTCTTCCTGTTTTGGCACAACGAACGAGGCCGAGCTTCAGTCCATTGGCCCGCACGTGCTCCTCGGCCCATTGTAAGTTGGTACATCTGTGGGTCAAAGTTCAGGTCCGGTTCAGGTTACGTTGACCCAGTCTATCCCGAGTGCAGAACAACCCATTCTCAGTGGTAGCCACTCACCAGCAACTTTTAACTCGACGGTCGGATCTTCTTTTCGCGATATCAGACTCATCCAACGTCAGATTTTCGATCCGTTTTTCGCCAGCGTGATCGTGGAGAGCAGATCTACACATAAGTTCAGTCAGCAATTTTCAATTTGCATTAAACAAAAATGCCTCCAAAGAAGCAAGTTGACGCGGAGTCTTCCTCTCACAATGATGATGATTTGAGGGGAACCATTGCGCAATTATCAGTAACTGTTAATCAATTATCTGCAACAATGGTTCAAATGCAAGTTCAAATGCAAGCGACTTTGGAGAGGATTGAAACCCGGTTAACCACTTTGGAAACTAATCGGCGTGATGATACTCATCGCGATGATGGAGGACCTCATCGCAATCAACGAGATCCACATGTAGTCAACGTTGATCGTGATTTGGGTATTAAACTTGTGATTCCCGAATATGATGGGAAATTGAACCCCGATGAATTCTTGGATTGGTTAGTGTGCGTTGAAAATATTTTTGCACATAAACCAATGACGGATGGTCATAAGATTACACTGGTGGCAACTCGATTTCGCAATTATGCTGCGATATGGTGGGCCGAGTTGCAAAAGAAGAGAAGATACCAGCAAATTGACCCTGTTGACACGTGGACCGAGATGAAAAATTTGTTAAAGCAAAGATTTTTGCCTGTCAATTACTCCAGAGATCTGCGTTCACGTTTTCAATACTTGAAACAAGGATCTAAGACAGTTGTTGAGTATTCTGAGGAATTTATGACCATGCAAGCTCGTTGTGGTTTGACTGAAGATGAGGATGTATTAGTTGACAGATACTTTAATGGGCTGACACTTGACATACAAGATCTCCTCACATTTCAGCATTTTGAGAATGTTGATGAAATTGTTCCGCATGCTATCAAAGCTGAAGGAATTGCACATCATCAAGCTAGAAAACTTAATGCCTCTAAATGGGTTATGCAGAAGAATTCTTCACTTGCAGGTTCTAAACTAAGTGATTCATCGGAGAAAGACTTCACCAAGCCCGAAGGTCAAAATAGGATCACATGCTTTAATTGTCACCAACAAGGGCATCGTGCAAGGGAATGTCCCAAACGTATCCACTTGATTGAAAATGAAAGTGACGAGAAGGATGTCCCAGATGATCCTAAAGAAACAGAGGTTGCAGCTGAGACAGAAGAATTAGAGATTTACACTGCAGTTGACGGTGAATCTCTCATGGTCATCACCGATGCTCCATCAACTACTGCGACGAAGTGGTTGCGAGAAAATATTTTCCGCTCCAAAGGAACAGTCAATGCTCAGGGATGCACGGTAGTCATTGATGGCGGCAGCTGTCAGAATATTATCTCCCAAGCTTTTGTGGATCGCTTACAACTGAAAGTTCGGAAGCATCATCGTCCTTATTTTGCTAGATGGTTAATGACAGGTGATGAAGTGCAAGTCCGATATGCATGTCCAGTTACCTTTTCCATTGGTACAGATTATACAGATACAGTTTGGTGTAATGTGGTACCCATGGATAGTTGTGATATCTTATTGGGTCGTCCGTGGATGTATGACAAGAATGGAACTAATAGCATGCGCGACAACACATACACATTCATGCATGGTACCAAGAAAGTCACACTCCGTCCTATGAAGCCGATGCCACCGAAGCAAGGGTCAAGTTCTCGTCTCACCAAGGATGCGCTTCACGTGCACACTATCTACCGAAGTAACATCAAGAAGAAGAGCCGAGTTCGAGGTCGAACTCTTTTCCAACCTGGGGAGAATGATGCAGTAGCAATACCATATTATTGCAACAAGACTCGTGGGCCACATGTGGGACCCATGAAATTCTAATTTTAATTAGTTTTATTTTAGTAAGAGTATAATTAGGATTAGTTTCTAATTATTATTTGGTTTCCTAGTTTGGTTGTTTTCTTAGGCCTTAAGTTTCTTTTCTTATAAATATGACATTGTAGAGATTGGTAATCTCAGATAGAGAGAATTGAATTAAGAGAAGATTTATCGTTGAAGACTGTTTCTTCCTCGTGTGATTGTTCCCTCGGAACCCTAATTGTGCCCTAGCACTTGCATCCTAACCCTAGGACTGCATCACCCAGCCAATATGATCCTTCCATGTTCTTACATCATGCTCCGTCAGGGATTACTGTCCTTCTGGTCTACGTTGATGACATTGTCATTACTGGTCCTAATGCACAAATGATTCAGGCACTTCAAGCTTCTCTTCATCAGATTTTTCAAATGAAGGATCTGGGCCCCTTACACTATTTCCTTGGCCTTGAAGTTCATCAATCGCCTAAAGGTGTAGTTCTCAATCAGCACAAATATACGGTTGATCTTATTGACTTGGCTGGGCTTACTTCTTCAGCTCCTGTTGATACGCCGATCGAGCTCAATGTTAAACTCAGAAAAGAAGAGGGTGACCTTCTTCAGGATCCCACCGCATATCGCGAGTTGGTGGGTAGCTTGATCTACCTTACGATCACGCGTCCTGATATCTCATTTGCGGTCAATCTCACGAGTCAGTTCATGACTACTCCTCGTCATCTTCATCTTGCTGCTGTTCGTCGCATCATTCGGTATCTTATTCGCACACCGACTCGCGGGTTGTTTTTTCCCTCAGACAATCCTCTTTCTCTCAGAGCTTATTCAGATGCTGATTGGGCTGGTTGTCCGGATACTCGCGGATCAACTACAGGATGGTGCAAGTTCTTGGGTGATAGTTTGATTTTCTGGAAATGCAAGAAACATGACAAAGTTTCAAAATCTTCTACCAAGGCTGAGTACCGAGCTATGTCTGCTGCATGCTCCGAAATACTTTGGCTCCGAGGTCTGCTCTCTGACATTGGATTTCCTGCAGAAGGAGCTACCCCCCTCTATGCAGATAATACAAGTGCAATTCGGATTACTGAAAATCCGATTTTTCATGAACGTACTAAACACATCGAGGTTGATTGTCACTTCATCCGTGATGAGTTTAAGCGTGATGTCATTAGCCTTCCCCATGTCTCCACTGAGTTTCAACTTGCTGACATTCTTACTAAGGGTCTTCCCAGACCACGCCATCAATTCTTGGTTGGCAAATTAATGCTCGTTGATTCTCCCGCATCAATTTGAGGGGGGGTGTTAAGTTTGGCCCACAACCCATTAAGGGATCCAAGGCCCATCAGTCAATCCAGTCCAGCAAGATACATATCACGTGGATTTGGGATCTGATTTGGTCAATAGTGTATATAATTTAGTGATTGATTGCCTTCCTTTCTTAGATTAGTGATTGATGTAATTTAGTTAGTTTCCTTTGTAAAAGCCTTGATTAAGGCATGTAATTCCTATATAATGATGGTAATTCTCTAAGAGAAGACACACAAAGAATACAGTAAACTTTCAGTCTCTCTCGTTTCAGTCTCTCTCATTTTCATTCTTGTGATTCAGAATTGTGAGAATGACAGTGTGGAGTACCAATTTTCCAACTTATTGATGGGTACTATTTTCCCAACGTTTTCATTTCAAGCAAGTATTGATAAAGACAGGACTGAAAAGGCAAGAAAAACAGTTTCTTTCTCCCGTTTCACATTTTGATAGTTCCTCCAAATGCACTATCGAAGTTATAACCATCCATTATGCCAAAATACTTGCAGGGAGTTATTTGATAAAGGTAGATTCAATGTTTAAGACCATAGATGATCCTTGTAAAGAAATATGAAAAGTACCTGCAAGTGGCTTTTTACGTGATAGATCGTCAAACCTTCAACATTCATTAGCTTTAATATACTCTTAGGTGTTGCCTCTGCATTTCATATTTACATGTCAGAATGAAACACATGCAATCACTTGATTAAGGTATTCTTTCATTTATGAATTTTGCAACCAATAGATAGTCAAGTTAAGAGCAATACATTGAAATCCTACAGAGAGGTATTGCCCAAACATTATGTTCTGATGTTTTACCTTGTAATAGGTTAGTTCACCTAAACCGACCTTACCTACAAGAACATAAAAAGGAACACCTGCACAAACGGGAGCGCACACAAACAGAAGAGATCCCACCTGGATGCATATAATCATGTGTCTGCTCGAAGAGTCGCGGAGGGAGGGATGGAAAGGTCTATGCTAATATTGATGTGTTCAAAAATGCTAACCATCTAATCTTTTTATCTGATGAATTGAAGAAAGAGTGAAAATTGGATGAAAACAATGAGATAAATATATGTTACACACACGTTTGATCTCCTGGGAATGTCACCCATGATGATCCCATCTCTCTCTCTCTCTCTCTCTCTCTCTCTCTCTCTCCGGCTATTTTAAGCTTACAATTTGTCAGGACTGGTCCTAACCGCCCCCACTACTCCCAGGCAAGCACCACAGCATTGTTTGCCCGATTTTTTTTGGGTGAGATCACCCAAGAGAAATGTCTGATAGTGTGCATGAGCATACGCGTGTGTGTGTGCACATGCATGTGTGTGGAAGTTTCTGGTTGAGATCACCCCAGGATAAAGTGCCAAAACCTAGAGAGTAGTGAGTGTGATTGGGTAGAAAAGAACATTAGATGGGCCTCATTATCAAAATGAGGGGCATAAACTTTTATGGTTCTGCCCTCACATCACATGAGTAAAGTCATATAGTTATGATGGGACAATGATAGAATGATTTGTTGGTGCCTACTCCCAAGGGTTTCACCCTGTCATATCATCCTAGGGCTGTGGCTTGTGAGATGCCATGGGAAAAAAAGGATGCTTTTTAAGCCAAATTTTCAATTGCTTAAAATCATAGCCTTAGGATGATTAGATGGGCATTGAGCTTCACACACCCCTCACTTAACTTAGTTCCCTTATCCCACCCACTTCCTTGAATTGGCACAAGCCCAGATGTGCCCCACAATTCAATCACACCATTTTCTTAAGTCCCCACCTCACTAGATGAGGAGTGTGTGCAAAAGTGTGTATGCGCACATGAATACGTGTACTAAATAGTATGCTTACTCTCAGCGTCACCAAGGTTGTTAACAGCTTCTATGAATCGCTCATGGAGTTCTGGCGTCCA
This sequence comes from Litsea cubeba, assembly GCA_012931725.1. NCBI lineage: Eukaryota > Viridiplantae > Streptophyta > Magnoliopsida > Laurales > Lauraceae > Litsea > Litsea cubeba. The sequence goes on along the minus strand of CM022949.1, from coordinate 8,447,907 downwards.
TCTCAACCTTTGTTTGTTTACAGCTGCGGGCGTAGAAGTTGAGGTCCTTGAATGGATGGGAATGCCAACAGGAGGAACCAGATGCTGATCAGTCTTGTATTTAGATTCAACTTCTGGGACAGATGACAATTGAGGTGTCTCATAAATTTCCTACACAAAGCAGCAAACACACAAACACAATAGAACAACAACATTTTAAAGTTTTTGGTACCTCCTTAGAGAAGCATATAGTAGGTACTATACATACTCACATCCAGCCCAGGATTCTCCAAATTGCCAGTGATGTCTATGTTGAGCTCTTCTGACAATATCTGCAAGTCCAGCTGCTCTGCAAATGCCAAGGTCTTGGATGAATAACTCTCATCACTAAAGCAGCCATCTGAAGCATCTCCAGGCAAATCAAGAAAACCTTTCATCATATCCTCTGAGCGGTTGCCCTCATCCCAACTATAATCTATATCCACACCCAAAAGACTTGAAGAATGCAAAGAGTGAACAGCAGAAGCAGGCTGATTGCATTTTGGAGGATGTGGGAGGAACGGTATGTTGCCAAGCTGCCTGTGGGTCTCTGAGCTAGTTGAAGATGAAAAGTACAAGTTGGTGCAGAAAGCAGACGACCGAGAAAATATTTGCTTGGGATGTTGAGGATGAGAAAACAGACTGCTTGGTTTAGATTCTGGGCTTAATGCCTTAGAATGGGAATGGACTTTTCTCTGAGAACTGGCTGAATTGAATGATTTGTTTTGTACGTTGAAGGATGGAAGTGCCAATGAAAAGCTATCACCAAATAACCTTCGGCTATTTGATTCAGCAACAACTGGATTATTAATTGAAGAGGCTGCACTAGTATCTGCCACTTCTTTACATGAATCTTTTTTTTTATCGGTAATGATATTATGGCTATCCATGGTAATAAGACTTGTAAATTGAAATGTGCAATCTACCACAATTCTCTAATGAGTTCTACTCCCTCAACTGACATACCCATGGCCACAAATGAACTTTCTATGGTGCTTGGTTTTAAAATGAAGAGGAGACAGCCCATGGACAACAAGCAAAGTATGCACAATAGCACAAACGGAAGTTATGATATTAAATCATGCATGGTCCAGCAGAAGAGTCTGCATGTTTACATTAGAATAGAGAGAGAGAGCGAGAGAAATCTTTTACATCTTCTATTTCCAGAGAAAAGAAGCATGCCGTGCCCTTTAACAAGAGCGTCAGTCCAATTCAGTAGCAGAGATATGATCCGTGCTCTTTAACAAGAGCCTCAGTCCAATTCAGTAGCAGAGATAAGGATAAAACCCTACATTCATTTATAGACAATTGTTTAAGCCACACTTAATCCCTACAATGTTCGTGTGCATAGGTTGCTATGATGGGCATAAAAAATATAAATGCAAAACACAATTACACATATCCAACCCAGTCCCAAGCTCTTATTGTCCAGTTTGTAGATTCGAGGTTTGGCATAATCAATGATTCAAAACTAGCCTACCCAGCAACAGATTGCCACATGCAGCAGGACAAACAGCCAACCATTTCTAAAAATGACCTGTAAACAGAACAGGCAAATGATCAGTCACATCATTACCCAATCTGTAACGTTAAATAACAACACACACGATGCTCAGCAAAACAAGACAGGGTTGCTAAATTAGCTCACATAGCCCACTAGCATCTAAATGGAAGACAAAAACCGATAGTTGGAACCAATTACTTATCTGAACCAGAGTTTGAACATGAACACCATCCAACTCTAACCAAAAGTGTTCATAAAATAAAAAGGAGGTAGATATCATATCAATGTTGACAACAGAATAACCAAAAGAGGAAAAATCTTCACAATCACATGATTGTCTGGAGGATTAAACAATCATTTGTGGGCTTTTAGTGCATTTGTGTGGGCCATGAATGATTCCGCAAGGAGGAGATGCGATCCAGTCTTCCAAAATCAGCTGCATAAATGGAATATCTGGAAGACCCAAATTGGTGACTTCGAAGCCTCAAAACTCTGTACCTCCTCCTCCTCCTCCTCTATAACTAGAAACAAGGCGTTAGTTTGTTGGCAATGAAGGAGCAAGGGGAGCTGATGAGAGCTCAAAGCCTCAAAACCCTGTACCTCCTCCTCCTCCTCCTCTATAACTAAAAACAAGGCGTTAGTTAGTTGGCAATGCAATCCCAATACTAATTTGGTCTGTAAGTCTAAATCCCAGCAGGCTAGCCATTCACTGGAAAATAAAAATAAATTCATTTTTGCACTCTATAGTAAATCAAATCTGCCAACCAAAGAGATAGCAAGCAGCTCTCATAAACTCAACCCTAAAGATAGTTTTTATTTTATTTTATTTTTTAAGAAGAAAAAAAAAATATAGATTTAGCTACTGCAAAAGAAAGAACATGAATCAAACATGATACTGAAACATCCAAGTAGCATTTTTGAAAAGTCCCAGACATTTTCAAGGAACGATTTTAAAAATCTCAATAAAGTAGCTCGAATCCTCCACCTCCTCCGGGTAAAAAAAAAAAATCCTCAAATCACTTAAAATCTATAACAACATCAATTTTAATTTTTTCATTCCCAAGAAAAATTAAAAAAAAAAGAATTGAAGAAGAAAAGTTCCACAGAAACGCAGAAAGAAGAGTTTTGGAACAAAACAAACATAACAACCATAAAAAGCTTTCTTTCGACATGTCAACAAACGTACATGATCTACAGATGCTCATGCTCATGTTCTGACAAAAAGGCTAATCACAGCCGCCAAATCACCCGAAAGGAGAGGGAGAGAGTAGTAGTACTAGTAGAAGAAGAAGAAGAAGAAGAAGTAGCATTATTGAATGCTCTTTCTTTCTATTTACCTTTCAAGTTCAATGATTATGTTATGTGGAATAGTAGTGAATAGAATAAGAGAGCCAGAGCCAGAGCCCGCCCCGCCGTGAGATGAGATAATAATTAGGACGGAAACAAGCAAACAGACAATGCAATAGCAGAGAGATAGAGAGAGCAGCCGAAAAGTGGGGGAGGATGATGAGGTGAGGCAACGCCGCTCCAGATCAGATCAGGTTTCCGTAACTTGAAAAGTTTCCTTCTTCTTCTTCTCCTCCGTCCGCTGCTGATGTGAATGTGATGGATGATGTTGATGTTGTACACACACACTCTCTCTCTCTCTCTTCTTTTTCAATTACAATAATGTGCTTTTTTTTTTAATAATATAAAATTGAACTCCCCCAGGCCCAAGCCCAAAGGAAAGGGAAGAAAAACAAAACTGATTTTCTTTATTTTATAAAGCAGCCAGCGACAACTTGGAAGGAATGGACCATCTGAATGATTCTAATTTGAGTAGCTACGTATTTTGAGTTTTGACTGTACGTACGAGATACTTTAGTAAACCGAATGCCTTTTTCTTTCTTTACTAAATAATTAGGTTTGATGCGAATTAGGATATTTAGGGCCGGCAACAGGGCTCACAGGCTAGTGGGACTCCACAGTTGGGAGTCGAGACCTCCCCCAATTTCATTCTCGTTTCTTTTTTATTTTATTTTGGGAGGTTGGCCCGTCAATTCATCCATCTTTTTAGTAAACCAGCTCCATACTGCTGCTGCCCCCAATGTTTTACCAAGGGTGGTGTCTTTTTTTTTAACAAACCAAAGGTTGTGTTTAATTTAAGATATATATATATATATATATAGATATATAACAAAATCTCAAAGCATCCTGTCCACATATTGGTTGAGTGGTGTTAGCATGTCATTCAGTATCACACATGTCCGGGTGATCGTTTTTTAGGTCGTGAAATTTGAAGTAGATCACTCTACACCAGTTGCCCCCATATAAAATAAAAATAAAAAAATAAATAAAATCAAATAGAACATTAATTCCAAAGCCTCCAATCAAATTTTGCACCGTGTCTGGACGATGAGAATATTTTATGGGAAACTTGCGCAAAAATAAATAAGAGTCCGGGTGACAAATTGATTGTTCATTTTCATGGCCTTGGGTGTGATGGTTGTTAATATTGGTCATTGGACATTTTGCAGATGGATAGATTATGATATTCCTTTTATTTGGTAGGACCATATAAAACACCGGAGATGGTCTTGATTTATGCATGTAGCTTGCTTGGAAGCATAAGAATCAAAGGAGGCTGATTAGCGTGCTACCCAATCTGTTTGAGACGAGTACAGTTTTTTAAGGGTTTCAAATATTTTCTGTGACCTACCTATCGTGAAAAATAGCAACCGTCTAGTTCTGGTCAAGACAAGTAGTGTATTTTTAGGGTTTCAAAGTTGTAAAATGGATGCTACACAAGTCGAATTAGTGTCAAAATAAAGTTAGTACAAAAGTACGTACACCCACAAATAAATAGGCTAGTGCAACAGTATAGAGGAGGAGGAGGAGGAGGAGGATGAGGGTAATGAGTGCAAATGGCTTAATTAAATTGACTATAGGGGGCAAGTGGGCCCAACAAGTAGGGCCATCTGCCATCCTGAGCTAGGAACTGTCTCTAGAGCAGAAAATCATGTTTCACGAAGGATCTCCATCAAAATATTAGTAATGGAAGATTGAAACTTCATAAAATAACTAGATTAATATATGAATGAAAGTCCTTACATTTGGGTGACAGTTGGTTTGATGTTTGTCACGCAGATGAACAGAGTCGTCGATCGCACAATCTGCATTTGGATGAGTTGACAATTTATTGATAAAATGATTGATATGTATTATCAAATTAATTAGTGGAAAATACAATAATAATTATATAAAAGAGAAGTAAACTTTTCGATAAAGTAATTATGGGTGACGGAGTAAATAATTTGAAGTGAGATGGAAAGTTGTGATTGATAGTGTAAGCATTTTATTTGAGTCTCATAGAGTAAAATTATTTGCGCCACCAGAGTAACAGTAAACATGGTAAACCAAGGGATCTAATTCTAGCAGTTGTTCTGCCGTATGCTGCTGATGTACCCTTTTGTTGTTGTTTTATACTTTATATTTCCCGTTTCTATAGGTAGTGGCCCCACATTGTTATGCTACTAGGCTACTTCCTTTTTGTTTCTGTTTCTATATATAATCCTTTTTTTTTCCAGAAAAATATAAATCCAGCAGTGATGAGATTACTTACCCACATATTATACCTTTTATCACTTAAAAATAAACATTGCATAACATGTTTATATAGAGTCACCCTAATTCATGGGGAGGGTTTTTTATTTTTTAAGATTAGATTAGAATCTTTTCATTAGCTCTCCAATCCATCATTGAATCACTGTAAATGATGCTTCCTTTCTCCAAGGGTCGTAATCTCAATTCCCAACTTGCAACTATCAGTGGATATAGACAAAAACACTCTCAATGACCTCTTTTTTTTTTTCCACAATCGTTCATCTTGCCAGCTCTCTTTATTTTTTTTTCTACCATAATGAATGTTTGATTTTCATTGCAAAAGGGGACAAGAAGTCGATATCATAAAAAGAGCTGAAAATCAAAAGAAGGAATGCGAGGTTGACTTGTTTGGATTCTTTCAGTAATTTAGGACAGGATAGGAATTTCTCTACCAGGAAAGTGAGCTTGCAGACCGCAAGGCGCACACTTACAAAGGATGAGGAGGGCAAGAGGGGGCGAGTTTGGATTCCATTCTGTGACCACAATGTGATTTTTGCTGTTGTATCAGAAAGTCAAGTGAGCTACATTTCTGTGGCCCATCAAACCACAGAAGGCGACCAATGACTCACTAAAAAAAAGGAAAAGGATAAACTGCAATGACCACTCCATCAAATAAATTAAAAAGTCTATTTGGACATACTTTTTGGCATGAATCTTGGACAAACCCTTATGTTACCCCTTGAATATCAAGGGGTAACATAATAGGAGGAAGGGGTTTTGCCAAACGAAAAAAGAGCAAGTGTGAAAAGTCACGCAACATTAGATTAATTATTATCATTAAAGTTTTGTGCCAACTATATTGGATTTGGCTACATGAATTTTATTTGGGGCATTCAGCGGCAGGTCTCTATATATACACTACGTTTAATAGCCTGGGTCCAAGACCTTTTCTCATAGAGGCAGTGGTCATCTTTTAACATTAAATGAGTCAAAAGGACAAAAATGCCATATCTTTATATACTCTATACGTCACCAAACATGCTCCGCTTTAAAATATTCCGTCATACACTCCAAAACCTAAGCAAAATAAAGATTCTGAAAGCGAAGATGAAAGAAACTGCGGGAAGAAGCAAAACCAACTCATCGGTGACCTCGAGCAACCAAATCATCTTGACTTGAACTTAATTGACTTTGATAGAAATTTATCTCAGTTTTGGTTTGAATTTATCTGAGTTTGATATGAAGTTATTTGACTTTGATATGTATTCATCTAAGCTTGTTGTGAAGTTATCTTAGTCCGTGATCAATTAAACAAGACTTTAAATGAATTTATCTATATATTACATGATTTTATCTGAGTTTGATTTCAATTTAAATACATTTGTTATCAATGAAACAAGGTTTCAAATGAATTTATGTGACTTTGACACGATTTTCTCTGAGTTTTTACTGAATTTATCTGAGTTTCTTATGAAATAATATGAGTTTGGTATGAAATTAACTGAATTTTACATGATTTTATTTGACTTTAAAATATATTCAACTTGGTTTTAAATGAGTTTTTCTGATTTTACTGTGAATTTATCTAAGTTTTGTACGTGTTATCTGATTTTGGCATGATGTTATCTGACTTTGACATAAATTTAAATGTGTTTGGTATGAATTTATCTAAGTTTGATATGAATTTATTTGTGTTTCTTTTGAATTAATCTGAGTGTGATACGAATTAAAGTCGATTGAAGTGAATTTATCTGAGTTTCCTATGAATATATCTGACTTTGATGTGAACTCATTTGACTTTGGCGTGAGTTTATATGAATTTATCTGTTTTTGAAATCATAACCAGTTTGAAAACAAGTTATGTCATTTCGATATGAGATTATCTGACTAGATTTGGTTTGGTTTGGTTTGGCTATATTTGGTTTGAATTTATCTAGCTTTGATAAAAAATTATCTGAATTTAATACGAAATTATCTGTGTTTGAAGTAAATTTAAATAAATTTGTTACTTTGCTTTAAACTGGGATGAATTTGATATCAATTTATCTGAGTTGAATATGTATGTGGACAACCAAAAGCACCCAAAGGAGGAAAGATGATACAAAAAAAAAAAAAAAAAGAAGCACCAAGCAAGCCACACTAGGCAAAATTCAATCAATTGTCGTTCCCTCCAATTTAAATTTAAAACTTGATCGAAAACTAATCTTACTACATTTAAACTTGAAAATAATCCGGGAAAGACAATAAGTTGGAGCTAAAACCAAATTGCATGATACCCATTTAAACAGTTAGAAGGGCATGCAAATCATGAGTCATAAAAAATCTAATGTTACATGCTTAGGGACCACTGCCTAAATTATGTGCAAGGGACTCTAGGCCTTAGACATTAATGTTATATACTAGAGACTTTATAACACGTTACTCAAAGATCTGTCGCTAATTTACCCATTTTATTTCTCAATCCCATCGATCATGAGTCAAATTCTTAAATAAGTTGTACTTTTTTATATATATATTTAATCTTTCCATCCACGTCCTCTTCAACCTACCCGTTTCCCTTGATGGGCCATCAGTCTGGAGAGCCAAATCTTTTCTTACTGGCGCCTTTGCGAACCTGTGCTAAACATGCTTAGACAATTTCAAATGAGTTTCGCTGATTTTATTCCTTATTAATACTACTCCTAGATGCTCTCGAAAGCGCATATAACTGATTTTATCCTTTCTAGTTTGATCATACATCCGCCTCAACATTATCATCTTTACTGCATTCATTTTGTGCATATATTGCTTCTTTATTTGCCAACATTTTGCTTTATAGGTCATAACTAGTCTAATTGCCATCTTGTAAAAAAAAAATTCAATCTTGCTGGCATTTATCTATTACAAAGCACTTCAGAAGAAGATTTTTACTTCAATCATCCCGCTTTTATTATATGTTCGGCATTTTCATCAATCTCACCATCTTTACTAATTAATTATAGAGCGAAGGTAACATATAATAAATCTCTTTGTGGTATCTCACGAGCTTCAATTCTCACCGTAGTTTTAACTCTTTATATTCACTCACTAAGGGCACGTTTGGCAACCATCTACGTTGTGGATTCTTCGCTGATTTTCCTTGATTGCAAGGAAAATCCAAGTTTGGCAATGGTTGCCACCGTATAATAGGAATCCTCAAAATACGGACAAAGTCTTCACAAGCCTTGATTATGAATGTTGGACCTCCCCACATCGCATTCCGGAAATGCACGCCTCCACTGATTTGCGGATGAATAGTGACGCAGGCGGTAAAGTAGAGGTTACCCACCTTTTGCTATGGAAACACACTTTATGGGGCCCATTTAAAAAATCCAAACCGTCCAGGCCCTTCATCAAGTCTAAAACGGCTACAGTGTCAAATTTGGTTGTCTGATTCCTAATGGATAACGAGAAAATTGAAGAAAAAGGATGACCGTTCATTGCCCATATAATACCAAGATCAGATGAACAGTAACAAGTTTAAGTTGGTTTGAAAGAATAATGCATGGGCAATACTGGGTACCGTTTTGGCTGTGGAACCCTTTCTTATTAGTCCTACTTGGTTGATCTGAACCATCCATCATGTTGAGAATGCTCAAAACGGCTCGTAGACAAATTTTCAGCCGTTGATTCATTATATATTTTAAGATATTTGTAAAAAAGTCTATAATTTTAAAAATTATATTTTAATTTTTGTAGGACCCATAATGAAAATCCGAACCGTTCATCATCTGTAAATGGCCAAAAATGGTGAGGAGACCAAATTTTAGAGGTTGCTTCATCATGGATTGTGAGAAAATTAAAAAAAAAAAATTTAGACCGTTGGATCTCGTATATGTAAATCCACAGCTTCCTTTTGTTTGACAAACCTGGAGTGAGGTGAATCATCTTCATAGGAAATCCTCAGTGAAGATACTATCGTAGAGAAGAACGAAAGAATCCTCTAACCAGAGGATTCCTCTTCCTACCATGGACTGTTGTCAAACGTGCCCTAAAGTTGCAATCTGTATATTTTACCTTTCTATGGCTTGTTTTAGAGCCTCTAGATTATAAAGCCTCATATCATCTTTCAAGTTTTACATTCACATCATCTCTTGATTCATCCACCAACACTATATCATCTACAAACAATATACACTAAAGTATATCCTTTTAAATATGATCAATTAACTCATCCATAATCCGTGCAAAAAAGGGTTTAGAAGTACATACCCTTGATGCAAACCTATAGTCACTAGGAATACACATGTCTTTCCACAAATAGTTCTTACACTCGTTACCACCCCTTCATACATATTTTTAATAATTTCAATATTGTTTCTTTGAATATTCTTTTTATTTAAAACCAATCAAATTAAAATCTTGAGGTACCCTATTATAAGATTTTTCTAAATTGATGAAGACTATATGCAGGTTTTTCCTCTTCGCTCGATATTTTTTCATTAATTGCCTAAATAACAAGATATCTTCCAAAATTAATTTTCAGATATCTTTGTCTTCTGTTTAAGTCTTTGTTCTATTACTCTCTCTCACAACTTCATAGTATGACTCATAAGTTAATCTTATGATATAATTAATCCAGCTTTGTCCATTCATCCGCCATTTTTTCGTCATCAATATCTTATTGAAGAGCCTACTTAACCAAATTCCCTCAACTTCTCCTAAGCATTTTCAAACTTCTATGAGAATGTCATTTGGGTTTCTAGATAGGCATGCATGCATCTAGAAAATTTTAATGCAGGGCACTATATAAAAAAAAAAAAAACGCTTTGAAGAAGGACCATAAATAATTTTTCAAAAAATCATGAGAAGAAGCTTTCAAAATTCGGACAGACACACCCCTACCCCCTGGATTTAAGAAGGGACAAAATAGTGAAGAGAGGAAAAATGGAAAGGCAGCAAAGAAAGGACCCTAAAGTAATCCGACTCCTTGTGCTAAGATGACAAGCAAATGGCTTGAGATCTTATAAATGCACCCGCCATTTTTCTTTGCACACCCACCAGTTAAAAGAAATATTACGAATATACCCTAGTGGTAAATCTCCAAACTACCCCTCTCCCTCTCCCTCTCCCTTTCCCTCTCTCGTCCTAGCAGCACCACTGCCCTCTGTCCCTCTCCCTGTCTCTCTCCCTCTTTGCTCCCTCTCTCTTTGTCCCGCCCTAGCAGCACGGCCCTCCTTCCCTTTCCCCTCACCTTGTCTCTCTCCCTCTTCGTTCCCTCTCTCTCCCTCCCCCTGTCCCTCTCTCTTTCCCATCTTAGCAGCACCGCCCCCATCCCTCTCCCGTCTCTCTTAAGCCCCCTGTTGATCTCTCCCTCGCTCCTTTTCCCTGTCTCCCTCTCCCTCTCTCTTTCTCTTGCTCCCTCTCCCATTCTCTTTACATGATTTTAAACTTTTCTTTGCTTATAATACCTAAACTAACACACACACACACACACACACACACACACACACACACACGTACACCCCCTATATAATACCTTAACTAACCCACCCCCCTCCCACCAGGCCCTAAAGTCATGTTCTATTTAAAATAATCGGTTGCATCCCAATTGGTCTTTTAGCCCACTTAAAAGTATGGCCATATCCGATAGGCTCGATCGAAGCATCTAATCATTAGTTTTCTTGGTTCTTACCAGTACTACTATCGCATAGTTCTCAATTTCAAGTCATAATGCTCAAGTTGGTTCACAACCGGACTCTTACTGCCAGTATTACTCGTATGTACGTGTTCTCACTCTCCAAATGTGAGTGGGTTGGGTTCACTCTTTTTGCATGTGTGCATTTCACTCTCTTCGTGTATGCGTTCTCTCCTCACGCGTGTGAGTCTCTAGGAATCCAAATTCATTGGCAGATATATCCAAAAAAGGAAAAAAAAGAGTCAATGCTCAAGTCAATATCAGCTTACAACATGTGGAAGATCAATACCTCTCAAATGGTCCACCTGACAAGTGGTGTGCCTGCATCTTTTGATAACAACAATACCTCAAGTAACGACTCAACGACAAGCAAGGGAGTTGATTCAATGGGCCTAGAAATCAGGTGGGATGGCCTCTCTTGACTTGAGTGGTTCAGATTTTGGAAGGGAAGGCCCTCCCTAACTTTTCATCCGCACAAAAACCGGGCATGGTGCTCACAGGGAATCTGAGATATATAGTTGATGTACTAGTAGGCACGAGTAAGTTTGATTGCTGTTTTAAACGGATCTAACTCAGAATATATATAGCAAGGCTCTCCTAAGCTTAAGCTTATGATAAGATTCCGTAAGCTAAGCTTATGGGGCCCATCCTTGATCCATCCAAATGGACCAAACACACGACCCCCTTAAATTACGCATGCCCACCAACTTTTGGTCAAATCCAAATTTACTAGACCGACTATGTACCGATCGGAATGGACCGTTGACTATTAAACTTTTGGTGCCCAGATGGAGATGATAGAAACCACGGTTGGGGCTGATTTTTTACAAGAAGGAGAGTCCCAGTGAGTCCTTGAAATCCCCCCACCCCCATCCCCATCCCCCATGTGGGTCCCCAAGTGGGCCCCACCACGTAATTGAGCTTACTTCAGCTTACCTTATCCTAAGCAAGCTTAGGAGAGCTGCCCCCCCCCCCCCCCCCACACACACATATATATGGGCATATTCCTATGCATCATTCCCTCTATAAAGTCAACCCTACTATGTTGTCCCTCACCATAACATGAAACCTTCGCCAATCCAGCACCAATAATTAAGGAGAGTCCTCCTTGTTGTTCTATTATTAACATGAACCCTAAGATCGAGAACATCATGACAATCACATGTAGGATTTAATCTTAAATAGATTGAAGATTACCTCCAGACATCCTGATGCAGAGAGCTTTCTGATCATGCTTTCTGATGCTGTTGTTGATTGATAATGAGATCCGTCCAAGAAGAGTCTAGGGGAATAATTTCGATTTCTCTCTCCTTGCCTATAAACCTTGATGTGTTGAGTTTCGTGAGTAGTCTTTGTGATAGAGGAAAGACTCTATTTTATAGGTGGAGAGATGACCGAATTTCCAATTAGGATTCATTAGTTTTAATCTCAACCGTCCATCAAGGTAGAGAATATTATGGAATATATCTCATTAGGAAACCGTATTTTGAGTAATTGATAGCATGTATCCTATGGAAACGAGATTCCTATAATGACCACATTTCGAAAAAGGTAATGACTTGTGGTCCAAGTAATGGACCTAAAGTTAATTTCCTTACAGTCTCCCACTTGGTCAATATGAAGATCCATTAATATTTTCATTTTAGGAATCATAATGCACGCATTATATGCTAAACACTTCTTTAGTCGGTTATCATAAGTGTCTTGGGTAATTCGGTTGTGAATGAGAGTCATGGCGTGCACACATTATTTTGCAACATGCTGACTTCCATGTACTATATCATTTACAACCTGTAAAATTAGACCGTAATAAGAGATTGACGTAATGGACTCATAATGTCTTTGTTTAAAGACTATTTCTGTTTATTATTCATCCAAACATAAATATGTACACAATAGAAAAACAGAAATGGCAGATGTAGAGATGCATTAAGAGCTCAATAAATGTCAAATACAAGTACAGAAACAAAAGCAGAAAATGATAATTAAGAACTATCTGCAAGACCCATGCTTTCAGTATGTTCCTGAAAGGTCTTTGGAGGTAGTCCTTTCGTGAATATGTCTGCAACCATGAAATCTGTACGTATAGACTCAATGAAAAATTTCTGTAATCTAACATCTTGCTTCAGTGATAGATATTTAAGGTCCATGTGTTTGGCTCCCTTAGATATCCTGTCATGCTTGGAGAAGAAGGTTGCAGCGTCATTGTTACAGTAAAGAGTTAATGAGTTAGAGATGAAATTCAAAACTCCAAACTGAGAGATAAAATTACGTAACCATGTTCCCTGAATTGCAGCCTCATAACATACCACATATTCAGCCATCATGGTGGATGTGTAAAGTAACTCAGATTTCTAGCTTTTTCAGGATATTGCACCTCCACATAAAAGATACACATAGCCAAGAGTGCAAAGTCTGGTGTCAGGACATCCAGCAAAATCTGAATATGAATAGCAGTCACCTGTAGGTGACTTGATTTTCTGTATGTGAGCATATAATTCCTTGTTTCCTTCAGATATCTCAGCACTTTCTTTGTAGCTTTCCAATGAGCGATTCCTGGGTTACTTTGAAATCTACCCAGCATGCCAACAGCATGACTAATGTCAGGTTTTGTATAGACTTGTGCATACATCAAACTCCCTACAAGAGAAGCATAAGGATATTTTTTCATTTCTTTACATTCCAATTCGTTCTGTGGACACTGCGTAAAATCAAGTTTGTCTCCTTTATGCAGTGCAACAGGAGTAGATGAACATGTCATCATACCAAATCTCTCTAGAACTTTGTCAATATATGCTTTTTGAGACAACCCCAAAATACCAAATGACCTGTCACGGAATATTTCTATTCCTATCGAATAGGAAGCCTCACCAATATCTTTTATTTCAAAGTTCTTAAAGAGATAATCCTTTGTAGCATGTAAAAAACCAAGGTCGTTACTAGCCAGTAATATGTCATCAACATACAGAACCAAAAATATAAACTTACTCCCACTGATCTTAAGGTATATCCAAGGGTCAACCATGTTTTCTGTGAAATCGAAGGTAGTAATGATTTCATGAAACTTTAGGTACCATTGCCTCGAAGCTTGTTTCAGTCCATATAATGATTTCTTAAGTTTGCAGACCATGTCTTCCTGACCTTCAATTATGAAGCCTTTGGGTTGACGCATGTAGACTACTTCTTCCAAGTCTCCATTAAGAAAGACAGTTTTCACATCCATTTGATGTAACTCGAGGTCATAGTGAGCTACTAATGCCATGATAATTCTAAGAGAATCCTTCTTGGACACAGGGAAAAAGGTCTCAGTATAATCAATGCATTCTTTCTGATTAAAATCTTTGGCAACAAGTCTGGCTTTATGTCGTTCAATATTGTCTTTGCAGTCGCGTTTGGTCTTGAAGACCCATTTACAGCCAACTGGTTTGTGTCCTGGAGGCAATTGAACAACTTCCCATACTTGATTTTCATCCATAGATTTCAATTCATCCGTCATGGCATCAATCCATTTACTAGAATTAACATCCTTAATGGCTTGTGAATAAGAATCCGGGTCTTTAATTGTCCCTTCTTCAGATTCTACTTGGTAAAGCATGTAATCATCGGAAATAGTTGATCTCCTTTGTCTTTGAGATCTTCTTAATGCTGGTTCCTCTGATGCTTCATCCATATGTTCATTGGTGACAATCTCATTATGGAGTTATTGATCATTGATTGGGTTTTTCTCATTGTTAAATGGTTCAACAACGAGAGGATTTCCAACATCTTTCGGAATAGAGGGTAAATGGATAGGTACCTTGATTTCCTTAATGATCACATCTTGAGGTTTATTACTCCCACTGATTTCACCATTCTCAAAGAATCTAGCATTACCGGTTTCAACAATTCTCGTACTATGGTTAGGGCAGTAAAACCTAAATCCTTTGGACTTTTCTGGATAACCTATAAAGTAACCAATGATTGTTTTAAGGTCCAATTTCTTTTCATGTGGATTGTAGACTCTAGCCTCAGCTGGACAACCCCAAATTCGGAGATGTCTTAAACTAGGTTTCCATCCTTTCCACAGTTCAAATGGTGTTTTTGGAACTGCCTGACTGGGAACCCTGTTAAAAAATATAAACAGCTGTGCGTAGAGCATCCATCCACAAGGATATAGGTAAGTTAGCATGACTCATTATGGATCTAACATTTCTATGTATGTACGATTTCGCCTTTCAGCTACACCATTCTGCCATGGAGAACCAGGCGTTGTGTATTGGGCAACAATTCCAAGCTTTTGGAGAAGTTTTGCAAAAGGTCCAGGAAGTTGTCATGTTTCGTCATACCTACCATAAAACTCACCACCTCTATCTGACCTTATGATTTTCACTTTTCGTCTAGTTGCCTTTCGACTTCAGTAATGAATATTTGTACAGCATTCACAGACTGAGATTTGTCATGCAACAAGTATAAATAACCGTAACGTGAGTAATCATCAATAAAGGTAATGAAGTATTTTTCTCCCCCAAAGGTTGGAACATCAAAGGGTCCGCAAATGTCTGTATGAATTATATCAAGAAGATGAGTACTTCTTTTGGCTCCTTTCTTTGTGTGTTTTGTTGTTTTGCCTTTAATACAATCCACACATACCTTAATATTAGTAAAACCTAGATCCGGAAGGACACCAATATCTTTTACTAATCGTTTGATTCTTTCATTGGATATGCGACACAGTATTTTATGCCACAAGAAATAAGAGTCATTTTTAGATGACTTTTGTTTGGTTTCCTTAGAATGCATGGTAAGATGGTGCCATATCCCGGACCCGAGAATCCCCTGATTAGGGTGGTTCCCAAGGTGTGACACGCGTACTCCCGTGAACTCGCACTTGTTCCGGACCAAATCCGAATTTACGAAGGAGAAAATTCCACATTCAATCAACATTTAATTACGGAAGTATGTACAATATTAATAAGAACAAAGCCACGAGCAGTCCATTTACTATTCCATTATAATATAATTTATCTTTAACAAAGTTAATAATTAAATCTCTTAATTGCAAAATACATGAGTACTCTAATGAATTTCTACTAGATGCTTATCTCTAGGAACATAGTCCTAGTACAAATGCAAATGCAAATCTATTAATCATGCATTACCTTAAGCTAAGTGAAATACAAAATACTTAGCCTTAACTCAAGATTACCACTCGAACGTACTCCGGCTGTCATATCTAACCGAAGAACTTACCAATCAATCCTCTAATCTATATGGCTACTAATTAATCTCTTCGATATCCTGGGTCCCTGTGACACCAAGAGTAGTATCTCAAATACAACGATTTGGCAAGCATAGGCAATAAAATGATATAAATAATATTTTCAAAATGAAATAGTTGACAATTGATTGATAAACATCAATATAAAGAAAAATCAAATAATTATTCAATAATTGATAAATCCATGATTTCAAAATGAAATCAATACTATATCCATGTTTTTGAAACTCAAATCAATAATTTATATACAATCTGGCATCTATGTGAGCTCATCCTCTCTATGAGAGCAAATCTAGTTGGGATATCACCAGCGGCCCGGCCAAAGGCTAACTGACTATCCGGGTTTTAGAGTTTCGGTTACTCCAGACGACATACTGCAGTAGTCTCTATAACTATGCCAAGTTAATCCTCGTCGGGCTTCATAAGGTTAAAGTTAAGTAGTGCCGACAAATTCAAATCAATAACAAATCAAATCTGAGTATTTTTATATACTCGTTCACAAATCAAATCAAATAATAATCTCAATGATTGAATACTTACTCAATTCAAATCTTTCATCAAATATCAAATAATTATACGACAATTGGATAACAATCGGAAGTAAATGACTGAATCAAATAATGTAAATAATATGACAACTATATCAATTAAAATTGATAATGATGAAATTCCGATTTAAAGATACAATGCAATTTATTTAAATAAAATCAAAATATTTATTAACCAATTTAATTGTTCACATAGACTATTACTATCCAATACAAGATAGATTAAGAGAGTCAACGTATTACTACTTACTTGGTGTCACTTATTATGAAATACGTTGAGTCTCTAAATTAATCTTCATGGCATAGTATTAAGTTATTAATTTCCATTGGACCATTAAAAGAGGTTAAAGGTTCCATCTCTATGGACATAAGATTCTAGAAATCCTAATTACCTGTGGGAAATTTAAAATTCTAAGATTATTCAAGTTCCTAGGTTTCCATTGGGTGTATAATAGATCAGGGTGTCAAAACATAGCCTAAAAGGTCCTTTGAAATTTTAATAGTAGTTTTGATTTTTAGGGAGTTCGGTCAGTTGGGAGTGACCAAGCGGTTAGCCGCCAGGTAACCGCTGGTGACCACCAGTTCTACATGGCAAATTGTTGCATTCTGGAAAGCTGACCACCAGTGGGGCGGCTAGCCGCCAGGTGGTTACACGGGTCGCCGCCTGGTGACCGCCTGCTGACCGAGTTCCACTGTCAGAATTTGCAAGCTTCTGGAATGCTGACCGCCAAGTTCGGCCAGCCGCCAAAGGGTCACGCGGCCAGCCGCCAGGTGATCGCCGACCTGCGAGCAGGATTCTGAATGGGCATTTTTACACATTTCTGAAGCTCTCTTTCTTCCATCATACTTTCTACAATTTCACCTCCATGATTATACATAACTGAGCTTCCTTATTCCCATTTACAACACATAATTTCCAAATCCTTCCATAAAATAAAATCATAAAATTCATATAACCCATTCAATTAATAAGAATATAAAAATCATTCAAAAGAGGTTTTATGTGAATCAAATAAAAATACAACATGCAAATCCAATTTTATACTTATACTTGCCTTATTTAAGCTTTCCTAAACTTTCTTCACTCTAATTGGCTCAAGAGATCAAAAACCCCCAAAAATATCAAACCCTAATCAAAGAAATCCATGGAAAATGATGAGAATGCTATTCATGTGGGTGTATGAGTCTATTTGACTCTAATGCAACTCAAAATCATGATTTAAGGGATTTATGGCTTACCTCTATACCATAATTTCGAATTTGGAGGAGATAGGAGAGGGTAGAGGTGAGTTCTTGTCAATCCATGGTGAAAGGAGATAAAGAAGATAGAGATGGCTCCAAGTATTGTTTCCAAATGCACATGCATCCATTCTAGTAGTATTTGGAGAAGAGAGAAAAGGAAGATTGTAAGGAGAGAAGAAGATGAATAGTAGAAAGAAGGAAATGAAGGGGTTGGCTTGCTTATAGGGGATAAGGTTGTGCATTTTGCACAAAAGTCCACCCATTGGACATAATTTGGATAAAGGGTTTCCTAATGAAAATGGGCTTGGGGTTTTTGTAAATGGGCTGAGTTAGGTTTAATGAGTTGGGTCTCATAGAAATGATGAAGGAAAGGTGTTTGATGAAATGCTCATGAAGGTCCACAACATTTAATACACACAAATCATCATAATTAACAACTAAGCATAATTAATCTAGTTTAAATATTATTAATTAGTACTAAATAAGTTTAACATGGGTCGGGGTGTAACAGATGGGTTTCAGCAATTTGACTATTAAGATGAAACTTGTATAGCCCATCAATCAAAATTCCAGAACCAATACGACTAGAATTTTTAAGTAAACTGAAATTACCAATTGCCTAGTTCAAACGAGTAACCAACTTTATCAAGGGCGCTTACAGAAACCAAATTACGGAAAATACACTACAAGAAAATGCAGATTCAGTGACAACTATCCAGTGAGGGAGGTATATATTGTCACTGAAAGTAACTGATCAGTGACAAGAAATTTTTATTGTCACATATAAATAGTCGTCACGTCTCACTAGTGACGACCTATGTCGTCACAGACAAATAACATTTAGTGACGAGTAAACTCGTCACTGTATAGGAAGCATCAGTGACGAGGACATTTTGTCGTCACTTAGAGCTTCAGCGACACCTACATATGCGACGAGTATCAGTCGTCACTAGGTTGGTCACTAAAACTCGCCTGTGACGACTATTGAATGTACAGTGACAAGAATGCTTGTCACAGAATCCTTATTTTCTTGTAGTGATAGACGGAACATAAAGAGTTTGACATAAGTCTAACTGATAACCGCTATCTAAAACAAGACGAAAAGTGCCAATAACTTCAACTGGAGCTTTGTCTTTGTTGCCCATAAAAAGGAAGTTCTCACTTGGGTTTATGGTTTGGATCGTAAGGAATCCCTGCATTGAATTGGAAACATGAACATTAGCACCAGTGTCAATCCCCCAAGTATTAGAAGAAACATAAGTAAGATTTGATTCGAAATAGCTTACGAAAATCATAAGGTTATCTTTATTTTCGAACCATTCTTTACGTTTAATGCAGTCTGCATGAAAATGTCCAGGTTTTCGGTAAAATTTACATACATTTTCCTTCTTTTTCTTCTTGGGGTTCTGACTAGCCTCATTAGATCTGGGTGGTGCCCTTTCTCCCAGCTTTGTTTCCAGCTCCTTGAATGAGATGAGCTTGGTTATTGGAGAACACATGATCGTCCATTAATTAGGATAACTATGCATTGCCATAATCGGCAAAAATAGATCCGTTACTAACTCTGATACTACATGTTGTTCTATTATTAACATGAACCCTAAGATCGAGAACATCATGACAATCACATGTAGGATTTAATCTTAAACAGATTGAAGATTACCTCCAGACATCCTGATGTAGAGAGCTTTCTGATCCTGCTTTCTGATGCTGTTGTTGATTGATGATGAGACCCGTCTAAGAAGAGTCTAGGGAAATAATTTCGATTTCTCTCTCCTTGCCTATAAACCTTAATGTGTTGAGTTTCGTGAGTAGTCTTTGTGATGGAAGAAATACTCTATTTTATAGGTGGAGAGAGGACCGAATTTCCAATTAGGATTCATTAGTTTTAATCTCAACCGTCCATCAAGGTAGAGAATATTATGGAATATATCTCATTAGGAAACCGTATTTGAGTAATTGATAGCATGTATCCTATGAAAACGAGATTCCTATAATGACCACATTTCGGAAAAAATAATGACTTGTGGTCCAAATAATGAACCTAAAGTTAATTTCCTTACACTCCTTGCCCATTTCAGCCCTTATTGTCCACACCACACGCATGAAATGAATTTCTTGGTGCCAAAACCCAGCCTTTCATTCGAGTCTCCCACACTCCTACCCCTCCCTCACACATCTACTACTCTTATAAAAGAGGAGAAAGTGCCACTTTTTTTACTTTTTGGTGGTCATACCATATGTGGGGCCCACTTTCATATAATATCTATTATATATCTACTATTATATAATATATATTATATGTGGGGCCCACTTCATTACATATATATTATAATTCTCATCATCTCTCATTTCATCATCATCACATCATTTCTAGGGCCCACTTCATTATATATATATTATAATAATATATAATATCTTACATATCTACTATTATATTATATTATATAATTTTTTTACTACACCATTGTGGGCCAACTCCTAAATATTATAATATAATATAATCATATATTATTATGAGAAATTGCAAACTGAATAATATATAATATATATTATATATCTACTATTATACAATATATATTATATGTGGGGCCCACTTCATTATATATATTATAATTCTCATCATCATCTCATTTCTAGGGCCCACTTCATTATATATATTATAATAATATATAATATCTTACATATGTACTATTATATTATATTATGCAAACTTTTTACTATACCATTGTAGGGCTCACTCCCAAATATTATAATATAGAATAATAATATATTATTATGAGAAATTGCAAACTGAATAATATATAATATATATTATATATCTGCTATTATATAATATATATTATATGTGGGGCCCACTTCATTATATATATTATATATGAGAAATGTTCATATGCATCTTTCCCTCACTATAGAGTGAGGGACACTTCCCTATTTGCACATGAAAAGTGCATTTTGTACCTCACCCCTATGTACTTGAAAAGAACATTTTGTACTTGGAATTTTTCAAAAAAGAAAGTGTCCCTCACCCTATGGTGAGCAAAAGATGCATATGAATGTTCCCCATTATATATATATTATAATTCTCATCATCTCTCATCTCATCATCATCATCTCATTTCTAGGGCCCGCTTCATTATATATATTATAATAATATATAATATCTTACATAGATACTATTATATTATATTATACAAACTTTTTACTACACCATTGTGGGGCCCACTCTCAAATATTATAATGCAAACTTTTTCACTTCACCATTGTGGGGTCCACCCCCAAATATTATAATATAATATAATAATATATTATTATGAGAAATTGTAAACTTTTTCAATATAACACCTTTATGGGTCCCACCCCCAAATATTATAATGCAAACTTTTTCACTTCACCATTGTGGGGCCCACCCCCAAATATTAAAGCCACTCCCAAATATTATAATGTAAACTTTTTCACTACACCATTGAGGGGCCCACCTCCAAATATTATAATATAATATTTTTATATATTATTATGATAAATTATAAACTTTTTCATTACACCTTTGTGGGGCCCACCCCCAAATATTATAATGCAAACTTTTTCACTTCACCATTGTGGGGCCTCACCCTTAAATATTAGAACCACTCCCAAATATTATAATGCAAACTTTTTTACTACACCATTGTAGGGCCCACCCCCAAATATTATAATATAATAAT
Organism: Litsea cubeba; assembly: GCA_012931725.1. Lineage (NCBI taxonomy): Eukaryota > Viridiplantae > Streptophyta > Magnoliopsida > Laurales > Lauraceae > Litsea > Litsea cubeba. Next base: position 8,426,396 of record CM022949.1, on the reverse strand, counting down.
GTATTATTATGAGAAATTATAATTTTTTTCATTACACCTTTGCGCCCCCCCCCCCCCCCCCCCAAAAAAAAAAAAAATAAAAAAAATTATAATGCAAACTTTTTTACTTCACCATTGTGTTGCCCACCCCCAAATATTAGAATATAATATAATAATATATCTATCTACTATTATAAAAGAGGCTAGATTGCAAAAAGTTTTCACTACACACTTGCGGGCCCCACTTACCTTATATTATATTATTATATATCTATATACTATTATAAAAGAGGCTAGATTGCAAAAAGTTTTCACTACACACTTGTGGGCCCCACTTACCTTATATTATATTATTATATATCTATACCTCTATCAAATATTATAATACCCCAAATATTATAATATAATTCTAATAATATGTTATTATGAGAAATTGCAAACTTTTTCATTACACCTTTGTGGGGCTCACCCCCAAATATTATAATGCAAACTTTTTCACTACACCATTATAGGGCCCACACCCAAATATTATAATATAATATAATAATATATTATTATGAGAAATTACAAACTTTTTCACTACACCATTATGGGGCCCACCCCCAAATATTATAATATAATATAATAATATATTATTATGAGAAAGGGCCCCAAATATTATAATGCAAACTTTTTCACTACACCATTGTGGGGCCCACCCCAAATATCTATCTATTTGTATGTTTGGTGTACGTGCAGGTCCCCACTTAGTATTATTATAGATATATATATATGCCCAATAAACTGTAAGATGTGGGCCACACATAGTGTTATTATTTTTCACTTCTGACATAATAGTTGTATTGATCTTGATTTATACCTCTGTTGGAAGAATAATCACAAGTTGGATAATGTGATAACTAATACTAAATATTGCTGCTCTTCTAATATTAATGATTGCTAAAGATAATTCCATAAATGCAATTTAGTGGTAGGTCTTATAGATTGCCATCGTGAAATTATTGTTGTTCTGTATAATTCTTAGTTTCTTAATATATATACAACTTTTGTAAAAAGATTTTATTATAAAAGGGCATTTCAAGGGTATGAATATAATGATTTATTATTGCTCTTACTCATGAGGTTTAAATTGAAAAACTTTAATCATTTTCTAACACATTTATTTCTTTCATCATTGCAAGCTTCTTCTTCTTCTTGTTGTTGTTCTTCTTCTTTTCATATATTTTAATGAAGCATTATGCATTTCTTTAAAGAAAAAACGAGAATCCCATAGAAATTATTTATTATGCTAGCGTTACTATTAACTTTAGAGTCAGTGAAGTGATCGATTTTCAGTTTTTTTATTATGATGTTTTTAGGTAGGATATAATTAATTTTTTTCCTTTAATAGAATCTGATTTTATAGTGAACATATAATGTTCATGGTAATTGGTTAAAATAGTAAGCTCATCTGGTTTTTAATTTTTAATTTTATTTTTTTATAAAACTGCATGTTATCAATTTGACTATGCTTTCGACTGGACTCCAACTTTAGCAGGTCAGGTCTACCAGGAAACTGATAAGTCGACCTGATAGGTTACAGAAAATAAATTTAAATTTCTTTGTACACATTCATGATAAAATATCTAAAAATATGTGATTTATATCCTCAAAAAGTTATATAAATTCTATATCGATTGTCTTTTGAGATCTCATTTTCTCACTATATCATCATTTTATTGTTTTCAAATATATAGGAAAAAAAATAGTGTCAACCGTATTTGGACATTGCACGGGCCTCACAATTTACAATCACTCATTTTTTGTTGAAATTTGATTTTTAAATGTATTTCAGCTTTTTCTAAATTTTTTAAAAACTTTATTTTTAAAATTTGTTTTCGTAAAACTGTGTGTTTGTGCACGTGCATTGCACGTGCAGGGCTTCACTAGTAATTTATAAAAAGGATTCCGTTCAATTGGCGTATATATGTATGCAATGCTAACCTCGCCTTCCACAAGTTGTATGTCGTTTTTAAGTTGACATACACACACACGCATAAATATCCATCCATCCATCCATAAACCAAAGCAATCTCAATCTCCTCTTCTCTTGTCATCTCATCATGCATACCTCATTTCCTCCTCCCTTCAAGCACACGTCCCCCTTGTGCTGTTACGCTTATATGTATGTATGTAACCAACTACTTGTTTCAGCCATTCTCTTCTGATCATACATTAGATATAATCGTTCATTAATTATTCTGTACTAATTTATCTTTCCATGGCTAGTAGTCAGCAGCAGCAGGCGATCCTCTCCACAGAGATGGTGAAACGGGGTGTCGAGGATTCAGGGACACGCGCGGGTTCAGTGAGCTTCTCCGTTAGATTGCAACGCCGCATGCCGGATTTTCTCAACTCGGTTAACCTCAAATACCTGAAGCTCGGCTGCAGTTATCTGGTTCGCCTTGGGACTTATTTTGCTGCCATTCCCGTGTTCTCGCTGATTTTTGGTGTGGAGATGGGAGGCCTAATGTGGACCAATTTGGGTTCAGGATATGATATGATCATGAATTCCGGTTTTGTTCTGGGATTCTTGCTCCTAGTTCTCTATTTTTATCTTGATTTAAGTCCTCGGTCGATTTACCTAGTCGATTTCGCTTGTTATCGACCACCCAAGGAGCTCAAGGTACTTCTTCTTCTCATTCAACTTGCTATTCTGTTTTCTTTTTTACAAATGTGTGTGTGGCCAGAAATACAATTCATATATGAGTGACTGCGCGCGTATACATTGTGTTTGTGTTTGTGTGTTTCATATTCATCATCTCCATGAATGAATGCATATGCATGCAGATTACAAAGTCGGAATTCATCAATCTGGCCAAAACATCGGGCAACTTCGACGATGCGGCCATCGAGTTCCAGCGCCGTGTCCTCATGAAATCAGGTATTGGTGATGAATCCTACATGCCTAGATCAGTATTCCTCCAGTCCAAAGGCAAGAGCGCTCTAAAAGAGAGCCGAGAAGAGGCAGCAGCAGTCATGTTTGGGGCCATCGATGATCTTCTAGCTGCCACCGGGGTGAGGCCAAAAGACATCAGGGTGCTTGTAGTGAACTGCGGCGTCTTCAACACCGTCCCGTCGCTGTCGGCCATGGTTATCAACCACTACAAGCTCCGGTTAGATGTCCACAGCTTCAACCTCGGAGGGATGGGATGTGCGGCTGGTGTAATCGCAATTGATTTGGCTAGGGACCTGCTAAATGCACATCCAGGAAGCTATGCATTGGTCGTCAGCACTGAGATTGTCACCTCTACTTGGTACGCCGGGAACGATAAGGACATGCTGCTGCCTAATTGCTTCTTTCGGATGGGTGCCGCCGCCATATTGCTGTCCAGTCGCCGCTCTGATCGATGGAGATCCAAGTATGAACTCAAGCAGGTAGGTAATTAATTAACAAGCAGGACCATGAAGAACATGCATATATACATATTACACATACATACGTAAATACTTCTTCTTCGATCTTCTTCTTCTCATGTGATGGATTTCTTTCCGGCCGTTTCTGCCTACAGCTCGTACGCACTCACAAAGGCGCCGATGGGTGCAGCTATCGGTGCGTATATCGAAAAGAGGACGCTGAGACGAGACAGGGCCTCTTCATTAGCAGCGAATTGTTCAAAGTCGGAGGTCACGCGATCAAGGCCCACATCACCACCCTCAGGCGGCTCCTAGTATCGGAGGAGGAGAAGGAGCTCCCTTTCGATCACATTTGCATACTTGCATCGAGCAAGAGGGCGCTAGATGAGCTGCAGAAAAACTTGGAGCTGACGGACGACTGCATGGAGGCTTCGAGGAAGACGCTGGAGAGGTTTGGGAACACTTCAAGCAGCAGCGTCTGGTACGAGCTGGCATATCTGGAGGCCAACAGCAGGGTGAAGAGAGGGGATAGGGTCTGGCAGCTTGCATTTGGGTCTGGGTTCAAGTGTAACAGTCTTGTGTGGAAGGCACTTGGGGAGGTCGGCAGGCCTCACAACAGCCCATGGTACTTAGATAATTGATTCTACGTACCTTGGAAGGAAGAGGCCGTCTGCTGTTCTTCGTTTAATAAGGTACGTGGATATGGAATGTGGTTTATGAGTAGCAGCTGCATATTTTATTGTAACTATAAATTAAATGATACCTCTCAGTCCAATCATGGGATCGAGATAGTATTTATGATGGAATGATCCATCTCACAGAGTCACAGTGGAATTAGGCTTCTGAAAAGTCTAATGGTTTCTTAAAGTTACGGTCTTTTGTTAATTTCATTTTCACGGTGAGTATTATTTAAATTAGTGTCAAGTTAAGATGACTGTCAATTTGTGAAGAGTTAAAAGTGAAATTACAAAAGGGGTTGGGGGTAGATAGTAGATAGATGATAAGAGGGTCCACGTACGTGATGCTCAAATTGCTACCTCTCACAGATGAGTGTACGGCTAAGCACCAAGAAACCATTTGTACGTGTACCATGCAAACTTGCATGTGGAGCTCGCATAGGGTCATGCCAACCACGGAGAGGTAAGAGACATGAATATCTCAATTAGTTTTATGAATGTACAAAATATCAACTCCGTTGATTCATCCTAATTAATCTCTTAATCTATGACTCTTAATTAGTTTATTGGTTACAGAAAATATCATTTGGCCTTTTTAGTTAATTAGTTATCTAGGGAGAGTATAACCTGCTCAATTGGAAGGTCAAGTGGCCTGCCTAAAAAGGTATGGGTGAATCGCAAATCATGAATATAATTTACGTGTAAAGCTTTATTTTGATCAAAATTACAGCACATGCATAGTACCATTCCCCCTTGCTTGTGGGGCCCACCAAGGGCCATGGATGAGGTAGGAGATGGACGCATCACATGAGACCTGTCAGTGTCTAAAATAACAACTCCATTTCTTAAAAAAAAAATAATAAAAAAAGTTGATTAGATCCCTAGGCTTAATGAAGCCCTAGGCGCGTGGAACCCAACCCCTCTTAGCATGCAGTAGAATCCGATGATGATTTCATATTTCTTCTATTTAGTTCAAGGAGGGTGGGGAGGTCGAGTGAGGGCAATCACTCCTACTCTATTTTCTTCTCAAGTTTGATAAATAAAAGAAAATATAAGAGTAAATTTAAGCATTTTTATTTTATGTCATTCTTTTCTATTCAAATTTCTCTCTTCTTGAAATCATCCTAACCCTTGATTTAACAACTTTAAAGACTAATACTATTTTAATAATAATTCCTCTCTTTTTTTATGAGATCCAATCTAATAGTGGGTAAAGGATCAATGAGCATCAAAACATGGGATAGTGCCTAATCAAGGTGAGGGATATAAATGTGAAAGGAGCTAGATTAATCAAATATTGACCCAAGTAAGCCCCATAGAGTTGGACTTTACATGTAATCTACTTGTAAGAGAAAATTTTCTTTATAAGTGAATCATATGTAGATAACAAGGGAATGGGTCATTTCTTGAATGATTTAGATTTTCCGTAAGTGGGGCCCACTAACATTATTGACCGATCAACTTTGCCTCCACTAGAAGAAAATCCTAGCTCCGTCCCTGATTTAGTTAGTTCATCACCCCCACCGTGCTCTCTCTCTCTGGAATCAAATCATCAAAAACCTAGTTTAAAGATTAATAATTGCATTAATGAGTGAGTCCGGATCCGGAGGTAAAACCCCACGATGATCATGAGTGGACCATTCACGGTCCGCCACATCACCGATGGCAGCCTGCCATACATCCGGGCAAGGACCGCCAGCGGTAACGTGGCGAACAGTGGGTAGACCCACTCGGAGAATCCTGATTCAAAGTAAAACTGTATGTGATCGTTGTCAATCATTTGGTGGCCAATTAGCCAATCGTGTAAACAGCTCTTGTGCTGTTTTTCCCTGCTACGTACGTGATTGGTCAGCAGGCTCGCCTACATTATAGCGGTCCTGGCCCATTTTCCCGTGAGTGATGGGAGGGAGTAACTCCACTTGTTTTTTCTTGTCACCACCCATGGGCCATGGCCAGCACCAACATGTAAACTCTATGAAATACCCCCTTTTCAACATTTTAGTTTAGTTTGAACTAACTGTCTTTTCATTTTTCTTTTTCTTAAATGGAGTGGCAAACCACAGCTTGTAGATTCATGGGATTCAACCTATGAGAGTGAAGCTCTTCCAATTTATGCCTAGTTACTTATATAGTGCTGCTTTTCACTGTTCAATCGAGCTTGCTTTTCATCCATTCTATTTGATTCATGGAGATCATTGACTCCTCTACAATTCATGCCGCTGTCAACAACCTATTGGCAACGAATGGATGCCCTGATACTGAGACGCTACACAAGTCCTATTCTTCTTGGTTTCTTTAGATATAAGTCTCTGGACTTCTAAAGCCAATTCACTCTGAGCCTGCCCTCTAGTCCATGGATTAGATTGTTGGAAGTGAATTCACTCGGAGACTGCCTTCAAGGCCCTGTTTGTTTGCATACAACATAGGAATTGAATATAACACTGGAAATTATATGAGTGGCTAAAAATGAAGATGCAAGGGGCATATGCAAAAATATCCATAAAAAAACCTTCCTTTTAATGGAAAGAATGAATACCCAGCCTAGTAATTCAAATCCTAAAAAAAACTCAAAGGTCCCATCTACATCATTAACTTATATCATTCATCCCTCACCTGATGCCATTCACTTCTCAGAGGCCCATCTTATGCAAAGTGAATTCATTCCCACTTGATAGAACCTCTCCTCAGCTTGTCCAACCCCACCATCCATCTTGCGCGCAAAATTAAGCTAGGATCAAGTTCAGCATGATTTACATATAAATATTATAACATTATACAAAGTCTCTAATGACATTGTGAAGCGCCTTCTTATTATGCAATAAGTCTTTTTTCTTCTCATTATGCAATTTTATCCTCCCCTCCAGCTGCACCCACCACATCCATTAATCCAACATAGGCCTGTCAATCACTGGTCATACTCGGTTCACCCGAACATAGATGAGGCAGCCAAAACCAAATCATTTGAAGGCAGTTAAACAGCCAAACGTTAAGAAAAATAGAGTATAACCCAACTGAGGGTACATTTGGATGTACCGCAGACCATGGGGAGCATAAATAGCTTTTAGAAAAAAGGAGCACTCTCTACTACTAATAAACCATTCAAGTACTGCGGGCTTCAACTTTTTGTGGTCCAGGGATGGTTGATCTTTCTTGTGGGTTGTTTAGGTGCTGGTCCCTTTTTATTTTCTGTTTGTGTCTTTGGTGGCTATGCTGGTGTTGTTTTCTTTTTGTTCTTAGTTGGATGGAACTCATGTTCACAAGAAAGAAAAAGAAAAAGAAAAAAAAAAACCATTCAAGTGCAAGCTTCACTGAATGGAATGGTTAAAATACAACAGAGGGAATTCTAGGAGGGAGTTCTTTTAGAATACATCTATAACACTGGTGCAGTAATTATATAGATGTCTTTTCCTTATCTACAGACCCCCTCCATTTGGTTTTCCATCTCCACCAATCAACAGAAGATGAGCATGACAAAAATAAAATAAAATAAAATCAACCACTGTTCTTGTGACTCTGACTACGTCCATATGCTCATCAAATTTCAGCTAGGTCAAAAGTTGTCATTTGGTTCAACATTCTCAATAGATGGCATCCAACACCTTTGTACCAGATAGCATGCAATCATCTTAGATCTGGATAAACTATAAAGTGATGTGTTATAATGTTTCCTTTGCTTCATGTCATATTCTCGATAAACTATAAGTGATGTGTTATAATGTTTCCTTTGCTTCTGGTCATATTCTCGGTCTTCTTTTATCTTAGCCAATATAATATAGGGCCAACTCCCCCTAAGTTGAAGCTTAGGATAAGGTAAGTTGAAGTAAGCTCAATTGTGTGGTGGGGCCCACCTGGGAACCCACATGGGGATGGGGGTGTGGGGGATTTTAAGGACTCTCTAGGACACTCCTTCCTGCAAAAAATCAGCCCCAACCGTGGTTTCTATCATCTTCATCTGGGCACCAAAAGTTTAATTTTTAATGGTCCATTCGGATTGGTACACAGTCGATCCAATGGTCTAGTAAATTTGGATCTGACCAAAAGTTGGTGGACATGTGCAATTTAAGGGGGTCGTATGTTTGGTCCATTTGGATGGACCCAGGATGGGCCCCAAAAGCGTTAACTTACGGAATTTTATCCTAAGCTTAAGCTTAGGAGAGCCTTGCCCAATAAAAATACAATACATTCTGGTATTCTTTGTTCGTCTGCAGCATAAGATCCCATTTCAAGGTGTGTTGTTGAACAGTAAAAGAGCGAAAGAAGGGAACCAAAGGAAGATCAAATAAATCACCAATACCATACTCAAGACAAGCTTGACAGATACAAACCGTTGGATAGGGACTTGGTTTGTGTGAGTGTATGTAACAGAGAGAGAGAGAGAGAGAGAGAGAGAGAGAGAGATAAATCACCAATACCATACTCAAGACAAACTTGACAGATACAAACCGTTGGATAGGGACTTGGTTAGTGTGAGTGTATGTAACAAAGAGAGAGAGAGAGAGAGAGAGAGAGAGAGAGAGAGAGAGAGAGAGAGAGAGAGAGAGAGAGTACATATGGGGTGCATGTGCCTTCATATTTTGAGTTTTTGGTGGTCAACTATAGAGGCACTTTTGATTGCTCTTGAACCCATTTATAGTAATCTTCATGCATCTGCTGAAGCAGCAGGGGAACATACACATCAATCAGACCCTTCATGATTCTGCAAGCAACACAAACAAGTCTTTACCGAATTTGATGGCCATGACAAGCATTGTAATCAGACAAGAGGAGCATTCCTCCATAATATGATTGTTATCACCAGGTGAAAATGGATGTGCCAAATGATGCAAAAAACATCTCAGATTCTACAATATCAGTTGATGGCATTTATGCAGACGAGACATGAAAGAAACAGGAAACAGATGTGCAGCAAAACAAGTTCGGTAACAATGAGATTTTGTGAACAAAATGTGACCTGTGCAGAGAACAAATGGTGTTAACATGTTAATCCTTTCATCATAAAGCAAGTGAATAAAGCTCATTTAGAAAAAAAAGATAAAGCAAGTGAATAATTCTTGGATGATTTCGTCATCTGGATGGTCATACCCCGATCAGATAATTGAGTCAAATAGAACAAATTTTCTCAAGAGCCCCCTCATCTTTCATCACATATAAATTCCATTTTTATGTTTTGTATTAAATGGTAAGACAAACTCGAGGCCATTGAAAAATAAGGACAGATACACAGGATATACATCAATGAAAGGACTACAGTTATTTTCAAAAACTGATACACTTTAATGTCCATAAAATTTTAACGGTGTCTTGGGTTCCCATTTCCAGAAATTAGATATGGAAGCCATATACTCTTAAATGCTTACACGTTGCCCGGAGTCTCAATAGCGGACAATGGAACCAAGCGAAATGGTAGTGAAGAGACCTGCACACATGGTGGTCAATAGTAATCATTGAAATAGACTTGTAATAATAACAACAGTGGTAGAACAACATGATAACTTTCATCTAAGGGGTCGTTTGCCATTTATGCATGGATTAGGAAAATGGATTTTACATATGTAAATGTTACACATGTCAAACACATTACGGTGTTGGTCAAAATAACCATTTTTGACACGAGTAAACGAGTACATTCAATGGTTTTAGATGTGTTTGGATTTTTTGGACGTTTTTCACAAATTTCTCAAAATCCATGAAGATTTAAGATGTGAAACTAAACATCTTAATGCTTATCATTAATACAAGAAAATTGAATAGTTCAGATCATTAATTGGGCCCACAAAAGTGCAGAAAATTAGATATGTTGGTTGGGACTTTTAAAAATTACTCAAAATCTATAAAGATTTAAGATAATCAACTTTAAGGTCTTGGGGTTTATTAGTTCAATAAACAGGTTGAAGAGTTTAGATTACAAATATGGCGTCCATAGGAATGGAAAAAAAAAAACAAAAAACAAAAAACAAAGGTGGTTGATGGGACCCACAATAATGCAATCACGGTCTGAGAGATTGTACTAGTGCCTTTCTGCAAGAGATGTGAAAGTCATTTTCACTTGGTGTGTACATGGCCTTATTTATACCATTTTCACACCTCATTTAAAAAGTGTGTAAATGAGTGCAAAGAATCATGATGATGTGTAATGATTACACGTGAATCAGGATTGAAAACAAACGCCCTCTAAAGGCATAAATAACAACGTACTGTATGGAATAAGGAGAGATGAATAAACTTGCCACACCTCAAGATTCCTTGAATTCTACCTCCACTTCAACTTTTTGTAATAATAAACAATTAAATTGTTAAAAACAACGTAAACAAAATAATGTTTTGCAGAGGGCTATCCATCAGTTTGATTTAATAGGATAATGACTGTTTACACTATAAAAAAAAGGGACTGTTTTACCTATCAGGCCAGGTCAATGACAAGATGAAGTAAAGAGCCTGTTACAGGTTGTTTAACTATAACAACCAGTATCACAGCTGTATCAAAGGTGGCAACAAGATGTTTCTGTTATCTACATGGTCTGCACTGATGGACACATTTTAGTCTATCAGCAGTTCCTCAAACTAGTTTCAACAGATTCACTATAACAGCCCTAGTTTGAACTTGTAAGTAGAGGAGCTGAGGGAGGAGATGTTAAGGGAGAATCAACTAATAGAGGGTGAAATTAATGGCAGCACCAACACACCAACACCACTACCAACAATAACACCACCACCACCAACAACAACAACAACAATAATAATAGGGCTGCAGGGAACTTTCAGATTAAAGTGACAAGAAGTTGTATGAGAACTTATTAGTAGGCACTAGGCAGTTCGAGCAATCTGTATTTGGAAGAAGGGCAGACCCTGTTACCCTGTTAATGGATTTGGATCAAGCAGATCTCCTCTAGCTGTACTCAAAGATCAAGCCAGTCACCCTTCTTCTGCTACTAATCTCTTTAGTTTTTAGAAGAAGCATGCAGAAGAATCAAAGAGATACATAAAAATAGCCCCACTTTTAACCCTGAACAGCCCTAGATGCAGACAAAACTGTCGAAGATTCTTATCCATCAAACAAAAGACTAAAAAAGGCAAAATTTCATGGAGAAAATAGCCACAATAAATACTCCACCACCCCACAACCCCAAAACAACAACAAAAAAAGAAAAGAAAAAGAAACACACACACACACACACACACACAAAAAAAAAAAAAAAAAAAAAAAAAAAAAAAACTCTAAATCTCATGCCAACCATCCAAGACAAATCATCTCAATGCTTAAACATAAAACAATTTTTTACTAAGCTGAGAGACCTATTTAAAAAAAAAGTGTACTTACTAGATTCCTGACTGAGATGGACTTGAATAAACAATCCTTTGAATTTTAATGTGCACTACTTCTGGTGGATCCCATGTGTAACCCCTTTACACATGTCAAAATTCCCCCAACAATGATGGAAAACTACATTGACAACTGGAATTAAATTGCTTTCCTTTATTCCTCTTTGCTTTCGAATTAAATTAACAAAGAAGATCTTCGGGTGCACATCTTCATTGTTAATGAAATTTGAAAGCAAAGAGGAATAAAGGAAAGCAAGTTAAATCCAGTCAGCATCAATACTCCAAAGGAAAGCAAAGAGGAAAAAAGGAATTCAAGTGATCATATTGGTTCTCTCATGTCTGATTTGCATAGAAGATTCAAGTGAAGTCAATGCTAAGTTTTTGTCACAGGGCATCAATTATTTTCCTTCATTCTCAACATTTCATTCCAACAATGGCTGGATGTGCTTAAGTAGGTTTTGATTGAGAGCTCTACAAGGAACAGGGAAACAAAGAGATGGAATGCTTTATATTACTTTTCCCTTTTATCAAATATTCTCGTCATGATTAAGGGACAGACTACAAAGAGCAACTGCCATTCTTTCTCTATTTAGTTCAACTCAGTTAACACATTCCATGCAATACATATATTTTGACTGAGATCATCCAAATCATGGGTCCTATTATGGATGAAGCATAACCGAAAGTCACACAGAACAAACAATTCACACACCTACAAGCAAATTAAATGGCTTCCCCTACATCCAAAGAGAAGGTGTTTAGCCTACCTCAAGGGTGACAATTAACTTCACATCTACATCCATAGTAGGCTCAGAGCTATTTGCATCCCATGTTATATAATTTCTCATAAATACTGCAAGCAGAAAGCAAATGAAAGGGTTCCCAGAGTTAAAATTACACTGCATCAGCTAAGAGACAATGACACACCATACAATATCTTTACTGGGCCTACTATGTCACTTTGGGTCGTATAAATATCTGAACAACTATTTGAAATTCATGCGTCAAATCAAGAAGTTACAAGCGAGAATCTGATTTGATTAACCATAGTGTACAAACAGCCACACTTCTTTTCCATCTATAACAAACGATAATGCATGATAAAAAGTTACAGTTTCAAGCCCTTGCCAGACAGCAATTAAAAAAAAAAAAACACTTTCAAAGAAATTAAGATTTAGACTTCCAGTAATGCATGATTGAAGGATGAAAATAGTAAAAACTTTCAATCATCTAGTAAAGTAGCGTTGAAACAGAGTCCTGATCTATGATGTCCAGATACATCATGGATATGAAGGGACACGCAATGGACATGTTAGGGGCACAGATTTTACACATAAAAAGTGAAGTATCGAATACAATACGACACGATATGTCACACATTTTGAAGTATCTGGGCATCATAGGTCCTGATATGTTAAATATTGGAATACATGTCAATAAAATTGCATTCTATGTTAACATTTCTTCCCATTGTTCACTATTTTACTCGTACTATAAACTATAAAGTATAAACAGCTGTCCTAATTATAGATAAGTTCACAACCAGGTCTTAGATATTACCTGATAAAAGATCATCCTGTTGTTTGATGTCATCTGAACCTTCAAACTGTGAAAAGAATAACATAGAAAAGGAAAATTTTAAAATAGAGATCAAGCATCTCCATGACCTCAGTGACATGGTCGATTTGAAATAATTCTCACTATATCGAGATATTAAATAAAAGTAGTGCATGCTTTTCCCTCACAAGCAGAAAATAATATTAATGAGACTAGCAAACATCATGTATATCTGTCAAATCCAGAAAAAACGGATGCAATTATCTAATAAATAAAGATGAAGTTATATAGCTATAGATAGATGTGAATCTACCAGTGACGATTGATAATCTGCTCAAATACAGCTTTTATATATATAATATAATGCTCCTAAGAGAGTAACTCTCACATTACTATGAGAGTAAAGGGGGGACCCATTGGATCCATATCCAATTCCAACAGCCTAAATATGAGGGCCCCCCTACTCTCATAAGAGCATTTCCATATACACACATATATATATATATATATATAAATGTATGTATGTATGTATGGAAAACCTCTCTTTAGCTCAAATGAGAGATGCACGTGGGAAGGGGCTTGCTCAGTTTATAAAAAAAAAAAAAATACCGCGACTTAAAGGAAACTCCCGCCCATGGGTCTTTTCTATCCCACCTATTTCCTTTCTGGTTTTTCTCTACACAAAAGATAGAAAAAAAGGGCCCTCTCTTCCTGGAACGCCACGCCCTCTCTTGACGAAACACTGTCTCTCGATCGGAGCCCTCTTTCATCGGAATGCCGTCTCTCGATCGATTACGATGAGATTCATGGCACCCTGATTTCATCGTGCCCCTTTATCGGAGCCCTCTTTCGTCGAAATGCTGTCTCTCGATCGATTACGACGAGATTCACGGCACCCTGATTTCACCGTGCCCCTTTCTACAACAATAGAAACAACCAAGACTAAGAGACAGAACCTCACCCTTCTTCTCTGGCGACGACAGAGCTCCCGACACAGTCGTGGGCTTGACCAGCGTCTCATTGTGAGTCTTCTTCCTTCTTTTTGTTCACAAAATAGGGAAACACCCCCCCCCCCCCCCCCCCCCCCCCCCCCCCCAGTAGTCACCAATATTGAGGTTTGGCACCCATCTGAATGGACCATACCATCACCAATATTGGGGTTTGGCACCCATCCGAATGGACCAGACCACTGGATCAAGGTTCAAAAATTTTCATATGAAACTGTTAAACTTGTGGGACCACCCTAGGTATCAAGCTGTTAAACTTGGCTTCAAACTTGATACTTAGGGTGGTCCTACTTGGATCTTTCCATCTCCTTGTCCCGTCTTCAGATTGGACCCACTGTGGGCCCCACAGTTGGTTCAAACGGACAGTTCACACCTGAACACTGTCCTATATATATAGCATGTGCATCCTTCCCTCACCATATGGTGAGGGACAAACTTAATGGGGCCCACCTAGGGACCCACTGATCATGGGACTTGGGGGGATGGAAAGAGACATCTTGGATGGTCATTAACGATTTTCTATTAAAGAAAAAAATTTGACCTTCGATCCAACGGTCCAATCCATTTGGATAGGTGAAAACTTGATGAATTTAGTGTACTAAAGGAGGTCCCATGTGTGTAGATGGTTTGGATGTATCATAAAGTTGGCCCCACTATGTTGTCCCTCACCATAACATGGTGAGGGATGGATGCGCATGAATATTTTCCTATATATATAAATATTGGTTATTTCATATTTTCAATCACGAAGCTTGGAATGGCAATATAGTAAGGACCCTCTTTGGGCCTTTAGATTCCTCAAATGCTAATGAAGCTGAGTTGTTAGATCTTCTTATTGGTTGTTAGAGTTGCTTCGGTTGGAGGGTTCTAATTTCAATTATTGAGGGTGATTTGTTTTCGGCGGGCGGGTTAGGTGGAGGAAGTGCAGGATATTTCAAGAAAGTTGGGTACTATTTTCAATAATATTGTTAGAGAGGCATATGTTTTGGTTGATGATCTTGCTAGGGAAGGAGCTTTTCGCTCTTCTATTTCTTTTGATGTTTAGTTTGTTGTGCTTTTTTGTTATTAGTGTCGATTTTGGTATGCCTTTGTAGTGTTTTGTTTTGTCCATTTTTGGGTTGGTGAAATAAAATTTTATTGTTATAAAAAAATAAAATAAAATAAATGAAGCATGTTAAAAGATTCTAGCATGATCATATCATCATTTTAGGCTTGAAAGCTTCTACCCTTGTTTACAAACATGGACCCACGTCTTGGTAGCACATGCATTGCTTCCTCATGCTTTGATGAAGATATTAGTTTTACTCACTACCATACCATATGCATGAAATTGGCAGTAAGGCACAGTGACTGTAAGAAATTGTAAACCAACTTAAAGTCTGTGGTGATAGTTTGAGTTTGAATAGGAGTTAGTATTGGTAGTTTGAAACCAAGTACGTTTAACGTGATACTGTATGACATGTTGTTAGATACTATCTAATTAGTAGTACTAGATAAGAGAAGTTAAGTTTGTTCTCAAGACTAATATAGTGCGGTGCATGGTCTTATTGAATGAATATGGATATACAAAAGTTCTACGAAGTGTAGAATGTGGTACTACTTCCCATTGATTCCATAAGAACTTGGTGCATAGCGCATGATTTAAAGCTACGTTTCTCATGTAAGTAACTAAGTATACAGTATATGTATTCTTTATTTTGATCCTTCGATCTCTATATGCTTGGAGAGGTTTGCACATGTGGCACTTTGTAGTGGAGCATCCATCTACATTTTATGCAGGTGCTGCCCATGTTCGATCTAGGAAATAGCTCAATTTTCTAAATGACAGTCATGATGAGCAGATGAGGTGAACTTTGACCACGGACAATGGGTGTGCATTCACATGCCCACTCAAAAATCTAGTATCCTGAGAAAATATCCAACATAATATAAGGAATACTTTCAAGCCAAAAAAAAATTGACAATAGTAAGAGACGCATTTTAATAATTCAAAAAGTCTGCTTGCATGGCTTTTTTTTCTTATGAAAACAAAACAGAGTGCATACAGCATAATGGAACTGAAAGTTGGAGACCAAAAGCATTAACCTGAATCTGTACAGGGAAAGTCAAAATGTCACTTTTGTTCTACGATTTTTGCACCCCAAAATGAAAATAATAGAAAGTGTAAGGCTATAAACATGCAATTCTTTTACTTCAAATCCTACTAGGTACTCTCTTTAGGAAACAAATTACATGCTTTAAGCGTTTCCTCTTTATATGAATGTTGTTTGTGGCTTCTCACATTCTTTTACAGAACAACTTTTCTTTCGTACTTGTATCCAGAATGACACAAAGCCAATTCCTGGTCCATGATTCAACCCATTACACTTGACAGAGTTGCTAGCCAGTAATCCCAAAACCAATTGGTTGGTGATTGAAAGCTACACAAACAACTACTTAACACCCCCTATCGGACGGGACAACGCCCGGATCCGAAGCACTTGCACCCGAAAAAAAAAAACACACAACGCGGCATGGGGCATTTTTTTCTTACGTGGTTTCGAACTCGAAACCTTTGGCTCTTATACCATGACAGAGTTGCTAGCCAATAATCCCAAAACCAATTGGTGATAGGAACTGAACAAACAACTACTTAACAACACTTAGGATTCAGAATCTGTCTGTCTTAACAGTTGATTGAAGCCACTTCTATAAATCAATTGGTTGCCCAAAACCCAACTAACTTGTACAATTAATAAATGTTTAACTGACAACTAAACGTTAATTGGTCATGCAAACATGATAGGGTCCATGTACCTTATTTGATAAGAAAATGATGATGTGTTATCTACATATGACGGGAAATTTGTAGAAGTGGGTCACATGACCCAGGCCTGTCTGGCTCATCAAGACAAAGCCCACTCAACCATTAGTCAAAGGGAATATCTTTTCCTTTGTAGGTCTTAGCTAGACTGTGTATATATGCTAACTATAAAGATTCTAATGAGCTAATCATAGATAGCTGATTCATTTTAATTTACCTAATTACTTGATTGTAGCCAACTGTTTTGGCAATAACAAACATTATATATACATGATCGAATCCTGAAGAGAGGTAGACCTTCACTGCAAACTTTTCTCCTTCTCTTCATTTCTCATCTCTCTTTCTTGTTCACTTTATTTCAAAAGATTCATTGAAACTACTAATTTGAAGAATTCATTACAATGGCTATGACATAATTGCCTCTTAATGGAGCTCCTCTCTCTCATCATAACAATAAAATATATTTAACAGGCATAGATTACAAACTCTCAAAATTTATATTTGCTTATCATATAATAATGTTCTGTGGATTTAGCCTCAAAGAGGATCCAGAAATGTTTCCACTAACTTGAATATTTTTCTAGAAAAGCCATGATTAAATCATAACTCTTTAGTGGAGATCCTCTCCTCCTGTCACAAGTAAAATATATTGTAATGAAAGGACAAGATAAGAATCTTATAGCAATCGGCACATATGTTTGATGGTGAGATGATGATGGTTGCATCCACCTGAGGTTCACACAGTGGAAAAGGACCAGTGCACTTCATATGGAATAGTATATACCCTGCCATTGGAGCAGCTACAAAAAATAATCATGGTTTTATGAATTACCTTCAAAGAGAAACATGCATATATTTCCTAGCAATAGTAATCATAATCAGTTCCCATCTATATATGTCCTTTCCCATTAGCAACTTCCATATGCCACTTCAACACCAAGTCATGACAGCATGTGCAAACTCAGCCGTGGCCCCAATCATCGCATTGAAGGTGTGAGCATCTTTAGACTTGCCAATCTAATGTTACAACTGCTTGGATTAATGACGTAATCTGATAACCCCCACTGGTTTTGGAATAGAACCAACGATACGTATTGGAAATAGTACTAAATCAGCCAAAAGTACAGTATGTTCAGAAGTTACTTTTCCAACATGGTGAGCTGCTACAATGTATGTATCGAGATTTACACAAACATAATAATCTTAATGTTAAGATTTATGGTGATCAAAACTCACCTTGCAAGACAGCAACTCTACTGTGCAGTCTTCGCTTGTTGGGGTCACCCGCAAGTCCATAACAGGGGCCAGTTTAAAGTTGAAAAAATGAAAATTTGGAAGGGTGCACCTGTAAAAAAAAAAAAAACCGAACAAAACATAAAACATATAGAAAGACTCGTCATTAATTTCAATTGGATAATATTTATAGCATTAGCATGAACAAGATAGCAGATGACACAAATGAAATTGCAAAGAGAGAGAAAATGGATTGATTTATTGAATTGTCTGCCTCTTTCATTGGGAGGAGACCATCCCATATATCATTCCAATAATTGGGGTCCTTACATGATATGATACAATCTGATCTCTAAACTATCAAATATGTGTCCTTCATGTGTATGCTAATGCATTGTCCCTTCTTAAATATATGACAGTCTTCAGGACTATTAGTTTCACAATTTTGTGTCCACCCCCCACCCCCAAAAATCATCCCCCCCTTCTCAGATAAAATATGCATGGTGACCCAGCCTCAAGCAATTAGGACCGAATGTAAATCATTATAGGCCAACACTGATAATCACTATGATCAGTGATATTTGGACACATTGTGGGCCCCACAAATTTGACTTGCTCAACTCTATCAAAAGCCGCAACTCACCAGGCAGGCCTCTCTTTCTATATATATATATATATATTGTGTAGGAAGAAAAAGTAACTTTTGAAGATGAATCCAGTTTCTAGAGCAGCATACAAGATCCGCTAAGTCCACAGTAAGAACCTCAAAGGCAACCCCAACTTTCTAGATACCTCTTGAGTTCCGCCAAAATGTTGAGTTTGAGACTTCTTTTTCCCATTTCGGGAGTACAACACTAAGATAATAATTGGTATTAATAAATATGTACATAACATCTAGAAAAGCTAAAAAGAGTGTTAATAAAATAGCCTTACAAAGCCAGAAAAGAAAAGGAGAGTTTGGACCTGAATGTATTAGAATCCAGGTTTTGAAAGCTTTGCATCGCTCTTGCATTCAGTATTGATTCCAACCCTAAAGGATGACTAAGAAATTCACTGAATTGATAAACCCTGCCACAGTCATCAGCATATCTTGGAAGCTGTGTTCTTTCTTTTCTCTCAGCAACAAATTGTGCTTTCCGACCTTTTGACTCCTGGAATTCCGCTTTGACCATTTTCATTTCTTTGGCATTCATCCTAAAACCAGAAGTGCCGTCAGATATAATGATCAAAATAGTATTAACAAAACTATATTCTCACCAGAATATATATATAAATTGAAATGGAGATCTAATTTCAAATAGAAAGGAATATTATTTTATTTAAATTAAAGAAATCAAAACCCATAATTGTGTAAAAGAATGTGACTGTAAGCATTCTCTCTAATAGTTAAGCCCCTTGTTGTGAAGTCTTAATCGCTAGTTTTGAAGTTCAAGAAAAACCAACCTCCAAGACAGAATACGTGCTTTGCATTAGAAAGCACTAAAAATATGGAATTCTTTCAAACCATATAAGAAAACAAGAGAACAAAAACAAAATAGACAAAGCCTTTAAATTGAATATTCAGTTTTCCTCCACGAGTTTGAAAAGTGACTTGAACCATCTTGTATGTACATCCTTGAAAAGTTCAAATTATTTTAAAGATGCGCGTGATCAAGGGAATGTCGATAACTTTCCAGGACAGATTGCGATGATCTAAAATGTTTTTGACTGGGAAATGGTCAGATCTTGTAAACAAACCTCATCTGAGGAAAAGCAAGTACTGAGAAATGTACAGTCTGGCCAAGTCTGAATTTGGACCTCAGCAATTGATGGTTGGTGAGGTACAAGAGCAGTCCCTTCACATACCAAAAAGAGAATTAGAAAATAGAAGCTCCTTCACAAGATGCAGCTTCAAATAAGAGAAGAAACAAGACAGGTCAAAATAAAATACCTGATTCAACCATATCTTCATTTATATTTGACATACTAATGTAATTAGCTTTTATGGTGATTGCCTGAGCATAGAACATGAATGTTTGGAAAATCACAATCCACAAATAGCTCGAAATTTCTTCTACAGTTCCACTCACTTCAAGTCGATGAAGCAACTTGAGATAATTTCTATCAAAGTCAATGAAGCAACTGAGTTCACGGCTATGAAAGCAGATTCTGTCATCAAAGTGTTTTGTGGGCAAGAAAGGGTGGGATAGTCATTAGTTGAAACCCCAGAGTCTAGCTTATGGAGAATTCGTCAATCAAAGAGGCGTTTTCTTATAAGATCAGATATTGGGTTGGCACTGGTAATTAAGCGGGTAACTATTTTGGCTGGATACTTAAAATTGGGGATAGACATTTGGAATTGCAATTTCCAGATCTTTTCTGCTGAATCCAGGATGAGCTGGCCACTGTAAGTAATTACTTAGAAAGGTTGGAGGCTATGTTGGTTGGGCTGGGCCCTATCTTCCGAAGGAATTTGCTCGAGGTAGAGGAGATTCAGCTTTTTTTCAATGCTTTCTCTCACTAGAGCAGTCTATATTATTCCAAAAGAAGAGACAGGCAGAAGGGTATGGACAGGTTACAACTAATGGATCTTTCTTGATGGCCTCACTTTTCTTCTCCATAACATGAAGCCCATGAACCTTAATTTAGTCCCCAAGCCTGCTTATAGATAGAAATTCAAGGCCCCTCCGAAGGTCCTCCTCACATTTGGAAGAAGAGCCATCCTACTTACTATGGAAATTCTCTCATGGCAGAAGCAGATTATTATGAATGCATGTCCCATGGCCTAGCAGAAGCAGAATCGGTCGATTATCTATTGCTTAATTTCCTCATCACTCAAGTTTTGTGGAAGGCTGTTGTATGGTGGTTTGAGTGCAACTGGCCTTCATCTAATTCTCTAGTCTCTGTCTATTTGAAACTTGTTGGAAGATGAGAGTGGTGATTATTTGGGTATCGACTCGAGTTTATGGCTATTATTTGGGTCATGGGCAGAATGTGAATAAAAAGAGAGGGATGTGAAAGCATGTATGTACGTATGTTTAAGCAAACGCTGGCTGTGATATTTCAATTTAATAGAAATGGGTCACTCTCCCAATCAAAGATATTTAGTCCTAAGAAACGTTCACTCGATATGATATGCTGACGACACCGGTCAAGCTTTTCACATCCATCAGATGGAATGCCTAAGAAGCAAAGTCGAAGCAGCTGGGGAGATCAGAAAAGTCCCAATTCTTATAATTATTTGGTGAAGTTGTTCTTGATGTACGTACATATAACCTCACCACTGATGTCATGAGGATCACAATTCTGTTAATATAAGTAACAAAGCCCAAAACATCCACACACAGAAAAAAAAAAATTACAAGAAGAAAAAAAGAGGGGAACATAATATTTATGTATATAACAAATGTGGACTGCATATTTGAACATTGAAAGGCTTATTGTTGCATTACAAAAATCTCAGAGAGTAGGAGATGGGGGAAGAAGTGAGTGAGTGTACCTTGGGATCGGGATGATGGTAGGAAGATGGAAAAGCGTTAGTGACAAAGCAATGGGGTCGGAGAGCCATCATCACAGCTTCTTCTTCTTCTTCACTTACGCAGCAACAACACAAGGAAGAAGGGGAGAGAGAGAGAGAGAGAGAGTGGTTTCTGGGCTACATATAAAACATGATAACGATGGTTTCGGTTACAAGAGCCCAGAAAACCGGAACTCATCCATTTGGGACCTCGAGAAGAAGTTCAGTTTTTGCATTCGCATCGCATCGACAAGAGAAAGCGGAAGAGTACCCTCCCCGGCCTCCCGTTTCTCGGCCTTTTGGCTAAGAAAGTGGAGAACAAGTGGCACCTGTTCCAAACAAGACATTTAAGAGAGAAAATATAATAATAAAGTGCCTTTTGTGTGGTGCTCACTCAACTTCCTACATAAAGTAATATATTTTATTTTATTAGGGAAAATTTCAAAAAGTACCTAACATTTTTTCAGTTTCAAAAGAGGATAAGAAAAAAGCTTTAACTTTCCAAAGCAAATCAGGGATTTTTTTTTTAAATTTAACTTCTCACTTTCTTTCAAAAGTTAAGTTTTTATTTTATCGTTTTTTGAAAAATGAGAAATGTTCATGGACTTTTTTTTTTTAATTTTCCGTTACTTTGAATACTAATAATAATTATTATTACTGTTATTATTGTGGGTTGACTTCCGTCTCACCTTGAGCACACCTCCCCTTTCATGGTGGCATCCATGGACATGGCGGCCCTGAGTTTTCGGGGGCCCTAGGCGAGTTCCTAAAGTGTGGCCCTATCCGTATACCCACCGATAAATGATAAAAAAAATAAAAGATAATTTTTTTCTATTATTTGATCGAAAATTAAGTCTAAATTCCTTACCTACTCTTACCGAATCAGAATTGTGTTTCATATTAACCAATTAACACCAAAATTCAATTACAAAAACTAAGCACTACTGAAAAACTACTAGTCTTCTTGCATTTCTAGCTGCGAAATCACTAATTAAGTCTTCATAATCAAGCTTTTCTACCAAAGACTTTTCAATAGATAACATAGCCAATCTATTTAATCTTTCTTGGGACATGGTTGATCGAAGGTAAGATTTGATCAACTTTAGCTTTGAAAAGCTTCTTTCTGCAGATGCAACAGTAACTGGTATAGTCAGTATAATTCTATATACAACCCATGCATTTGGAAAACAATTATCCCGTGACTTCAAATGATTTAGCACATCGATTGCTTTCTTTGCGTTATCTGGTAAAAGATCTCTCATGATTCTTAACTCCGAAAATAAATCTGTCCCGTCAATATCAGAAACACCGTCATGTTTCAAAAATTCTTCAAGTTGCAAGAAGCCTTTAAAGTATCTAGATTTGCAGACTTTAATTTCTCCAAATCAAACAAGAACCCAAAAATCTTCTCATACACTTCGAACTGCTCAAATCTACTTTTGAACGAAGAAAGAGCTTGGTCTACTATAAATAAGAAGTAGTTAACTCGAAAAGATTCTTCAGCTGATTGTGTCACCTCTTCACTAACATTCTCATCGAACTGTTTTTTTCTACGAATGATCCGCCTTTCACGAAAAACAGGTTGAGTTTCCATCGTAGTTGCAATATCCTTAGCTTCTGCCATGGCTTCTTCGAATCCAGATTCTCTATACCTTTCAAAAATAAAAATAAGTCTTTTCAATTCATGTATGGCCATATCAATTTGCATGTCTTCAGTTTGAAAGTTTTTGCTAACAGAGTTAACAACAAAAAGTAAATAATGCCAAATTACCATGGCAAGTAAAAACTCAAAAATTTCAATTTCATGTATCGCTAGTGACTCGGCTTCACTCTTTGTTTTAGGATCGTCACTATTTTCGGCCAAATAAACCAAAGCATATCTTATTTTCGGAGCTTGATGTCTAATTGCACGAACATTGTCCACACGGCTCTCCCAACGTGTTGCTGACAATGACATTAGCGAGAGACCTGACTTGGGCTTCACATCTTTGACATGATCTTTAAACACTTTCCACCTCTTTGTAGAAGACGAAAACAATGAATAGATCCATTGTACCACTCCAAAAAAGGATGTAGCTCTTGAACAAGAGTTAGCCATATCACAAAGAGCAAGATTCAAACTATGACAACCACATGGGGTGTACAAGGCTCTAGGATTTATTTCAAGTAGTCTACTTTGAACTCCTTTGTGTTTTCCTTTCATATTAGATCCATTGTCATACCCCTGCCCTCTTATATCACAAATATCAAGCTCAAGAGTGTTCAAAACATTTTTAAGTGTGTCAAATAGGCCCAGTCCTGATGTGTCATCCACAATCAAAAATCCTAAAAAGAACTCTTCAATCTTTGGTGCACTTGATGTAACATCCACAAATCGAATCACAAGCGACATTTGCTCTTCATGACTAATATCTGATGTACAGTCAAGTATTATTGAAAAATACTTGGCTTATTTGATTTTCTGGACAATAGCCTTTTTCACCTCACTTGCTAACAACTCTATCAATTCATTTTGAATCTTGTGACCAAGATAATGATAATGAATTTCCTTACTTTGAATGCGACGAAGGTGCTCTTTCAGTATTGGATCAAATTCAGCAATCATTTCGATTATACTTAAAAAAAATCTCATTCTTCTCATGATAAATCTTCTCATTTTTCCCACGAAAAGCCAAATTTCGTTTAGCAAGTGCTTTCACTACAGCAAGTATTCTTAGTAACACTTGTCGCCAATGTTCCCTCTCTCTGCTGATTTCTTCTTGCACTTTTCTATCAATTGTTTCATTCTTGTCAAATCCCTTCTTTAGTTCATACCAACTATTCCAATGAAGAAGGTGCTCTAGAGATGATTGATGCTCTGAAAGCCTTCTACTTAGGTTATGACAGTCGCAATATCCTTCACTGTCCAATTGAGAAGTGTTCGCATGTTGCTTGAACAACTTACAATAAAAACAAAAGACCTTATCCAAAGAAACAGAATATATGAGCCATGTTCTATCATTCTCAGATCCATTTGGCATTTTGCGAGTGTAGTGCTTCGAAGAAAAATGTCTGCCAAGGTGATCTCTGGGAAAATCAATATTAGTAATTCTTATAGGACCCTTTTCGACAAGTAAATCTCTATAATTTTGACCAATCTTATTCCAATTTGCTGGATCAAAGTAGTCTACAGCCAAAACATTATCATTAACCAAAGGTTCAACATTCTCGTTCACTAAAGGCTCAACATTTTCATTCACCAAAGCCTCAACATCTTCATTCACCAAAGGCTCAACGCTTTCATTCACCAAAGCTTCAACACTTTCATTCAATTCATGTTCTTCATTATCATCGTCATTCCTTTCTTCAACGTCAACCAAAGTTTCATAACTTTCATTTGAACTTTCTACTTGTCCCTTTTTACTAAAAAACTTCAGTATATCTCCTCTTTGAGATTGAACAACATCGTCTAATCTTTGTTTCTTTTTCCTTTTCTCAGAGCCAGAAGGATATTTTCTAGTCGGGGGCATGATGTAAGTAAAAATTCTTTTTCCTTTTTTTTTTTAAACTGCTAGTGGGCTGGATTCAGGTTAGGCCCGCACTGGAATCAGGTCGGAACTGCATGGGTCCAACTATCCAAGGAGATAAGTCTGTCACACTGATACACCTTAGTAGCACCGGTACACGTGTGGAGTGTGGACTGTGGTGGACTGTGGGAGAGAGAGCCCTTTTAGGTTTTAGTATTTACCAAATATACGATCATGCCATCATGCCATCATGGGATGCGTGCAGAGTGCATAAAGAAAGCAAAAGAAGGCTTTAGTCTTTACCAAATACCAACTTGGGAATTGGGATCATGCCATCATGCCATCATGGGATGCGTGCAGTCTTCATAAAGAAAGCAAAAGAAAGAAAATCTTTTACCTTACCAGCTTACCTGATTTGACTTGGAAAGCAAGAAGCCAAGAGGAGAAAACCTGAAAACGGAGAGGAGATGGGGGTGGAAGTGTGGACTGTGGAAGGCACTGCCGTCAGGGCCGTCTGGAGA
This sequence comes from Litsea cubeba, assembly GCA_012931725.1. NCBI lineage: Eukaryota > Viridiplantae > Streptophyta > Magnoliopsida > Laurales > Lauraceae > Litsea > Litsea cubeba. The sequence continues at coordinate 8,400,901 of CM022949.1, read as the reverse complement.
TGGGGCTGATCGACGGTGCAGAGAGTGGAGCGGGTTGATGCGGATCTTGGATGATGAAGAGGTAGATGGCTTCCAGTCCCAGAACTCAGACCTTCTCCTTCTTCTGTCTTCTATTTCTTCTTTCTGTTTCTCTGTTTTTTTTTCTTCTGCTGGGACCTGGGTGGGATTTGGACGAGGTTAAGGAAAGAATGGGTTTTGCCAAAGGTTGGAGAGGAGGAAAAAATTTATTCAGACCGAATTTTCCGGCCTGACTGCTCGATCCCAGCGTCATTCAGGCCGGAAAATCTGGACTGAATAGCATAGCACTTTTGGAAGGCAGGGATTTTGACGAGGCAGAGGTGGCCCAGGTGGGGATCGGTTCGATTGGGCCAGGATTTTTTTTGGAAGACAGGGATTTTTTTTTCAATTGGGCCAGGGATTTTTTTTGGAAGGTAGGGATTTTTTTTGTTGATTTGGGGGCCCCCATTTTGGGCCAAATTTTGGGGCCCCAGCCCACCGCCTGTGTGGGCTGTCCCCAGGGCCGCTCCTGTCCATGGATTATTGGTTGAGCATGTAAAATAAGAGAGAGGGTTAGACAACAAGCCGTTTTATTTTATTTATTTTTTCTCAACTTCTTTTTTTTCTTTTTTCCTTATTTCTTCTCCTTTTTCTTATTTTATTAATCTCCTTTCTTGCACTAACTTATTAATATTATCAAAGTCTTGCCTCAACTATAATGGAGTCGGCTATATGAATTCTATTTTTTCATTCCAATCTATCCTAAGTCAAATCCTCAGGTAAATTGCACATCGGCAAATCTATTTTTAATACATCTATTCATGTCTTCTTTGGCTTGCCCATTTTCCTTAATTTTATCGGTGTCATTACCGGCCTGCGTTAGACATGTACAAATAGATTTATCTAATTTTATCCTCTATTGATGCCACCCATCAAACAACAGCTTCACCCGAGTTATAGCAAACATTGCCAATTCTACAAAGGATATGGGCTGTAATATTCATGGACTTGATAGAAGGGAGAAATTCTATATGCACCCACGCTACTTGCTAAACCCACCCACATTCTAATATATATTTTTATTACCAATATACCCATCTGTGAAATACCGAAAGTACCCCTTACTTCATCTTCCTCTTCAGCAGATTTCTTCTGCATCCTCTCCTCTGATTTCTTCTTTTTCCTCTCTTCAGCTAATTTCTTCTTCTTCTTCACTTCTTTCCCTTCATCACTATACTTCTTCTTCTTCTTCTCATCATCATAAAGCTCCCACCATTAGTTCTTGGAAGAACTCATCTCCCAACCCATCTATCCATTTCCCCATATATAAGCTACCACACCTCTAATCTTAGGCACCATATTGTGTTTTAGAGGCCATCCCTAATATGGAAAACCAGATGACCATCTATGAAGAGAATGTATCATTTTTTTGACACATTGTTCCATTTTATTTCTTTCCGTTCGCGTTCTTTACGGAATTGCAAAACCGTGCATCACATGTAGCGCTCGGCCATCTTAAGCCGTGCAATATTGTACTGCACGGCCATACTTGATCACGCAGGCATATGTGTGTTGCACGGCTCTATATTTCCATGCAATATCATGTAGCTCAACCAAGTTTGGCCAAGCAGTATGATTTTGGGGGGTTTAGCATGACCGCCCTATACTAAAACTTTTTTTTTTTTTTGCGGTCATTGATTCTATGGGTGCCAGTGAGTGCTTATTGGATTTTACTAACGTCTCCACCACCGACATTATATTCAAAAGCCAAGAAGCCCTTATCCAATGGACATGGGATGTTGGAAAGAAACAAGGCTTAGTAATTGTAATTAAAACCTCAGATACCATCAACCACAAAGAAGAATGAGAAGTTAAGTGTCTGTCGGACTCGATTGGGATACAAACTAGCATAAATACCATCAACCATGCGATTGACTTTGTTGATCCTATGTCAATACAAACTTTCTATTATTTGAGGTTTTTAAAGCAAAATTTAAGATGTAATAACTCCTTGATCAACATGCATACTTAAAAAAACTGAAGGAAACAACCACAATCCATAAAAACTGATAAAAATGGTATATCCACAATCCATAAAATAGTACATCTAAAATTCCAAAACTCTATAATAAATGCATCCACAAAAAATATCCACAACGCATCCATCAACCACAAAAAATACATCTCACACCCACAAAACACGACTACGGTCCCTATAAATGAAGAGTGTGCGACCTAACAAATACAATAGATAGCCCCTAGCAGCACACTTTATTCACCGTGCAGATGACTGAGGAGTCACATTGTTGCACATCTATTTGATCCATTTCATTCTCACCATCCCACGGCGGGCCAAGGACAACTCTGCGTTGGCAGACCCTCTATCAACCCCTAATCCACTCTCCAATAATAATATCTTATCAGTAATAGATACATGAGTCGGTGTGTGGATAGGTGTACCTAGAATTGGGGTGCCAAGAATAACGCTAATGTCATCCAATGTGACCGTCATCTCTCCAAATGGTAGGTGAAAAGTGTTCATCTTGTGCTGCCATCTCTCTCTAAATGCCAACACCAAAGCCTGGTCAATATAGCGGTAAGATAATTGCCTCAATGGTGCCAAGCCGGACTCCTCTACAATCACATCAAGTTTAGGGACATGATTATGTTCCCCAGGCTGCGGTAGATGCCACGATCTCAACTTAGTCCCATGATGAAGATACTTAAGAGGACCACGATCCTGCATATTGTAAGAAAACATATTAAAATTGGATTCTAACAATTCTGATAAGAGAAACAAATAATTAATACATTGTCAGAATGAATGTCTCACCTCTCTTGTCTATATCAACATAGCTATGTGCGTCCTAAAACTAAAAAGGACAGATAGATCCTTTGGACCGCCCGGAATAGGACCTGCTTAACGATCATCACCCACCCTCTCCTCTGGAATGACCGGTTGTGCCTCCTCATCAGTAATATCAGCATTTGTAGCCTCCTGAGAAGTTACATCCTCCTCTGACTCCTCTATCGGATCCGAGAGTGGATCCTGTCGCACCTTGTGTGTCCGCTCTGACCCCGTTGGCCTATGACGCTTTAAGGTGGATGAGCTCGCAACACCACCTTGCGAGGTCGATGGACTACTAATAGCGCCTACACGCCTTGATGTCGAAGAACTACCTTGTCGAACTCATCTTGGCGGCATGTCCTGAAACATATACATCATTCGGATTAAAAATAAGTAGACAATCTCAGGGAAATGCACATCTGAAACTGTATGGCTTTCATTAGCCGTTCATATCTCCAACTGCACGGTTTTCAGTTGCCGTGCATATCTGAAACTACACGGTTTTCATTAGCCGTGCATTTCACATATACATGTCTGTGAAGCGTCGTACATATGGAAACCTGCACGGTTTTCATATGCCGAGCAGAAAAATGTTGCACGTCTATAAGTAGCCGTGCACGCTGAATGTGCACGGATCTACGTATCCGTGCATAACGCGAACAAAAAAAATATTTTTGCCCTCCGTTTGTGATTTCCATTCTCCCTCTCTCCTATCCCTTCAATTCAATGAAGTTTCCCTCCCAACTGCAACCCACACTCCATTCCATTTGCATAGATTACAACCTTTCCTAAATATGATTATTTAGCTGGAAAGAAATTAACATAAAAGAAAAAACAAAATTGGAAGAGGTTGAAGATGAAGAGTTTACCTCTGGGGGAGAAGATAAACTCGTTTTTTAGATGCGCTGAAGCTTCGTTTTCCCGAAGGAGAAAGACGATGAAGAAGTTGTATGATGAGTGTTAAATATTACTTATTTTACACTTCATTAGTTTGAGTTTTATCAGCATCTCATATGCATATCATTTGCTTTACACAAAGATTTTATCCTTTTATCACATTAACAGATTATCGGATTATCATGTATAAATTTGATTATTTATAGCGTATTTTTATGTATTTTCTCTTGTGTAGGTGGACCCCACAACTGCCCCAACCTTCCGGCTAGTGTCCCAAGGCATCAAGAAGAGATTTCAATAAAGAAGTTACATGAAGAAATCTTAGAAAGATTTGAAGAATTCCAAAATAAGAGGGGAAGACTTTAAGAAAGGAATGGTTGGTGTATTGGTTAGAGCTTGGGTGAGTATGAAACAGGTTATGGGTTCAAACCCCAAAAATTACATATTTTTTTACATAGAAAATATTCCATCCAACTCACATCTCCACCAATCAAAGCTTGCCATGACATAAATCCATTATGAAATGATATGAACCAATCAAAAGCCTCCAAATTGAAGGACCACAAATTGAAGCAATCCATGTGAAAGCAAATGAGCCAATCAAAAGTCTTCAAGTTGCAATCAATCAAATGGAAGCAATCATTGTGAAAGGAAATGAGCCAATCAAATGTCTTCAATGTTTCTATAAATTGTAATGTTTTTGTAGAGAGAAAAAAAAATCTTTTGGCAAGTTAGTCTTTTAGCAATTTTATTTTATCTTCTCTATACTTTTAGATTGTAATTAGGAGCTTAAGTGTAACTAATCTAGAAAGAGTGTGTAATTGAAGATCATTAATGAAGATTTGGAGCTCTTTATTGATGTTTAGTAGCTAAAGCTCTTGGATTAAGCTCTCTTTTTGAAGCAAGTAATGTGATTAGTTCAGTTCCATGCATATTTTAGTTTAAATTTCCTACTTGTGCCTTGATTGATTAGTAGATTTTAGATTTAATTATGCTAATCTCTCTCATTTCTCATGCTCTATCTCTACACTTGATGCTTGGATAATCTCAATTAATGCTTTGTAGTTTGATTAACTTCTCTCACATAGCATGCTCTAGAACCTTTATCTTTGATCTTTTGTAACTTGATTTTGATGATTGATTGTTAGGGAACCTAGATGATGATCTTGGATCTTGGTTTTTGATTTTCTTTACTTTGATCTTCATTGTTATATCATCTAATTCAATTAGGCAAGAGATTGCTAATTGGAATGTAGATTGCTAATTGGAATGTAGATTTGGGAGTTGAATTCGAACATGCATTGGTTGGATTAATTACATACTTAGTGGATTTTGGATTGCCTAATCTCTTATTTTGACTGTTGTTAATTTGAATCCTTATTTGATTTGTTTTTTTCACTTCTAGATTGTTAGATACACATCTTACATAACTTATTTTAAAATCCCCACATTTCACACCACATCTTCACCTTAAAATTTTCATTTCCACCACCATTCATCCACTTGTTTAGTGTAGCTTGTTAGATTAACTTAGATCTTATTAACTTCATATTTTAGATTGTTAATTAATTGTTTACATTGCATAGTTTAATAGTTTTAATTGTTTACTTCAATTGTCTATATTAACTATATCTTAGTTCAATTCTACTTAAATTGGATTCATCGCTTGTTCCATCCTCTCTCCGTGGGATCGATAATCCGGACTCTTTAGTCCTTTACTACTTGATGATGTCGTAGTCTTGCGATTAAATGTTGCACATATAAGTGTCATTCAATGTAAATCCTGTTTTAGAGATGTGCTCACTGTGGCTACCATTTTTTGATAAGAAGATGAGAAGAGGAGAAAATGAGAGGAGAAAGAAAGAAGAGGAGAAGGGCAGTTGTGGAAATTCTTGTGGGTGGGCTCAGCAAAATTGGGCATTTTATATTTTGAATGTGGTGCGCTCAAAATGTGGGTGAGTTCAGCAAGTAGAGTGGGTGCATTTAGAATTTTTCGATAGAAGGACTGCCGATTTCTCATGGGAAAAGTGTTGTTCTGGTTCTTAGTTGACCAACTGAGCAAATATGGCCATTTTATTGCATTGTCAGTTGTCACACCCTTATATTGCTTCCATAGTGTCTCATGCTTTTGTAGATCATATATCAAAGTTACATGTAATGCCAACTTCAATTGTTAGTGATAAAGATCTAGCCATTGTTCCTAAGTAAGTTTCGGCAAGGGTCTTTTAGGTTACAGGGTATCCACCAACAAATAAGTTCGGCTTACCATCCTCAAATCGATGATCAGACCAAAGTTGTCAAACTCATCTCAGGAGCTTCGCTCGTTGGTGACCAACCCAAGCAATGGGTTCGTTGGTTATCCTTGTCGAAATGGTGCTATAACACAACTCACCACTCATCAACAAAAATGACACTAGATGAGGTAGTTTATGGGCAGCTGTAAGGTCCTGAACCTTATTGGGTCAGTTGGGCCCAATAGCAGGCTCGTTGACCCGTTTATTTTAGTAATTATTTTATTTAATTATATTTTTAGATAATTAAGTGGGTTTAGATTACGAGCGAATTTCTTTTAGCATTAGGATAGTGTCTGCGAAGTTTCGTGCGATTTCGAGTTCGTTTGATCCTAGCAGGGGGTGGTTTGCAATTTAGGAAAAATTGAGTGTTTTTCCGAAATATTCCAAACGCCGAGATTTCTTGGGTTCGTTGGAAAGGTTTCGTCGTGCGAATCACTTTTGTCTTCTGACTCGTTGCGATCCGACGATCGAAAACCCTCTAAGTGGTCCATTTCTTCACCGGACACACTTAAGGGCAATTTAGTCTTTTCCTCCCTCTCTTCTTCTTAAGCAGGGATTAACCATAATTCCTTAATCATTCCCTGGAATGAATGAAAGCTACAGCTGCCGCTTTCTTCTTCTTCTTCCTTTTCTCTTCTCAAGCCCAAAACTCTAGTCGGGAGAGATCATCTCCGTGATCCGAAACGTTAATCTTCATCCTCTCGATCTCCTCTTTCTTTTGGTATCGATTTGGTAAGATTTCTCATAACCTCATCCTTTCTATTATCTTTTCTTTGTTTAGATTAGGTCTAATCTTGATCTTCTTCCTTCATTTCTTCTTGTTAGCATTCTAGATTTGCGTTTTATCGGATTAGATTCGTGGGTTTTGCGGTAGAGAGTTTCTCCTCAAGTTTTACCCATTTCAATCTTTTTCTTGGTTGAGGCAAGTAGATCTGTAATTTATAATTTAGCATGTGTGTATGTTCCTTTATTGATTGCAATGATTTCTTGTTAGAGTTCCTTAATTCCAAGCCTGTTTTTGTTTTGATTTGGGATTAACATGATAGATTAGGTTATGGTAATGTTGGATTAATTGTTAATTGGTAGCCCTATATGTTTTAACCTGCTAGAATGTATTAAATGGATTGTTGAGGGAGCGGAAGCTCAATTTTATGCAGGTTGTAGACTTTGGAAAGGCTCAAAAGTAGAGGAAAGGAACTGGAGTGGAAGAGTTTCAGAAAATGGCCTGAAACTATTCTGATCGCGTGCTGTCGGTCAGGGTTCGGTCAGCCGAACTCAGGGTCGGTCAGCCGAACCATGCTCGTTTACGATTCCAGAGAGCTACTTTTAGCTCCTGATGCGAGTTCGGTCAGCTGAACTCAACTTCGGTCAACCGAATGGTGGATTTCGGTCAACCGAAGATGAACCGAAAGCTGACCGAGAGAGGCAGAAGAATCTGGAAAAATTATACTTCTTGTTGGACGGTACAGCTGAAGTTCGGTCAGGTCTCGGTCACTGGTCGGTCAGCCGAACTCAGGGTCGGTCAACCGAATCCTGTTTTTGTTCCAATTCTAGAAAGCAGGCTTCAGCCCTGTCAGAGCTCGGTCAGCTGAACTCAAGATTCGGTCGACCGAACTGATAAGTTAGGTTAACCGAGGGCTGACCTTCGAAATGACCAGTTTGTCTTGTTTTATTATGGACTAAGACTGTAACCTAGGTTTGGGACTTAGATGCTGAAAATCACAAACTCACAAGCGCATAACTATTAATGGGGATTGAATTCGAAATACTTGATTTGGTGTGAATTCGATGGATTGTCTAAGTATTCGTGTATTACGCATGGTGTAACTGAATGCGTATGGAACTGAATCGACCGATGCTTAACATGATTGTACACCAAGGGATTTCCCTCAGAGCATCGTCGATCCGAATTCCACACGCACTCTGTTAGGACTTGTGGAATACAAGGATGACACTACTTGCCTATGATTGGATTGTAATATCTCATTGACTTGTGCCGTTGTTTATATTCCTTGTACACTCTTTTGGCATAAGATACTTGACTAACTATGAAACATAAATCCTTATAGGATTTAGGACTTGTACTTGACTTAGAATGTACCTTAGAAACCTGTGTCATGTATTGATAAACATGACTGGCTAGCAATGAAAGGGATTTGTTATGAGATATGGATCTTGGGTGGATGCCCACTTAAGATGAGTTAGGGTTAGAATTAGGGTTCCTCTCTTATGAGGTTACTTTGCCTATAAATAGGCTCTCTCTATGTATTTGACACAATATATGAGATAATAGAAATGCTCTCTATTCTCCCTCTAATTCTCTTGGTCTTTTTCTTTTATAACACGTTATCAACACGAACCGTGTGTGGGTCTTCGTATACTTTGTTTTTCTGCATGGGTTTGTTTCGTTTGCTTTGTGCAACAACTTCTCTTTCAAAACTTTCACTGCATGCAAAAACAGATGTGCATCTTCATATGCGTTCTTCATTTCAAACATCTCCTCTCGATTTACGTGTATAATCAAAGTACCCTTTTGGTTTTTTGTTTTACTGCCACGTTTTTTTTTTTTTGTTTTGTTTGAAAACTAGTTTGCTTCGATTTTCATGCATTGAAAAATCAATACTGCTCTTGAGAAGAAAACCACATAGTTCTCCTCGATTTTCCGTGCAACACAAAGGCTTTGCCTCAGTTTGCATTCTACAGCAAACTATTTTCGGTTTGTGTATGGAAGAAAGTATCATATATTGCTCTCGATTTGCGTGCGGCAACTATTGCATAGGGAACCGTGCAACAAGTAGTTGTCATTAGACAACTTCTGTGTCAAAACCCAAAGTCCTTTTCCGTGCAACACAAAGTCCTCGGTTTCTTTTTTTTTTTTTTTTCCACCTCGGGACAAGTGCCATACTACCCAAGCCATCGTTTTTGCTGTTGCTGTATTGCTGAAGTCACGAGTTTGTTCTACAAAACCAGTTTATTCAAGAGATTTTTGGACCATAATTACGGTAAGTGGTATTTAAATTATCGTTAAATATAATTTATTAGAATGCATTAAATTAATTTATGATATTTATTTACTGTCATTATAGTGTTTGGTTACTAGTCATCGTCTTGCACGATTTTTTTTCTTTTAATTTATTAATGAATCACAAAATAGAACCATAAGTTCTAAAAGGGAACCTGAAGTTCACCTATCTATGGACCAACAGTCCTAGAAGTTGGAATACTAATATGAATATGAAGATTCATATGAATAAATCAAAACCTGAAGTTTTGATTCAAAAGTTCAAATAAATTATAAAGCCATGAAATTAAAACCTGAAGTTTTTGACAGAACCAAAAGTTCTGATAAATTTGATAGAACCAGAAGTTCTACTTCAAACCTGAAGATTTGACAGAACCTGTAGTTCTAATTTCATGTATTATGAATCTGAAGTTCTAAATCAAGCCTGAAGTCTTGACAGAACTAGCAAATCTGATTTTCAAAGTTGAGAACCTGATGTTCTAATTTTTCATTGGTCAATTTTTATTTATTTTGCCATGTTTAAATTCCTTCCTTAATTACTTTTGATGTTAATATTTCATTATTATTTTTGATTATCTGCACACTGATAACTTCATATATATTTCATATTACAGTTCTTGCAAGATGTCAAATTTGGCTTAAATTGACTTTAAAGCACTTAACATTAATGAGGACAATTACTCTTGGCAATTGAATGCTAAAATCCACTTGCAATCCAAGAAACTAGGAGAGACCATAAAGGAAGGTAACAAGATGTCCCCAGAGGAAAAGGCGTTAGCCCTCATCTTCCTGCGCCATCACATATATGAAGACCTCAAATATGAATACCTTACTGAGGAAGACCCAGCAGGCCTATGGAAATCCCTGAAGGATAGGTATGATCACCAGAAGATGGTCATACTATCAGCTGCCCAGAATGACTGGCTAAATTTGAGGTTGCATGATTATAAAATCGTATCTGAATACAACTCTGCTTTTTTCAATATTGTTTCCCGATTAAGACTATGTGGTGAAAAGGTTTCGAAAGAGCAGATGTTGGATAAAACGTTATCAACTTTCCATGCCTCGAACATGCTCTTGCAGCAGCAGTATCGAGAACGACGTTTTTCTAAATATTCAGAACTTATTTCCTGTCTCCTAGTTGTTGAACAAAATTGCAAAGTATTGATGAAAAATCATAACTCCAGACCAACTGGATCTTTAGCAGTTCCTGAAGCAAATGCCAGTTTTAGCTCAAACAGAGGCAAAGGAAGAGGGAAATGAAGACATAACTCCTCCAGACGAGGTAGTTTTAAAGGTCCCCCTCCAAAATTAAAAAATCACCAGAAATGGTCTACCCCTCAGCATAAGAGCAACCAGAATACACCGGCTAATCCTACCCACCGTCCTGATGACACGTGCCACAGATGTGGAAGAAGTGGGCATTGGTCACACACTTGCCTTGCACCAAAGGAAGTGGCAGAACAATACAAAGCATACAAGGCCTCTGTTTATTTAGCAGAGACAAATGATCTAGAAGGCTGGAATTGGAATGCAATAACACCAGAGAGGCCTCCAATTGACATTACAAATTTGGAAACTCGAGACTTTTTTTAGGATGAGGACAACCAACCTCTGGATAATGAGGCATTTAACACTCACTTGGGAGCACCCCCTAGCATGGTCTAGAAGACCATTAATTCTTTGAACTTTTACAAACTTAATTTTTTTAGTTCATTTGATATGCATGTTTCTTAGACTTTTCTTTTATGATGGGGATCTTTATTTTTCATTAATGTCCTAATTTATGGTGAATGGTTTAATTATTTCAGTTTTATCATGTGATTGCATAGTTATATTGATTTATTATTTAAGGTATGAATCATGGAACTGAGGACAATTTATGTTTGATAGATAGTGTTATAACACACACCATTCTGAAACTATCAGAAATTTTTCTTAGAATTGATGTTCATTCCACGAAAGCTATCCACCATAGCTGGACCTGTGCAAATAATTAAAGGCTTCGAAAGAGCCCATATGATGAGACAATATTCCCGCCGTTAGGGGGAGAAAAGATAGTTCCTAAAAAACGTATTGTTCCTATAGAACAACCCGTTCCTGAAGAACGGCATGGAATACTTTCAGTCTGTCTCATCTAGACCCACGTATTTCACAATGTGAAAATGAAGTACCCAAGAAGTGTGGCAGCCTTATAGGTTTAAAGAACTCAGCTCCGCGGAAAATGAGAAATGAACAATCATCATCATGTCCTCCTGAAGAGGCAATTAAACTCTCCTGAAGAGGTTCCTCCCGAAGAGGCAAGTAATACTCCTGAAGAGGTTCCTCCCGAAGAGGCAAGTAAATCCTCCTGAAGAGGTTCCTCCCGAAGAGGCAAGTAATACTCGTAAAGAGGTTCCTCCCGAAGAGGCAAGAAACGCTCCGGAAGAGGTTCCTCCCAAAGAGGCAAGAAACGCTCCTGAAGAGTTTCCTCCCGAAGAGGTATATAACGCTCCTGAAGAGGTATGGTAAAATTCGTTCTTTCTAGAATAATGAAAGTCCCTGGTGAGACTTTGGAAGCCCCTGAAGAGGCACCGGTACCAGATAATGAAAGAGATCTCTATACTTAACAATTATTCAAAAGAGATGGAATAGAAATGATGATGATGATTGGGACACAGAACCAAGTTCTATAAATCCCAGAAGGATTTCCTTTGCCTGAAGCAAAGCCAAGGAGTACGTACTCCATCCAATTAAGGCATTGAATTAGTATTAAACACATCCTATGATATTTGCATAGAATAACTGATTTATGAATATTTTATCCTTATGATCGTAGAGATTTCAGTTTTATAGGATATGCAGATTCAGGTTATCTCTCTGATCCTGTTGACACCAAAAAAGTCACTTTGCCTCTTCAAGATCTAAAGAGCTACATGAAGTCACAACCTGCCATAAATAGGCAAGGCTACTTCCAAAAAAATCAAATCTTGTCAGAATCAAACAAAAACTGCAAGATCCTTCAAGACAGCCAAAAGAGGAGTACACAAGAAGTTTCAGGCCATTTCAAAATTATTTGGCCTAACTCCGCTTCTCCGGCAGCTGAAAAGGAGCTCCCGGCGGCGAAAGCATCGGAGACACTAAATCTTCGATCAGAGCCGATGGATGGTCTCAAAATACATCCAAAAGGCTCCACATCAAGTTCCGAGTCAAACCGACAACGTTTGACCCTACATCAACCCTCGAACAGCTAAATCAAGCCTCTCGGCGGCGAGAACCACCGAGGCCATCACTCATCAGATAGAGCACATGGACGGCTTCAAAATGCTTACAAAGGGCTACACGTCAAATTTCAGGTCATTTCGACAACATTTGACCATAGTTTGACGCTCGGAAGCCAAATCAGGCCTCTCGGCGGCGAAGCTTCCCGGGACCATGGTTTTCAAGACAGAGCCTATGGATCATCTTAAAATGACTCCAATAGGTTCCCTGTCAAATTTCAAGTCAATCGGACATCGGTTGACCGCACATCAAACCGCGACATCTTCATCGCGATAAAAGCAAGTCTACTGGTGATAGGACCCCAAACGGCTTCAAAACTCAAACAAAAGCCTATGGTTGGTCTTATTTATTGCTCAGGAGGCTTCACCTCAAATTTTAGATCATTCCGACATCGTTTGACCCAGTTTCAGCACCTGACGGAAAATCGGCAGCTCTGCGCAACAAAGTCTTCGGCTTTCTCGGAATATTGGAAACTTTACAAAATAAAATGCAAGGATTCTCGTCAGATTTCCTACAGGGAAATCAGGCAAATAAATGATAAAAAATGACATGGAAAAATACAGAAGAAAAAAGAATAAAAAAACAGCAAAAACGGATACAAAACGGGACAAAAGGGGGAAAACCCCCCCCAGGGTCGTAGGCCCCTGCGACCCTGGGGCCCGGGATCGCCCGGTGGGCCCCGGAAACCCCGTTTTTCGAGATTCGAAGCGTCCAGCCTCTGGTATTTTCCAAAATTCATACTTTTGAGACATCAAATCCTCTGACATCCGTCAAAAACATGGGTTAATCATCGAAAGTATCAAAAACAATATTGATCGCCACCCGGTCAACCAAAAAAAGTGTGCTTTCTATCCGACCGATTGAGAAATCGACAGGACAGATGGTACCGACCCGCTGTTGGCAACCAACACTTGAAGTTACATGGTCATCCGATGTCGATCTACATGAAGATCCATCGATGATCATCGCCAGAAGAATCCCAGAAGACGCGGCACGGCCCGCGACTCTTCAACTGCTCGGCGACCACTTAATGCGATTAATTAACTAGCTTTATTACAGTCATTAATCCATTTCTTTGGACGGACCAATCAGAAGCAAGCATCCGGGAGTTACAAGTCAAGAGATTCATGGCATTTAACCCATGAAACTCCTCCCATCATGGCGATTAAAGGCGATTAAAGGCCCTCAATCTCCTCTGGCCAATCAGAAGCCAAGAAAAAGGAGTTACAAAATAAAGAATTCAATCTTGTAACTCCTCCCTTTATGTAGCTTTATGACAATTAAGGCTCATAAACCCTCCTAAATGGCTACCTAAAAGCCTATAAATAGGAGAGCATTCCAAAGAAATCTAGATCGGAAAACACACAGAGATCATCGGAAAAACGAGACAGATCCCAGATCAGAAAAAAGCACAGAAATTCAGAGAAAGAAATAGAGAAAACTCTGCGGAAGTTCTACACCGACCACTGCTACAAGGTGACAAATGTCCCGTGGGGGGTACCCCCCCAAGGTCCTTGCCTTCTCCTTCTGCCTCCAAACGGCTTAGACATGGCTTTTCAGCCCGTCTACTCGGCTTTTTATTGGACATAGGACCTCCTTTTGGTCTTTGTCCTCTAAAAACCTGAGGTTATAGCCAAGCCAAGTGAATCAATAGCATCCTCTGTTCTCATCTGCATGGATAATGGCGAAGTCCACATATGGCTTGCGACCGTCAATCTGAACGGGTCCCCCACAATCTCCTGAGAAGTTAGATCCTCCTTTTCTTGCTTTTCATTGTAGTTTGTATTTTTTTTAAAGAGACAAAAATCACAACTCTTGTCTTTCATTATTGATAAGGATTGTAAATCGGCTATAAACGCCAAAAATCGGCTATAAAAGCCAAAAAAATCGCCTTTCACGGCAAATCAAGAAAATGTCTCTTTTCTTAAATATATGTGCAATGGAAAACTTGAAAGAAGTTGATTTCCTTTTTACTTGCGAAAGTTGATCTCCGGATCAACACTTGCAATTCCAAGTAAAAATAGAAAATCTGGCACACCCACACAAAAGAAATGTTGATGCACGCCCCTGCCCCCCGGTTACGAAAGGGTCAGACCCAACGGACTCCCACGTCCGCCGACCTCGGTAGGACCAGGCATCAGGAGCGCGGTCCATCATATCCTCATAAGGGTCGATCATAGACAGGTTACGTGTTTCTTAATGGTAATGCCACCATTTCTTAGTGTTCTACTAAACAGACTTTGGTAGCTACCTCCTCTAACCATGCTGAGATTTTGGCTCTTTATGAAGCCAGTAAGGAATGTGTATGACTAACAATTTTGATTCAGCATGTTCGTAGTTCTTGTCAATTACCATCTATTGCAGGTATCCCGAATATTATTTATGGAGATAATGAAGCATACATAAAATAAATTCGAGAAGGTTTCATTAAAGGAGAAGACTAAGCATATATAGCACCGAAGTTCTTCTTCACTCATGAACTTCAGAAGAACAATGAAATTGAAGTCCAACAAGTTTGTCTATTTACCAAATCTTTGCTAAAATCAGTATTCCAGAAGTTTGTATATGAGATTGGCATGCGTAGAGTTCATCATCAAACTATGTAAATGGTTGCTATCATCAGAGGGAGTAGTTTATCAGGGAGCATCCTGAAGTATACTACCTAGGACATTTGTGCGCTGTACTCTTTTTCCTTTTCTAGGTTTTATCCCACCGGGTTTTCCTAGTTAAAGTTTTAACGAGGCAACATTATGCACGTCTAACACCAGTTCAATGATCTTGAAGAATGTTGTACTCTTTTTCCCTTCGCTTTGATTTTTTCCACTGAGTTTTCCTTAGCAAGGTTTTTAATGAGGCAACTGTCTTTGACTGGTAGTCATCCAAGGGGGAGTGTTATGAGATATGGATCTTGGGTGGATGCCCACTTAAGATGAGTTAGAGTTAGAATTAGGGTTCCTCTCTTATGAGGTAACTTTGCCTATAAATAGGCTCTCTCTCTATGTATTTTGACACAATATATGAGATAATAGAAAGGCTATCTCTTTTCCCTCTAATTCTCTTGGTCTCTTTCCTTTATAACAGGATTATCATGTGGTTTACTTATCTTGTATTGTCTTGAATGAGATAATCCCTATAATCATGTCTTGCACATTGAGCAGGCCAGACTTGCTTGTCTTGTTTCCCTTTTGTCAACACCACTTTATTACTATTTGCATATCATGGCCATCTGCAGTTTGTGGTTTTATTGACGGGCCGGTTACTCGGTCGTCAGGGTGGACAGTTAGCGTAGGACGGCGTCCATGGCGTTAAATAGCTGGGAGCGGGCTAGGACCGTGTTGCTATTCCCAGGACCGGGAGCTAGGATCCCACTGGAGCCGAACTTTGGTATCAGTAGTCTGGATTGAATTGTTACTGGTACCCCGGGAGGTGGCCAGGACATCCTCAAAGTCTCCCTCTTGTTTCTTGCATTGCATTGTCTTGATAGTGGTTATTGTTACATGATTGCTAGGATTCCCGTTATTGTTTCTGATGATTATTACTCTTGCTTTATGCCTAGTTCCGATTATTGTATTCTCACGATTTCTACACTTGTCATTACTCTATACTTAATATATGTCATGTTTATTATAATTTGCTTATCTATTGCTCAACATGTCGTTGACTTTGTTCCTTGGTGTGCAGACACCTCATGTAGTTACTACTACTACAAGGAGCAGACCGGTGAGGAGATCCCAGAGGATCTCCAACCAGCTGAGGAGGGACTGAGAGTGGCATGCCGATGACATAGAGTAGAGTCATCATCCTTGGCGTGAGAGAGATTAATATGAGACTTCATTAGATTCATTTATTCTTTTATTATCTCTCGTTGAACCTTACTTCATTGACTTGGTTTTTTTAATGGCCTTGATTTCTGGAATGGCTATTGTAATAAATTAACTTCTTTATTTAGCTTTGTTTATTCTAGTTGCAACTTTAAATATTAAATCAAGTTATTATTCATTGTTTGATATTCTATATGCATAGAGTTGTATGAATTCCTCAGTTCTTTAATGTTTTGAGGCTTGAAATATAATATCCTCACAGCGGACTTACGATTCTTGGGACTAAAGGACAAAAATCTTAATTAGTCATAAATCTCACTCTCCGGATCCGATTTATTCTTTAATCGGGTTCGGGGACGTGACAACAGCCACCACCAACGGTCGTCTCCCTCTGTGAGCTCAGCTACTGCTAAGTTGCCAACCAATTGAGAAGCCGAAAAGAGACACTGAGGCTCTTGCGTGAGAATTTGCAACGGTCCCAGCATAGAATGAAGTAACAGGTTGGCCTTCATAGATTTGTACGAGTCCCACTTCTCTGCAATGTCAACCCTTTGATTCATTATACCCTTCAGCCTTGTAATATGGTTTTGATGTTGGGTGCAGCATGTGGGCGTCCACAGGAAAATTTAAGGAGAATAGGCTTGAGAGAGCCAAGGAAAAGGAAGAGAGGATCTGAACACACATGCGCATCATTTCATCGAGTCAAAATGGTTACTTTTTTCCCCTAATTAAAGGTTTCAACCAAAATGGCTAGGACATATGAGAAACACTGGATTGTTCTGTGATCCTAAAATTGGGGATAGGTATGTAAGCAAAAAGGCATTTTAGGTATCTAATTTTCTCAAGGGATCGAGCATTTCTCTCTTCTTCTTTTTTTCATTTGAATTTTAGTGGGACTACATAGGTGAAACCTCTTTTTTTTTGCTAAAGTGAAACCTTTTTTCTTTCCAATAGCATTAACCATCTTCTTGATAATTTCCTTCCAAACTTAGTTGAGGGCATGCATCATTTTTTTATGTTTATAAATTTACTGCTTTTGACAGGACTTTGCCACTATATATGGCATTGAGGTTTTTTCTCCAATAAGCCACACTCTCTTCAACCCTGCTGAAATTATTCAAAAGGTACTCTGAAGCTGTTTTGCCTCTCTCTCTCTCTCTCCAATCTTGCACTTCTATTTCTTTATACAACTTTTTTTTTTAACTTCTCTATCTTCCTCTGGTTTGAGGAGAGGTAGCTTGTAGTCTTTGCTCATCCTTTACTTCTCATGGATGTATCTATTGTTATCAATTGATTCTTGTTGAATACTGTCCTAATGCAATGGCTAGTTGGTATCCAAAGAATGGGGGAAAGCCACCGTTGACATATCAATCATTGGTAAAGCTTGCGGGGAAACCCCTGTCCCCACTTTCACAAACATTGGCTTCCTTTCCTCCCGTCGGAAATGTTGGAGCTGCAAAAACTTTTGAGCTTTCCCCACAGTCAAAGAACTTGGCTATAGAGATATACAGGTTAGAAGTTCCCATTTTCCAATTAAGTACCTGTGCTCTATCTTTGAGATTTCATTAGGAGAGAATTTTTGTAGGAAGGATTTTCTCCTAAGGTGGTGAGTTAGAGGCATTGAAGAGGTTAAAAGAATCACTCAAAGATAAGGTATGTTGCTACTGACATTTCATTGTTGAATTTTCTTGAGTTCTAGTGAGAAATTGTCTTACTGCAATACAAGTCTTTCCACTGAATTGAAATTAAATCGTATTTAAAGCTACACTAATACTATAATTGGCTGCAACCATAATTCATTCTTTTCAATCATAGGGCCTGTTTGGATAGGCAAAAAATAGAGTAGAGTGAAGTTAAATGGGCTCTAATAGTCTAAAATTTCAACTTTACCCCGTTTGGATGAGTTTGGCCCAATAGATGAAGTAATATTGTGAGCCACATGTACTCCATTTCACTTCAACTCTAAATACTTCTATTTCCTTGAGTAAAAGTGAATTCTACTCCAAACCTTAACTTCAAAATAAGCATCCAAATGGAGTGAAGTGAAGTACTCTACTTTAATTTCAACCTACTTCTCTTCACTCCACTTCACATGTGAAATCCACTTCATTTCACTCCACTCCTCATTTATACAAACAGGCCCAAGGCTAAAAAGAGCAGTAGAGTTTGTCCGCATAAGATCCCTAAAAATAACCAAACTTGTGTATGTATTGACAGTGGCGGACCCAGGATTTTCATTTGAGGGGTGCGATATAATGGGAACGGGGAAATTAGGTTTCTTATATGGGTGAACTGAGAGGATTTCTCGATTTGATGTGGGTGCATTTCAACGATGGGTTTTAAATGGGGGTGCGAGATGCATTTTTAAGTGGGGCAGGGGTGCATGGCCCATATCCCTTTAAAGGGATTTTCAAAATTTACCGGGTGCAGGTGCACCCCCATGAATACACATGGGTCCGCCCCTGTGTATTGAGATTATAGTGAGTTTACCCAAGGGTTTTGTGGTGAGACGTTGAGATTCTGTTGCTCCGTGCTTTTATTTGTAAAATCCCATCTGATGCTTGGGAAACTATCTTGAGGCAACCTTGGGCAACTATCCAGCCACACATGCGTCCAACATTTAAAACTAAAGCCTCAACATCATTAGCCCCACAAAGATCAGCTGGACCAGAAAAGGTTGAAATAATGGTACCATCTGAATCATAAAACAGACCACCCATACCAGCTGTCTCAGGATATCATTGCTTGTAATATTGAACTATGGTCAAATAAAACGGGGAAAAAGGCAGAAAACCTGAATTTCATTTTTCTTGCTGTATTTCATTTTTTTTTTCAGATGACCGAAATGCTTGGCTGAATTCCTTTTTGCTAAGTTGGACTACCGGCCAGAAGTGATACTTTAAACTTGATGTCACGACCAAAGCCGAGATTTGATTACATCCGGGTAAATCCCAAGTCGTAACCACACGTACTCCTATGAACTCCGAATTAACCGAAGTTAAAATAAAATCCACAAGGGATATATACACTTCATGCAAGTGAGATCTTTCACTCCACATCTGTCAAATACATATTTTTGCGGAAGACATACATTTGATATCATAACAAATTTACAAGTTCTCTATACAACATAAAGTTCTTTATACACAATTAAAAATTCATGTTTCTCTAACCGTGTCATTCATCTGCATATTTAAAATATAATGCATGATGACATATTTCTAAAGTTTCCAAAATCCATTTAACAAGAGATCTCCATATCGTTTTTGCTCTCAAATATCAACATCAAATGATATCTCGGCCATTCCACTCCACTAGTCCTCCTGGAGGAACCAGAGCGGCCTCTTCCGCTGGCGCTGTGACCTCTGCAGGACCGACATTGGCAACTGGGCTTGTAATGCCATCAATAACACTATTGAATTCAACAATTCAACAATGTATATACAGATCCATGATAATACATGCTATTATATATACTTAATCTGTTTAAGTTTAACATTAAACAATTCTCACACTCAATATCAATCTCTAAACAAATCCATACAATGATTTCATTATAAATACATTCAGAATCAAATGAGAAATACATACTAATTGGCAACTACAATAGTATCTCATTTCATTTCATTTCTTCCAAAAGGAATTATTTATTCAGTTTTCCAATTACAAATATTGTGGGATCTACCAGTGTCTGGGCTAGGGACAACTGGCATTACCACAGAGCTCTGGAGTGCCCCCAAATCCATCTACTGTAGTAGGAATTATTATTTATTTATTTCAGCTCTATATTAAGCTTTAATAGAACAACTATGTAGTGCCAGACTTAGGAATCAATTCAAATCAAATATATCTCAAGTCAATATTTAACCCATTTTGGATTTCAATTCAATTCCACAACTCTATTCAAGATAATTGAAAAGAATAAACATTAATACAAATCTCATTAGACTGGAGATCAACAATATGAATGCAACTCAATAGAGACTTAAAATAATTAACCCTTCTATTCATTTTCCTCATTTCAAATCAATCATTTAGGTGAAACGTTTGGCTATCTAATGTACGTGTTATTTTCGATGAACATCACATTATTTATAATTTGTACATTAGAGTTTTCTTAGTTAGCACCTATGAAGGTTTATCTACTAGCTTTCATAACACTTTCTTCATTCATTTCAATCAATTCGAGAATCGAATTCATCACGAACTTCAATCCAATTATGACAATTGAGTTCACATAATTGGTCTTAAACTATCTATTTAATACTCTTAAAAACTCATTAATTCAATAGGCTTAAAAAGTAAAAATCCAGAATTCCAAACACCAAAATTCCTCTTAAATTCGGTTACCTAGTCGGCTACCCTTCGGTTAGCTTTCCAGTAGCTTCAATTTTATGCGAAAACTGATACAGAAGCATTCAGCCACCTGTTCGGCTACCTTCGGTTAGCCGAACAGTGCCCAGTTCTGCAGAAAAATTCTGAAATGAATTTTCTGATTTTTGAACTCCAAGAGTTCATACAACACATTTAGCATCTTAAATGAATAGAAATGCATACACTTGCCTTTGTTTGAGGCTAATTAGCGAAAATCCCTCTTTGATAGCTCAACTTGAGATGAAATTCTTCCAATTCAAACCCTAATTCCATGAAATCATTCCAAAATAGAATTCCATAAGCTACTGGTGCTAAATGACAGTCTTAAACACCTAACAAGACCTGAAAGTTCTGCAAAGGGCTTTAGACACTTGTAATCTTGAAGAGAAGGAAAATTGAGATTTCGCTCAAACTTTCTCTCCAATAAGTGAAGAAAATTCGATGAAGAAGATGAAGTAGTAAAACCTCTTTCCAAAATCACTTGTACAACTCTTAGCTCAGGCAATTGATGAAGAAAATGAGAAAAAGAAAGAAGGACCGAACCTAGGGTTCTTGAGTTCTCTGGAATGGTCGAATGAATGATAATTTGGGTTCATTTAGAACCTTATCAACTGAATTTTGCACTTTAACCCATTCTCTTAAGCCCATTTACACTTCTCTTAAACCTATCATAAAAATTGACGTACTCTTCGAGATACACGCGATGGTATCAAGAGTTACCGTATTCAACGAAATACACAGAAATTCGTATTTACGAAAAAGTCCTTACTTGAGTCTAAAACCAACTCTATTAACTTAGTTTCAATCAAATTTACTTCCTTTAAGCTTAATTCAACTATTAGAGACTAATTTAACTTAATTCGATCACTAATCACAATTATCTTAACTAATCATGATTAATTAGCGTTAATCTCAATTAATTCAAGACAGGGTGTAACACTTGAAGACCCACAAATTGATCCCTAGGCATGTGTGTGAAACTAAGGTGATGAGTGTGTTGTCGCTTGGCTGAATTCGTTCTTGGCTTGACTCTTATACACCTTTTTCTTTTCGCTACATTAGGCTACTGGTCCAGGATATTTTAACTTGAGGAAGTGGCATTATTTCCATTTTTATTTCTAAAATATAGGTTTCATTGGTTTGAACTGTACATTCATGACTCTTTATTAAGGAAGGCTTTTGAAACATGTGGGCCTATTTGGCTGGTTTGAGATGCTCATATATGTACTTCATTTCATTGAAATCTAAAATCAATGTCATTAACCTACCCATTTACCCAGTGAGTTACACAGACACACACATATATAGCAGGTAATATGGTCACCAAAACCCGACTCTAACCCCAAATCTGAACCCAAGTTGAAAACAATTGTTTCAAACCGAATCAAACCAAGTCCCACACTCCCATCAGCTGGTAGCTTTTCAAGTGAGACTAAATGTCCAAATTGCCATCTTCTGTAATATTGTACATTACTATTCATATCTCCCACCACAGACCTATATTGAATGTAAAAATATGGAATTATGAACATTAAGGTTATGAGGTGCCATACAATAAAGTAACAAATGCCATTCAATGAAACTTAGTGGCAGGATACAGTTGGTTAGGAAAGATTAGGATACACTGTATTAACTCTAATTCTACTTTTATTAATTATAGTCATAATGAAACTTAGGATTCAAAGAGAAAGCTATCATGTTCAAAGGCCTGTGCAACTGCAAAGTCTTACCTTGCATAAATAATGGTAAGTAGATCGCATGTAAGTTATAACATAATTCTTTGGTTTACTTTGTGGCAAGATACAGCTGGTTAGGAAAGATTTCATGCTTTGGGCCCCATATATTATCGTGATGCCGATGGTCTGTATTCGTTTACATGTTAGCTGCTTCTTGGGTTATGGTGGAATTTATAAATTCTATGTACAAGTTTTATATCCATTTGTTTTGACTGTATCAATATTGGTAGACCTTACTCCTCATTATGTATATCTTTGTGAGTACAGCAACCCTATTGGTGTATGACATCATGGACAGCGATAGCTTCACTCGAGTTAGAAATTGGGTGAAAGAACTCCAACAAATGGCATCCAAGCCCATAACAATGGCTATTGCTGTAAATAAAAGTGATCTGGTGAGATCAAAGAAGTTTGATCTTCAAGATGCTGAAAGGCATTTGATATCTTTGCCTTAAGATGTTCAATGGTTTTTATGTGTTTCAGTAATTTCTTTTGGAATATGCTGTTATTCCATTGAGATTTTTAATATTATTTGTCTTTCCAATTGTTTGAGAGGTGGTGCTGCTATGCAACATCAATTGAGGCAAGGCTTTTCGTCACATCTGCCAAATTGGGGACTAGAATTGAAGAAGTTTTTCTTGATATTTTGTGAAATTGGGGATATTTTGGATATTTTGTGGAATTGTGGATATTCAATTGTGGATATTTTGTGGATATTACACTATTTTGTTGTATTAGGATGAAATTATTTGTAATGATGAATGGATATTTTCATTTTGTTAATTCGTAAATTTGTTTTTGTCTCTATTGGTAGCTTCTTTGACAAATTTTTTTCGTCTTCCTTTATATTAAACGAGACAAAATTATTTCATCTCTATTTCTTATATTTATGACAATATTTTTTACTCTAATTTCTTCCTTTAATGACAAAATATTTTGTCGTTAATTCCTTACAAGTATGTTCCCACAGAGTTAATTGGAGACAAAAAAAATCGTCATCTACTGGTTCTTTCTTAGACAAATTGTTTTCGTCTTCATTTATATAAAACGCGATAAAATTATTTCGTCTTTATTTTTTATATTTATGAAAAAATATTTTTGTATCTAATTTCTTCCTCTAATGATAAAATATTTTGTCATTAATTACTTACAAGTATGTTCCCACATAGTCGATTGGAGACAAAAAAAATCGTCATCTAATGGTAGCTTCTTTGATAATTTTTTTTCGTCTTCCTTTATATTAAACGCGACAAAATTATTTCGTTTTCATTTCTTACATTTATGAAAAAATATTTTTGTCTCTAATTTCTTCCCTTAATGACAAAATATTTTGTCACTAATTACTTACAAGTATGTTTCCAACAGAGTGTATTGGAGACAAAAAAAATCGTCACAAATTTATCTTTTTCAATGACGAATTTTTTTTTCTTCTCCAATACCTTTTAGAGACAAGGCTTTGGTAACAAAACGGGTGACGAAAAGTTTTCGTCTTAATTAGTTTCGGTGACGAAATGTATATATTTTGGGACAAATTTGTGTCGTCCTTAAACCCCAAATTTCTTGTAGTGATTCAATACATCATGGTTTAACTTTTTTTTTTTTTTCAAAATACCTAAATGTTTCGACTCGTCTCAAGTGGATGATTTTTTTTTACTCATCTTTCAGTTGTTTGGCTGGTCGAGTTATATTTACTAGTCCATCTTCTATTGCATCACTTTTAATCAAATGGAAAAACACACTGATCTTATTCAAATTATTTTTGGGTTCTGCATATTTTCTAGTTTGATTGTACTCATCACTCTAAACCAAGAAATAACCCTTTTGAACTTTTACTTTTGTTGTTGTTACTAATAATGTACATGCCGAATCCCAGAAGTTGTGAAAACAGAGAACCGGATGAAGTACAAATGCAAAAGTATATTCTTAAAGATAAACTGTGAATTGCTGCAGCAAGATGTGAATTCAAACGCTCATGCTGGAAATGATCATTTCATGATGGAGCACACCAAAAGTTTACAGGGGCACCAAAAGACTTCCTCTAGAGGCAATAAGAGAAGATCAGAATTTTACTCTTTGCATGTTGAAACTTAGATGGAGCTGGCTGGAAAAGGAGAGCAACAGAGAAAGATGGTTACAATCATGCTTCCTTCAATAACAAAATGACTAGATTTTCTGAAATTGGAATGAAGAAACAGGAACTAAATGTTGGTGAGAGAAATTTCAGTCCAACAGGATTAGAACCCAATGATGCTGATGAGAGGACTGCATCCTGCGAAAGGCTCTTATTATATAAACTCAACACAATACAACTCACTAGAATTTATATAAAACAGACAATTGAACTTCAATTAATAGAACTTATAAAAAGGCAGCATGTTACACGCTACGCTTGAGTGCACACTCACTGCTACTCACACTCAAGGCCATCTGTTACACCCCGTCCCAAATTAATAATGATTAAGGCTAATTAATTGAGAGTTATGCTAATTAAGCATAATTAATTGAATTAATGTTGGTTAATGACAAAAAAGAGATAAACAAGTCTCTAATGATTGAATTGAGCATAATGAAGTGAGATTGAATGAAATTAAGATCATTGAATAGAGATTTGGTTTAAATGAGTAGAGATAAGGACTTCTTCGTAAATAAGGATTTTTGCGTATTTCGTCGAATAGGGTAAAATTCGGTACCGTCGCGTATATCTCAATTAATACATTAACTTTCATAACATACACAATTAGTTTTAACTTAAGATTAGTCAAAAGAGCCCTCATTTAACTTAAAGTGTAAATGAGTTTAGGAAAGTGGGTTTAAAAGCAAAATGATGACTTATATAAGCTAAGAGATGTATCCTTTGCCCATTTTACAAACCCTAGGCACTTCCTTCCCATTTTCTCTCCATCTCCTCCTATTTTCTTCGTCAAACATCATGATTAGAGAGCTCAAGTGATTTTGGAGAGTGGATTCATCATCTTCATCTTCTTCCTCTCCTCATTCTCCATTGTTAGAACTTTTGGAGCTTTGGCAAGGACTCAACCTTTTCGCTTTGAACTACAAGTAAGCATATTAGGCCTTCTATAGGATTTCCAAGTTCTATTAGGTGTGTGAAGGTGATTTCTAGCATGAATAGCTTATAAGATATCTCTCTTGCATGTTTTATGAAATTAGGGTTTGATTAAAAAGGGTTTTACCTCAAAACAAGCTTAGAAAGAGGGTTTTTTGCTCAAGAAGCTTCAAGAGAGGCAAGTGTATACATTTTCTATGTGGTTATGTTAATATCTATGCATTGCCTTGATTAGAATCAATTATGCAATTTTCATTATAGATTTGAATGGAGTTTATTGTGAATGAAAAATGGATTAGAAGTGGATATTTGGAATGTGTATGAGTTGATAAATGAGGGAGGACAAGAGATCTTATTTATGTGCATGTATAAAATGAAAATGTAGGAAAAATGGAAGAAGAAAGGCAGAAATCGCAGGTTTGGGAACCAGTCCCGGACCTGTCCAATCGATCGGCCATCAGGCCCGATCGATCGGACTGTGTCTTAACTGAGACACATTTCTGTCCGATCGATCGGACTTGAGAGTCGATCGATCGGACTATCCCTTAACTGGGACGTGTTTTTGTCCGATCGATCGGACCTTGGATTTCGGGGTTCGTTCAATCGTAAATATTTCTTATGAACTTAATTACTCTCTAAACTAGTTTTAGAGCTAATTATTATGAGATTTGAGGTCAATTGAATTAATATAAAATAAAAGGAGATTTCAAGTGATTGAACCATAAGTTTAACAGTGTAACGAATGTTCAATAAATTATAGACTAAACCTCCATGAGTGCTAATTACGGGGACTCTAGTGTACACATTAATTAAAAGTGATGCTCATCCAGAATAGCACGTACATTAGATAACCAAGAGTCACACTCTAATGGTTGGTTGGGATCATGAAAGAAATGAGTGGAATTCCTAATTATCTGAATTCCCTCATTGGCATGTGTTTGTATTCATATCGTAATTAGTATTGTTGAACTCTAGTTCATATGTAGGGTGACAAGCGTAATGTTTAGTTCCTTTTAATTGCTTTACTAGACTTGTGTGTCTTGAATTGAATCTAGAAATGGATTAAAGTGATAGCTCATAAGTTTGGCACTACATAGCTATTTCATCAAATGAATTATGATAAATGAATGAATGATTATTCCTACTGCAGTAGATGGATTTGGGGGCGTTCCGGAGCTCCGTGGTGATGCTAGTTGCTCCTGGCCCGGGCACTAGTAAGTCCCACAATATTGAATGATTGTCATTGAAAGATTATGACTATACTATTCCTTCTATTTGGAAGATGAATCATTCCTTTGAGGGAAGATGGTAAAAGAATGAAAAGTAATGAAATGAATGCTATTGTAGTTACCAAATTGTTTATGTCCATTAATTGACTAATGATATTATCTATTCAATGAATTGTTAGAATTGATAGAAATTCGGTTGAATGAAATTATGTAGGTAATAACATGTTATATCACATAATTATATATGCATTGTTGAACCGTCGTGTTCATTAGTGTTATTGATGGCATTACAGGCCCACTTGCCCATGCCGGCCCTGCAGCGGCCCCAGCGCCAGCGGAGGAGACCGCTCCGGTTCCTCCAGGAGGTTTGATAGAATGGCATAGACGGGATACCAATTGATACGAGTATCCGAGTGCGTCATGAAATGGAGATTTCTTTTGGGGATGTTTAGATTCTTTTTTAGAGAAACTGCTTTTGGGAATTCAATTTTTGGTCACCTTGTATTGTATTTGAATAAACAATGGTTGACAAAACAATTCATGTATAAGAACCTCACTTTTGACTAGGATTATACCTTAAGAATGGATGATGTTAAATATATATGTATTCTGCAATTTGTATATTTGACAGGATATTGTATGATTATCCCTTGTGGATCTCGTTTTACTTTTTGGTTAATTCGGGATCTACGGGAGTAAGTATGGGATCGCGATCTAGGGGTTTAACGGATCTCGGGCCCGAGTCGTGACACTCTCGATGCAGCACACTTTCACTCTCACCACAGCTACACTCCTCACTTTCACTTGTCACTCATACAAGGCATTATAACACTTAGAAACTCTCTACTACAATCACTATCTCACACAATTCTTACTTTCACATTTACCAAATGGAGCAGCAGCCGCAACTCCCATGTTTATAGCCTCTAGGGGCAATGGTGGTGGTAACATGATCAAGCTCGTGTCTTCTCAATGCTCCACTTTTTTAAGGCGGTCTGAAGTGAGGCAGATGAGTGAGGAGGTGGGAGCAGTGTTTTTCTAGAATGATGTAGAGAGACGAGGGAACAAAGGAACATAGTGGGGATAGTGTTGCTGACAATATATGGGCCTTAATGTTTGATGTTATTGAAATGTTTTGGAAAAGATAGATCTTTCTGTGCTAAAAGTCCAATGGTAATTGACTGTTGGTCGAGTCTCAATTTGGGAAGCTTACGGTGGCAAAAGATCAACATAATCACCTCCATGAGGCTCGCTTTGGACTGCCAGTACTCATAGGGATGAGAAGATATCAAAGTAGATTTGCTAATAATGAAAGAACGGGCTAATCAAATCATTATATACATCTATTTTAAGGCAAGAAAAGTGCCCCAAGATGATCTGGCACTATGATGCACGGATACTTCAAAATGGGCAACGTATCGTGTCGTATCGTATCCGATACTTTACTATTTATGTGTAAAATCCGTGTCCCTGCCGTGTCTACAACGTGTCCTTGCCGTATCCATGCCGTATCTGTGCATCATAGATCTGGCAATGGCCATTTCGATCAGCAAGCAACATTCACCGCGTATTGAGTAACGTCCTCCTCTACACTGTTACATGTCTCCAACCTAAAAATTATTGTTATTCTAATCTGATAATTAGAATGATTTTTGGGTCATCATTAATCTCTACTTGCATATATAAATTAAACATTGGTTTGGATACATGAAGGACAAATGAAAGACTTTCACTGTTATATGGGAATGGATAGAAAGATGAGATAAAATATACTTGCCAAGTCATTAAACTCCTTATGGCAAAATTAAGCTAGCAAACTGGATTACAAGGCAAGAGTGCCCTTGCATTTCTTTCTCTAGAAACCAATTTATATATAATTGCAATCATCAATTGATATTTCATGGGAAATTGTCAAGGGAGACGGTTATTCCATCCATTCTCAACCTTCAAAGAAGGTATATCATGACTCTTCGAACTTCACCTCAATAAACTAGGCCCTCATTCATATTTAGGGCCTGCCTTCCTCCTCTGGGTGAACCTGCACAAACAAACATCAAATGAAACCATCTATCAGTATGCACAAACCTTTTCAAATGCAAACATGTAAAAAACTTCTTATCTGGCAAAAGCATATGATAAGCCTACGAGGAAGTTCTATGTATGGATTAAGTATGCTTTAAAAATAAAACTAACCGGGTTATCATAAACTCGGGACATCTATTATTTACCAAAATAACAATCCAACACATCATATGCCAAATGGGTTCCAGACTTCCATTAGCCCCATAATATAAAAGAGGGTTTGATAAGTTGTCTATATATGAATAGTTCGTCTCATTGAACACTATTAGTCATTTATTTGAAACCAATGATTCCAAGCGGGGCTGGGGTTCCATGTTTGCTCTCAAATATCCCTTTGATCGAATGGCTAGTAAGATTAGGCTTACTCTTTAAAGATAACTAATCCGACGAACCCTCTTTGCATAATAGTGTTCCTTTTTCACACTTCATGCCAGTGTCAACTTTAACATATCATCAGGGCAACCATAGTTACAAACATAACAAAAACTTTGAATAGTGGGGCATGAACGATATGAGAAAAAATGACAGGGATGCAGATATTTTACCTGATAACGTCTATCATCACTGAAGGTCGATGATGTTCTAAGCTTGAGTTCTCCTCTGTGGGTTGTGTACTCATCCAATATCTCAGCATCACACACTTCCATAGTGCTCTCTTCACCATCCGAATGTTCCTGCAGACACAGAGCCATCATTCATCATCACTTCTTATAGCAGAAATGTGAGCTATATGGACCTATATCCACCCCCCCAAAACGCCCCTTCATCACAACAAACAAAATAACAAAAAGGACTTGGTGATCTAGTCAATAGAAGTGGACTAAATTAGCTCAAACCAAATATCGAGTGGCAGAACTCCTGGCCAAGTGGAATTTTCAAACCATGACATACAGATTACCAAATGGGCTCAGCTCGGCTCCTAGTCCATTTGGCCATTGGGCCTCCCGCTCTGTTTCAGGCTAGGGCCATGGCTTGGATCTGAGCATGGTTTTCAAAACAAGCAAATTATTTACCAGGCTCCAAGTCCCCGGCAAAAGTTGAGGCCCAGTCCCGGGTATAAGCCCCTTACTAAGGGGTGTTCATAGGTTGGGCTGAATCTTGTCAAAGCCTGGCTTGTTTATTTGGGTCTCACATCCAGACCAGGATCCATCTCAGGACAATCTCAATAACAAAATCTATACGTGCCTTTTCGCTAAATATGTTGTTCTGATTAGGGCCTTTAAGCACACAAAGGCTGACTATTGGGCTACAATTTTAGGCCTATTATGTTCATCAACGTAGCTATACAAAGTTCATCTAATTATAGTATGTTATCAACACACATTTAGATTAAAATTAAAAATCCAAGGACAATAACAGATAACTAAATGTGTGTGCATGGCCAGATTGCATACCCTGATCGAGTGACCGTGATCATGTTGTGGGGCTCCAGGAACTTCCTCGTACTCAGCCGAATCCAATTCCTTGAGATGCTTTGGATTAAACCATTTGGGCATGACATGCTGTCTTATGGGTATAAGGATGAAGAATGGCAATGGGAATAATATTCCTGCTATTGGTATCCATGTCACCCCAAAACAAAGCAAAAGGTACAGGAACTGGAAGATTGTAAAGAGAGCAATGGACTTGAAAGGCACTGATTCCACAAAGGAAGCATGATCCCCTTCTAGTACCCTGAAAGGATAGTCACAAGAAAAACAATGTGTGGGGAGAAAAAACGTTGGTAAAATTCTCAAATACATACATGGGAAGTAGGTAATGGAAAGAATGTGACAATCACGATCCAAAAGAAATATAATAAACAATACCATTAATATATATATAAATAAAAAATCACTATCCAAAAGAAAGATAATAAACTTACTTATATAGGCGTCCAGGAGTGATGAAGAGCAACAATATCCTTTCCCAGAACTGGTTACCTGGTAGGCTGTCAACGGCCATATAGGCAAAGTATCCCCATAGGACTGATGTGGGGATCAGTTTGATGGCAGGCATAGCAGCTATACAGGTAGCTACTAGAAGAGATTGTAAGAAGTTGCTCAGTCTCTGCTCATTTACGCGCACTGGTAGGTGGGCCTCTATGTGCTTGTCAGGATCAAATGAGACTTTGTCCTTCCCACCATCACTGTTCATAACTGCGTCCCTCAAGTTTTTCAGTTCTTTATCTATTGAGTGAGTCTGCAATTCAGAATCCTTATAACTGTTATAGAAGGCTAAATAAGGGTAGCTTGAATTTAGATTACCATAATAGTACAGTATATTTTAAACTAAAAGGCATACAATGAGAAATCTCCCGGGCAGAACTCATGATAAACCACCAGGACTTTCAAAAATAGTGTTACAAACCTGAAAAGGGAAACAGCCTCCACAAGTAATGGTTGGCTCATGGGCTGAAGCTTATCCAAACCCAGCCTATTTACTTGTTGGACCTAACATTCAGGCCTGTATCCAGTCCACAGGCCGAAGGACCAGACCCCATCCGTTTGCAAGATCTTCGTATTTGCCTTTGCCCTTAATATGTCAGACCAGGCTGGCCTTTAAGCATACAATGGTGGCCCATTTAACTATCCATACAGACAACATGTCCTCACTCTAGCCCATGGGCTTAAAAACAGAACCCATATCCAGCCAAGTGTAGGCAAGGCTCCGATTGGCCGCGCCCATGAGCAGTTGAGCAACCCTTGGCCACAAACGTAGGGAGCTTCTGACTTTTTCTTAACTTGCACCCCACCAACCCCCCCCCCCCCCCCCCCCCCCCCCCACACACACACACACAAACAACACAAGGTTAGCTTTAAGGTACTTTCATTTTCTTAAATGCCATTCAACACCTTGATTTTCTATGAAACTAATATTTGTTAGAAGTATGACTGCTCTCAACCGTCACCTTGTCAAAACTAACACATGTTTTGTTGCTTAAATAAAATAAGTTTTGAACAATCATACCTAATTGTTGTGATTTCTAGGGAATTTTACCAGTACTTCAAATTTAGTTTGGAAAGTCAAGCATTGGAAACTTCCTTAGAGAAGGGGGTGATGTTCAAATTACCAAACATATTTAGTTATGCTTTTCCACAAGTAGCTTCTAGTAAGCACTAATTATAATCAATTTCAAATTTGATGAACTTGCTAAATTTCAGTTTCTCAAAAGAAAAATGAAGGGAGAAGAACACTCACAGATGGGGCTCTGTCCATTTCAATAAACACTTGATGCATCTTTCCATAAATTTCTGAGCTGCTGGCTTGCTGTTGCATACTTTCCTTGGCAGTTTTAGCCATCTTCTTGCGAAGTAACTTCAAGAATATTTAAGTTTTATAGAGATAAATTTATTCAGTTTGAAGAGACAAGGTATAGAGGTATATAAATTACTCAGTTTGAAGAGAAAAGGAAGAGGGGTTATCCTCTAAATCTTTCCAACTCACCTGCCTCTTGAGAACAGCAAGGCTCTTAGTGTGCATGGGGGATTGTGGAAGGACCCCATTTGAAGGAGGTAGCCCAATCAATCCACAAACCAAAACCTAAAATTATAAATCCAAATCATAAATGTACTGATACAATAAATATGGAAATAAAAAAGGACATACATTTTGTAAATGAATGCCATCTATTTACCATGAAACCAAGTACCAAAATGTCATAGTGGTAAGCTGATGGATGTTTAAGATTAAATTCGCCTTGTTGTGCCAACTGTGAAGCAACACTATGGTCAAAAAAATAAAGACCTGCAACCATCAAAGCCGGTAGGAAAGCAGCCAAGATGTATAGTGGCGGAACCCGCACCATATCCTGCAGTTTCAGCATATGAACTAGATTCTTTAGTATAAGATTCAAGAAAGCTGTGACAAGTCTCTGAAACACTTATGAGATGTGAAAATAACATACATACAAAAGATCAGGATGTGCATGTTTTTTTTTTTGGTACTCTAGGGTCATGATTCTTCCTGCTCATTTCCATCAAAGGATTGAAATTGATTTTGTTAAACATCGTTTCTAGGAAAGGGTATCACCATGGGGATGTTCAGCGAGACATCCATATGTTCTCGTTGCATTATGGAAATGGAGGGTCCAGAGATCCCAACAAACCAAATGGCAGAGTATACCCTACCTAATTCTTTGTAATGCTCAAGAAGTTTTTGAACCAAATTAAATCCAGTAGTTATAATATAATGATATGAAGAATGAGTCTTTTCATATCCATGCTAAAAGGATCCCTGATAAATCCAATAGCTTAACAATAACACCAAAAAAAATATATATATATCATAGCTTAAAATGTTCTGCACATGCAAATAGATATGTCTGGTTTTTCACCAACTGAAGAAAAAATATTCTGTATGAAACTACTATTCCTCAGGAGAACCAACTATCATATATGGGATTAAATTGTCAATCCGAGGCTAGAAATATAAAATCCATTAGAGAGAATTATTACTATTAGATAATCTAGTTACCTTAATGACGGTCCAATGGTAAAGTGAACTAGGTTCCCAAGGAAGAGGACTAAAGAGCCTCCTAGGAACTCCAGATGGAATTTTGCTTGGAATAGCAAATGACATTGCTGTCCACAGCACAACCATCAGTGGAACCCCATATTCCGCAATAAAACTTCTAAGCCAACCTGGAAAAATAAGCAAAAGTGTTATGGTTCACAATTACAGATGTTCAGATGAGAAAGAAAAGAAGTTTGTATTGTTTCATAAACTCACAAACCTGTGCTGTATCGCCATGACCTCGCCGTTCGGCTCTTTAGTGCAGTACACAGTAAGCCAAAGGAAAATATGACCCCTAACAAGCCATTAGTATAAAGCCAGTTGAATTGGTGTAATGGTGAAGTCGGTTCTTCACCTTTAGATACACTAAACTCACCCACCACTCCCTGTGATTCAAATGGTTCTAGATTGTTAGAATTTCTTTATGGTTGAGTGTGCTAAGCTATGATGCCCAGATACGGCATGGATACGATAGGGACACGCCATAGACATGGCAGGGACACCGATTTTACATGTAAAAAGTGAAGTATCGGATACGATACGACACGATACATTGCCCATTTTGAAGTATCCGTGCATCATAGGTGCTAAGTTCTTATGATTTCTTTTCTCATTTCTTTGACTGAAAAACTAACCTTGATGGCTTCTTGAAAGAAAAGAACTGTAATCAACATGCCAAAAAGCTCCCCTGAAATCCTTGTAAATTTGCTAATAATATTACAAGCATTGAATATTGCAAGAACAAATAGCAGGAAAGCCGTCCATACACAAACCCTGTAGAAGAGGACATAAAAAGTATAAATCAAATGAAAATGAAAATTTCATAAAAATACAGAGGAACAAGATTGATTCTTATTACCATCCAGCCCAAGCCAAGTACAAATCACCTCCCAAGCCTTTCGTTGCTTTGGCAAAACTATACAAATAAGTATACATTATTACTGTGGGCTCCGCAACACCCACAATCAACAAAGGCTGCCCACCAAAAATTGAATGTATGATGCCACAAATAGCAGTAGAGGCCAAAGTTTCTACCATGCTCAGCTTTTCATCTGCACAAATGTTTATTGTACACCATTACAAACTTTCCAAACTCTTCTATATGAATCAATAAACTCCAAATTATAAAAGATGAAAGTTAAATATAGTTGTTTTCAATCTTTTCTAGATGAAGTATAATTTTGGATCCTTTGAAGCTCCTTCTTGAGCTGTCCCCCAAGAAAGTACTACCACAACCTGTTTCCCTACTCAATTGCTCTCCAAAGGCAATAACAGGAAGAGCAGAAGCAAAGAAGATATATGCAGTGGGAGCCAAAATCCTGAAAGGATGAAGAAGGCAACAAATCAGGAAGTCCTATTAAAAGAAAATGAAACAAGTGCATGATCGAATGATCCAAGGAAATACCTGAAGCCAGAAAGAAATCCGTTCTTCCAGTCTTGCTTATAGCACGCTGCTCTTCCTTTGACATCTCTTGTAATCCCTTCAAATGGAGCTTTAGGATTATCCATTGCTGAAGACAAGCAAATAGAAAGATCACTATAATTATGTAAAATAAAAAGGACTCAGCATAGAACAATGTAAGGAGCAGAGAAATCATTAGAAGAAACTTTCATTTGAAAATTCGCAAGGAAGAAAGGAAGGTGACAACGCTTGATGTAGTTATAGAAAGAAATAAACATATG
Source organism: Litsea cubeba (assembly GCA_012931725.1). Lineage (NCBI taxonomy): Eukaryota > Viridiplantae > Streptophyta > Magnoliopsida > Laurales > Lauraceae > Litsea > Litsea cubeba. Next base: position 8,366,099 of record CM022949.1, on the reverse strand, counting down.
AAATGATGGAAGTATATCTTAATCCAAATTTCTTCAAATATAAAATCAGAATTAGAACACCCATTAGAAACTAAAATGTGAACATGCAACCACATCTGAACGAACAAAACTAGCAAGAGGGTTAAGCCTCAAATTTCATTGATAAATGTACTATTAACATCAATATTATTGTGTTTAACGGACCGTTTATAATCCAAGTTTACTTTGCAAAATAATCCAAAAGTAAAAGAGCCAACACAACATTTGTAAAATATTAGCATCCATATTCATAGCATTTGTAGAGAACTTTGATTTTTAATTCAGCAATTGAGACATAAACAGGCTTTCAGGAAGGAAACGCCATTCTAGACCTCTACATACAAGAAAATCTCAAATACAGATCGATTAAACATAAGAACAACCAACGTTTTATTCAATTCCAGCTAAAACAAAATAAAACAAATCTTCTCCTAGAATGACCTGTCCCATCCAAAGAAACTATAATCTAATCAATTTCCCAACATTTAAAAACTCACTGAAAACTCCATGCAACAAAAAATCTCCATTGAATATCATAAATTGAAAAATCAAAGTGAAAGAAGTCAATAACAAAAACGACAGTTTGAAATACTGCCTCAAGCACTATATCAGCCAAAGGCAGAACCTTTACACATAGGCCAATAGAGACACGCACACATATATATTCAAAGTAAGAACTGTCTGCGCATAAGAACAAATATGTGTGTGCATTTTCCTAGTGAAACAGAGAATTGACAAAAAAAAAAAAAAATCCAAAATTTTTTTTAGTTACATTTATAAAACAACAAAATAGAACATAAAGGTTCCATTTATTCATGTTTATTTGAATTGAATTGAATTCCTAAGAATTCAAAATAATATAGATTCCAACAAGGGATTATTATGTAGATGGAACCTCAACTTTCTTACGATCTGATTTCACGTGTAAGGATAGATAAGATAATCATTTATGGTTCCTCACCTTAGTTTCGGACAAAACAAGAAAATAAAAAAATGGGTATCGACCGTATCCGAATCAAACATTTTAGCATTAGTATAAGGAGTATAACTCAGATGCATGCATGATGAAAATTTAAAATCCATGCAATGCAATGCAGAAGGGATTCATGAAACAGTAAGAGGAGGGGAAAATAGAGAGTACTTTGTAGATCGATCTTGAGGATAGATCAGAAGCAGCAGCAACAGTTATTTCCACTTCGAAATCCTTCTCAGGAAACAGGAAGGGTAGAAAGTGGCAGATAATGGTGTTGTTGGAATGGAAAGCGTAGCGCTGCTCAGAATCAGACGTAAGCGGGAGGAGGAGGGGCATTCACATAACGTCGTCTTCGTTCAAAGTAACAATCATAAAATAAAAAAAACACCACCTCCTCCCGCGAGCGACAATCGATAGGGACCACGAACTCTACTTACGCGGCGTGGCGAGTTGGCATTGGGTACAACCGTTGGCGGTTGGGGTTTTGGTCTCTTCCCGCTTGTTTTGTGTTTTGTGGTCGTTTTTTTGTTTTTTTTTTTTTTTTTTTTTTACTTCTCTCGGCGCTACACGAGCTACTGACCTTTTGCACTTTTTTTTTCTTTTTTCTTTTTTCTTTTTTCTTTTTTCGTTTTTTTCTTTTTTCTTTAATACGTGGCTGTCGTGTCGAGGAGTCCAGAAAATACTGTTTCGAACTTTCCCCAAGCAACACCCATATAAAATGTCACCACTTTCAACAAGATTTTCTTTTTATATGGGTGTAGCTTGAGGATAGGCTGAAATGGTATTTCCCTGTTCCTTTGAAACAAGGGATATAGATTTATCGATGTGGTTTTTCACCCAATGAGACTATTGCCTGGAAATTCTGAAGAGAAAATCCACTCCCTATGTCATGGAACCATTACCTAGTGACATTCAATAATCGATGCCCACAATTATCTATTAGTGGGGCCCGCTTGAATAAACATAGACGATCAAACAAATGTGAGGAGAATTTCTAAGTTCAAGGAGGGGAACTCCATGGTGAGGCTCGCGTATTGCAAGTCTGTGTCATTCAAAATGAACGCCTTGACTGTATGTAGTGTTTTTTCAAATTTTACTCTAATATGAGTTGGTCTGGCTCTTTGTATGATTAACCTTATGATAAATAACATTATTAATACATAAGCTTATGTCGATCCCTTTATTCCTTATATGGTCAATCTTTAGTGGAGCCAATTTGTGTTGGAGTAAAATGTGCGGACGTCCTATGTATGGTGAGGACATTGACATCGAGCAGTTGGAATTTTCATAATGGTGGCCCATTGTGGAGTTTCACTTTTAAAATTAAGAGATTCTCTGATAAGGGCACGTTTGTACGGTCATTTTTCCATCGAAAAGGCCTCGAAAGTGGAAAAGATCTTTTTAATGTTTAAAATTACATATTTTGTGCGATCGATTATCCTCAAGGAAAATCAGAAAAATGACCTAACTTTTTCTACAAATTTGTGAAAAATCATTTTCAATGGGGAAAGTCCAAAAGGATTTATCATGAAAAAATGAAAATACTTTTCGTGGAACTGATTTTCCGCAAGGACGCATAAATGTGCCCTAAGTCAACGACTCGTGCCCGGCCAGATGATCCGAACTGAATATATATGCCCTCCAAAATTTTGCCAACTTGTGCTTGTAGGATGGGTTGACCAAGTTTGATGGTGACAATTAAATGGGAGACAAAGTGGTTTTGGTTACTTTAGAGTGGTCTGTAAGCATGTCAAATGGGCCGGCGCGGCCCGTGACATGGGCCGTGCTGGTCCAAGGCACCTTGGCCCGTTTGGCACTGCCCGCCAGGTACGTGGGCTGGCCCCTATGGCCCGCCAGGCACGACAGGCCTGGCCCACTAAGCACGGCCCACTTGGTCCGCCCAAAAATGGCTATTTTTAAAAAAAATTATCCATTTTACCCCCTCCAACAGCATAAAATGGTTATATAAGGGGTATTTTGTATCATTTTCAATTTTACAAAGTCGATAAATACCCGAACCCTCCCATTCATCTCAGAGTGCTATTAATGGATTAACCATGGTAGGCAAACCTGTGTGGACTTTAGGGGTCATTCATATCTCAGTTCCTAGACCTAGTCTCCAGTTTGTGGATTGCACTGCATAATCTCAGAGCATGGTGCAACTTTCTAAGAACATTACTAGTAGGTTCCTCTGCTGAAACGAGGTTAACAAATGTCATCTTTTTCCACATTATCCTCATGTAGGGGGTGAATCCAGGAAGGAGCAGAAGATTTGAAAAACCCACCCAAGTCACTAGCCACTCTGGTGGATGTAAATGGGGATTCAGGCAGGGGCAAACGTAATATGGATCCTCATTGCACATGTACAGACTCCTTTAGTTACAAGAATTTACAGGATTCATTTATGAAATGCTGGATTTTTGAATTGTCTAAATCATGCGGGAAATTTTTATTAAAAAATTCAGGCACCCTGAGTTTCATAAATTCCAAGTCTATAAATACTCGAACCCTTCTATTCTTCTCAGTGGAGTAGGTCAAGTTTAACAAAACCACTTAAATATCTTTGTCATTCTCCGTGCTTGTGCTCTAATTTTTAATTTTAATATCGAAAAGGAGAAAAAAATTAAGAGGCACACCGAGCACGGCAAGCACGAAGGGCAGGCACGGCCCAACCCGCTCCATCTGGTGGGCCGGTACGGCACGGCCCGGCCCGTGGCACAAGCAGGCTAGGATTGAGGCGGGCCGTGCCAGGCTGTTTGACATGCCTAGTGGTCTGTCAATGTCGACGTTGCTTCTATTCTGTCCTACTTTTTTTAATAACCTTTTTAATCACTTCAAAGTTAGATATAATCTATTGTAGTATTTGGTATCTTCTTTTAAACTAAAAAAGGTAATTAGGTATTGCAGATCCAATAAATCACAGAGAAAATTTGATATCACACGACCCAATTAGCCATTCATCAATTCAAGCAACAATTATTTCCACTCCCAAATCCTACTCGAAAAACTAAAAGGGTCGAAGTGTTACACAGATATCGGTGTTGGAAAGCATTCAGACGTAAGTGAGACGAGGGAGGGGCATTCACTTAACCTCCTTCTTTCAAACTACACCTCGAGCGCGACAATCGATGGGGACCACAAACGCCCTCTACTTACGCTATATCCAAGCACTTCCTAAATAAAAAAAAAAAGGCGAAATTAGCGACAGGTCCCTATAAGTCAATGTTTCCGGCCTCTAGTCCAAGGAAAAACTTATTAAGACCTCTGGTCCACTCAACTAGACTTTTTGCAGCCTTAGGTCCCTCAATCCACATGATCTCATTTTTCAAGACTAAATTGCCCTTTCAACCATTTTAGGCATAAAATTTTGAATTTTCAAATTTCAAGTCTCCCCTCCTCCCTCCTTCCTAAATCATCTTTATACTCGACAGATGGGAAATCTTTCCTCCTTCCTAAATCCTCCCAAACAGAATAGAAGTTCGATCTCCAACTTTGGAAACCTGCGTGTTGCCATCTTGAAGAAGACAGAGCCTGAGTTTGTTCTGCCAAGAAGGATCGAAGACGCAGGCTACAGATTCTTGGGAAGAAGACCAAGATCGGAGTTGTAGAGGGCAGGGGTTGCCCAACCCTCGTCCTCCTCGTTCATCGTGGTTTGTCAGTTCCCAGGTTCTCTTTGCAGAACAGAGACAGGAACATCCACAGGCAGCGCATCAGCGGGCAGCGTGCACTTATTTGTCGGTTCGTCCTCGAACAGATTTCTAGTTACACAACACGTCACCAGGCCGCCTATTTTCGGAACCAGAACGTCGATCGCCGCCATCGTGTTGCAGCGCCTGTCGCCATTGCCGTTCATTGCGTGTCACCGGAGGCTTTCGCCGCCGTCCCGCTACTGTTGCGCCTCCACCTGACTCGAGGAAGAAGGCAGTAGTGGTTTTGGATCGATTCTGGTTACAGAAACCAGAACCAGAATGAAGAGGAAGAAGAGATCTGGGCCTGGTTCTGCCCAGGTCCAGGTTTGGTTCCGGGTCGAGTTGACCTGACCCGTTTGCATTCCGTGGAGGACTGACGTCTCTCCGGTGATTGCTCTTTGGTTCTGTTTATCTTTTTGTCAAATTTATCTGAGTTTTTGTCAAATTTCTCTGAATTTTTATCAAATTTATCTGAGTTTTGTTCAAATCTATCTGTGTTTTTGTCAAATTTATCTAAGTGTTGTTCAAATTTATCTGTCTTCTATTATATTTCTTTATTTTTTTGGTAAATTTATCTGAGTATTTTTTTTTCAAAATTAATCTGAGTTTTTTAGCAAATTATTTTGAAATTTATATACATTTTTTAAATTTATTTGCGTCTTTTGAAATTTATTTGTGTCTTTTCAAATTTATTACGTTTTTTTAAATTATTACATTTTTAAAATTTTATTTTCGTTATTTTAAATTTATTTGTATTTTTTAAATTTTCTTTGGATCTTTTGAAATTTATTTATATTTTCTGAAATTTATTTGGATATTTTGAAATTATTTGCATCTTTTTAAATTTATCTGCGTTATTTGATTATATATTTCTTTTTTTAAAAAATTTATTGCATTTTTTGAAATTTATTTTTGTTATTTTAAAATTTATTTGTGTGTTTTTAGAATTTATTTGAAAATATGGGGATTCCATTCATCGTAGGCAATTAATTCTTAGTTGGCCATTATTAATGGGATATCACACCAATCATAGGATATGATTTAAAGAAAGGGTAAACTAGACATTTCAGGTATGAAAAAGTGTGAGAGGGACCTTTGGCTTGATGATTTTTTTTTTTGTGTGGACTGTTTGCAACAAAGTTATGATTTGAGGGACCCCCGGCCGAAGTCCCCAAATTAAACCACCATGCCACATGGCAAGTTGGCATTGGGTACAGCTGTTGGGGGTTGGGGTTTTGGTCTCTTCCCGTTTTTCATGTGTTTTGCAGTGGTGTTTTTGTTTTTTTTTTTTTACTTCTCTCACTACTTGAGTTACTGATCATTTGCACTTTTTTATTTTAAATCTATAGGACTTTATATGTCCCAGCAGAACCCATTTCTTTGTTCGATACGGCAGGGAAACCTTGTATGGGCCTTTTTACTCTTTTTTTTTTTATTGTTTGTGATATGCTCAATGGAAAGTGGAATAAGTTTGTCTCTGGGCGCCACCTCTCTACTAGAGCAGTTATAAGCACATGATCTATGACCATGCGATCTATTTCTGCAAGATGGTGGAGGCTCGTCCGCCTCACATAGTGCTTTTGCTGCTTTGTAAGCAACCATATATTTTTGTCCGGATTTGTAGGTATGCACCTCAGCCTCTCAAAGTCCTAGTGTACAATAATCAGAAAAGGTTGTTAGCATGTAGATGATGACATACAATAACAAATTATATTTTATACTGTGAAATAAGAAGTATGCAGTTGTGGGAATATACATCTCCATGGCGGATTCCTTCGGACACATGAAACCGTTGGTTGTATAGGAGAGTATTGGGAGCTTTGGGGGCTTTCTATTCTTCATTTGTCTGCACATATAAAAGCCATAGGGAAATATGGGTATACACAGAATATACAGGAAATAGAATCAGACAATATTAAAGCATGGTGTTGAGGCCTAATTAGAAGTACGTAGTCATGCCACATATTAGGTTATGACAAAGTGATTAGTGCATTCATAAGAAGTAGGTTTCATGAAAACGTAGTCATGCCACAAACCAGGACTTTCTTTGGAAAAGTGCGCGAGTCCAAAACCATATAAACGTGGTTGCAATGTCATGAAAAATAACCGACTTGAAGTGACTAATGAGTACTTTTGAAACCTTTAATTTCAGCCCTAATTTGTCTTGAAAGCGAGTTAATCAAGGACGCCAACAGGGGTACATAGTTTCAGCAGATTTGACCACTTTCCACTTCTCCCTATCCACCCACACCACCACCTAACCCACCCTTTTTTACTCTTTAATTTCTTTCTTCTTCCAATACTCTTTTTCTCTCTCCTTTCCTTTTCTTTTCTCTTTCTCATATAATCCAGACGGTCCCAATCATTATTTTTTTCCCTTCTCTTCTTATTTCTCTTTTCTTCCTTCTCCTCTCCTCCCACTCAGCCGACATCGTCTTCGTTTCTACTATTTTTCTTTTTCTCTTCTCCTCCTCTTCATTTTTTTCTTCCCTTTTCCTTTTCTCTTATTTCATTTCATTTCTTTTATCCTCTTCTTTCTCCCTCTCTTGTCCTCCAACACCCAACCATTACTCCCTTGCCAACTTGTTGTCTTCATCTCTTTTTGTCTCTCCATTCTCTCTGAGTCTTTATTCTCTTTCACTATTTTCTTCTCTACTCTGTCTACCCCTCATCTCTCTACTATATTCTCTCTCTCTCTCTCTCTCTCTCTCTCTCTCCCTTGCTCTCCCTCTCTATGATTTTCTCCTCTCTGACTCTGAGTCTTTTATCTCTTTCACTATTTTCTTCTCTACTCTGTCTACCCCTCATCTCTCTACTATACTCTCTCTCTCTCCCTCCCCTGCTCTCCCTCTCTAAGATTTTCTCCCCTCTGACTCTGAGTCTTTTATCTCTTTCATCATGTTCTTCTATATTGTCTACCCCTCATCTCTCTATTATACTCTCTCTCACTCATTCCCCCGCTCTCTCTCTCTCTCTAAGATTTTCTCTCCTCTGACTCCCTGTCTTTTATCTCTTTCACTATTTTATTCTCCACTCTGTCTACCCCTCATCCCTCTGCTATACTCTCTCCCTCTCCCTCCCTCCCCTGCTCTCTCTAACATTTTCTCCCCTCTGAACTTAAAACTATATGAGACTACGTTCTTACAACCACTTACCGGACAAGTTCTACACGGCATGTTTTAAGTAAGAATGATTTAACATATTGCTGCCAAACAAGTACTGCACAGCCAGGTCTTAGCACAACTCGGTTTCAACACAACCCGATCTCAGCATAGAAATGGAAACAATAGAGAAACGATGCCAAACTGGGCATTTGTTGCTAAGATATTGGTTTTTTCTAACTAGAACTGAATGAACTTGTTGGATGCAAGTCTCACCCTGAGGGACGCTAAAAAAATGATACAAATGTTTTCAAGTAACAACGAAAATGTGAATAGACATGAAGAAATATTAAGACATGCACCAATTGCCAACCCTCAATCATGTAACATATATAAGCAGAGATTGCGGATTTTAAATGAAAACTAATGTTTTCTAGCAACAATGAAAATGTGAATAGACATGAAGAAATATAAACATGAGAACCAGTTGCCAAACCTCGACCATTTTTCACGCACATCAAAATCACTTGCCAACGCTCAATCATATTACATATATAAGCAGCAAGATTGCTAATTTAAAATGAAAACTGTTGTTTTCTTATAGCTCTTGATAATGGCAAATACTACATTGGAGAAGTTAAAACTCATTTTAGATATCTACCTTCTAATGTCCAAGAGCATTGGCCTTCTCATATATCCTTGTCTCCTAGGGTCGGTTATACATTACATTATCAACTAGCCAATAAGTCTTATGCATTGTCTATTGAGCTCAATCAAATGATAAAATATCTGGTTTAGGGAGTTTGACGCAGCCACAGGGCGATTTCCAAATTTCTGGAAACACAAAACAAATGGAATAACAAGGAAACACATGTTTGCTAAGGACTGAAATAACACATGGAAACACTTGGAAAAAATTCACAACCAATATCGTGCAATGTAAACAAAATAAAACTTGAGCCATAAACATCAAAACATAGAGCACGGAGAAAAAGAAACATCCAAAAAAATCAGCCCGTTTCATTTAAGAAGAAGATGAGCAGGGGTCCATTTGGTTAGATTAGGAGAAGAAGAACAACTTAGAGCACATCTCATGTTTGGATAGATGAGGAGAAGAAGAACAACTCTGAGCACAGCCCAGATCCATCAAAACAAACCCTATCAAAACCCCGGTTACCATTCAAAATCTAGGGCACAAAATAGGAAAAAAAAGGAAGGGATAAACGCACCTCCATGTGAGCACTTTCGAAAATTGACGCCAAGCTACAAGGGACCACAAACCTGGGACCACTAGGAAAGGGGGGAGTTGAGCGCGTGGAGAAGAAAGGGAAAGGGGAAAAGTGGGTGGAAAGGGATGGTCGATAGGAATGGGAAAAGGAGCTTCTGCGCCAAGTATAAATTTGAGGAATGGTCGATATCGACCATACCAATAAACAACAAAAAAAAAACAAAAACGCACCCTATGGCCCTTATCCGTGTCCATTGTGAACGTGGCACCTCTAGAGAGGTATAGGGCCCTACGGGGATCTGGGGGGTAATTTCCTCTTTTAAATATGTGGGTGTCGTTATGGTATTTTTTATACGATAAGACTATTCCCTGAAAATTCTGAAGAGAAAATCCACACCTTATGTCATGGAATCATTACCTAGTGACATACAATAATCGATGCCTACTATTATCTATTAGTGGGGCCCGCTCGAATAAACATCAACGATCAAACAAATGTGAGAATTTCTAAGTTCAAGAAGGGGAACTCCAGGTGAGGCTCCCGTACTGAAAGTCTGTGTCATTCAAAATGAACGCCTTGACTGTATTAGTGTTTTTACAAATTTCACCCTAATATGAGTTGGTCAGGCTCTTTGTATGATTGACCTTATGTTAAATAACATTATTAATACATAAGATTATGTTGATCATTTTATTCCTTATATGGTCAATCTTTAGTGGAGCCAGTCTGTATTGGAGTAAAATGTGCGGGACGTCCTATGTATGGTGAGGACATTGATATCGAGCAGATGAAATTTTCATTAATGGCAGCCCATTGTGGAGTTTCACTCTTGAAATTCAGAGATTCTCTGATAAGGGCACGTTTGTGCGGTCATTTTTCCATAGAAAAGGCTTGGAAAGTGGAATTTTTTTTCAATGTTTAAAATTGCATATTTGGTGCGACTAATTTTCCTCGAGGAAAATCAGAAAATGAACTAACTTTTTCTACAAATTTTTGAAAAGTCATTTTCAATGGGGAAAAGTCCAAAAAGGTTTATCATAAAGAATGGAAACTCTTTTCATGGAACTGGTTTTCCACAGGGATGCATTAATGCGCCCTAAGTCAACGATTCGTGCTCAGACGATCCGAACTGAACATATATGCCCTCCGAATTTATTCTAACTTGTGCTTGTAGGAGGGGTTGACCATAGAGATGTCAAAAGGGTCGTGCCGTGCCAGCACAACAGTCAACGACCCCTGGCACGGAACGGCATGGGCAACGGCATGGCCCGCTTGGCACGGCCTGTGGTCACAAGCCGTGCTTGGCCAAGGTCTCAAGCCTGTTGGCACGACTGCGGCACAGATGGGCCACAAGACGCGATGCCACGGGATATTTAATATTTTTAGTGTAAATAAAAAATATAGTATTTTATTTATTTTATTTTATTATCCAAAAAAAATTATAAAAGTTTCGAAGGTAATCATATTGAAAAGCCTTCAAATAATAAAGATCCAAATGGTTCTATTCTTAGTAGAGTAGGTCGAGTTTGACCGAACTACTTAAATTTGCATGTCATACTTTTATTTGTGGGTTTCTTTTAATTTTTCCAGTATAAGTCCTTTGTTTCTTCTTATTAGAGTACCCATCATTCTCTTTAAGAAGTTCTCAACAAGAGGGTTATAGCGTAGAAGAAAGCGAGGCTAAGGCGAATATATCTGCGAAATGGTTGCGTAAAATGAAGAAATCTAGTTCTCGATTTGAGCACAACCAAACTTCAAAGGTTTATTTTTAGTAGGTCTTCTTTTTATGCTTGTTTGCTTTTCTTGATCTATCTTCTTTTGATAGATCTTTTATCTAAGTGCATGAGATTAGAAGTTCTTGGCCTTTTGGGTGTTTGATTCATGCTTTAAGTCGGTCAAAAAGTTTTGAAAACTTATCTAGGAGGCCCACTTACTTCCAACAATGCCAACTTCAATTGTTAGTGATAAAGATCCAGTCAGTGTTCCTTTAGGGCCTGTTTGGATAGGCAAAAAATAGAGTAGAGTGAAGTTAAATGGGTCATAACAGTCTAAAATCTCAACTCTACCCCGTTTGGATGAGTCTGACTCAATAGATGAAGTAATGTTGTGAGCCACATGTACTCCATTTCACTTCAACTCTAAATACTTCCATTTCTTTGAGTAAAAGTGGATTCTACTTCAAACTTTAACTTCAAAATAAGCATCCAAATGGAATGAAGTAAAGTACTCTATTTTAACTTTAACCTACTTCTCTTCACTCCACTCAACATGTGAAATCCACTTCATTTCACTTCACTCCTCATTTATCCAAACAGGCCCTAAGTAAGTTTCGGCGAGAGTCTTTTAGTTTACAAGGTACCCGCCAACAGACAAGTTTGGACTACCATCCTCAAACCGATGATCAGACCAAAGTTGTCAAACTTACCTCAGGAGCTTCGTTGGTGGCCAACACAAGCAATGGGTTCGTTGGTTATCCTTGTCGAAATGGTGGTATAACACAACTCACCACTCATCAACAAAAATGACACTTTATGAGGTAGTTTATGGGCAGCCATCTCCGTCATCTCCTTCTCTGTGGGCTCAGCCACCACTAAGTTGGCAACCAATTGAGAAGCCGAAAAGAGACACTGAGGGTCTTGTGTTAGAATTTGCAACGGTCCCAGCATAGGACCTTCACAGGACCAAACCTGAATTACAGGCTGGTGATAGACCAGTGGCCTGCAAGCTAGCCTTACCTGTGGGGGCGCTCCAATTCGCCCTATCTTTCATGTTTCACAGTTGAAAAAGGAGGTCGGACAAAGTGCAATTGTAGTCCATTCTTTTTCACCAACTACCAACAATGCTGGAAATGTGACTTCCTGAGCCCGTGGTGATCCTAAACAGACGGATAGTTAAATGCAAAAATCGAGCCGTAACAGAGGTGCCGGTCCAGTGGTCCACTATGAGTCCTGATGACGCGACATGGGAGGTTTTGCAGCAATTACATGAGCAGTTTCCTAATTTTGAACCTTGAGGACAAGGTTCCTTTCTCAAGGAGAGTCCAGATCCCCCTCTTTCGTTGAAACAAAAAGATACCATTTCATACAATCAAGATTTTATACAGTTGGACAAGTCTTGATTGGATAAAACAGTATCTCCCTGACTCTCTCAAGGGGTGGCCAATGTTACATACTTGCTAACAATAGATTTATTATTTAGCTGTTACTATTTTAAATGACGAATGTTGAGTCAATAAGGACCCATGCCTTTTAGGTGTAGGATTTAGTTTCTGTTTTGCAGGGATGAGATTTCTGTTTTATTGAGATGAGATTTAGTTGCTACCTTGTTGGGGAGGGATTACAAAATGGGACGGATTGTAATCAATGATGGGGCATGAAATTGTGATTGTTTTTGGTCGAAAATTATGGACACAGGTTTCCCCCCAGCAGTGATAATTCATGATTTTCATTTTCTTCCTTCTTCCCTAAAATCGAGTGAGATGCTGTCATGGTTCAACATGGTTTCTTGCTATATATATATATATATATATATATATTGGGCAAGGCTCCAGCGTTACATCCCTTAAAATAGTAAAAACCTACCCGAATGCAAAACAATCGAGGGAAGTGCAAAAATGATAAAAGTTTGAGCGCTACTTCAACTTACAAGGTATACAATCAAAAGTTGCGAGCTTATTGGAACAATCCATAAAAAAATCATGGCAAAACTCAGTAAACAAAAAGGTGTGCAGGTGCATCTTGAGCCATGGCATGACATCATGATGCTGTACTCGTCGTTTCAAATCAATTATCGGAGGCAAATTGCACTCCTGTTGAGCTCCATAGAAGCACTCCCCGGCAGTAACTTTAAATCAACAGCCACCCTCCTAATGCATGAGAAAGAAAACCGGAAATAGAAAAATACATATATTATTAAAAAAAAAACAACAAATGAGCAGCCCGTTATATGCTCTTCTTCTGCCCTCCTATTCTGTACTCCTGGCTACATTCACAAGGATTTAGAGAAGCGTATTGCACTCCTGTTGAGCCCCATACTTATTTTACTTCAAGGGCCACTCTTGTAAATTCATAAGAAAGAAAACGAGCAATAAAAAAATGATGCTATCCTGTGAATTGTGATCTCAACATAGTATGGTGGTCCCTATATTCTGTAAATGCTATCATGTGACCTCATTAATGACGCTTCATTTCTCGGAAGATATTTGTGATGTTCGGGGACAATCTTGGAAGAAATTTGAATAGCTGCAATGAAAAAGGAAAAAGAAACATTATTCCACTGAATAGCTCCAAATGATGAATCTACTCTTTGAAAACATGTTAATAAAAAAAAAACATATTATGGCAGTTCATTCATTAAACATTCATATATATCTCATTACAACTATCGAATGTGTTAAAACAGCCAAGCTTCCATTGGACTGATGCTATATAAAAGACTGTAAGATGTAAGATCACTCTTTCATAGGCTATGGCAATTGTTCAAGTGCAGCTGCACAGAAGACTAGCCATTTCCGTATTGGGTCAGTCTTAAGGTGCAGAACTCGGAAGCATGTACTCATCTATCACTAGCTCAGCTAGTTAGGCAATTAATTGCCCCATGCAACAGTGTGTGTGTGTGTGTGTGTGTGTGAGAGAGAGAGAGAGGGTGGTTGTATGCAGGCACAAGAGCATGTCGTTGCATCCATTGTCATCTAGTATCCATACATGCCGACTCAGAGACATGAATAGCCACCTACACGCCAAAGAAATTTGGATACTACATCAAGTCAAATTCTCCAGCTATGACCTATGGATGATGCATCCGACAAGATTAAAGTGAAAATCTTACAGGATGGTGGCTGGACAAGCTGAGGCCTATGGAGTAGAAATGTTGGCCAATCAAGAAACAACACATACACAAAATTAGTGTAGCAGAGATAACAATGTTGAGATAGATGTGTGGTAAAACTAAGAAAGATAGAATAAAAAATGAGCGCTTTTAGAAGCATTTAGGGCAGCATCAACAAGTGATACATTAAGAGAGACTCACTTGAGCTGGTTTGTGTAATGACCTGAGCCCACTGTCCACATGAATTGTCCACTTTGGCTCATGGGATTTCAACCCAATCTTGCCGCACAGTTTTAAAATGCCTCATATGGAGTTAAGGCTGGGTCACACACATTGACACATATACATGTTTCCAATGTGGGACTTATGCACCACTGCATACCCAGTCCTATATAGTTCCCCCGCCCTCTCTATACAGGCGAATGCTTGCCGGACTCAACAACTTTCTACAGGAGGCTCTGCCACCGGAAAACAGAGTCGTCCTTGGCTTTGACACAATCTGTAAAAACCCAGGCCCACTATCCACACGATATTGTCCACTTTAGCTCATGAGATTTCAACCCAATCTTGCCACACGATTTTAAAAGGTCTCATGTGGAGTTAAGGTCAGGTCTCACACATACATACCCAATCCTTTAGAGTTTCCCCCACCCTATTTCTCTAGGCGGATGCTCGCCGGACCCAACGCCCTTCTACAAGGGGGCCACAGGTGTGACATCTGTAATGACATGGGCCCACTATCCACATGATTTTGTCCGCTTTGGCTCATGGGATTCCAACCAAATCTTGCCTCACGGTTTTAAAAGGCCTCATCTGGAGTTAAGGCCAGGTCACATACATATATATACATGTTTTCGATGTGGGACTCATGCACCACTGCATGCCCAGTCCTTTAGAGTTTCCCTCTCTCTCTCTCTCTCTCTCTCTCTCTCTCTGCAAATGCTCTCCGGACCCAACAACCTTCTATAGGAGGCTCCCCCACCGGAAAATAGAGTTGTCCTTGGCTCTGATACCATCCACAACGACCCAGGCCCACTATCCTCATGATATTGTTCGCTTTGGCTCGTGGGATTTCAACCCAATCTTGCCAACGGTTTTAAAAGGCCTCATGTGGAGTAAAGGTCAGGTCTCACACATATATACCCACTCCTTTAGAGTTTCCCTCGCCCTCTCTCTCTAGGCGAATGCTAGCCGGACCCAACGCCCTTCTACAAGGGGGCCGCAGGCATGGCAGTTTGGACATTGTCCAATGTAGGCTAGCAACGGTGCTATTAAGGAGTAGTTTTTCTATGCAAGTTAATGGCCCACCAAGGAGAAGGGGTAGGCGAAGCAGGACATGGATAGAAGCAGTAAGGATGGATCTAAAGAAGTGAAAGCTATCCGAGGATTTGGCTCATGATTGATTGGAATTGGAGAAACAAAACACATATAACCGACTCTAGCATAATTGGGACAAGGCTTTGATGATAATGAAGATGAACAATTTTGGTACCTGTTGTTGCCGAATCCTAGCCCATTTTTCAACTATATGTTAAAACTGCATTCTAACATGGAGGTCTCAAGCATGGATGTAAATAGCAGCCGATACGCCGCAAAATCGGGTGTAGCGGAGGTCACCACTAAACTTTTTAGTACTTACCGGTGCTCACAATTATAGCGGCCCGTAGCGGCCGCTACATTAACATAGCAGCGCTACGTAACAGGTCCTGCTACAAAAGTTAAAATTAAAAATTAAAAATAAAAAATAAAAAAAAAAACAAAAGAAGAAAAGTCCCTACCCCTGTATATTCGTCCAACCAGGTATATTGAAGATGAAAGAAGGAAAGAACAAAAGAAAGAAACCGCTAGTGCAAGAAGAAGAAGAAAGAAAGAACCAAAAAAAAAAGAATAGCAGCTGCAAGGAGACATACTTGGAGAGCAGGAGGACAAGCAGCATCACCATCTAGCACTAGCAGCAACCACCAACAGCCACCACAGTAGCAGCAGCATTGAATCGCAGCTCTCTTCCCTTCTTTTCCCTCTTTTCCTTTCCCTCCTTTTCCCTCTTTTCCTTTCCCACTCTCGATGCCTCTGTTCTGGCAAAACCAAAAGGGCAGCGAATGCCCTAGCCAATTATGCCCTCCCGTCTTTTTTAAAGCGTAACATTTGGACCCAGTTTGACCCACGGCCCACCTAATGGTAGATTCAAATAAAAAATTAAATGGGCCCCAGCAAAAGAACAACCTTAATTGGTGGGCTCCACATTGAGGCCCAAGTATTAAAATAAAAAAAGCCACTCCCCAACCATATATTAGTTAATTGAAATTAAGGACTTAGTGTTTTAAAAATAAATAAATTAAGGACTTAGCCAAACTTCATTCTAATTAAAAATAGCACCTAATCAAAATTTCACTCTAATAGGAAATAGGCCCCAATCAAGATTTCACTCTAATTGGAAATAGGCCCCAACCAAATTTCACACCAATTGAAAATAGAGCCCCAGTGAAATCTCATATTACCAAGAAATAGAGCCCTGGCAAATGTCACTTTACTAAAAAATAGAGCCCAACCATGTTTCACTCTAATAGGACATAGGACCTAGTAAAATTTAACTCTAATAGGAAATAAGGCCTAATCAAATTTCACTTTAACTGAAAACTTCTCTCTATCTCTCTCTCTCTCTCAATATATATATGAGCAGGGCTCTCCTAAGCTGAAGCTTACCTTATCCAAAGCTGAAATAGTGTTGGTCCCACAAATCAAAGTTGATTATATCTGTTTTTTGCATGATGGAACTGGAAAATCCAGTTCTAATTGGATTTATCTTGATTTTGGAGACGATCATCATGCAAAAAACAACAATAATCGACTTTGATTTGTGGGACTAACACTATTTTAGCTTAGGATAAAGTAAGCTTCAGCTTAGGAGAGCTGGCCCCTATATATGTATATATATATATATATATATCAAAATGTAACTCTATAATGTTATAGTCTAAGCATAATGGTGATGATATTTTGTTTGATTATAAACATTTTTTCAGTTTTTAACTTAGCATAGCTTACGAACATGAATATATATGAAAAAAATATATCAATATTATCGTTTTATAATCATACAATGATATAGGATTTCATACAATGAGGGGACCGCTACGTCCCCATATATTAGTTACTTTTGCAAAAAGACCATATGTTCTAGCATTTTCCAATATTCTGTATTTTCTGTAAAAAAAATTGAATTTTTTGACAACTTTTTTGAATCGCACCACTACGCCGCTACGTAGCGCCTGCTACGTAGTGTTTTGGCGGCGGCCCACTACACTCGCCGCTACCGCTATTTTCATCCTTGGTCTCAAGGACATAATATACATGACTCCATCCGGCTACTCAATTCCAAATACAACGTACGTTTGTCGAATTCACCGATCTCTTATAAGGGCACAAATAGGCTCCACGAGCATGGTTTCAGAAAATTCGGTCTATAATTCTTAAACATGGGGTTAAACAGAGCAACTATGACCACTCATTATTTCTTCAAAATTCCTTCAAGGGCTACACTATACTTTTGGTATATGTTGATGATATTTTGATTTATGGTATGATCAGTGTGACATTAACTCTATGAAACAAATAATACAATAATCTTTGGACACGAAACATTTGGGGCACCTTACTTATTTCTTTGGTTTGAAAGTTACTCCCACTACTACTGGTATCGTTCTCTCCCAAAACAAATACTCTAAGGATCTCATTGACATGGCTCTAATGGCAGACACCAAGCCATTCAACACACCAATGGAGCTAGATGTCAAATACAACAAGAACAGTGGGGAGCTTGTTTCTGATCCTGTTCTTTACGACTTTAGCTGGTCCTTTCATTTATCTAAGCATGACTCGACCGAATATCTCCTATATAGTTCAAGTAGTTAGCTAATTATGTCCCACCCTTGTCATCTTCACTAGAGTGCTATTCTTTGCATAATATGATATCTACATAGCACTCCAAAACGAGGAATTTTCTTTTCGAAGGATTTCTCTTCACATCTCACTGGATATGCTGATGTTGGTTGGGCAGGATGTCATCTTCACTGGAGTGCAACTCTTTGCACAATACAATTTCTACATAGCACTTCAAAACATGGAGTTTTATTTTCAAAGGATTCCTCTTTACAGCTCACTGGATATGCCGATGCTGATTGGGTAGGATGTCCTAACACTTATTGATCAAGAACTAGTTCGTCTTTCTTGCAAATTCCCCAATTTCATGGAAATGTAGGAAGCATGACCTAAATAACCCTAAATTTTGTGAATCCATCATTTAGAAAACTTGAGGCTGTATAGCACAATGACAGTGGGGATATCACTTCTAAGATATCTATCTGATCAGATTTTGGATTATGAAGATAAAGAAGCGGCAGCAAGCATGATAGAAAAAGAGCTTACATAATACCTTGCCCTGTTACATTTGAAGAGTAATAAGATATTATTAGGTGGACTAAGAATACTAGAGAAAGAGTTTCAAAGGGACTTCTTTTTATATTAAGACCTTGGTGCAGTCCCTAAAAATGTCTTTGGTGATGAAGGCAAATGCTTTAGCTGACTCCAAGTAAATGGAAAAGTGACAAAGGGATCAAACAAATAGTGTGATTTTTTTTTAATCTACATCAGTGTCAAAAACAGAACATGATGTTTCCATCTTTGTACGATTTTTCTTAATCTACATCAGTGTCAAAAACAGAACAAGAGGTTTCCATCTTTGTACAATTGATCATTGTACATTACTTATAACTTGTTCCCATATAACATTATAATTTTACCGTCAGCTGTAGAAAACACATTTGCGTTTGATGTTGTATTGATGAAGAAACAAAATTACAGCAGAATCTAATTCTCTGGACACACAAAAAACGAGATATGATGGCAATTCTAAGTGATACATAAGTACTTCGGAAGTGTGCAGCACTATAGTTTAGAAACAAACTGCAGAAGGGAAGTAATGAGTTTACATGTGAAAGACTTATTATGAGAATCTTTGCATGTTTAACTAAGTTCAGAAACTGTCCAATAAAATGTGTATACTATTTGTACGAGAAAATATGTTAACAATAAGTTCAGCAACTGTAAGATTAAAATGTTTATACAGATTGCAAAAGGTAACACATGCATGAATATGAAAAATAATGTTAAGTGTAGGACATACCCAAAGCTTCACACAGGCATCAATAACAACTGGAACAAAGCAAACAAATATGGTTATTGCAGTCTGATCAACTTCAAGTCCATAATGCTCAAGAATTATTTCTATCAAAGTCTGCCAACCAGATTCAGAATGATACCTGCAGTTTTGAGGGGAAAAAACACCAAAAATGAAATCAAGAACATCTTCCAATTCTTATGCATGACAAAGATAAAAGTAATAGACTGAGTACAAAAAAAAAAAAAGATAAATATATAGACAAAGTTCATTCCAAATAGAAAATGAGGAATATCCTCCTACTTTTGTGGATGACATAAATCCCCCCCACCACCACCACCCCACACCTCAAAAAAAAAAAAAAAAAAACTACACACACCATGGTTTGAAATCGCGGTATCGGTCGAGCCAAAAAACCGATATGATATCGGTAACGGTTATCAGTCCGTCGCGGTCGTCGAGGTGTGAAATTTTTTTTTAATCCGAAAAAAATTGAAAAAATATCCAAAAAATCCATAATATTAGAAAATGCTGGAAAACAATGTTACTTTCCATTAGCAACAACAATAAATCAAAATATCGGTCCCCCTAAATCATGACTGCTTGTATCGCGCGCTGCTTAAAATTTTAGTTGTTAAAATATAAAGTTATAATATGTAATCTCTGAGCCCATTATTATAATTTATAAATTCATCAATATAACACATATCTAAATTTCTTACAATAACCATCACCCTTATATAAGCTTTGTAAAAATAAACCAGTAGGATGTAGATCCATTACTGTAGATCACTTCTTTTTTGGTTAAACACAACAATTAGAACAAGGATATTTTATTTCTATATTTATAAGTGATCAATGTGATATTAGACCTAACTCTTATTTTATTAAAATTTATTGAGGGACCATTTAATATGAGTCATTTGTTTGGTTTAGATTCTTTTCATAAGTAGGCCCTATTCGTATTTTAAAATAAAAAAAATATGTTCAGATATTTTTGGGAATATTGTAGGCTCCACAGTGAGCTCATTTATAAAAGAATGTAAATTGTTAGAAATATATGCCTCATTTTACAATGTTAGATTGATGATTAGAAAACCTAAATTGCCCAAGAAGAAAAAGGAAAAAAATAATCTACTTAGAGGCTTTACAAAATTTCATTCTAATTAAAGATCACTAAATATGGCCCCTTATGCTAATTAATGCCCATTGCTAAATTGACCCCCTGTTCATGGACCCATCTTCTACTCGATTAAAATTTGACCCTAATTGAAATAAAATTCACATCAATGATCAAACGGTTTAAAAAAGTGGGCCACAATAGAGACCACATGACTTATACTATGGACTTATGGTGCAAGACTCACAACCTAACAAAGAGGTTAAAAGACCCTTTAAGGGTTTTGACTTTTGACGTTTCCAATTCAGCATTCTCTCCACAGAGGCGTAAACGCAGGGAAAGGAAAAAGGAAGAGGGAAAGAGAGAAGAAGAGGAAAAGGGAAGAGAGGGAGAGAGGGAGAGAGGAGGAGACGATGATAGGTGGATGCAGCTGGTGGCTGGAGCTTCGCCCAACAGGTACTGCACCACATCTTCTCCTCTCTGTTATCCTTTCTTTTTTTTTCTTTTTTTCTATAACTGCTTCTTATGTCTATGGGTTTTCTTTCTCTCATTTTTCTTTCAAATGCATCAAATCACTACCCATAGTTTTCTTTCTCTTCCTCATCATTTTCTTTCTCCTCCTCATCATTTTCTTCTCTTTTTTTCCCCTTAAGATTTCATCCGTATCGGTCATATCGGCAGTTACAACCGATATTTTGAAAAGGCGATATTGATTGATACGACACCGATACCGATATCACAGTAAAATATCGGCACGGTCTAGGCCGATACCGGTTTGTATCGGCCGATACGAACCGGTATCGGCCGATATTTTAAACCATGACACACACCAACCCGACCCAACAAACACCAAACAAAACACACCAACCCCCTCCCAGTGCTTCTGTGTCCTAAGACATCCCATAAGGTGGGCCCTCCATTGATAACTCAAGGAAAAATTCCTGCCTCCACCCTTGATTATAAAGGTTATCTTGTAATTTATATTAATTCTCTTTTCTGATAAGGTCGAGAAAATGGCACCTTGGACTGGGCTTTGGTTGGATTTGGGTTGGCCTAAAACCTGACCTGATCCACCCAAGTTGCACACATAGAATGCATGATGAATATTAGAATGCATTGATCAGAAATGAGTTATCAATATATCATCCCAAAATAGATGCGATGAGAAACAAAGGAGAAAACACAAATGCACTGCTAAATTTGCAGTTGAAAATACAGAATTACAGGAAATTTGTAGACAACCATAGAAAGGCTACAGCTATTAGCCTATTATAAACAATGGAAGTCAAATCAACACACTTCAATCATCACACCCACGTGATATTACTTCTGATCAAAAGTCTAGGTGTAACAAAGATGCATGCTTGTGCATGCACCACCAAATAACATAAGATCTTACCCCAAAAAAATGTCAGTCACAAGAATAATAAGAAATGCCTTGCCTGTATCTGAAATATTGTTTAATAACTTATAACCTGTAAATTTCAGCAAAGCCACCTGAACAAAACAGAAAGGACAGTAAGGAAGAATCTATGCACAAAAATAACCATTGGCAGTTACCCAAATACAAAACCATACTTAAGATGAGCTTGCCAGACATTGAGATCCCATCATTTATCATTGGTCAAAGACAATCAGTACTTACAGAAAAAAGGCCAGTTTCCATCCATGAACAAATATGACAACAGAGCAAAGAAAAGGTTATAAGGGCAATTTCTATGGAGTACCATGCTCAGTAAAAAAGGGTATGAATATAAAACCTCGCACCAACAATAGCAAGCATGTTGTGTAATTTTCTATAGGAAAGATCCATGGAGCTTTTGAACATTTGAAGTAGACAGTTTGAGTCGTATAAGTTCATTGAGGACATAATTTATAAAAAAAGTTAAAACATGTGAGTAAGTTGATGACACATCCAGGAATTATAGTGTGTTTCTACATCAAAATTTCCCCTTAGACAGACCTAAACCTACAAGAGTATGCATATTCCATGTGCAAACCTAATAGAGATGCTAATCCATGTACATGCTTCTGCACCATCAAACAAAATTGGGGCCTGCTTTTCTGACCACGAAAAAAAATATATCCATCGTATCTGGACTTTTGCTCATGCTCATTGCCAATTATAGTTATGATTTTTTTTCCATCCAGTCTGTCTATTCCACCGATAAATGGAAGCTCTATCTATCAACACCTACAATAATAATAATAATAATAAAGGTCACTCTCAGAATCAGAAAAAAGGTACTAACCTACTAACCTTGTCATATGATAAGGACGATGTGTATGGAACTGTACACGATGAAAGAGAAGAGTATTTGCACAAGCTTGAGTAAGAGAAATACTGAAAGATACCTAGATTTTTAATAGGGAAGAAGAGCCACACATCCATCATATAAAATACAGGGGGCCCATTATCTAATGGTGGGCTACATGAAACCACCGGACTGAATTTGGATTTACAAAGCATGGTGTGGCATTTGGTGGCTACACTAGTGATTGAGCCAAGATTTGTTATATATTCCATTTTTTGCTAAGATAAATTGGGGTTTTCTTTAAATTGTTTGATTTCTATCAATTTACTTAAGAAGAAAGTAATGGAATGGAGTCTTGTTAATTGATCTAGAAGTTAAAACTGTTTGCAAGGACTCTCATTCATAAATCTACCATCACCGTGACAACCATGACGGTGATGATGCATGATGTTCTACATGGTATTGATCTTCATCCAACCATCACCGTGACAACCATGACGGTGATGATGCATGATGTTCTACATGGTATTGATCTTCATCCATTCATGTAAATTCTCACAAAGGCCCTGTTTGGTACCTCTACTCTTATTCCAACATAGCCATCCAAAATATAGCCATAAAAAAAGAGGCTAAAGCTCTTATTTTCGCAAGCCAGTAAATGAGGCCTCTCATTTTAAGAGGATTTGCCTCTATTTCTCTAAAGCGGGTAGAGGGTAGAATCGTGTGCCAAATGCTATTATTTTCCAAACCTCTACCCACTTTAGACATTTAGACAAATAGAGGTTGGAAATAGAGATGCCAAATATGGGCTAAGTTCCATGTAGTTTTTTTATATTTAACTCTTTAACATAAAAATCAAAACATTGTTGGGTTGCCTCAAATTGTTATCAACTTGTCACATCTATAATTTTTTACGGGTGATTGATTAAAGATAATTACAGTATATGCATAATATATGATAATGATATTCTTACCACCTTTGGCACATACATTTCACTCAGTCATTAAATTTAAACAAACTGAATGGTATCCAACAAATTCGCAATATAGGATGTATAAGACTTTAGGGGGCCTAAAAATTACTTTATAACGTCCATAATGAAAACTTTCAAATTATAGTATTCTCCAATATTCCGGGTTTTTTTGATAGATTCCAATGTTTTTAGTGATGAAAAAAATTCATGCCACAACAGCTTACAAAGGCTGTGAATTATGACATACCGCCCCGATATCAGTCTTCAGGGTTGGCCATGAAGCTCATTGCAAGCGTGGTTTTCAACCAGGGTCCGCACTCTAGGTAGAATTTCTAAGCCATGGATATTTGACTCTAGAACATTTTGCAGTATGACTTCAAATGCTTCCTTCTAGATACAATCATTCTCCAGCTAACCCTATAAAAAATCATATTGTAGATTTGTTGCCTATTCTAGCTTCCGTTATTCCCAAAACTTCTGTTGGTTCACTCATACTTTCCAATGTCATATCTGATGTGTAGCTCACATCTTTCCTTAAACTTGCTTTTTGTTACTGAACTTTCTGATTGTATCTATCATGTCTCATTTACTTCTTTTGGGTGTTTTGTATAAAATCACATGTCAGAAAGCTGATTAGGACAAGCTAGGCATGTCAAATGGGCCGGGCTGGCCTGGCACGGCCCGGCCTGCCAATCAACGAGCCGTGGCACGGCACAGCTCGGTCAACGGCACGTAGGGGTGTACATCGGGTCGGGTTCTGGGTTATCGGGTCGGGTTTGACCCGACCCGATTAGTTTATGCACACCGGGAACCCGACCGAATACCCGGTTAGCTATAACCGGGTTTGTCGGGTTCGGGTTACCGGGTTTACCGGGTTACCGGGTCGGGTGACCGGGTAACCCGGTTATCTTTTTTTTTTTTTTTTTTTTTTAAATCTGAATCTGTTTTTTTATTTTCATTGGCACACTGAGGGAGAACCACACCCTCTGTTACGTACAAGCGACAAATCTCTTTGCATGCCTCAAAAGTTGATACCTATAGGACAATTAAAAATAAGAAGAATCAGGGTCTTTTGTCCAAGTGTGACAAAGGCAAAATACATCGAGCGTAATAACTAGTCAGCTGAGACACATGACATTTCAGTGGCTTGGGAGATGCTTAAGTGGGTTGTGGATTATTACAGGAACAATTGATCATGTAATTCGGCATCTAAAAATGTGATGTAATTGACCTTTTAAATATAACAAAATGTAATCATTTTGTTTTTATACTTTAGGTAATTAGTTTGGATCATATCGCAAAAATGTTCTATGAAATTGATTCTTGATAAAGTCATAATCTTAATAAATTACCTATCCATATCACAATTATGATAGGTGAATGGATCCTATCACAATGTCATGGGCCATGTGGCTTAGTTATCATTATCTACAATATGAAAAATCATCCGCAGTCTGATCAAAGAGGAACAAAGAAAGAAAGAAAGAACAAAGAGGAATCGAGAATGAAGACTCAAGAGAAGAGATGCTCAGATGCCCTAGGTTTTAACTTTTAATATTATAAAATATTAAATTTCTTTTATTTTAATATTTTTTATAACCGGGTTATCGGGTGACCCGATAACCCGATTAGCAGGATATGTGTAACCCGGGACCCGGTCCGGATTAATACTTACCGGGTCGGGTGAGACCCGACCCGGTCTGAGACCCTGTATCACCCACCCGAATACGTCCGGGCCGGGCCGGGTTATCGGGTCGGACCGGGTTTCCAAACCCGGTGTACACCCCTAACGGCACGGCCCGTGACGTGGGCCGTGCTGGGCAGAGTAGCCTGGGCCCGTTTAGCCCGGCCCGCCAAGCCCGCCTGGCACATGGCTGGCCCCTGCAGCCCGCCAGGCCCGCCCCAACAACCAAAAACGGCTATATTTTTTAAAAAAGTACATTTTACCCACCCCAACAGCTATAAAACGGTCATATAAGGGGTATTTTGTGTCATTTTCCATTTTACTAAGTATATAAATACCCTAACCCTCCCATTCTCATTCCTCACCAATTTACACAACTCTCTCATTCTCTAACTCTCTCTCAAAGCATTCAACTCTTTCACTCTCTCTAAGAAGTTTTTGGATGGCCAAAAATCAAGTCATCAAGAGACAAGATTAAATGGGCCTTCAAAGATTTAGAGGTATTTATATTATTTAAATTTGAGATTCCATATATATAAGATTATATTATATTATATTAACTCTCATTTTCTCCTCTTTCTTATATTAATTATCACAAAAGAAGGCTATTAGCCTATTACTGTTATTATTTATAAATTTATTCTTTTGAAATATGGCTAGAAGATTTCCCACAGAATCTTCTTCCGTTAATTTAGGGGTAGAAGAAAATTTTATTGAATTACAAGATGAAGTAGGTGATTTACCACCCCCATTTCCTCAGAGTTCAGGTAAACCAACCAAGAGGAATAGAACTTCAGTAGTTTGGGATGTATTTACAAGGTTTGATGTCATTGAAAATGGAAAGAAAGTTGAAAAGGAAAAATGCAAATTTTGTAGTAAGATTTATAGTGCCGAGTCAAAAGGGGGTACCGGCCATTTGACAAGACATAGGAAAACATGTTTAGCCTTACATAAGCCGGAGGATGCAGGGACAGGGAGGCCTGGTTCACAGTTTCTAGTACTGGTGGTGGTAGTAGTAGTAGCAGTTTGGGTCTTTTCTCTTTTAATGCACAAAGTGCTAGACAAAATCTTGTTAAAATGATTGTTTTATCCGAATTACCATTTTCTTTTGTTGAAAATGAGTTTTTTGAAGAATGGGTCCAACAATACTGTCAACCACAATTTCACAGTATTTCGAGAAATACAACCAGAAATGATGCTATTAGACTCTGGCAGGAAGAGAAAACAAGCATTAAATATTATCTTGCAGAAATTTCAGGTAGAATAGCCATAACCACAGATATGTGGACTTCTAAAGGGGGTGATAGTTTTCTTTGTATTACTGCACATAATATAGATACAAAATGGATTATTAATAAATGTATAATTAGTTTTAGTTATCTTGAATGGCCACACAATGGCACTAGAATAAGTACATTTATTTTGGAAAAACTAGATGAATATAATATTAAGGAAAAAGTTTTATCTGTAACTTTAGATTATGCAGTAATAATACAGTGGCTATTGAATTAATGAGAATGCAAATGTCACTTGCAACTTTGATAGATAGCTCTATCTTTCAAAATAGATGTGTACGTCACATCTTAAATCTCATTGCAAAGGTTGGTTTAAAGCATATTGTAAGTTACACAGATGCTATTAAAGACATTGCTAGATTTATTTTCTGCTCCGAACAGAGAAGACAATTGTATGCCCAAATATGTGCGAGGCAAGGCGTATCAGCTATTAAAATGCCTAAAGAGGTAGAACATAGATGGAATTCTATGTATGATTTGTTAAACAAGGCACTTGACCGGAAAACTATTTTGAATGAGTTTTGTACTTTTCATGCACAAGATTTTATGATTAGTGATGAACATTGGGAGTTATGTGCCCATATAAGAGATTTATTAGAAGCTTTTTATACTTCAACATTATTTTTTTCCGGGATATATTATCCCACATCTAATGAAGCTTTTTAAAATTACTTTACAATTCAGTCAATTTAAAGGTCATTTTTTACTAAGTAGCACTATTAGAGACATGGAAGAAAATTTTAATAAATATTGGAAAGAGGCTCCAATGACATTTTCTTTAGCTGCTGCATTTGATCCTAGGTTAAAATTAAGTGGTGTACAGTTTTTTATTGATGGAATAAATAAAAATATGAATTATATAGATTTAAATATTTTTTCAAATATAAGGGCAAATTTACAAGCACTTTTTCAATTTTATTGTGAGCAAATGGGTACAACTGGGCTTAGTATGGGCCATTCAAAAGTCCAGCAAACAGGTGTTGGTGAGTGGGATGTGTGGTATTCTTCCTTGTCCATGGGCATGGCATCCAGCTCAAGCTCAAGTAACACTGTGACGAAGTTATCATCGTATCTTGACATCAGTGTAATACGGGTGCAGGATGCATCTAGTTTTGGCCTTTTAGCCTGGTGGAAGCAACAAGAAAGCATTTATCCGGTGTTGGCCGCCATGGCTCTTGATCTATTGACTATTCCAATGTCTTATGTAGCATCAGAACAGGCTTTTAGTGCAGGTGGACGTGTGGTGGATGACAGAAGAACAAATCTTACTGAAGAAACGGTGGAGTGTTGTGTTTGCCTACGAGACTGGCATTCGACAGATAAGAGGAAACAAGAGTTGACATCAGTGGAAGATTATGATCCAACAGAATACATTAGTGGACTACACATTTGAGTTTTTACTTTTTCCTTCATTGTAATTTGTAAATATATGAGTTTTTCATTCTTTTTTTATTTTTATTTTCTAAAAAGATTGTAAGGTTTTGAAGGTAATCCTATTTAGAAACCTTCAAGAAGTTAAGATCCAAATGGTTCTCTCTTCTCAGTGGAGTAGGTCGAGTTTGACCGAACCACTTAAATATCTTTGTCATTCTCCGTGCTTGTGTTCTAATTTTTTATTTTTAATACTGATAAGAAAAAAAAAAGGAAAAAAATATGATGGAGGCACGCCTGGCCCGGACCGGCACGGCACGGCCCGCTCCGGCCCGCCCCATATTGGGCCGTGCCAGGGTTTTTCCCTGGTGGGCCGTGCCGTGCCGGCCCGCTAGCTGGGGCGGGCCGAGCTTGGCTGGCACGGCCCGTTTGACATGCCTAGGACAAGCCATAAGTTGGATTATATTTCTTGGGCTATCTACATGTTTCAGAAAACTCTCTAGTTTTAGCCTCCATCTCTCATCATCGAAATTATATTTATCTTCAGCACTCTACAGTCTACACTAACACGTCCTAAAATAAATTGAAGTTTTACTTTCTTTTGTTGTTTTAGGACATACTAAGCCTGCTGATATTTTTTATTGTTTGGCATATCATTTATCTAAACAGACTACACGACTTTTGATAAAAGTATATCTATTTATCATGCCCATTTCAGACCACTAAAGGTGTTTCTCTTTATTATGTGTTTTTATTGATGATTCTCTTGTTATATTTGGATATTCGATGAAGAATAAACCTGGTTTTTATGGCATTCATGTTTCCTTTGCTAGAATAATTGAGAAACAAATTTCAAAGAAAATTCGGGTCGTACGATCTGACTCTCGGGAGATATCTTTTCTTGAAATCTCAAAATATCTGCTTCCCAAGACATGCAGCCTGTCCTCTTTATACTCCAAAACAAAACAGTGTGACTAAACGAAAGCATCATTATATATTAGACACTATTATGGCTTTTTTTTCCTCTGGATTCCAGTCATGTTTTCGAGAGAAACAATTTGTGGTTTACCCTACAAATAGAATATATAATTAAGATCAACCCTTTTTGAAGCTCTTCTAAAAGGAAAACAGACTACAATCATTTTCATGTCCTTTGTAGTACATGTTTTGCTTTACTTCCTCCATTAGAACGCATTAAATTATATGTTATGTCTGTAATTTGTGTTTTCCTTGGTTATGGGATCACAATATGTTTTGTTTTACTTCCTCCATTAGAACGCACTAAACCATCTCTTATGACCGTCATTTGTGTTTTCCTTGTTTATGGGATCAAACATAAAGGGTTTTGGTGCTTTGGCCTATGATGCCCAGATACCGATACGGCATGGATATGACAGTGATGAAAAATAGAAACAGCAGGGACACGGATTTTACACATAAAAAGTGAAGTATCGAATGTGATATGACACAATACGTTGCCTGCTTTGAAGTATCCACGCATCATATTCATAGGTTTTGACCCAAAGGCTAAATGTCTTCGTATCCCTCGAAATGTTGCCTCCACGAACAAGTTCCCTTTTATTACCTTCCTACACCCTCAATTCTCCTAATAGACCATTCCTGGTCCCATTAATTCATTTATTGATCTATTTCCAAGTCTACACATTCCATCCCAAAGTAACCTTCGGTTTGAGTATGCCAATGGTGGCATTTGCCTTCTTCTGAAACTATGCCTGCACCTGTTCCCCCAGCTCTGGATGCTGAATCCTCTTAAAAAGTCGGTAGGCAGGCTCTTCTTATTATAACTCTTGTTAGTCATTACGACTAACAAGTATGTGGAACTCTTTCTTTTGTGTAGCGTAGAATTGCTTTTTAATAGATTCCTTAGCCTTTAGGACCCATCTTCACATTAATAATTGCCTTGTGTTAGTGAGCTTTTAATAGATCTTAGTGGGTCCCTTTGGTCTTGAGTTGATGGGGTTAAGATATTTTAAAAGCTGGACCCTGGTGGGACATTGAGTTAAGTTTAACAGACCTTTAAATAAAGAGAGGTGGGATCTAATTTTTTAGCAAAAGAGGTGCTCGATACCTATACCCAAAAGGGGACTTGTGCAAGGCTTCTTGGAGGACTTCTTACTGATATTAGAACGAGTTCGAATAGAGAAAGGGGAGTTCGAAATAGGAAGTAGAGTCCGAATAGGAAGTAGAAGAAGACTGGGCTATATATGTGCATGTCAACGCCTAGGGAGCCCTTCACTCGACCTCTCTCACTTCCTTCCCTTCTCTAGCATTCTCTCAACAAGTAGACCCTAGCCTTAGCATCAATCTAGGAGAAAAGGAAGAGAAGAAGAGGACTAGCAGGATTCTCGATTCAGGTGAGTAGAGTTCCTTATCTACATGATTCTTTTGTAAGACAAGTTAATTCAATGAAGGGATGCTTAAATTGGTGTTTCGATGCTCATAATCACGGTTTCAGGTTTATATTCCTTGTTATTTGATTTCCCCCAACTCTGTTAGAATTATTAGTCATTGAATAATTGAGTTTCCCTCAATTGATTGACTGCTACAGTACCAGAATATCACTGTCGATAGGTTTGATGATATAAAACCCAATTTAAGATGTTAGAATTCGATTATTGGATTCACTGTAGTTAGTGTGATTCTTAGATGATGATTTTAATGTCAAGTGACCAAAATCCAGCAAGGAAATTCAAGTCAGAATTGGGTTTTCCCAGTTTCACATCGTCAAAGCATAGTTTGGTCGACAAGCTTTGATGCAGGACAAGCTCATGGTCCCCCATGGGTCGACCCTCCAATGGGCCCAACCCAATCATCCTGTCCAAGCCTTTGGGCCCAGCCCATTTATTTTATGTTATTTAGGCCTTCAATTATGTTTTAGGTTGCTCATTAGGATGCTTTAATCATGGCCATCAGTGCGTTTGGATTGTCCAGATTAGTCTTAGGGTTATTTATTTTCCTATATAATGATGTAAAGCCTCTTTGGCTAAGGTAATGAATGATTAATGAAAATGAGTTTTCTTCGAGTTCTCCTCCAAGAAATCCCCAACGCCTCCTGGATTGGAGTTTGGTGGGAGCCCAATTTCTGAGTCTCTTAGGTTCCCCTTGCTCAAAGGACGTAACGCCTCCGGATCGAAGTTTGGTGAGAGCCCAATCAAAGGTATCATTTTCTCTTTCTCTATTTCTTTTCCTCCGAACTATATCCCTGCACTAACCCTAAATCTCCATTTAAGATCCTAATCATCAGATCTGCGACCCTTGTCGCTAGATCTCATCCCTATCTTTTCTATCTTCATCGCCCTCCCACATCTCTACCTCCGCTGTCCGCACCAAGCTTGTGTGACCATATGGCTCATCTGATCAATGATCAGATCCATAGATCAGGAAGTAGACCCATGGGCAGCCATAGGGGTCTAGAACCCATGTGGATTGGGCCCAGTTTGGCCCACCACCTAACTGACCTAAAACTAGGTCACGTGATGAGTTGTGATTTGGATTTTCTGTTTCAGATTTCTGTAAAATTTGAATTAAGGGCCTGTTCTTTACTGAGTTCTCCGCTGAAACTATTTTATGATAATTCTCTTGAGACTAGATCTCCTTAAATTGTGGTTAAGCCCCTGAAGTTTATTGTTTTCACAACTAGACCCTTATGCACTGGTCACTAGAGTTTCAGACTTCTGTAAAATTTTCAATGAAGGCTTGTTTTTTCTTCTTTATCTTTTTTTTTTTTTTTTTTTGGCTAAGAGCTTGTTATTTCTTTTTATTGTACCTGAAACTGTTTTTAAAATATTTATTTAGTTTCAGACTTTCTGAAATTTTAAATAGACCCCTGGTAATCTCCAAATGTATGGCTGAACCTGTTTTCTTGCAATTTCCTCGTATTCTAAGTTTCTACAAATTCAAAACAAGGACATGTTATCAATTGTTATCATATTTTCAAACTGTTTGAATTGTTTTATTTAGTTCTTGACTTCTAAGAATTGCACTTAGGACCCTATTACTTGACTAATGGTGATTAATGGTGATTTGAAATATGTTTGTGGATTAAATAAATATTACATGTATTTATTATTTAGGGATTTCACATGAGTATTCCTTTAATAGATTATGTGATTTGTATGTGTATTTGTTGAGATTAACTTTGTACTTGAATATTTCCTCAAATCTGTAAAAGGTTAGTTATGTAATTGACTCCTCACACGTCAGATACCAATCTTGATTCAGATAGGGGCAAATTAGATCCACATAATATGAGAGGGATTGGGTTTATAACTTACCCATTACCGGTGTCGAAGACATCTTGCATACCGGCTTCTGAAAGATATATTTATTTGGAAAACCTAAGTAACTAGGATGACTTAGTTGATTGGAGGAATCCCCTTCAGACACTCCTAGACCGCTAGCACTGTATGGGATGAAATCCCCATACAAATAGCCAACTTTGGGAGACTTGTTGACTTTGGGCAGTTTTGAAAGACTTTGATTCATTAAAACCATTTTGATGATTTTGGACCTTGTGGTCAATTTTGTTTAGACCCTCGTTGGTCATTTTGTAATATGCACAAAAAGATTATTTTGGAAGTTATCATTTTCCTTGAGGTGCTTGAGCTTTGGGGCTTATGCTACCAAGTGGTTAGGATCTTATCATTAGATTTGACCCAATTCACCTTGCCTTGCCCATGAGTGAAACCATTTGATGCTATTTTTAATTGCAACATAATATTATTTACTAAGTTGTTGTGTGCGCACAAATAAATTCAAATATCTATTCACTAGTTGTGCTGATTGCTGGTTTGCCCCTACCAGGTAACCAGAATGTTGTGTTGAATGATGACTCGGGTGATTAAGAAGAGATAGGATTCGGTATGCGCACTTGAAGGAACAGAATCACACCTAGAAGAGCAAAAGGACTAGTTTCATTATTTATTTATTTTTATTTTTCTTTATAACGGTAAATTTTATTGCTACAAAGGAGAAAGAACAAAAGACTACAACAAGAAACCCACAACAGACCAAAAGAAAAAATCAACTAAACATCAAAAAGAATAGAAGTACAGAAAACTCCCCCTCTTGCAAGAGCATCCACCATGACATTAGCCTCTCGAAAAATATGGTGAAAAGAAGAAACCAATCGTCTAGAGATATCTTGCATCAGCCCCACGCAATCTAGCAATCTCCAGCGAATAGAAGCTTCCCCAGAACCCCATTGAATAGCCGAGTAAGAACCCCCTTCCATAACAACATTGATGCTTTCCAAAGAAAAAAACTCACGACAACCAATAAGAAGAGCATAAACTTCTACTTCATTAGCACTCGAGAATCCACAGGCCCAGAGAAGTTTCTTAATACATTACCTTTCCAATCCCCGATAATCCCTCTAATACCACCCCTTCGAGAATAGCGAAGAAAACTGCCATCAAAATTTAATTTTAAAACACCATTCAGAGGAGTTTTCTAGAGAGTTGTATGCACAAATTTAACACGGCGACCCCCTTGGAAAAAAACTAACCAAGATCTAGTAAGATCTTCCAAAGAGACTCCTAAAAACTCCCTTCGCTTCACCACCAATTCCAAGACAGACCAAACAATCAATTCAACCACCTCTTTTACTGATTTACAATTATTCCGAAAAACTCTATTATTTCTTTCCAACCAAAGCTTCCAAATGATACCATATAAAGTTGTTATCCATAAAAACCTTCCGCGAAAGAACTTACAACCAGATCGCCATTGAATGAACAGTTCAACTATTGTTCCTGGCATAACCCAATTTATATCAAACATATTAATGCTAGCAGAGCAAACATCATGAGCAAAAGGACAATGAATCAACAAATGATGCATCATTTCCTCATATTCAAACACAAAGGACAACCATTAACAATAATATGGTTCCTTTTCCTCAACTGCTTGATTGTAAGGATTTTATGATTTCTAGCAATCCAACAAAAAACAAGAAATCTTGGTGGAATGGAGCTGATCCAAAAGTTATCCCCTCCCCCTCTCCTCTCATTGTTGTCTACTAGCACATTATAAAAGGATTTGACAGAAATTGACATTTGACTTCAGGTTTCCATAATCCGACATCCGATTTTCCAGGAGAAAAGTAGACATTCTCAAGCATACCTAGCATCAAAGCAAGATCAGAAACCTCACTGTCCATCAGATTTCTCCGAAAAGAAAAATCCCATCCTACTCTTCCACCCAAAAGGAAAAAACAATCTAAAGCTAAAGCATGTTGCCTTCGGTCTAACAAGAACAAATTAGAGACTGAGAAGCCAATGAACTTTGCCCACACCATTCATCTTGCCAAAATTCAAAGCGAACCCCATTATGAGGCTTATACCAAATCCACTGAAAAAATTCTTTCTTAACAAAAAGAATAGATTTCCAAAACCTGATGACTTGTAAAACTGGTTAGGTACAGAACAACCATCATTTGTAAGCTTATATTTGCAAATTAAAATTTGCTTCCACAGGCCATGGCCAAGCTCCCCGACCATCCATAACCACTTACCTAACAAAGCTTTATTCATTTTAACAATAGAACGAATCCCCAAACGACCTTGTGCTAATGGTTTACTAACCGTCACCCATCGAACCAAATGATACTTCTTCTTCTCTATAGAATCATTCCATAGAAAGTCTCATTGGAGTTTGTCAATTCTATCCACAACACTTTTTGGACATCAGAAGCAGGATAAATAATAAACTAGAATACTCGAATTGTTTATCCGCTCCACCACTGCATCCCATAAATGTTTTTTCGGTAACGGCAACCCCAAATACTTGGAAGGAATCTTACCAGCTCTATACCCAAAAGCATTAGCCAAAGAAACCACATGACTGTCTGCAAGCTGAACACCAATCAACTCACACTTACCATAGTTAATTTTCAAGCCCGAAAGCCATTCAAACCATTTCAAAATAAATTTCAACATTTCCACCTGAGTCAAAGAAGCATCACAAAAAATTATATTATCATCCGCAAATTGAAGATGAGTTACCTCATGAATACCGTCTTGAATGACAAAGCCTGAAATTAATTGCATTTGTTTGGCCCTCTCCAATAAAGCATTCAACACTACAACTATAACAAAAGGCATAGGAGATAAAGGATCTCCTTGACGAAGACCGCGAGAACTTTTGAAATAGCCTTTCGATGACCCGTTCAACAATATAGAAAAATGAGCCGAAGACACACAACTCTTGATCCATTGCCGCCACCTCTTCCCAAACCCCGTTCTTTCCATTATGTATTGAAGAAAACCCCATCTACCATATCATATGCTTTTTCAAAATCCAATTTACAAATTAAACCAGGATGTCGTTGCTAATGTCTAGAATCCACACATTCATGGGCTATAAGCACACTATCAAGGATTTGACGCCCGTCAACAAAAGCACCTTGGACATCAGAAATAACTTCAGGAAGCACCTTCCTTAAGCAGTTTGCAAGAACTTTGACTCGAATCTTGTAAAGGCTTCCAATCAAGCAAATGGGCCTATAATCCTTAATCAAAATGGCTCCATCCTTCTTAAGAATGAAAGCTATAAAAGTGGCACCCAATTCTCCTGCTATAACTCCATTCTCATGAAACTGATTGAAAAAAAATTGCAAGTCGTCTTCTAACATATCCCAAAAATGTTGAAAAAAGATGATTGGAAAGCCATCAGTGTTAATGTTGGCCCACGATTTCAGGCCCATTAGGCCCAGTCTTGTAATTTAGTCAAAGTTCTGTACATAGTTAATTGCTAATCTTTAGGATCTTAATTTGATTAGTTATTGCTAATTGCTGTAATTAGGGATGTGATTAGATATTGTTAATTGCTGTAATTAGGGAATTCATTCCCTATATATATGTAATACAATCGTCCATCAAGGGACCAAGTCATTCAGCACATTTGTATGCTCGTCTCTCATCTTGTCATGGGAGTAAATGGGTTTACTCTATCAAATTAAAGGCAGATGGTACTTTGGATCGATACAAGGCTAGGCTTGTGGCTCTTGGCAACCGACAGGAATATGGCATTGACTACGAAGAAACTTTTGCGCCTGTTGCAAAGATGACCACTGTTCGCACTATCCTTGCCATAGCTGCATCTCAATCCTGGCCTCTCTTTCAATTTGATGTGAAAAACGCCTTTCTTCATGGCGATCTTAAAGAAGAAGTTTACATGCGATTGCCTCAAGGTTTCCCGAAACCATCGGCAGATCAGGTTGCTCTTCTGAAACGATCATTATATGGACTAAAACAAGCACCCCGTGCATGGTTCGAAAAATTCAAAGATGCTTTACTCAAGCTCCAGTTTCAGCAGAGTCCTTATGATCCATCTTTGTTTTTGCACCATACATCAAAAGGAATCACCATTCTTCTCGTCTATGTAGACGATATCATCATCATTGGCACAGATACAGCCACGATTCAAGATCTCCAATTGTCTCTGCATCAATCTTTTCATCTGAAGGATCTGGGACCTCTGCAATATTTTTTGGGATTGGAAGTTCATCACTCTGAGAAGGGGTTGATTTTACATCAACATAAGTATACTATGGATTTGATTGAATCTGCGGGATTGTCTAAATCCACACCAGTGGATACTCCTCTAGAACTAAATTTTAAACTCCATAGTGACAGTGGTGATCTCCTTTCTGATCCAACATATTATCGTCAACTCGTTGGTAGTCTTATATATTTGACTACTACTCGGCCTGACATCAGTTATGCAGTCAACTTGTTGAGTCAGTATATGACCAAGCCTCATCATCTACATTTAGCAGCTGTTCGACGTATTATTCGTTATCTTCTTGGTACTTCTCACAGAGGCTTGTTTTTTCCTGTTGGCTCGCAGATGCATTTGTCTGCCAATTCTGATTCTGATTGGGCAGGTTGTCCTGATACTCGCCGGTCCACTACGGGCTGGTGCATGTTCTTAGGGGATGCTCTTATTTCATGGAAAGTGAAGAAACAAGACAGAGTTTCAAAATCATCCACTGAGGCAGAATACCGGGCTATGTCTGCCGCCTGCTCCGAAATCATATGGCTTCGTGGTCTTCTTGAGGACCTTGGTTTCTCCCAGAAATCTCTCACACCATTACATGCGGATAATACAAGTGCCATAAGGATTACTGAGAATCCAGTATTTCATGAGAGAACTAAATACATTGAAGTGGCTTGTCATTTTATAAGGGACGAATATCTACGCGATGTTATTTCTCTTCCATTCATCTCTTCAAGCCTCCAGACTGCTGATATTTTTACCAAAGCACTTCCTCGACCGCGTCATCAATTCTTGGCTGACAAATTGATGCTTGTTGATTCATCGGCATCAATTTGAGGGGGAGTGTTAATGTTGGCCCACGATTTCAGGCCCATTAGGCCCAGTCTTGTAATTTAGTCAAAGTTCTGTACATAGTTAATTGCTAATCTTTAGGATCTTAATTTGATTAGTTATTGCTAATTGCTGTAATTAGGGATGTGATTAGATATTGTTAATTGCTGTAATTAGGGAATTCATTCCCT
This sequence comes from Litsea cubeba, assembly GCA_012931725.1. NCBI lineage: Eukaryota > Viridiplantae > Streptophyta > Magnoliopsida > Laurales > Lauraceae > Litsea > Litsea cubeba. The sequence goes on along the minus strand of CM022949.1, from coordinate 8,328,845 downwards.
ATATATATGTAATACAATCGTCCATCAAGGGACCAAGTCATTCAGCACATTTGTATGCTCGTCTCTCATCTTGTCAATCAGGACCCGGAGAACGATCATCACCTAACCCAAACACAGCATGTTTTTGACAGGATGTGACAAGATGTATGAAGAGATTGATAGTTGTGGAATTTCTAGGATCCCTTTCATGGACGATCCTTTCTCTCTTTTATAAACATATTCAGCCTTAATCAAGGCAAATCAAACTAATTACAATCTATCTGTTATGGAAAGTAAGCTGTACAATTGATTTGATTCTATCCTAACTAATCCCACGATATGTGTAGATAAGTTACAATGAATGGATAAGTTACAATGAATGGGCCAGGGCCTAGTGGGCTTTATGTTACAAGTGTTAACACCCCCCCTCAAATTGATGATGGTCAAACAACAGCAATTTGCGAATCAAGAACTCATGGCGTGGCCGAGGCAATCCTTTTGTGAAAATGTCCGCAAGTTGGAGTTGACTGGAAACATGAGGTAAAGTAATGATCTTGCGGTCATAAGCATCGCGTATAAAGTGACAATCCACCTCAATATGTTTTGTCCGTTCATGAAAGACTGGATTCTCAGTGATACGGATGGAACTAGTATTGTCTGCATGAAGAGGAGTAGCAGAAGTCTGAGGAAACCCCAGATCTGCAAGTAAGCCACGAAGCCAAAGGATCTCAGAACAGGCAGATGACATAGCACGATATTCGGATTCAGTGGAAGACCGGGAGACCCTTTCCTGCTTTTTGCATTTCCAAGAGATGAGTGATTCACCCAAATACATACACCAGCCTGTAGTAGATCGGCGAGTATCCGGGCATCCGGCCCAGTCGGCATCAGAATAAGCATTTAGGGTGAGTGGGGTGCCAACCGGAAAAACCAAGCCTCGTGTCGGAGAACCAAGAATGTACCGAATAATCCGTTTGACAGCAACCAGATGATGATGGCGTGGGGCTTGCATGAATTGACTAACAACATTCACAGCATATGAGATGTCAGGCCGAGTGATAGTCAAGTAGACGAGACTCCCAACTAAACGTCTGTAGGAGGTGGGATCGGAAAGGAGGTCCCCATCATCTTTTCGTAGTTTCACATTGACTTCTAATGGAGTGTCTGACAATTTGAGAGAAAGAGAGAGAAACACAGAATGAGAGATGAATGTCGTCCCTTTCTTGGATCGACTGAAGTATATTTATAAGGGCTTAATACCCTAATTACAATCCTAATTATAATCATTCGTAATCAATTACAGATCCTAAATTTAAGTTACAATCAATCATAGATCCTAAATTTAAGTAAAATCTTTGACTAATTACAAAGCAATAAATAGGAACAATAAATGGGCCTGGACATGGGCCAAAATGGATGGGCCTGGATTGACAACCCCCCTCAAATTGATGCTGGGGAGTCATAAAGCAGCAATTTGGAGACAAGAAATTGATGACGAGGCCGAGGAAGTCCCTTAGTGAAAATATCGGCAAACTGAAATTCTGTAGGGACATGAGGTAGCCGAATGACATCACGCTTATATTCATCACGAATAAAGTGGCAGTCAACTTCAATATGTTTGGTGCGTTCATGAAAGACTGGATTTGCAGTGATGCGGATAGCCCCAGTATTATCAGCATGCAATGGAGTAGGAGTGGATTGAGCGAAGCCGAGTTCTGAAAGGAGGCCACGTAGCCATAAGATCTCAGAGCAAGCAGAAGACATGGCCCTATATTCAGCTTCCGTGGAAGATCTGGACACCCGTTCTTGTTTCTTGCATTTCCAAGAAATGAGAGAATTTCCAAGGTACATGCACCAACCAGTAGTAGAACGGCGTGTGTCTTGACAGCCCGCCCAGTCAGCATCCGCATAAGCGGTTAGATGAAGAGGATTATCCTTTGGATAATGGAGACCACGAGTGACAGTTCGCAACAGATAGCGAATAATACGCTTCACAGCTACCAGATGAAGATGACGAGGAGCGGTCATGAACTGGCTCACAAGATTAACAGCATAGGAGATGTCAGGTCTAGTGATGGTGAGATAGACAAGACTTCCCACCAGGCGCCGGTATGTATGAGGATCAGGAAGTAGATCGCCATTATCTTTACTTAACTTGAGATTGACCTCTACAGGTGTATCAACAGGTGAAGAATCATGGAGATCAGCCAACTCGATAAGGTCAGATGTGTATTTGTGTTGATTAACAAATAGACCTTTCGGAGATTGATGCACCTCTAACCCCAAAAAATAATGTAAAGGGCCCAAATCCTTCATACGGAAGGAATCCTTGAGAGAAGCTTGGAGAGAGGTGATCATATCAGCATCCGTGCCAGTGATAATAATATCGTCAACATACACGAGAAGCACAGTAATACCAGTAGAAGTGCGACAGAGAAATAGAGATGGATCATAAGGACTCTGGGTAAAGCCACTCTCGCATAAGCGACGCTGGAAGGTTTCAAACCATGCCCGAGGAGCTTGTTTTAGACCATAAAGCGATTTTCGCAGGCGACAGACAGTCCTCTTGGAGGGAGAGGGGATACCTTGTGGTATCCGCATATAGACTTCTTCTTGCAGATCCCCATGGAGAAATGCATTTTTGACATCCATTTGGTATAACGGCCAGGAGTGAGATGCAGCAATGGCGAGAAGTATCCGAACAGATGTCATTTTGGCCACAGGTGCAAAAGTTTCCTCATAGTCAATGCCATACTCCTGACGGTTGCCGAGTGCCACAAGTCTAGCTTTGTGTCTATCCAAGGACCCATCAGACTTAAGTTTGATCGAGTAGATCCATTTGCAACCAATGGGTTTAACTGTTGAAGGACACTCCTTCCGCCCGGATCCGAAGCACACGCCCGCACAAGACTATAACGCGGCATGGGGCCTTTTTGCCCTGCGCATTTTGCGCCCGCACAAACACACAACGCGGCTTGGGGCATTTCTGCCCTGCGTGGTTTCGAACTCGAGACCTCAGGCTCTGATACCATGACAATTTGAGAGAAAGAGAGAGAAACACAGAATGAGAGATGAATGTCGTCCCTTTCTTGGATCGACTGAAGTATATTTATAAGGGCTTAATACCCTAATTACAATCCTAATTATAATCATTCGTAATCAATTACAGATCCTAAATTTAAGTTACAATCAATCATAGATCCTAAATTTAAGTAAAATCTTTGACTAATTACAAAGCAATAAATAGGAACAATAAATGGGCCTGGACATGGGCCAAAATGGATGGGCCTGGATTGACAGTGTCCACAGGAGTTGCATCCTTTTGGCCGGCAAGATCAATAAGATCAGTAGCATACTTATGCTGATGTAAAAACAATCCCTTCCTAGACTGCTGAACCTCAAGACCCAAGAAATATGTTAAAGGACCCATGTCTTTCATATGGAATGCAGTTTGAAGCGAGGACTGAAGACTATGGATCATTTTACTGTGAGTGCCTGTGATGATGATATCATCCACATATACTAGAAGAATAGTGGTAGCTTGAGCAGTGTTATTGAGGAACAAGGAAGGATCATAGGGACTTTGAGCAAATCCAAGATGAAGCAGAGTAGACCGAAATTTTTCAAACCAAGCTCTGGGCGCTTGTTTGAGTCCATACAGTGAGCGACGGAGCCGGGCCACCTCGTGAGTAGAGGTAGTAGCATATCCTGGAGGAAGGCGCATGTAAACTTCCTCTTTAAGATCTCCGTGGAGGAAGGCATTCTTCACATCCATCTGATAAAGAGGCCATGAACGAGATGCTGCTATAGCAAGAATAGTACGCATTGTTGTCATCTTGGCCACCGGAGCAAATGTCTCATCATAGTCAATACCATACTCTTGACGGTTGCCAAGTGCCACTAACCGAGCTTTATAACGAGCAAGAGTACCATCAGAATGTAGCTTGATAGAGTACACCCATTTACAGCCAATGGGTTTGATGGATGGAGGACAGGGAACGACATCCCATGTGTGATTCATTTTAAGTGCGTCAAGTTCTTCCTGCATAGCCTGCCGCCAACACTCATGTTGCATTGCTTGAGAAAAATGATGAGGAATGTCAACAGAAGACAAAGTAGCAAGTAAGGATGTATGGGTAAAACCAAACCGATCAGGGGGGCAGGAAGTTCTAGAGGAGCGACGAACAGGAACTGAGTGAGGAATGTCTGGAGCAGGAGCTGGGTCAAGTATCGAGGAAGCTGACAAATCAGGAGTGTCAGTTGCAATCGTATTTCCCCCCCCCCCCCCCCCCCCCCCCCCCCGACGTCTTTCATACACAAGGATAGGCTTGGTAGAGTCCAAGGAAGGAACATGATCATCACAGAAGTCAGGAACAAGAGAAAGCACAGTAGGATTTTCATGATCTAAATGATGCTGAAAAAAATATTGATGTTCGAAAAACACAACATTACGAGATGTCCTGATACGTTTTACTTTCGGATCATAACAGAGAAATCCTTTTTGGTCAGTCGCATAGCCTAGAAAAGCACACTGAGATGATTGAGCAGATAGTTTTGTTCGTTCAACTGGGGGAAGAAGAACAAAACATACACACACAAACGTATGGAGATGAGAATAAGTAGGATGCTTGTGGAATAAACGAAAATAAGGTGTGTTATTTTCTATACGTGGGGATGGTAGTCTATTAATAACATGAACTGCTGTGGACAGAGCTTCAGGCCAAAATTTGGCCGGAACGGATGATTCTAAGAGAAGTGATCTGACAATGTCCAAAAGGTGTCTGTTTTTTCTCTCAGACACGCCATTCTGTTGTGGTGTATAAGGACAAGATTTTTGAGAAATGATTCCTTTGTGTTGTAAAAAATTTTGAAATTCATTTGAAACATATTCACCACCAGAATCTGTGCGAAGTGTTTTAATGGATGTGGAGAAGTGATTTTCCACATAAGCTAAAAAAATTTTAAAAGTAACAAACACCTCGGATTTTGAATGTAAGAAATAAATCCATGTAAAGCGACTGTAATCATCAATAAATGTAACAAAATACTTAAAATGAGAATGGGATATGACAGGTGCGATACCCCATACATCACTATGAACAAGATCAAAACATTTCAATGATAATGATGTACTGATAGGAAAGGGAAGAGTCTTACTTTTGCTCATTACAACTAGAACAATCAAAAGAAGCATCTTTAAGAGAAATTTTATTATCATTAAGCAAACCAGATTTAAACAATGACAACAAAGTACGAGAATGAGGATGGCCTAATCTACTGTGCCATAATTGATTTTTATTTGAACTTGAAGCAGAAAACAAAGCAGAGGCAAACAAATCCCTATCTTGTGTAGAGAGTTGTAGCGGAAAAAGACGACCACACTTAGGTCCCTTCGCTATCACCTCCCCCGATGCTTGATCCTGTATCACACAACCAGCACGCGAAAAAGAGACAGAACAATGGTTATCAACGAGTTGGCCAACAGATAATAAATTTGTAGATAATTGAGGAGAAAGAAAGACATGATTCAAGGGTAAGGGATGTGAAATCTCACCGATGGCAGTAATGGGTATACTGCCACCATCTGCGGTATTGATGCGGAGATTTCCATCATACGGCTTTACTTGAGATAAATTATCAGAAGAATGAGTCATATGATTAGAAGCCCCCGAATCCATATACCAAGTGGAGTGGGATTGTTTGGGTTTACCTGAGAGACCAAGAGCAGAAAAAGCATTTACTATCATCTGTTGAACCATTTCCGGGGTAAGGGCGGATGAAGAAGAAGGGTGAGCAGGCATGATGGTAGTGGCAGCAGGACTATCTGCAGAAATAGGTGCATCCAAAGTTGCTAGATTCGCCTTCTGGGAGGAAGACTGAGCACGGCGCCGACATTCTGGAAGAACATGGCCTTTGCGTTTGCAATAAGAACAGAATTTCTGATCGCATTGAGTGGAGACATGGCCATACTTCTGACAAGAGTAACACTGTACTTTGGACATGTCCCTGATTTGCTGTTTAGGACGAGCAAGGTAGGCAGCCGTTAGTGGTCCTGAAGATATAGCTTGGTGAAGAGCAGCTTGGGTGGTAAGTCGTTGTTCTTCACGAAGAAGCTCTCCTAGGCATGAATCAATGGATGGAGGAGGCACCCGGCTCATCAGATTTGAACGAACTTGTTCAAATTCAGACCGCAGTTTCATCAAGAATTGATCCCGTTGACTAGTGAAATGAATTGTTTGAACCACCGCAATCGAGGCATCAGGGAGACTTGAGTAAATGATCTCAGTGTAGTCCGTCCATAAACGGATAAAATTAGAGTAATATTCTTGAATGGACATTGTCCCTTGATTAAACTGAGATAGCTCATGTTCTAAGTGAAAACGTCTGGCGGAGTTATCCTGTTGATACACCTGGCCGAGATAATCCCACATTCCCTTGGCTGTTTTATAGGGCCGAAGATTCAGAATGTATTGTGGATCAACCGACCCCAGAAGCCAAGTCATGATCTGGGCATCCTTGGTTGCCCATTTAGAGACAGCCTTTACATCCTCTAAAGGTACAGGATCAATTCCGTCAACATGTCCCCATAACTCTTTGCCTTTAAGGTATATTTGAAATTGGAATGCCCAGGAAGAATAATTTGTCCCATTGAATTTAATCAAATAAGTTTCACTTTTGTGGCTGTCCATAATTGTAACTCAAAAGCACAGACACCAAGAAGATAAGTTCTGATGAACAATACTAACAAAGAAGCTGAATATCCAAAGCTCCAGAGAGGCAAGAAATATCTAACAGTGCATCCCAGCAGTGCAGAAAGTGACTGCACAAATTTTTACACAAAAAAAAACACCAAAAAATAGGCCAGGCGAGCTTGATTTTGGCCTCAAAATCCTTGTGTGAGGCCCACAGCTAGATCTGATGGAGAATCAGATCTGCAAAGTGCAAGGAGACTCAAAATCTCTTTCCAACAAGACAAGATGCATCCAAATCCATCCACAAACCAAGATGTTGGACGGTTGTGATCAAAACTTATCTGAGAAAATTGGAAAATCACAAATTGTAGCAAATGACCTACCTCTGATCTTTAAAAAATGTTGAAAAAATCTTCAGAATAACTAGGAGAGATAGGCGACCACTGTTGTAGATGATTTGTAACATGCCATGATGATCACTGGTGGGCCACTTGTGATCATATCATCACAGACGTTTGTTAGTGAAGATTGCATGCAGATCCCTGATCTGATTGATTGCAAGAATGTAGATGACTGTCGACTGAACAAGATGATCCACAGAGACAAAGCTAGAGTAACAGTAGCTCTGATACCAATATACCATGACAGGATGTGACAGGATGTATGAAGAGATTGATAGTTGTGGAATTTCTAGGATCCCTTTCATGGACGATCCTTTCTCTCTTTTATAAACATATTCAGCCTTAATCAAGGCAAATCAAACTAATTACAATCTATCTGTTATGGAAAGTAAGCTGTACAATTGATTTGATTCTATCCTAACTAATCCCACGATATGTGTAGATAAGTTACAATGAATGGGCCAGGGCCTAGTGGGCTTTATGTTACAAGTGTTAACAGTTTTATCTCCTCTGATGTAAAATGAGCTTCAAGAGAACTTGCTTTCTGATTAGAAAGACGTTTAAAAGAAACACCATCCATAATTGGTCTGGATCTATTATCACCTGTATAAAGACTCTGGAAGAATTTAACAATTTCTCGTTTTATATCAAATTTAGAATCCCAAACCTTTCCTCTAGCAGATATTGCAGACTTGCAGTTATACGATTGACACGACGCTGGGCAATAGTCTTCTGAAGATAAAAGCCCAGCTTCTTCCTTACCATCAAAGGACTGAATATTTGATAACAAACACTCTTCCTCTCTAATAAATTACTAAAAACACCCTTCCTCCAACATTTCATCTTCTTTTTAAGGAACTTCAATTTTTGAGTTAATTGATACCCCATCCAACCACTGAGAGAAATAGAAGACCACCGTTCTTTCACATTATCCGTGAACCCCTTCTCCAATAGCCACATGATTTCAAATCTAAAAGGAGGAGGACCCCAATCTTCAATACCTGTCTCGAGCAACAAAGGACAATGGTCCGAAATAGGACGAGGCATCACTCTTTGAACACAATCAGGAAAATATCTAACCAGTCCGTTGACACTAAAAACTGATCCAGCCGACTCATAACTGGATTCTCTTGCATATTTGACCACGTAAAATCAGCTCCTCTCAAAGAAAGATCGAATAGATCATGAAGTCTGATCCAATCATTAAAGTCCTGCATCACCAAAGAAAAAGAGCAACCCCCTCGCTTTTCATTCGGAAATCTTATAACATTAAAATCACCTCCAATCACCCATGGCTTATTCCACTAAACAGAAGTAGCTACCTAAAGAACATCGCGTCTAGCATGTAAGATACCATGTACCAACCCAAAAGCTTAAGCTTAGAGGTGGAAGGCCAACAGGTATATGAAGCCCTATCAAACCCATTACTTGGGCGATGTGGGATGTGGGACTTTCCCAACATAGCATCCTTCAACAAAATAGAAACTGAATATTTCCCCACAAATTCACCAACTTATACCAATAATCTTCATTCCACACTAACAAAATGCCACCCGAAGCACCCACTAAAGTACACATTGCATACTGAAAATTCAACCAAGGACAGAAAGTTCGAAAAACCTGAGCGTCAATGACCTCCATCTTTGTCTCTTGAAGAAACCAAAGTTCCCCTTTAAAAAATTTAAACAACCCTTTCATCACTGCTCTCTTTGAAGATGAATTTATACCACGGACATTCCAAAAAATAGGCTTAATAATGCCAACAATTTCACATCATTCTCTTTATCAACAGCCGTCTTCTCATAATTAATGGAAAAGGCCAACTTATCTAATTCTCTTTGGGCTCTAGATTTCTTCTACGCTTGCCAACCTTAGCATCACTTTTTTCCTCTTCCAACATGTCATGAATAAAGCTTTGCAACTCATCTAACCGACCCTCCATAGAAATTCCCAGAATGCTGACTATGTCACTCAGTTTCTCTACCAACATCAAATTTATATCTTCTTCTTTCCTACAATCAGAAAAGGAATGGTCGACAGCTAAAGCCTCCAGCCTATCAAGTTATCAACAGACAGGATTCACTGTCACCATTGCTTGTTCTTTATTCATGTCAGAATCGTCTGCCACATCGTCTTCATAAAAAAGATCATCTTCTGCGGAACTACAATCTCCCCCTTGAACTCGATTAACTGTCTCTATCAAACCATGGACAGTATTGCCAACTGAAGCACGATCCTCACCCCATTGTTTGCAGAATTTGACATTCTGGGCCCCACCTTAGATCCCGCCGGGTCCTCACTTCCTATATTAGGAAGAGAATGGGCTTCAATTGAAATGGGATTTCCCACAATCCCAGACGAGCCCTTATTCATAAAATTAAGACACCAGTAATTCTCCAGGGGCATTAATGTCTTTCCTCAACTTCTTAAAAATCCCACTTATAGTAGGGCAGCTAGAAACCTCATGATTTCTCCCTGGCGTGCACAAAAGGGGCTTTTCTTCGTCACTGGTGATTTTTGACCCACAGATTCGCGATTGATTATAGTAGTTTTATTTTTTATTCTTTCAGATTACTACAGTTAGATACTTTAAGATTGTAGTTATTTCTTTATTCACAGAACAGTGGACTTGTGTAGCTGTTTCAAATTGATTCAGACTTTAAATTGTATTCACAAGAATTATTTATTAGGATTTCCCTAAACTTGATTCAGACTTTAAATTGTATTCAAAAGAATTATTTATTAGGATTTCCCTAAACTATTACTAGCACAATAACCCGTGCTCAGCACGGTTTTTCCATGCATTGCAAAATAAATAATCATATATTAAAAAGTACCTCTTTCCATAGAGCAAGTTGCATAAAATGGAAATATGAAAGTTGGGGTAGAATGGGAATAGAAGAGATGGGGTGGAAGAGAGTTTTTACCGAAAGGAAAAACTAAAACTTTAAAAAGTGAAGAGTAGACGTGAGTAGTTTGGTGGAGAGTAGAGGTGAGTGCTTTGATGAAAATACACATGAGTGGATAGTTGCATCAGCTTAGTGGAGAGAGAATGTGGAACATTTGAACAAAAAGGCATAACTATCAGTCAAAATTAGAAACTACCAGTCAAAATTAAAGCCAAAACCCTTGGCTTTAATATATTATAATTGCTAATCATTTAATTTGATTTATGATGGTGATTGTGATACATTATTAGTCATAACATAGAATCCGACAGGGCCCCAGATTTCGGTCGTTACAATAGACTAGCCAATCTCTTCACAAGAGCTATGCCCAAGAGTCATTCACAACTTTCTTACCAGCAAATTGGTGCTTTGTCAACCCACATCAATTTGAGGGGGAGTGTAGAGTTAAGAAAGGTTTACTGGGCCCTTAGTGAGTGTTATATGTGTGACTTTGTGTACCTGTATCATACTTTCAATTATGGGACTGGCTTACTATAGATTAGGTCTATTCATCTTGATTAGCTCCAATGAGGGCTTAATTGTAATCCTAATTAGCCCAATTATGGCCTGATTGTAATCACATAATTATATACAAACAGAGCAGCTGTTCCATGTCTGGACACGGTCTTTCATCCAAAAATTTTCTGCTCTATTATTTCCCCATGCCCTTGATTCTTATAATTATATGTTATAGCTGAAGGGTCTCAATTCAATTTTGAAGCTGCCTTTAATTCTCAATCTCACCGGACCCCACATCCACCCATTATTATATTATAGGTGAAACTTTTCAATTTAGCAGTTATTATTATATATTATAGGTGAAGCTTTTCAATTTAACTTTGACCGCTGCCTTTCAGTTTTTATGCTCAATGGACCCAACATTGACCTATTATTATATATTATAGCAGAAGCTTTTAAAATTCAATTTTGACTGCTAAATTTCAGTTTTGACCCTGGCCGAACCCCACATCAACCTATTATTATATATTATATCATAAGGTTTTTATTTAATTTTGACCACTACTTTCAGTCCACCAAACTGGATAAAAAATACTAGAAACTATCTAAAAACATGGAGGGCTACTTAATGATTCTCATGATTTCAAAAAAAGAGAAATTGTAGGTGAAGTTTTCAATTGATTTTAAGCAATTGTTATTCCTTTTCTGAACTAATTAAAGAGGCTCTCATTTTGAAATTGACCGCTCACATGTTTTTCTACTAGGGCCCAAGCTTAGCACGAGCCTGCTCTACTGGTGTCAAACTGAATCTTACAGCGACAAAAATACTTTTCCATCACAAGATAAAATATACAGTAGTATCATCCATTTAAAAATAATGCTAATGCATAATGATTCAAGAAATGAGAAGGATTATAACGAAAAAGGAAAGCATACACATCTAACTTTTTACGTAGAAGAAAAATAGAGATCTCACAAATAGGAAATGAAATTTAAGTTTCTACAAAAATGAGATGGTAAACTCACTTTGCTTTGATTGAAGCATACAAGAATGAATAGTGCAAGACCAAATACCATATCTGACAAAATATTAGCAAACGCTCTTCTGTTCTCTAACCTCCATTCATCTCTCAATTCTATCCTGGTGAGGCAGCCCATCACAAACAGACAATGTTAAAATATTTAACTGGTAACAGACACTATTTTCTCAAAATAAAGATGTAAATACGTTTAATGAAAGGGCTATTGAACTTGTACAACACCGAAAGGAGTTGTTTCATCACAGAAGTCAAGTTAATTAAATCTAAGTTTATGAGGTGGTTCAAATGAGAGGAGTACCCCCGTAATTATTGGCATTGTGAATTGAGGCAAGAGGTGAATTATTGGGTGAATATGCATCATTTAGTTTAAGTCTGAGTAGAGGGTTTTGTGAAAAACCTACTCAACCACTAAGAAAGACCGTGCTATGTCATTAGTAATGATGTGTAACATTCTAGCCTCTTCGGATATGATGTGGAGCATACCAAGGTGCAATGTAAATCAACAGAGTTGATGTTGTGTTGTGTAGTTTATGCCGTGGAGTATATGAAGTCAAGTTATTGGTCAATTCACATATAAAGTTGTTTGCTACATGCATAATGCACAAGAAAAAACTGGTGTGTTGATGGTTGCTGAATGCGGCAGTACAAGCTGCTAGGGAGCAAATATAGTAAGTTTTTTGCATCCCATTCATCAACCAGGATGCAAGACTGATTGAAGATTATCACAGGCTACTGATACTGAAGAACGCACTTACAAAGGTTCTCACCAAAGCAGTCACAAAAGGGAGCAGGAGTTTATTTCAAGCAGGTCATAGTGGATGTCTATGCACTGGCTTGAGGTGGAGCGTTGAGAAACAATTAGAGACTTGTTTATAATTTTCTAGTAATTATGGGCTAATTCGTAATGATGAGAAGAAGTTTGTCTTAGAATTGTGTTATATAAGGTTAGAGTTATTTGTGGTTAGGTTTTATCATAATGTGATTAGGTTCCCTAGTTTAAGTTACTATATTGATTGTACTCGATAAATAGCCATAGGCCAATCTCAATGAACACCACGTTCAGTTTTTAAAGATGTAAGCATGTATTCCATAAAAACTAATATAAAGCATAGGCAATCTATTTTTGCATGCCAAGATTGTCAAAGAGAACTAAAATTGCAAATATGTAGGTGCATGAGAAAATAGAAAGGGGAGAAAAGGCTTGAGATGGAAAATTAATAAAAATGATTTTCGAAGAGACAAGGACAGGATGGGAAAAATGCTAAAACATGACCATGTGAATCCTACATATACATTTTGAAGCAACAGGTTCAAATAATGAAGTGAGAAATACAACAATAAAAGGATACAATTACAACTACAGCTTATACATCAGTTAAAATATCAATCTTAATTGAATACTAGTATATTCAAGTTGTGGAATTCAGAGGCCTATCTATCCTACTACAGCACTAATTGGTTGGACATCAATAGTATACACAATCAGTGATGGTGTCACACAGATAAGCTTTAAAAAGGGAAAATATCGTATGATCACTCTTACAGTACATTCAGTCATAAAGGTGTCTGTCCATCAAGATTTCCCTCGGAATACAACAGGAAAGCTTCAAAAAACATTGTTGTTCCTGTCAATGTCTGCTAGCCATCTCAAAGCCCACATCTTCTACCAGTCTCTAAGCTCTCTTTAATTTTTTTTTCATTACAAAAGTCTCAATCAGAATTTAATTATCTTATGCGAAAACTATTCTCTCTCTCTCTCTCTCTCTCTCTAAAAAATAAAATATTGAAATCCATATTCATGCACTATATTGCTATAAACTCAACAGTATGCAGTAATCTCAAATCCTGTTTATAATTCCAGCCCACTGATGAAGACATCTGACTCTAATTAAATATAATGGTACAGACATCATCAGCAGGGAAGTGGTAAAATAATATCATAATCATTAATCACCCAAAAAAAAAAATCCTGGAACGTTTAATGAACATCACTGTTCTTTAGCTTACGCTTTATGCCGCAATGCCCACCAAACCTCCTCATCAGAAAGAGGAGGAGATTTACCAATCTCCACTTCAAACCGGAATCTTGCTTTCTCAACTTCTAGGGTCTTTATCATCTCAAGCTTTTGATGCCTTCGTACATCAAGGATCTCAGCTGCAAGTGGTACAGTCTTCACATACCTGTTCATGTAACAAGAAGTGACCTTATGCCAAATCAGAATATTGAAGCTTTTAGCATGTTTCTTTGACCAATGAAAATGACGTTACCTATGCAATAGGAAAGAGGGCATGTCAAGGTCAGCTCTCTTTATAGGGCATCTAGTCTTTGCTTTATATATTTATTTATTTATTTCACTTATCAGTTTAATTAAGTCCATTCCTTGTAAAAGAAGCCAACTTTGTAGTAAGTTAATCCTTTATGGTCACGAGTCAAGACACCTATTGATATGATTCATTTCAAATCAGATTATACAGATTCATTTTCATTTCAATAGTGTTGACAACTCAAATGTCAAAAATCATCGATGACTGAGTGAGACGCTACACAAAGAATTGTCTTGTCTCCTTTTCTTGACAAATGAAGAAATTATGGATAACAGTGATTGTTAGTGGCACGTATAGTGTAGCATGTGGCTCTAAGTTCCACCAAATCAAGAAGAGTTGACTTGTTTTGATAGCATTAATTACGATAAAGATTTGTATTGATAATACCCAATTAAGGGGATCTGATTGACATGTAATCACCCCAATTAAAGGGATTACCTTGCTGTATTTAGATCAAAAAATACAATATAAACAGAGGACCAATCCAAAGGAAACACACTTAAATTTCTAGCAAACTTATTCTCTTGCTTTTCTCTTCTATTCATATGGTACTAGAGCTAGAGAATCTCTTGGCTTTTCTTCCTTTCGTCACAATTCAAAGAAGAATGTGAGTCGTCTTGCTTGTTTCGATGAAACAGATGTCAGAAGCCTGTAGAGGTCTCACGCAAATCATCTTGTAAGATCAATCCATGGCCTCTGATTGATTCAATGCAGGAACTATGGACACAAATCTATCCATTAATAGGATAAATCACGATGCATTTTGCATCTAGGTCTCTATGAAGAATATAGCTGTCTGCTATACCCAGATGAAATTTCCATTAATTTTCTGTGGGGCCCACTGGATTTGTCAGATCAGAAGGAAAATTGCAGCACAAGGTGCCTGCCCTGGGTGAATATTTCTGCATTTTTTTAGATTTTTTGGAGCTCTGGAGGTATGTATTTTGCATAGTAATCAATTTTGGCATTTTCAAGGATTTTATCTTCTCCTTTGACAGTTGCGATCTAGTGATTTTCCACTTCATTTAAGAGAATAAAAAAGATGACTTGGGATCTCTGAAGCCTGATCAGATATCCGATTCAATTTAGGGCATCAGATCTGAATTTTTACCCAAAGTTTTGGGTTGTCCAAAACCCTTTTTTTCTGCAATTGCTGTGCGGTTTTGTTAAAAACAGAGTAGCTGACTGTTCCTTTTGTGGGAATTTAATATCTAAACTATTGTAGATTTGACTATGGCCGATAAATCTCACATTTTGTCTATGAAATTTAGTGGGAAAATTTATTTCTCTTGGGAACTCCAAATTAGAATGTTTTAACAGGAAAAGATCTTTGGGGTCATATTGATGGGACCACTCCTAAATCCACTACCAACGAATCCACAGTTCCAATTAAGTCAGCATAATGGGTATCAAATGATGACAAAATCATAACTTGGAGCTCGAGCTCTATGGATTCGCAGTTTTTGCTCCCTCTGCGAGCTTATAAAACTATTAAAGAGATGTGGAACATCTTAAAAAGGCTTATAATCAAGATAGCATGGCACGATGATTCCAATTGGAACTTGACATATCAGAATACCATCAGCAGAACAAGTCGATTTAAGAATATTATGTTGGCTTCAGCAATCTTTGGAATAAATTCATGGAATTAATATAGGGATTCTGACCATACACTTGCATTTAGAATTAGATAAGCCCTCCAACTTGTCAAGTTTTAAAAGTTCCCTAGAGATGTGTTGTGCTTTCTTTATACTGAAAAATGACTTAAATGCCCCTCCTTGTGGGATGTCTCATTATGGATCAGCCTTTAGAATTAGTACTTGCACTCTTCATCTCTACTTTATTGCTGTTCGTGGGACACTATCACTCAAGAGCCATGGTCAAACTACTGTGGATGTCTGATGTGTATTTATCAGTTGGGTCTTTTTCTCTTTAAAGAAAATCTCTCTACAAGGTATTAGGCAAAATTTCACTCCAAATAAATTCTAACTCTACAGTCAAATGGCATCCATTAACATTGTACAAACGCCTTTCAATAGCACCTACAAACTATAAGAAATCAAATTTCTTGAAACTAGGTGTACTCATTTAGAAGAGCTTGGACACTACATGTATTCGATGTCCATGACATGCAATCCACACACCAAATGGGTACCTTCACATTACCATTTGAGAAGAAAGGCAGTCCACTCATGAGGGAGGTTTAATTACTCTTAACATTTGTAGCTTATTTTCTCCTCAACACCCAATGATGGAAGCTACACTCATCCAATGATAACGAGGCCCATCCAATGATGAACTATTTTATATTGTTTTCGCAGGCCCACTGGGATTTCGTTAGTGGGTGGGCCCCACTATGGTTTCCTTCTAATAGCAGGCCCTATCTTTGAATCTGTCATTTGGGAGGGTCCCTTGTGAATTCCTACTATTAGATTGAGCAATTGTTCGGGCCCCATCATGAATTCCAAAATTTATGTGTTACTGCATTTTACGTCATTAGGTCCACATAATCTCCATCATTTGATGGGGATTATTGTGATTGTGACGACTAAGAGGTCACCATTGTCATTTTGGTGTTGAATGGCTCAAATTAAAATAGCATGTCATCGTAAGGGTGCAACACGATGGAATAAAAAGATGAAATGAGTTTTAAATTGTAAATCAGCTAGTGATCAGAGTAAGAGTTTTTTTAGCATATCTTAAATAAAATGTAGACAACAACCATCATTTTAGTGATATCCATTGATTGTATTATTCGTCTGCAAGAGGGGTATATTGCAAATGCATGGTGATTGCTAGTGCAATAAGCGATGCTAAAAGGGGTCTTTCATATAGAATTCTTAACTTTTTCCCCTTGTTTTAGTCGGGGCATATGTTAAGCAAAATCATTAAGCTTGAGAACATAGTGGTTTATTGTCAGGCATTCATCTAAGAACACAATCCACATCATAACATATTTTCACATTAAACTAATTGTAGTAGAAGAGCAGTTTATTCAAAAATCCCAGGTCACCTATTACACTAATGCATTGAAGGATCTCATACGCCCACCATCATCTTCATCGTTATTCCATCAAACATAACCAGCCCCACATGACCACTACACCATCACATATCTTCAAACCTACAATTACTACTCTCACCATCCGGACCCACATCCACCATCACGTTTGAAACTCTCGGCTCGCACTACCCACCGAAGCAAAACTCATCTCTTCATCGGCCATCTCATCAGATATTCCTCTCCACCGTTTGTCTAACTTCTCAACTAGCACACAAATCACACCCAAGCCCAAACCATCTTACAAGATTCACCATCTTACAAGATTATCAAATAAGGAGTTGGAAGACTAAAAAAACTTACCAGGAATAGTGGTGATAAGGAGTTGGAAGATTAAAAAAACTTACCAGGAATAGTGGTGATAGAGTCGACTTTGAGGAGGTGAAAAGAAACGTGAAAAGTCACTACAAAGAAGGGGAAGATAAAAAAAAAGGGCGATCCATATTGCAATATCCCACAAAGAGGGACATTTCAGCCATTTTTTCTGCATACAACAATTACAGCACACCTCTAGGAAATTTTTTAAAACTTGACAACCTAGAGGGCATAACTAATTCTAAAGGCAAGCATATGGTAAAAATCCCATTAGTATATACCACTATACCTAAGAAAGGTATATTGCCTTATAGAAGTTCCACAAGGTTAGTCAATATAATCAAAATCTTAGAATTTGATAAAACTGCATAAGGAATTTGATTTAAAAGATAAATTTGTGGGGGTAAAGAGCTAGGGTGATAGAATTATAGCAATTAAACTAGTGTTAGAGAAGACATGATTCATATCATTAGTGCATATGCTCCCCAAGCAGGATTTAATGAAAGCGTAAATGGCCAATTTTGGGAGGAGATGGATGGTTTACTACGAGAAATTCCAACTAGTGAAAATATTTTCCAAGGAGGGGACTTAAATGAGCTTGTAGTAAAGGATAATAAAGGATATGAGAGAGCGCATGGAGGAAAAGAATAAGTTAGGAGACACTATCTTGGATTTTGCATTAGCATTTGACCTTGTAATAGCAAACGCCTGCTTTAGAAAGAGAGGAGCATTCAATTGCTTATAAAAGTAGAACTAACAAAAGCCAGATAGACGTTTTTCTAGTTAGAAAATATGATAGATTAGCTTATAAAGACTGTAAGGTTATTCCAGGAGAGAGTTTGAGCACACAACATAGGTTAGTAGTTTTGGATATTTGCAAGTAGAAAAAGAGTAGTAGTAAATCAAATATGCCCTAAAACAAAGTGGAGGAATTTAAAAGGAGAGAGACCAACAATATTTAAGGGTAAAGCGATTATGGAGGGAGATTGGGATTTTGAGAGAGAAACACCAGCGATTGGGAAACAAATGGCTAATTGTATTAGGAAAGCTGCAAAAGAGGTGCTTGAAAAGTCGAAAGGGAAAAGACACTATCATAAAGAAACCTGGTGGTGGAGGTTCAGGAAGCTTTTCAAGAGGAGATGTTACAAAGTTTGGCAGGGGACTGGGAATATGGAAAACTATGAGATGTATAAGAAGACAAAGAAAAAAGCTAAGAAAGTAGTATGTGATGCAAAGTTCAGAGCATATGATGACCTATATAATTGGTTGGGACCAAGAGAAGGAGAGTGATATTTTTAAGCTTGCAAAAATAAGATAAAAGGAAAAGTAGATACTTAGATCATGTCAAATGTATTAAGAGTAATGACCAAAAGGTTCTAGTGAAGGACAACGATACCAAAGAAAGGTGGAAGGAATATTTTAGCAAACTTTTAAATGATGACTACATAAGAGACATAAGAACAAAAAATGATACTTCATTGGCAGAGCATACCTTTTTTCATAGAATTAGGGTCGTGAAAGTTAGGAAAGCATTGAAACAAATGAAGACAAGAAAAGCTACGGGTCCACATGATATTCCGATTGAGGCTTGGAAATGCTTAGGAGAAGTTAGGGGGATTTGGCTAACTAGATTCTTCAATAAGATATTAATGACAAAGAAAATGCCGGATGAATGGAGAAGACGTGTTGTAGTACCTATATATAAAAACAAGGGAGATACAAAACTATACCAACCATCATGGGATTAAGCTTATGAGTCATACTATGAAGATATGAGACAGAGTAATGGAGTAAAGACATAGACAGAAGACCCGGATATTTGAAAATCAATTTGGTTTTATGTAAGGGATGTCAACTATGGAAGTTATCTTCTGGGAAAATATCAAACTAAGAGGAATAATATGCATATGGTCTTCATCGATCTAGAAAAATCCTATGACAAGGTGTCTAGAGATTTAATTTTGTGGGTTAAAAAAAAAAAAAAAAATTTTTCAAGAGGTCATATTGAAATTATTATAGATAGGTATGAAGGAGCGGTAACGAGTGTGAGAACTACTTGTGTAAAGACAGGTGAGTTCCCAGTGACCATAATTTTGCATCAGGGGTCAGCCCTAAGCCCTTATCTCTTCGCACTAATTATGGATAAGTTAAGTGCTCACATTTAAGAAGAGGTACCTGGTGCATGTTATTTGCAGATGATATAGTGTTGGTAGATGAATCAAGAGATAGTGTGAATGCAAAATTCGAGAGATGACGAGAGACTTTAGAATCCAAAGACTCTAAAACAAGCCTTTCAAAGACGGAATATATGGATTGCAACTTCAGTGGGCATATAAAAGATCAGGAACTACTGTGAGAATTGAAGATAATTAGATACCATAAAGAGATTCTTTCCATTACCTTCGCTCTATAATTAGTAAAGATGGGGAGATTGATGAAGATGTCAAAAATAGGATAAGAGCGGGATGGTTGAAGTGGAGACTTGCTTCAGTAGTGCTTTGTGACCGATGAATGTCAACACGATTTAAGGAAAATTTTCACAAGACAGCAATTAGACCAGCTCTATGGAGCAAAATGTTGACCAATCAAAAAGCAACATATGCACAAAATGGATGTAGCAAAGATGAGAATATTAAGGTGAATGTGTGGTCAAACTAGGAAGGATAAAATTAGAAATAAGCACTTTCGAAAGCATTTAAGGGTGGCATCAATAGGGGATAAAATTATATAAACTCGTTTAAGATGGTTTGGGCATGTATAACGTAAGCCGGCAACGGCGCCAGTAAGGAAAGGTTTGGCTATTAAGATTGATGACCCAGCAAGGGGAAGGGGTAGGCCAAAGAGGCGTGGATGGAGGTAGTAAAAATAGATTTAAAAAGATACAACTTATCTAAAGATTTGGCCCAAGAGAGATCGGAATGGAGAAACATAATTCGGGCAGCCGATCCCAACATCGTTGGGACAAGGCTTTGATGATGATGATGATGATGAATGAATGAATGTCTATCATGGCATAAACGTTGTGGACAATGACACCCAAAAGTTAATTTAGTTTTTGAATAGTGGATTACTGATGAATAAAACGGTTTACTCCTTTCAAGATTGCCACATATAAAAGAATAAAGGGAAAGCATAGTTTCATGAACCACCGGCAAGAAAGAATGAGAACCTGTGTATGTAAGAATGTGGGTTTCCATGACCATAGACAAGCAATTTGACCACGATTCTACAAACTTAAGAACAGGGCATGGGACTATGAGGAGGCCCAAGATAGTCCGCATCTATTTATTTGTCATGAGCCACTTACATTGAATAAATCGCCCAAGTGGAAAACTGGATGATATAGGCAAAACAATTATGATGCAGGGATTCTTGAACATTACTTATAATAGAGCATGATTTATAAATTATTGCAATATTACCTCCAAAGGGAAGATCATGTGGCGCCTTTCTTTTTTGGCTTGCATCTGGACTATTTGGAAAGAGAGAAATAGAAGGTGTTTTGAAGGGATTGCTTCCTCCCTAATCCTTAAAATAAAATTCTGCGTTGCATCGTGGGTCTCCTATCTTCCAAATTTTTGGGGCTTATCTATTGATGCAATGATGTTCAATTGGAGGGAAGTCACTTCAATTTGATTTGGTTCTCTCTTTCCCTCTCCTTGTTTTTGTATCCCCTCCTTTTGGGAGGTGGCTATTTTTGTGGTTTTTGCCCGGCCGCTTCTCAGTATAATTCTTTTATACTGTAAATCTCTTTTGTAAAGTTCCTTTTTTCTATCAATACAAGTTACCATTTCAAAAAAAAAAAATAATAAATTATTGCAATATTTTAACATCCAGATTCAAAAAGAAACAACACAGACTCGCTCTTGTGTAAATTATATATGGGAGCATAGAGGTTTGAAAAGATAACATTTCGATACTTCTGAGCACTAACAATTGAACAAAACATAAGAAAAAAATTGAGTGACAAACAGCATGTACCTGTCTAAAAATGGCATGAGAACATAGTCATGAACCACAAAATCTAGAGTCCATGGTATAATGACCAACAAAGCCAAAAATTTGCCCTGAAAGTGGTACAAACAGTAAATAAGGCTTACCAGCACATACATTCTAACTTGCAGATACAAAATTAACGAATGTGGCATAGCAACTAACAGAACTGGAATTGACATAGCAAGATTTCTATAAGAATGCTGTCCTATGAAAGGGCTTTAGTACCATACCTTTCACCCTCATCTGGCATTATCACTACAGGTCAAATACATGAATTGATATCTATATTAATTTGAAGTTAGAAGTCTGAAAACTGATGGATAACTGAATATCAGTTTATTTTATGATTTGGCTCTTTCCTACGGTTTCCATCCTTTTTATGTAACATCATTTCCATCAACCCAATGCAGTAATGGAAAAGATCTTGAAAACTATGGATATGTTTCAGCAATGATTGGTATACTACAAAAAACTTGTACACATTACAAAACAATGGTACTGTAGCAAAACCTATGTATGAGAATAAAACTTCGAACTAACATTTCCAGTGGCACTTCAAACATGCAATTCTTTTCTTTTCTTTTCTTTTTTGTTGGGGGGCTATAATCACTTGATTTTATCTCTAGGATTTCTGTGTGGCCGACTAAAATCTTCTACTCGGCCTTCATTTTGCATGTTAATTTAGCATTTCTTCTATTCTAACTAAGTTGAATCTACAAGACCCAGATACTTTAAAGTAGGCAATCTATTTATAGCATATGGTTTTGAGACTCCAATTTAAGTATTGATGCTATGCTCGCTCTGTATCTATGCTGGATGTTAGCCTTGTCTTGGGTATCATTGATTTGAACTAAAAAGGACAGCAAGCAAGAGATGAATAACAAATAATAGGCCCCAAATATTTCATGGATGTTAACCTTATCTTGGGTATCATTGATTTGATCTAAAAAGGACAGCAAGCAAGAGATGAATAACAAATAATAGGCCCCAAATATTTCATGGACAGGGAGTAGAGCTCCTGATATACTTACCGAATTTATTGAAGCGAAACGGAAAACCCTGTCTTCATATAGCAATTCATCCTCATCATTTCTAAAGACCAAATCCCTCATAGCTCCTGCCATGCCTCTCCCGGGCATTATCTCACTTGGGTCCATTGGGATATCCCCTGCTCTATCCCCTAATCCTGTTCCCTCCTCCCAACCTTGACCCCGAGAAGAATCATCTGCTGCTGCTGCTGCTGCTGCTCCAGGTGTTCCCTCCATAAGCCAATCCTCCCACTCTCGGCTCTCCATATTTCTTGCATCTTCCTGGGCTTCCCGCAGTTCTGATATTGCCTCTGCCCGCCTCTTCCAAGCCTCAAAGCTTTCCTCCTCTGATAGTTGCTGCTCCCCCTCCACGGGCGCCTGTCCGTTGGTGGTCGACACTTGCGGCTCTTCCAACATATCATCTTCCTTCAAACCAAACCAATCCCAGTCCTCGTCCAAAAAGAATTTCTGCCACCAAGTTCTCTTTCTGGAGCTACTGCTACCACTCTTTGCATTTGGAATCAGCCCAGAAAGCCTCTTTTTCCCACCACTACCACCAGGGAACAACGAGACTAAAGAATTGGAATTGGGTGGTGCATGGTGAGAAGGGAATGCCCTCCGAAACAGCTGCTGGCCGCGGCGGTGGTTCGGGATGATAACATTTTCACATAAAACCGCACAAGTGCTCATCAAGAACAACATGAACATGAAGCAGCATTTTTCAACACCTCGTTCCTTGCACTGATTTCCAAACAACACATGAAATAAACGACTAAACCATAGAATCGCATTACTTGGACTCGGACTCCTTTGCACAGGCTAAAATTATTAGAACTCGACAGCAACAGCAGCGCCGCAGGACTTCACTTGGCCCAATATGTTACAAATAAATAGTCAACCAAATTAAAAACCCTAGAGCTATTAAAACCCTACGGGCTACAAGTATTCTTAACCACCGCACTGAATGAAACCACCTCCTCTATCAATCAATCGGGGATTATCGAGATTCGAATTATATAAACAGCCTCAAAATCTCTCTCTCACCCACCCTTTCTGAACAATCGGCAGCATGTGTCAGAAAATGATATCTTCTCTTCTCCAGGTATCTGAGAAGGAGAGAGGATGAAAAAAAAAAAGACCTAGAAATGGCAAGTAGGAGAAGGAAGAGGAGAGAAGGGCGGCATTCGTCCGGAACTCCCACCACGTGCTTTCAAGTCCAAGAGAAGAGAAACGAAAGAACGAAAGCGGGAGTGGATAACGGTCAGAGACGACTCCAGTCCAATCTCAAGCAGCGGATTATATTATGAGTGCTGATTGCTAGCTACGCTGCAAACATCTCTCCAAACACCACATTTAAAAATAAATAAATAAATAAAAAAGTTCATAAACTACCCCTCCCTCTCATTTTCTCTCCCTGCCGGCCGGCTGGCCACCCTCCGCCCGACCTCACCACCCACCGCCTATTCCTTCTCCCTCCTCTCATTCTCCCTCTCTTTCCCTCTTCCTACTAAACCCTACTCGTCCCCGGCCACCACCCGAGCCACCATCTCCCTCTCCCTCTCCCCCTCAGGAGATTCTAAACGCACCCACATGTATTACTGTATACACCCACATTTTTTTTAATTACCAAAATAGCCTCGGGTGAAATGACGAAATCACCCTTCTTCATCAACATCCTTCCTCTCTTCCTTTGCTACGGTGTTTCTTGAGGTTGGGAGGTTTCATGGTCTTCTTCTTTTTTCTGCATCTACTTCTTCTCATTCTTCATTATCCCTTATTTTCATACTGTTCTAACCTCATTCATCCCCATTGATCTTCATCTCTTTTCCATCATCATCTTCTCCAACTCTTAAAAAGTATCAAAGTCTCCTCCATTTATTTAAAGATATTGGAGGCACTCATCTCCCTACACCACATTGTCCATCGGAAGTAGGCATTTTCAATATGGACTTGCAACTAACGGTCTACCAAGAGGAGGTATACACTTGACTTCGTTTCCAGCATTTTAATTAAAATTCACGCGTCCCGTTCGGCATTCAAGAGCCGTGCAAATAAATATTGCACAGCAGAACACTATCAAACATATTAGATTTGAACGGCATAAATATGCCGTGTAAAAATATTTTGCACGGCATATTTATGCCGTTCAAATGAGTTTTGCACGGATATTTAGGCCGTGCATAAAATGTTTGCACGGCATATTTATGCCGTGCAAAAATATTTTGCACGGCAATAGTAAACCGAGCATATTTCACAAGGACAGTATATAGTTTCGTGCATTAATATACTAAGATTTAGCAATCATATTTTCAGGAGAATCAGTCAACCGGTGCGAGTGAGTGCTCTTTGAATTTTACTAATGTCTTCACCACTGACATGATATTTAGAAGCCGAGAGGACCTAATCCAATGGACAAGGGAAGTTGGAAAGAAACATGGCTTGGTAATTGTAATCAAAACTTCAGATGCTGGTGGAGATGGTAGGAAGCCGAGAATAATTTTATCTTGTGAGAGAAGCGGAAGCTATAAGGGTCCATCGAAGGTCCCCGAAAAGAGAAATCCTAATAAGGCAACGGGAACGAAGAACTGTAATTGCCATTTTGCTTTGAAGGGCCGAAAGTTGGCAAATGATGATGATTGGATGTTAACAGTGGTATGTGGGTTGCACAATCATCCAAACGCACAACATCTCGAGGAGCACTCATTTGCTAGAAGGCTTTCAGGGGAGGAAATCAATGTTTTGATTGATATGTCGAAGAGTATGGTGAAGCCAAGGAACATCCTTCGTACGTTGCAGGAAAATGACGTGCACAACACCAGTACGATAAAGAGTATCTACAATGCCCGTCAGAAGTGGAGGGTGATTGAGTTGGTCGGTCGATCACAGATGCAACAACTCATGATGCATTTGGAGCAGAACAACTACATTGAGTATCACACTAGCAACGCCGCTACAGATGCTACGATGGACCTATTCTGGGCGCATCCATCATCTATTCAGTTGGGGTGCATTTCCAGAAGTTCTGATAATGGATTGCACGTACAAGACTAATAGATATCGACTTCCCTTGCTTGAGATTGTTGGTGTGACATCCACTCAACTGACTTTCTCAGTTGCTTTTGTGTACCTTGAATCAGAGAGGGATGCCAATTACAGATGGGCTTTGGAGAGGCTTCAGGAATTAATGGATGGATGTATTATGCCCCGTGTGATTGTAACCGATAGAGAGTTAGCACTGATCAATGCAATACACGTTGCTTTTCTGAATGCAGCAAGCTTATTATGCAGGTGGCATATTTCTAGGAACATCTTGGAAAATTGTAAGAAGTATTTTGAGACCAACGACAGATGGGATGTGTTTATATCTAGTTGGAACATGTTGGTAGTCTCTCCCACTGAAAATGACTACATTCAGTTTCTAAGTGCATTGGACCGGAATATCTGTGGGTATCCAAACGCTGTTGATTATGTGAAGAAATCGTGGTTGAATAACCACAAGGAACAATTTGTAGCTGCTTGGACGGATCGGCATATGCACTTTGGAAACGTGACTACGAATAGGGCTGAGAGCACACATGCAAAATTGAAGAGACACATTGGCACATATAAAATGTATATGCATATATAAAATGTAACAGTCTTACCGTGAGCAGTGTCAAATATCCAGCAATCTGCCGCACATCTGCCCTAGTGGCGGTCCCTAACTGGCGATACAGATACGCTAATGCGGCAGCCCCCCATGCGTAATGACGGACCCGTGGCAGGTCCATCAATAAGGATAAGTAGTAGACAGGGACCCTCGTGGCGGACTTATCAGTGAATAGTGTACAGCCCCACAGATAAAGAAGATAGCCTCTGGCTGCACACTCTACCTCCTCAACCAACGACGCATGAGTCACATCGCCGCACACCCGTCGGATCCACCCCATCCTCACTACCCCACCCCGTGCCAGGTTCAACTCTGCTGTCGCAG
Organism: Litsea cubeba; assembly: GCA_012931725.1. NCBI lineage: Eukaryota > Viridiplantae > Streptophyta > Magnoliopsida > Laurales > Lauraceae > Litsea > Litsea cubeba. The sequence continues at coordinate 8,302,628 of CM022949.1, read as the reverse complement.
ATTCCCTATCCACACCCAGTCCTAACTCGAGTAGATCTACTTGGTCAGTAAATCTCATAGTAGTAGATACGTGGACAGGAAGTCCAGTGACTGGGATGCCAAGTAGAGAACTCACATCATCTAATGTGATCGTCATCTCCCCAAACGGCATGTGGAAGGTATTGGTCTCGGGCTGCCATCTCTCCACAAAGCTCGAGACCAAGGGGCAGGAGATATATCGGTAGGTGAAACGCTTCAGGTCTGCCAATCCAGACTCTTCTATGATAGCACGAAAGAGAGGCACCTCAAGATCAAGACGATCTCTAGGGCGAGGTATGTACCAGTCCTTCAGCTGGCGCCAATGACTGATACATTTGAGCGGGCCACGTTCCTGCACATTACAAGTATAGTATAAATCTTCATTAACATCTGGTATTATATAAAGAATTACTTAAAACATATAAAGAATTAACGTGTACCTCGCCGTCCCATATGGATATGGCCACGTGAGTCCTGACACTCACAAGGACGGACTCGTCGGCCGGACCGCCGGGAATAGGGCCATCCCCTGCTGCCGCTGCATGAGGACTGGATGGTTGTGCCTAATCCTCTGAGGAATCATCCTCCCCTGTTGGCGCAATAGGAGTACTAGACTGCTGGGGAGGACTAGACGGCCCTGCCTCATCCTCTGAGGAATCATCATCTGAATAGCTCTCAGGCAGTGGATCCTGCCGTAATTTGCGTCTTCGTTCAGACGCCGTTGGCCGTTGACGGCCGGCGGTCGAAGTAGTAGCATGCACACCTCGGCGAGGAGGTCTAGTAACGCCAACCTTCACCCGCACTCTGGATGGATCGCTAGAAGTACTACCACGTCCACCTGTAGGATGTGAGCTGCCACCAATACGGCGAACTGGTCTCCTCGGCATATCTTCCAATCTGGATTTAAAATAAAAATCAGTAGGAAGAAAAAAGCATTCTAGGAAGAAATCTTTTTTTCTTGTACTGCTCGGTTCAATTGTGTCGTGCAAAATCGTTTTGCACGGCACAACTTTTCCGTGCAACAATTTTATGCACGGTATATGTTTACCGTGCATATTTGTTTTGCACGGTTTACAGGTTCTGTGCAAAACATTTATGCACGGATTCTTTTATCGTACAAAAAAAATCTATACACGGTAAACATTTGCCGTGCACAACAATTCATGCACGGTTCTGCATTGCCGAGCAGATCGCGAAAACTGCCACGATTTTTGGCAAAGTGAACAGGGATTCAGCACTTCGAATGCACATGAATTAGCTCTTAATAAACTTATCTACTATCTAACAAAGAAATTACGACCTAAAAGGAATGTAAAAATGATAAACGTATGAAGAAGAAGAAAAAGGAAAAGGAAGAAGAAGACTCACCTCACACGTCCTGTGACGAAGAAGAAGAAGAAGAAGCGACGTGCACTGCTTGGAGGGAGAACGACCAAGAAGAGGGAAGGCCAGAGGAGGAGAAGTCTGCTCTTTGTGCACTGCTGCTCTTTGCTCGGTTTTTCAAAGGTGGTCGACGAGGGAAATGCAGAGGAGGAGAACGATGGGTTTCTTGCGTGGGTAGTTTGGGGAATATTATAGGTGGGCTCAGCAAAACGATTTTAAGAAAATAAAAGAGGGGGGTGAGTTCAGCAAGTGGGTGCATACAGCAATAGTAGTGGGTGCATATAGAATCTCCCCCTCCTTCTCCCTGTCTCGCCAACCTCATTCATCTCTCATTCCTAGTCATTTGTGATTTTTAAGTAATGGACAAGTAAATGTGGTCGAAGATTTCAATAGCGACAAGCAAATGCTGTGGATGTTTCTACCATTTTATTTCGAGCTCAAATCGAGTTTGTTCGACAACACAAGGCCGAATAAATCGAGTTTGTTGGGCCACACAGGGCCGAACAAATCAAGTTTGTCAAGCCATTGAAGATGAAGGCTCGCGAATCTGATTTGTTCGGCCACATAGGCCGAACAAACTCAATTTGAGCCCGAAACAAAATGACAGAAACACACTAGAAATGTTGAGCTTCCTTTGGCCATTGAGAATAAGAGGGAGAGGGTGGACGGACGGCAGTCGGCAACGAACAGGGAGAAGGAAATAGAGAGGGAGAAGGAGAGAGGGTGGGCGGGCAGCGACAGGCAGGGTTTAGGGCTTAGTAGGGAGAGGGAAAGAGAGGGAGAAGGAGAGGAAGGGGAGAGGGTGTCCGAGTGGTTGGCGGCTACCCGCGACGAACAGGGAGAGAGAGGGAATGAGAGGGCGAGGGGTAGTTTAGGTATTTTTTTTAAATACAGTGTGTAGAGAGTCGTTTGTAGTGTGTAGGTAGCCACTCTCTTATATTATATAATAGTGAGTTCAGCACTCTACAACATCGCTGCATCAGCAGCAGGTTCTTGTGTCCCAGGGTTCGAAATTGTGTGGGATTTATGTGAGCTTTTTTCCCATGTGTGGGGCTCTCTCTTCCGTCTCAGATCTTTTAGGATGTGTTGAGGGTCGACTGTGACCCTCGCTATAATAAGTGAGGGTCGCATTCGACCCTGAGCAGGCATAACCTCTTCATTTTCTTCCTTCTTCCTCGAGTATTCGAGTTTTCGACTAAAGGAAGAGATGACTGGAAGAGTAAAGCCTCCATTTTTCATATAAGATGTCACATCAAAAGCACTTTAATTCAAAACACCCTCCATCTTTTTTTTTTTTTTTAAAAGTCAAAAAGCAACAACCTTTATCCACTAAAATACAAAAAAAACTTCACTTTCCCATACAAAAAGTAAAAAAAAAAAAACCCATAAGAAAAAACTAAAAATAAAATACCATAATAACCCACTTATATTTTATTCTTTCTTCAAAATCAACTTTACTTCACTTGACTCTATTAATAGAGTTGCAAAATTTGACCCCTATGTCCTCCCTACTACTCAGCCCATAGCCTTCATTATTTTAAATTCTATTAATTTTGTTCCTTCTCCTCCTACTAATAGTACTAGAATGGAAAATTATAGTATTTTTGTCCCTATCTTTAAGCCACAATTTCCTAGATTTTTTTCTCCATAAGTCCTCCTTTTTATTTAAATATTCATCTAGTTTATGGCTAAGCTCCAATTCTTTGCTTATGCTCTTCTCACTAGGGGTTTTGGATCTAATAGATTCGAGTTTTGCCTTTCCAATCTTCTCGTTATTCCATTTAATCAACTCTTTACCCAAGGAGCAGAGGGTATTACTGATTTTCGTTTCATCTACCCTTTTAACCTTTTTCCACTAGCACTTAATCAAATTCTCAGTCCTTCTCTCTGAGCCACATATTGTGGAAAATAAATGGGCACGAGAGAATGGGGTACAAAGGACGTATAGATAACAAAATCGGAGAGGTTCGATCCTCCAGCAGTTAAAGCTGTTAAGGTGGCCTCTGGTAGGGGTGTTAATGGGCCGGACTGAGCAGGGCTAAGGCATATCCAGCCCGACCCCGCTTTAGAAACACTGGCCAAGGCCCAACCCAAGCCCAACACATGCCATAAAAATTAGGCCCGAACCTGGCCATTTAATCAATCGGGCAGGGCCGAACCGAGCTTTTCATCACTTTTGTGGGCATTAGAGCACTAATTAAATTAAATTACATGTATATCTTACACAAGCCGGGCCGGGCTATGGGCTTTCCCTCACTTTATCCACGCCCTACCCAATTATTAATCGAGCCCTAATTGCATATTCAAGCCCGGCCCAAAGCGGGTAGGCCAGGATCGGACTTGCCCAGCCCATGAGCACCCCTAGCCTTTGTCACCTCACGATCCGCGATGACAACATCACCACCAAGGACCGCGTGTAACGCCCCAATTCCGAATACTGAGAGAATCGCAAAAGTATCGAAATTGGCGCACTACTTTCCGAAAAATCCTAGAACTTCCAAGATCGTAGGTCCGCAGTGAGGTCCAATTTAAAATTTTTTCATCAAAATAATGACAACGGTTAATTTGCGGAAGCATAAGGAATATAGCGGAAACAATATCAGAGATAACGGAAGCATAAGGTATCATCAATATGTATATATCAAATATGAACGGGCTGAAGTCCAACCTAAAATATCAAGTGATAAAAATCAAAGTTAATTACATATTTATTATCCAACTCACTACAAATGTCTCTCAAAACCCCAAACAAATGAAATCACTCAAACTCCAGGTATAGGCTCTCCATCCTCCAGCTCGACCACCTGGTCGGCCGGTCCCCATCCATAGTCACCAACTACGGGCACCTCTACGAGTGCGTACGCATCGCCCTCGAACTCGAGGTCAATACCTAAGCACCAAGAGTAGATCAGATCTAAAGATCTGGCAAGTCACAGTATGCAAGTAATATATGATGCATGTATCAAAATGAGTAGAGACAGTAATAGAGTTAAGAGAGTAGCAATGGTATAGATACTAGGCAGTTGAGCAAGATAAACAATGTAGAATCATGATATACAGGATATTAAACCTTCACAATATGGCACATTCACACGAGCTGGACACCGTGGGATATTATGCCGCGGGCCTCCCATATTGAACACAGTCACGACGGGGAACCTAAACTAATGCTGGGGATTATCTAGCCCCGCAAAATAACATCAACATCATCCTCAACGACCGGACCCGGCATCACACCGTCCGTCCCATCAATGCTTATCATGATAGCCGCACAATCATCTCAATAGCTCCTACCAGTGATGATCAGTCTAACTGACTGAGCTTAGATCAACTGAGTGAATGCCTATGCCGACAAGGGGAACAATGAAGGTCTGTGTCTGTCTAGGCTTTGCCTTGCGTGAACAATGTCCTAACAATATCCCTAGGAGGTCCAAGTATCCAATACAATCCATGGAATATAGTCTAAGTCCAAGCCCAATCATTGGATCCAAACCAATGCCCACCAAATACATGGCCTGCTTTACAACAGTCCAAATGAAGTAACAAGTCCATGTCCAATGATATACAGTCCATTTACATTCATAATTAATTACAAGTCCATATAAATTCAACCTCCCCAGTCTAGGATAATTTTAATGTACACAGTGTGCTCGGTCGACCGCATGGCCTGGTCGGTTGACCCAGCACACTGGGAACAGAGCACAGAACTCTTCAGGCATAAGCCTGATTTTTCCGAAAATTCATGTGTGCTCAGTCGATCGCATGGCCTGGTCGGTCGACCGCGCACACAAGGATTGCCGAACTGAAGGAATTCCTAGGTTTTAGTTCCTTAGTTGTGGGAGTTAGGCAATCAGAGCTCGGGAGACATTGATCTCTGCCAAGTATTGAGCTCGGTCAGGCGCTGAGTTCAGCCAAGCACTGAGCCTAGAGGTGTACAAAATGACCCGTAACCCGACCCGACCCGGCAACCCGACCCGACCCGTGGGTCAATGGGTGGGTCACTCCACCCACAGTTTTTGTGCTCGACCCGACCCGTGACCATTGGTACGGGTAACGGGTCTCACGAGTCGGGTTGGCGGGTGACCCGTGAACCCGTTTTTTTTTTTTTTTTTTTTTTTTGGAGAAGACCAAGGATAAAAATCCAAGAGATATTTGTCAAGATGTGGTTTTAATTTCTCTTAGATGTAGTTCACCGATCAATTTCTAAATATTTGAGTTATTATATTGGTCTCATGTCTATGAACTCAAGGCCCATGTATACTATAATATATTTAGTGCGAGGAACATTTATTTTATTCCTATCAACAGATTAAGGTGATCTCACATGAAAAACACGGTACGTTTTGAAGCCTTATTAGTTATTACATCTATTTGACATCAGTTTGTTTAGATTTGTTAATCTTGAATATCTTGTTGATTGTATTTAATCATTTAATTGGTGACCATTGAATTAATGGTCAAGATGAGAGTGATTACGTAGTTGAAATTGGACGTGATTTTCGAGTCAAACCGCAACTATTTTTTTTGTACACCCCTACCCATGGTACAAAAGAAGGCCAGCAAACAACCGCAACCACACTTTTTATTTTACATAATTACATCTAATCACTTTTAGTTCTCTAACAATTATCTGAAAGTTGTTTACATAAACAATTTGGTCTTCTACATGAAAAAAAAAAAAAAAAGACCCGAACCCGACCCGCGACCCGTGACCCGTTGAACCCGTGACCCGTTTGACCCGTGACACAAACGGGTCGGGTTCGGGTGGGTTTTCACCCACAAAATTTTAGACGGGTCGGGTCGGGTTTGACCCGAAACCCGCGGGTTTCGACCCGTGAACACCCCTAACTGAGCCCGATCAAGCGCTGAGTTCGGTCAAGCACTGAGCCCGGTCAGCGCTGAGTTCGGTCAAGCACTGAGCTCGGCCAAAGCTGAGTTCGGTAGGGCCCGATCTTTGATCCCGGTCATTTGGTCTCGGCCAAATGATCTCGGCTACATGGTCTCGGCAATCATCTCGGCCATTTGGTCTCGGAAGAAATCTGGTCTTGGCTACTTATTCCAGAATTTACTCTGTGTTCGGTTAACCTGGAGCAGAGCTCGGTCGACCGGCCACACAGGGCTTTGAGCCTGTGGAGAAAATAACTGAGACTTAATTTTTCCCAGACTCCAGTGTTTCTAGTCGACCGCGGTACAGGCAGGTCGATCGCATACACTGAGTTCGGCCAAACTTCAAAATTTCTGACTTCTTCTTCTTCAGTCCGATTTTCACCCAATTCCATCCAAACTCGTCCAAATGCCACATACACGTCCAGAAACAAGAAAAACACTCCAATATACATCTACCATCCAGTCCATGGGCATTGATCTTCCAAATGAGATCAACCCATCCATCAATGGCCAATCCATCCATGAAAACATGTTCAAAGGTAATCCAACAGTCCTAACATCATCTAAACAGAATTACAGAGAATAAAAAATAGTAAACATTCATTCTATACTAAATAAGCATATTGCACTTGCCTTGATTGATCTAGATAGAAGGAAAAGAGAAAATAACAGAGAACCAGGCTATAATAGGGAATTCCTGCTGTGAGGGTCTCCTTGGTCACGATCGGTCTAGGGATACTTGTTGGGGTCGGTCTTCTTACTGGGAATTCTAGGGAGAGAAAGAGAGAGAGAGAGATAGGAGAATTTGGAGGGGAATGAGAGGTCGGTGGAGAGAAATGGGGAAGAAGAAGAGAGAAAAGAGAGATGGGAATGAGAGAATGAAATGAACAGTGTTTTCGTTGGGCAAAGGAGGGTTTGGCATTTATAGGTTGGGTTTTGGGTTAGGGACAAAAGTGCCCTTTTAGTTAAAATGAAATTAGGGTTAGGGTAAAGGGTGTTTTGGTCCTTGGGTAGATTCTAGGAGACACTTTAGTGGATACCCCCTATAGAAAATACTAACATCTAGCTAGGGCCTCTAATAAATTAATAAACTCTAAAATTGTAAAAGACACTCTATTAACTCTACTAATCACACAACTAGAAAAATATAACTAAAGCCTAGGAAAATACATAACTATCCTTACTAAGTCCCATAATTAGTATAATAAATATACTTAGGCTAATATATAGTATTCAAATTCAAATTGAGGGCCCACAAGGGGTGGGGCCTCACACCGCGTAGCGTGTAAAAAGAACTCTTGGATATACTTGGGCTGCTACGAACCAAATCACCAAATGGTGAGTTAATACGAAAGCAGGCCAAGCTTCATAAAAGCCCAACGGGGCTCCTATTACAAAACTAACTCTACCTCGAGAAAGCCGACCACCAAAATTTCTAATCGTCGGCAAATCGTAGTAGTAGTATAGTAAGTAGGCAGACTTTCACAATAGTCTTGTCCATGAGCAAATCAATGTACGGCAGTGGAAAATAATCTGTAGGACATGCTTTATTGAGATTTCTAAAATCTCAGCATCGCGAACACGTCCATCCTTCTTGGGCACGGGGACGATGTTCGAAATCCAATCAGAATAATCTCCTGCCAACATGAAATCAGTATCAGAGTAATAAGACAACTGAAGAGAGGATGACGTAGGTAAGAACCAACCTCTTCTCGGTGAGGTTTTGATGTATCGCAGAATCCAATAATCAGCTTCTAAGTGAGATGATCTCGTCTTGTCCATAAATTGGCTAATCACTCCCACGAGTAAGCAATGTCTGGGCGATAATTAGTCAGGTAGATAAGGCTCCCAACAAGTCTCCTATAAGTTCCACTCTATATTTACAACCATTTTGTCTAACCTTCCTTTAATATGAGCAAGCCCCTTTCTTTTGTTTGACCATGTCAAAAGGACCATAGGAACCTAGATCAAACATATTTAAAGAGTTTAAAGTATCAATGAAAGTTCTAGCTTTTTTTGATTAAAATTCCTACCTCCCCATTTTTCTTGTTTGTTTAGGATTTCATTAAAATCACTTGCTATGATCCAAGGTTTCTAGCAACCACCCCCTAGATCGTTGATTCGGTTCCAAAAAAACTTTATTTTCAGCTAGGTATGGTTGGCACATAATCAGATTTTCAAAGTGTTATTGTACTCATCGCGGGGCTATCAAAGGGCCAAAGTGGGCTTGGGTTGGGGTTGTCTAAGCCTCAGCCACAAGGCGGGCCATAATTCTAAAAGGGCCTCTACTACTTAGGCCTTTCCCGGCCCTAACGGGCCCAGTCTAGGCCCAGGGCATAAAGAGAAGAAAATATGTTTTTAATGTGTCTACAATAGTACAATGTCGTTAAGCACAAGTGTGGATAAGAGAGTTAGGCCGAGCAACTAGAACTAAAGAGTTTCTTATGAATTAACGACATTGAAACCTCACAATAATACAAGATTAAGAGGTTATTTGATCCTCTTGCTATTGTAAGCAACAACACTTGCATGAAAAAAGACTTTCAATGAATTATCTTTGTATATTTAATTATTTAAAGAGTAATAAATTAATAAGAAATGGATGGTACATATGATGACTGAAAATCCTTTGTTGAGATCTTCAATTAAAATTCCAAATGGTGACTTCTTAAGTATCTTACTGATTTTTCCAATGAGGGTTCAAATATTTTTAGCGTAATTATTGGTAGAACCAGTTTTTGTTGCACCTAGCCATTTCTCAAAAGTCCAATTCAAGTGACTTCAGCAATGGCGACCTTATCTTTCATAACCAATCACGTCAAACTTCAAAGCAACTCCTACTATACCTTAACAGGGAGACCCTGTTTGGACGAATCAGGGGATCTAGATCCCTTACAGTTAGTTGTCTCGAAATAGGAGATTATTTAATTAATGCACTTTCAATGTACTTTGAAGGTGCAAGTTAGAGACCGATGCAAGTCCTAGAAGTGGGGTGAATAAGACTATTTGTAAACTATGACTAATTAAAAATTACAAGTCCTAATTCAAATAATGATCATTCAATAATAAGATATAACTATGTGCGGAAATAATTAAGTGATCAAATGTGCTAATCACAAGTTAATAAATATGAACTTCTAGAAAGCTTAAATACCAAGAATATGCCAATGAGACAATGAGTTCAAAATGTAATTTAGCACAAGTGAGTCGTATCCCATACCAAATAAAATATGACTATCTAGTGCATGTATTCCATAACATAAGTATAAAGCAATGAAGCACAATAGAGATAGATGCACATAACGGTTTATAGTGGTTTGGTCTTTGACCTATATCCACTCCTAAGAAAACCACACACCATTGGTCTCTTGGATTTCATTATGAGAGGGTTTTGAATAGGTGCACTTCACAAACCTTTACACCTAAATTTTTTGATACAGTGGTTCGATCGCTAAGGTTTACTCCACCAATACCAAAATCTTGAATCGGTGGATCGATTACAAAGGTCTACTCCACTAACACTATTTTTATAGTGGTTTGATTATACAGGTCAAATCCACTTTACAGTGATATAAGAATGAAATAAATCAAGAATGTTTGCCTATTTGTAGACGAATCTAACTTGATGTTCACTCTTTGAAGTTTAAACTTGAACTCCAAGCTTTTACTCATTGCTTAGCTCCTTGGTGATGAAGTTGCTCCAATTGTGCTCAACCAAGTGAGGAAGGAGGTTTAGGTTTAGGGTGGCTAAGATATACATATGAGGTTGGTTCACTCCCTAGAAATGGATCTTTCCACAAGACACTCTTTTGATGGCATAATGCTCAATAATGTACCTATGATGATCTTAGAGTGTGTAGAATAAAGTCTTAAGGTCTAAGGAGACTTTGCCTATGAGGAGAGATTAAACTTCAAAACAATAGATCCTAGTTCTACCAATCACTCTCTTTTTTAGCTTTGAATGCTCTTAAATCTAACTATCAAACCAATGAAGAGTAAGTGGAAGATAATTTTGAGATCTCTAAAAAATATTTAACTAATGGTTTAGTTCGTGGTTTAAGAGAGCTCCCAAAATCACATGTATTGCAACTATTGGAATGAGCTTGTTAATTATATAAAAAGAGCTCACAACGGTTAGTCCCGAACTAGATACGACTAGCCATAAACCTCCAACGACTAGTTTGACCAACAGTCAATCTAACTCATTCGTATAACGATTAACTAGACAGTTAGCCGTAGGTATCTGTAGTTAAAAAATGCCGAAAACAGTATTATGCAAAAATGACCTTAAAGCCTTTACGGTTGCCTTCTGGGGACCTTATGATTAGCATGTTAGTTAGCCGTAGGTAATCGTAATACAAAAATGCCGAAAAATAATATTTTGAAAAAAACAACTGTAAATGATTTACGGTGTGCTCTTAAGTCCTTATGGTTAGTTGTACCACAGTTATGGCTACCCGTGGGACTTGAAACTAAACAACTAAATTGTTCAGTTTAGCCAATTAAGCCCTATTAAATTTACCAGTTGTTGGCGCACAAAAATTTCATTCGTCAACACATCACATTACCGAAGGCAAAATACTTATTTTAGAAAAAGATGCTACTTTTTATGGCCGTTGGAATCTGACCGGCCATAATGACAGCATTCTAGCAGCCATTGTTTACAAAGCTTCACCGGCCACTTCAGCCATCAAGACACTTGCCGCTGAACTTTTTCTTCACTAGCCGCCGCACAGCTGTCACCCACCATCTGGGCGGTTGCATTCCTAATGGTCGCTAAAACAGCAAGAAAGTCGTTACAACCTCCATTCACTGCAGTTTTGAAACCGCTTCCCCCACTACCCCGCGATTTGCAGCAGTTACAGTTTCTCAAAGTCTATAAGAGGAACACTTGGGCAAGCAGCACGGGAGATCTGATCCAGTGCGAAAGAAAGGCCAAAACCCTACCATTTTTAAGACAGAAAGCTCTCTCTTCTTTCTTCAAGGTGAGAGCAAGGCATTAAGTGTCTGTTAGATTGGGTGATAGTTTCTGAAAACCCTTATTTGTTCCTCTCACTATGGAAGGAGAACAAGGGTTTGTCTCTGTTAATTCAAAACGAACATCCCTATTACTTCTTCTTCCTCATCAAAGTGATGAGTTACAAAGACTGGCAAAGGAAACTACGATGCAGACTTCTTCAACGAAGACAATGATCTTTCTCTTTCTCTTTTCATTTTGTAATTCCCTTTGTATTTGATCTCCTAAGCCTGATGAGGAGGTTTTATAAAAATTTGTAAACAACCTGCACTCAGAAGGCGAGACGAACAAAACCCATGTAAATAAAAGTGGAGATGACTCTCTAAAGCACAATAAAATACAAGTGCAAGTCATCTTCACATATTTCTGTAAAACTCAAGGATAAATGAAAAGCGGTAAAAAGCCACCGCTTTTCATTTTTGGACGAAACACCAGTTGGGTTGAGGGTTCTAAGGTCCTATAATCGGTTTTCCTAAGATCCAATTTACCTGAATGGGTTGGCATAAATTGGAATACATCTCAATGAAGCATTGACTTTCAAAAACTTAACTTTTTATGGACTTGAACTTGATCTACCTTGTTGAAGCTTCTAGAGGTAAGTCTTGGACTTGACTTGGAGTTGACAAGACTATAGAAGTGCATATTTGACTATGACCCTAACATACTGTCTCGTCCCCCGGACCTGATTAAAGAATAAACCGGATCTGGAGAGTAAATTTTAGGACTAATTAAAATTTTGTCATTTGGGCCCACGGATCGTAAGTCCGCGGTGATGATATAATATTTCAAGCGTCATGTAGTATAATAAATGTAGAGTTCATACAACTCTAGGCATATGAAACATCAACAGTGAATAATAATTCTCATTAAATATTAAAGTTGCAAGAAAGATAAATAAACAAAACTAAAGAATCAATTTAATTATTACATTGGCCAACCCAATAAACAAGGCCAATAAAAGAAAACCAAGTTAATGAATAAAGGCCCAACGAGAGAAATAAATCAAAGAATATATCTAAATGAAGTCCATGTGAATCTCTCTCGTGCCAGATATACTGACGCTACTCTCGTCATCGGCACGCCACTCACGTTCCTCCTCTACTGGTTGGAGATCCTTTGGGATCTCCTCACCGGCCTGCTCCTCATAGTAGTAGTAACCACCTAAGGTGTCTGCACACCAAGGAACAGAGTCAACGACATGTTGAGTAATAAATAAGCAAAGCATAATAAACATGACATGTATCAAATATAGAATAATGACAAATACATGATCATATGAATACAAGGAAATCGAAGCTAGGCATAAAGCGAGGATAATAATCAATAGAAATAATAAAAGGAATCCTAACAATCATCTAGCAATAACCACTATCCATGCAATGCAAAACAAGAAACAAGAAGGAGACTCCGAGGATGTCCAAGCCACCTCCCGGGGTACCAGTAACAATCCAGACAAGACTACTGATACCAAAGTCCGGCTCCAGTATGATCCTAGCTCCCGGTCCTGGGAATAGCAACATGGTCCAAGCCCGCTCCCAGCTATTCAATGCCATGGACGCCGTCCAACGCCGACTGCCCATCCTGACGACCGAATAACCGGCCCGTCAATAATACCCCAAACTGCAGATGGCCATGATATGTGAATAATAACATAGTGGTGTTGACACAAGAACATATAAGACAAGCAAGTATGGCCAGCTCAATGTACAAGACACGAGTATAGGGATTATCTCATTCAAGACAAGTACAACACACGATAATCCCTTTTCATGCTAGCCAGTCATGTTTATCAAGACATAACACAGGTTCCTAAGGTATATTCTAAGTCATGTCCAAGTCCTAAATCCTACAAAGATTTATGTTTCATAATTGATTAAGTATGTTATGTCAAGAGAATGTACAAGGAATATAAACGACGAATACAAGTTACAAGTCAATGAGAGATTACAATCCAATCCTAGGCAAGTGGTGTCATCTATGTATTTCATAAGTCCTAACAAAGTACGTGTGGAATTTAGATCGATGATACTCTTAGGGAAATCCCTTGGTGTACAATCATGTCAAGTATCGGACGATTCAGTTCCATACGTATTCGGTTATCACATGTAATACACGAATACGTAAACATCCTATCGAATCCACACCAAGCCACGTGTTTCGATTTCAATCCCACTTATGGTCATGTGATAGTAGATTAGGGGTTTCTAACATCTAAGTCCAAAATCCTAGGTTAAGAGTATCAATCCTAAATAAACAAAGCAAAATGACAATTTCGGTTAAGCCTCGGTCAGCCCTCGGTTAACCGAACTCACCAGTTCGGTTAACCGAACCTTGAGTTCGGCTGACCGAACTCAAACAACTGAAAAATCAGCTCTTTGGTTTTCCGACCGAACTGGGGTTAGGTTGACCGACGAGATGGGTTCGGCTAACCGACACCGAGCCGAGAGCTAACCGACGTTCATCTGAAGCAAATCTTCGCTCTCTGGAATTTGAACCGACATAGGGTTCGGCTAACCGAACTCCAGAGTTCGGCTAACCGAACCTTGAGTTCGGCTGACCGAGAGTACGGGATGAATACAGCTTCAGGCCATTTCTGAAATTGTTCCGTCCCCAATCATTTTCTTTCCTTTTTAAGCCTTTCCAAAGGCTACCACCTGCATAAAATAGAGCCTCCTGCTCTCCCAACAATCCATTCCATTCATTCCATTTCATTGAATCAAATTAAAATAATTGATTTCCAATTAAGATTAACAATTTTCAAATCCCCAAATCAATACCTAACATGATAATTTTCATTTAAACACAGGCTTGGAATTTAAGGTAATCTAACATGAATATATCATCAATCAATAAAAAGCAATACAGACATATAAACTATAAATTACATATTTACTTGCCTCAACCAAGAAGAAGATAAAAATTGGGCAAAACTCGAGGAGAAGGCTTTCTACTACAAGATCCATAATCCAATCCAACTAAACACAACCTAGAACGCAAAGGAGAAGAAAGAAAGGAAAAAGATCAAGATCGAACCTAATCTAACCAAAGAAAAGATAAAATGAAAATATGAGATTGAGATAAATCTTACCAATTTGGTACTGGAAGAAAGAGGAGATCGAGAGAATGAAGATTAGCGGTTCGGATCTTTGAGTAGGATCTTCTAGGGTAGAGCTCTGGCTTGAGAAAGAGAAAAGGAAGAAGAAAGGGGGTTGCTGTTGCTTTCGTTGCAGATAACGAAATAGGATTAGGGCCAATCCTTGCTTAAGAAGAAGAAACGAAAGAAAAGACTAAGTTGCCCATTTAAGTGGGTCTGGTGAAGAATAGCCCACTTGAAGGATTTCTGATCACCGGATCGCGACGAGTCAAAAGAAAAAAAAAGATCATCGCGACGAAACCTTTCCAACGAATCCAAAAATCACGGAGTTTGGAATATTTCGGAAAACACTCAATTTTTTCTAAATTGCAAACTACCCCCTGCTATGATCAAACGAACTCGAAATCGCACAAAACTTCGCAGACACTATTCTAGTGCTAAAAAAACTCGCTCATGATCTAAACCCACTTAAATATCTAAAATATAATTAATTATAATAATAACAAATTAAACGGGTCAGGGCCTGATATTGGGCCCAATTGACCAAATAAGGTCACGGACCTTACACATACTTTAGGCCATTTTAGAGTCAGATTCTCAAATCAAGCAACCATCTTGCATTGATAGAGATTAACATGTAAATGTCAATTAGGATAAGGTTAATTTGTTTTTTGATTAACTTTATATGCACCTAAAGTAACTTAAGGGTTCCTTTCAGTAAAACATGATAGATCCTTATAAATTTCTAATAAATTTAACAAAAAAAAAGATTATTGTAAATTATGCAAAACGACGAAGATATTGCTAATCAAGGATAAAAAAAAAGGTGTAACATTTTAAAAAATCTTCAATTGGCAATCATTGTCTATTCACATGCCAAAGTTTCTAGAACTCTATATGGCTTATCATTCTTGTGTCATATATTTTAGAGGAATTTACCTGAAAAAGGACCTTAGATGGCCACTAGACGAAAAATGGGCCACTAGTAAATATGGCACGGAAGTGGTCCCTTCTATTTTTTTATTAATGATCCAAACAAGTGACGACGTCGTTGCACCATTCAACCCCATAAAAGTACCCCGAACCCCACTTCCCCATTGTCTCCTTCTTCCTCTCATCGCTTTCTCACTTTTCCCCTGGCGGTTTCCTTTTCCTTCTTCCTCAAAAGTTAGTTAAGGTGGTCCCAAAGCTCATTGCATGTCACCTGAATCACTCTGGAGATCTTCAGTTAGCTTCCTAACTTGGGCTTCAAACGCCTGAGAGATCAGGTCTTGAGTTCAAGGAAGGAGACGACACAATCCTTGAAGCAAAACTCGCAGATGGCCGTCGCCAGATGATTTGGCTTCTGGATCGTGCCTCATCCCTCAAAACCATGACCCGCAAATCCCCAAAACCCCCCCAAAACCATGACCCCCAAAACCCTAAACACCCGCCATGCCCTTAAATCCTGCACATTCCAGCTCCACTCCTGGCAAACTTACTCACATGGATACCTTGAAGCTGAGCAGCAAGAAAGTGGCTGCTTTCATGGACGATGATGATCGCAGCGAGCACCACAGATGCTTCAAGAACAGGTGGTAAGCTCTCCATACCGCCAAAAATGGCAGACGGCCGGAAAACGGCCCTTTTCCGATGTGGGTGTGTTGAAAATCTGGTTCTTGGGTGGTAGGAGAGTGGGAGAAGTGACGGAAAAAGGGATTTAAGATGGGGTGAGGAGTTGGGGGTTGGAAAATGGAGTTTTGAAGGGAAATCTGAGATGGGTATTTTTAAAATTTGAAATCTGATTGGAGAAAATGATGAGTTTGGGGAATAAGAGCTAGGGTAGATTAATCATCTCTAACAATCTGATTCTCACTCTTGTGGTTGTGGAATTTGTTTGGAGAAGAAGGTGATAGAGGGAGAGGGAAAAGGAGTGTGTGTGAAAAAAAATAGGTGCTGGGGAGAGGGATGAAAGGAAGTGTGTTCTAATAAAGGAAGTGTGTTCTAATATCTGACGACATTGTTGCTTCACGGAAGTTAGTAGAAGAAAGTATGCTTTAATATTTGACGACGTTGTTGCTTCACAAAAGTTAGTGCTAGAAAATATATGACGACCTCGTTGCTTCACAGAAGCTAGTGAAAGACAATATGCTTTAATATATGACGACGTCGTTGCTTCACAGAATCTAATGTAAAGAAGTGTTGATGTAAATATGTACAAGGTATGCTTGAAAGCTACCCCACAAAAGTATGATCCACATCAAGGGATATATACAAGGTATGATCCACAAAACTACATGCAACGCCATCTCTTTTGCAATGTGTGCTTGGGGATGTGTCATTCCCATCACTGGTTTTGAGCGACAATGCCTTAGGTTATAAGTCCGCACCTTAAACTCTGGACCTGAATCAGCTCAAACCATGTGAACTGAACCATCAAAATTTGGAATGGTGAAGTGAACTCCCTGAAGCTAAGTTTGGTGGACTCCAAACTCCAAACCTTAATGAAACATGATTTTTAAATGGAACATATCATTTCCCAATAAGCCTTCGGTATTGATGATAACATATCGCAATTCCTTTATAATTTGCTCAGCTTCAAGCCTATAAATTTCTCGATTGATTCCCTTCAAAGACCCACTAATTCTCCTACTTCTGAATGCCCCATAAGATGATAAATTTTAAAAAAAAGAAGCAAGCATCATAACTAGGAACCCCACAAAAAAAAGTAATGTAAAAATGGCAAAAAAAAAAAATCTAAGATCAGCGTCGACGTCCTTGCCCAACTGTTTATGCAGTCTTGCTCAAGAGGTAAAATGACGTCGTCTCTTCGCAGAATCCTGAAACACTTGGTCCCATTTAAATGAGCGATGACGTACGCTCGTCGAAAAAGAGAAAAAAAATAGAAAAGTTTGGAGGGAATACCAGTTTCGTAGCATATAAACTAGTATCCCCTTTTTCGTCTAGTGACCATCTAAGGTTCCTTTTCCGATAAATTCCTCTATTTTTTACAATATTGTTCACATGAATATCTTGTTATCCTTTATTTGAAACACCAAGTGTGAATATATAGTAATTCACGATGTGTGTGTACGCACGCTCATGGGCCTTAATAAAATGCAAATGTCTCACACATAATACCGTGTGTACTAGCCTATATGGCCCACCTAAGCTCCCATCAGGCATGGGATGTGGAGTATCAAAATATCTAGATATGATATGTCTGTTGATGGACCGCGCATTCCTGGCTCGGTGCTACCGAGGTCGGCGGACGTGGGAGTCTGTTAGGTCCGACCCTTTCGCGCCCGGGGGGGCAGGAGCGGGTATCAACATTTTTTTTGTGGGTGTGCCAGATTTTCTATTTTACTTGGAATTGCAAATGATGATCCGGAGATCGAACTTCGCAAGTAAAAGGAAATCAACTTCTTTTAAGTTTTCCATTGCACATATATTTAAGAAAAGAAACATTTTCTTGATTTGTCGTGAAAGGCGGTTTTTTTGGCATTTATAGTCGATTTTATGCGTTTATAGTCGATTTTGGCATTTATAGCCGATTTTGGCGTTTATAGCCGATTTTACAATATTCAACAATAATGAAAGACAAGAGTTGTGATTTTTTGTCTCTTTTAGAAAAATACAAACTACAATGAAAAGCAAGAAAATGAGGATCTAACTTCTCAGGAGATTGTGGGGGACCCATTCAGATTGACGGTCGCAAGCCATGTGTGGACTTCGCCATCATCCATGCAGATGACAACAGAGGATGCTCTTGATTCGCTTGTCTTGGCTATAACCTCAGGTTTTTAGAAGATAAAGACCAAGAAGAGGTCCTATGTCCAATAAAAAGCTAAGTAGACGGGCTGAAAAGCCACGTCTAAGCCATTAGAGGCAGAAGGAGAAAGCAAGGACCTTGTAGTGGTAGCCGGTGCAGAACTTCAACAGAGTTTTCTTTCTTCACTACAACAATTTTCACTTTTGCCGGCGCTAAAAAAGCGCCGGCAAAGGTCACTAAAACGCCGGGAAAAACCTTTCCCGGTGTTTCTGTTGCGCCGGCAATTCGCCGGCAATGGTACGCCAGCAATATCCTTTTCCGGCGAAATAAAGCGGCGCCAGGAAAAAGTTGTCCATTGCCGGCGTTATTTTTCGCCGGGAAAGGGGTTTATTGCGCCGGGAAAAGTAGTTTTTTTTTCAAAAATAAAAATTCAAAAAACTTTTGCCAGCGTTTTTTTGCGCCGGGAAAAGTAGTTTTTTTTAAAATAAATTTTAGAAAAACTTTTGCCGGCGTTTTTTTGCGCCGGGAAAAATATTTTTTTTTTCAAAAATAAATTTTAGAAAACTTTTGCCGGCGTTTTTTGCGCCGGCAAAACATTTATATAATTTTTTTAAAATATTTTGCCGGCGCTTTTTTTTGCGCCGGCAAAACATTTATATTTTATAAAAAAAAAATAATTTTTTAATTTCTTTCAAATTTGGCCTTGTGTGTACATCAGCCCAAAAATCACAACAATCACATGATCTGAACCATTTGTTTCACAGACATGTGAAAAAAGTAAATCACCATCTGGAACAAGTCAAAATAACTCACTTCAAACTCAAATGAGCAAAACTTCACAAAACACATTAATTGGACAATCCACACCAGTTGCAAAAGATATAAAATATCTTAAAGATACAGAGTTGTGTATAAGGTGACAGCTCCAATATACAGATTTGGTCTGGTTTTTGAAACACTGCAATTAATTGACTTGTACCTCACAATTCAAGGGTGGCTCATATGGATCATCTATGCCTGTGAAACCTGGAATACAAAATAGATACTAGATAAGTGCAATGAAGTAATGTATCATCTGTTGAGTAAAAAAAAGAAAACTAAAAAAAAGAAATCAAGGTATGGTTACCATCTTCTGTCAATGAATTTCAAACCAACACTATGGAATAACATCCAATGAGTTGAAAATGCACCAATGGTTTAATGTGGTATACTCCACTTGCCTGTGGAGGTAAGTTGTGGAAGAATCCACTTGGGGTGTGGCTTGCATTTGGGGGTTACGCCTCATCGTATGAGGCCTCTTTGAAGCTTTTAGTCCAGATGAAGAGTGTGTACCTTGTTTCAGCCACTCCTCATATCAGGTAGATGCAAATCACTTGAACATATTTTATATTTTGTAAAAGGGGAAGGATAATTTTTATTTTAAGATCTTAAAAGTAATTAGTAGAAAGTAATGTAACTAGAATTAACCTAATTTAACCCTAGCTAACTCATTAAAAGGCTTCAAAACCCAAACTCTGATGTTTTATTTATATTAACAGATTTTAAAATCTATGTAATTATTTCTGTAAACATGCTCATAAAGCATACACCCCACCTGTTAAGGCTTACAAAAATTCGTGCTTTAGGCAATTGGAATTTAATTAGACATCAAGTACCTTACCCCTCAGCATTTTGAAATATAGTAATTCACTACCCTTCACATAACCATTATCACATAGGAGAACATCACATCCCTGAGTCACCCACAGAAGGGCTTTTTGCCTACTCTATTTCATGATTTAATCACATACCCACTACTTGATATCCATGTTCATCCCACAATGTTAAGGACGATGAAAGGATTTCATGGCGCTAACTCTTTTCTTTAGGATTATAACTTGGAATCCATTGAGAAATGTATGTTAGTTGAATTAGTTTCCACAACATGAAACTATATCAATTCCATATAAAGAGGTAACAGGGTTCCTAGCACATACCTTTGATCTTTTCAGCGCGTGCAAGTTTGTAGAGTGAAGGCATGCTCATGAGATGCAGTAAACCAGTGTCTATACATTCATGCCCTTAATAGTACTCTACTCGCCATATGCATTTTATTCTTGTTCCTAAAAGCTAAGTATGAATGAAGCCAGCCTTTTTTATGGATGCAAACCATTGGATCTCAATCTCCCCTTGAAAGGTGGGGACACAAACATTACTATAATAGAGTGATTTTCACAATATCATTTGTAAGGACACTCGCTGCATGATTGAGTCAAGCTAAGGCATGATTCATCTTCCAAGAAATTGAAATGCAATTCCTTGAATGATCCAATTCATTCAATCCAACTAGAGTGATATTCAAGTTCATAACTTGTCAATGAGGGGGCAGTTATGGCCCAACAATTAGCCTCCACAAACAAAACTTCACATCCAAGACTTCTAAGAAATTAAAGGGATCCAAGGTGTATTCAGATATACTGGATCATTTCTCATATCAAAATTATAAGATAATTACTAGTGGAGCCCTGCACGTGCAAGGCACGTGCCCTGTCCAAACACTACCTATGTAACAAAGAGAAGTTTAAACACTACCTATGTAACACAGAGCAGTTTTAAATTTGATGTTTGTTTCCTTGTTGATGCCATTTTCTGAAAACCTACAAGAGTTCTCAGAATCTGAAAATGAATATGAAAATCATATCATAAACGAGAAAAGTGACCAGCATAATTATTAGCAATAGTCCAAGCATATTTTACACTTCAAGGAACTTAGACAACTGGAAATAGTTTGCAACATGGAGAGACAAAGAACTAAGAACTACGGCAATAAATTTTAACCAACAATGCTTTCAACAATATCATGATTTCTCTCAATCAGATACAAAAAGATCCAACTCATTGCATCATACAATGAAAATACATGATCTAAAGAGAAATTTGATTCTCAAGAATATAAAAAGAGTCTTACAAAGTTCCCATCTTTGGTGAATTTGCAACACACACATCAATGTCTACCAAGCTCCCATCTTTAGTGAACTCGCAACATACACATCAGTGTCTATGAATACATTGTCAAAGCAAACTTCTATTTCACAATATCAATCCTCGTGCATAAAAGGACAGAAAAAGATCTTACAATATGCAATTGGAATGGATGAATAGGATAAAACAGAATGAATGCAACTTGAAACAAAAAACAATATCTACTTGTCAATTAGAATTATGTTCACTTTATCCAAGCAAAAAAGCTAATCATATCAGAAAAGCAATAAGTAGTGCAGGATTCTTCATCCCATGTGTCTAGAATAGTAACTAAACGCTTTGGGCAAAATGTAAACATAGACAACCATAATAATGTTTGTAAACAAACACAATTATAACTACTAAAATGAAAATCACCCACAAAAGGAAATGGCAGGTAGGAAAACAACGGAATGCAGATGTACACATCTAGGAGAAAATATTTTTAATTACAACTTTGGCCTATATCAAGAATGGAATTACATGATCAACTAAGTAGTCCATTGTTCTAGTACTCTAATGAAGACTTGCAACTTAGGTCTCATCAAGAATGTAATTACATGATCAACTAGTTCACTGCTCTAGGACTGTAATGATCTTATTAATTTGTCTTGTCAAAACAATACTATATTCTAGTGTTCAAACAACTTAGTGTCATGATCTTACATGAAACATGCTACCATAATCAAGACAGGGAGATCATTTTGGCCTTTTTTGCATCAAGTTCACTGTTATGGTGCAATAGAACTGAAATGTAAAC
This sequence comes from Litsea cubeba, assembly GCA_012931725.1. Taxonomy (NCBI): domain Eukaryota; kingdom Viridiplantae; phylum Streptophyta; class Magnoliopsida; order Laurales; family Lauraceae; genus Litsea; species Litsea cubeba. The sequence continues at coordinate 8,280,718 of CM022949.1, read as the reverse complement.
ATTGCAGCACAACAAGGAGTCAGATAGGTTTAAATCAAAGCTGTTGCATTGTTCCGTCAGCCACAGAGAGCTATGAGAATGACAAAGATAGAAAAGAGGACGCGTAATTGTAATGATTAAAAAAACGGAAATATTTTAAAAACAAGGAGAAGATCAAATCAGATTGTGTGTGTGTGTGTGTGTGTGTGTGTGAGAGAGAGAGAGAGAGAGAGAGAGAGAGAGAGAGAGGTTTCAAAAGTTACTTGGAACATTTATCCCAATGCAAAAGCTTCTTGTATTTGTTAGTATTTCCTGATATTGTTAAAATTGACATAAAAAAAAAAGAAGATTCAAATGTGTATCAAAATACTAAATTGAATATGAAAAGAAAAGGCAAAATATGTCTGCCTGTGACTTCATGTGGTACTTCCCTGAATGCAACACCAATCTTGCCACTACATTAATATAATTGGCAAACAAGCAACTAAACAGATTACAAACTCAGACCATGTTAATGTGCTCTAAAATGAGTAAGAAGATCTCACAAGCAACCTCTGTCCCACAATCAGGCCCCTCTCCATGCAAATAGATCAGCCACCAATAGTTTTTCAATTGCCCATCAGAGTGCGACACTGGAGATGTGACAAAGTGGCCATCCTTATAAGAGTGAACAAACTGCTACGGCAATGCATGTTCTCCCTGAAACATTTTGCGAGTAACCTTCCATCAGTAAAAAACTTGACAATAGAAATTAATCAGATATTTCAAAACTTCATGTGAATAAGGAATCACAAGCTGGCATGAATGAGATAAATGGCCTTGGCAAAGCTCACATATGGATACATAATAACAACAGTCAAATGAAACTTCTACACAGTTGTTATCAAAGGCACATTGTTTGCATTTCAATTATTGGTAGATGCATCTCAATAGGTGGTTGATTCTTTTGTAGATTCCCGATGCTACTCCATATTTGTCAATATCATGCTTTGAGCACTAACTTGTAGTGAGTCACATGGCTAATCTGCTCATGTTCATACTGTCTTTCATATGCAGAAAATTTTGGCATTTTAGTCAAATGAGAAATAATGATAAATGTGTTGGCATATGAATCAAGGGATGAAGTGAATGTAAAACTTCAAAGAAGGCAGGGAACGCTTTTAAATCTTGATGCATAGTGCAAAAAGCATAGTGCAAGAAAGCTTGGATATCACTTTGATAATAATCCACATCTTCTACCAAAGAAAAAAAAAATCTAATAATCCACATTATCACATTTGGGCAACCAGCAAACTCACTTCAATAATTATCACATCCACTGATGCATCAAGTTATTTATCACCATCATGTTCATACTCTTTCCATCCCAAGTTCTTTATCACCAACATGCATACGATTGGGAGGGAAAGCAATGTTGTTGAATCATGTGAGTTGAATCATGTTCCCTGCCAATGTTCATCGATGATGAACAAGATTTCATAAGTTTAAAACATGGAACTAAATATTCTACTTGTTCCACCATAACCACGCTAAGAAGACCAACCTTATGTTATAAGAGAGGTTTTATGATGAAATTGGAAGGCTGCACATGTTTCAATCTCACCAGATCCATTTGAGAAAAATCACCAATGAGAAGAAAAATAAAAGAACAAACTATGGAAACAATGGAACAAAATCAAAGGCAAAATCAGATAATCTAGAAGAATTATTGTTGGCAGTTGGCGAGTTAGGGGTCTGATCAAGTCTGGATTCATTCAGCATGAAACTAAATGATTAGTATGTGTCATTTCCTGCAATCTAACCATGAACAAAACAACATGAACAGTGAGATTCTAAAGCAGGGGATGATAAATCTCCTTCATTTTCAATTACTTCTTCTTCCTCTAGCGTTCCAAATCTAACACAACACAACACAACAGTTAGAGAAAATGCAAGAGAAGGTAGAATTCCAAGGCAGGGAAATCACATTTTCACAAATTTCTACAGAACATTTCAAGATTCATGCAGAATCTAATGCTAAACGACAACAAAATGGAAAAATCACAGTAAACATGATGATCTTAGAAGTTGAAGAGGAAATCAGGGGGAAATGCTGGGATTCTAGGGCAAAGAAAGCTTCTAATACCTCAACCTACACGATCTTCAAGAGGCAAATTTATATTCTAATAACTCATCTTAATAAGTCGCATTAAACCTACATTAAAACAGTATAAGTCCAGAAAAAGAAAGCAAAGTAAGAGGTCAAAAATAAAGCATGTATTCTTCTGGAGTTACCTACTTATATTTCTTGTAGATTTGCTTGGTTACTATGTTCTTGGATTCATCATTAATCGACATGGCATTGCACATCTCAGCCCGGTACTCATCCTAATGAGGCTCCCATTTCTTCAAATAAGTGGCTGAAACTTCTTCACTTTAATGAGGCTATCAATGTATTTAATCAGATCCAAGCTCTCCCCTTTAATTTCATTATTGTGTTCCATTGAAGGCACCTGTAAAACATCAAATTTCATAAGTTTTTCTTGTCCGTGTGATCTTGTAATTGGCCAAAAATCAGTGGCAGGTGAATTTTGATCACTTGATGTGTTACATTTTCTAGTGTAATTGCATTAAAATGTCAAATTTTAAAAGTTCTCTTTTGTGTAATCACTCGCAATCAGTGGCACATAAGTCATGGATATGGTAAGGACAGTAAGGACATGTCATGGATATGATAGGGACTTGGATTTTACACAAAGTGAAATATGAATATGACATGACATGGTACGCTGCCTATTATGAAGTTCCAGGTATCATAGCGCAGAGGTATGCAAAGCAAGGAAATACACTAGGGACTTTGCTCTAGTTTGCTTCTTAATTCTGATAATGGAAATACTTAAGAAATTGCCAAAAAAATCCTGACATTCGAGAGGAAAAATTGGGTGGAGAATACCTTGTAATGATACATGAAGCAATATCAAGGCCTAACTTGGCAGCAGGATCAAATGAAAATCTGTCATTTTGTGAATGATCCAGAAAATAAAGTTAGAAAATTTGGCAATTTAAGATGATGTAAACAAATGAATTCATAGCAAATAAGCCAAAAGAAACAAATTCATGCACTATAAGCTGGCAATTATTTTTCTAGATTTATGGAATAAAAGATTTTAAAGAACCTTGAAAAGCCACCACTAGATCATTAAAATTTAAACATCATGCATTAAGAGAATTGACTAATATCTGTCATGCATCTTCATGCTGTTCTTTGAATGAAGAAGATTTTCCTCATAACCTTAGTGCACAATACCAAAAATATTCAAAGACACACACCAGCTAGATCAATGTTTTTCCTTTTGTACAAAGCATATGTTGAACACTGATGGAGCAGCCCAAAGATTCGTAGCAAAAGGCATCAGCACTCGAGCATAGAATAGTGTGGTTTTTGAAGACACAGCGGTTGTTTTATTTCATCATGCTTTTGTACCAACAGCACCATAGTCAGATAAACATCCATAAAATGTCAACAAATTGATTAATTTTCCAATGGAAGGTCGTATGTAATCGCAATGGGAGTCCAGTGATAGAAATTAAGTATTAATTCACCATTTGACTTCCCATTAGGCATCACCAATTCACCATATTGGGCTAAATCAAGAATGGGATCAAGCTGTTCAGAATGATAGATGATGCTCGTGACATTCTTATATGCATGTGTCAACAATATACAAACAATAGCCCTCCATTCCCTCCCTCCATAACTGATTTATAACATGACTTGACTTGAGCCCACAACCTCAAAGTTGCAAAATCGTGCACCTTTCACATGTAAAACCCACAATATGTATTGTGGCTCAGTCAGTAATTGAGTATGCAAATCTTCCACCAACTAAATTAAGTTATAAATTTTGGTCCGCTCAGTCAGTTATGGAGTATGCAAATCTTCCACCAACTAAATTAAGTTCTTAATTTTGGTCCGCACAGGCATCTTTTGCCCATGTAAAGTGTAGCGCTAATGAGGAAGCAGATCTTTTGGCAGAACAGGAAGTCATGTGCCATCATTTGGTTTTTGCAAATGAGCTTATGAAAGAACCTTGATTGGAATGACCGTCCTTCCTATGCACATGTTATCTTCTTGCATGAGTGGGGGTGGGGATTGGGCAGCTACTAACGTACTTGTCAGTATCGATCTCTTATGCTGTAGCACAACTATTTACATCAATGAAAGTTACCATTCAAAAGAAAAGACAAAAAATAAATAAACCTTAATAATTCAGGTCATCGAGGCTACCATCTCATAGCCTTCTACAACCAAAACATACATGAATAAAAATTAAAATGTAGGAAAAAAGGATTACCTAAATAGCTGACTGTTGTGGCTAACCCGTGCAGTATCTTGCAGCTTAAATTCAACCCACTTTTCTGGGTTGAGAGCTGAAAAAGAACCAAAAACACCAGAGCCTTTATAAAATGAAAGGAAAGAAAATAATAGTGACCACACACTATATGATTTCCAACTCATACTATGAATCGGTAGTCATGTAAATGGAAATGGTTCCTCTGAAGTCTGACAATTGAAGTCAAACAATATGTAATTACCCTATCTCGTTGAAAATTCAAAGAACTACATGGTGAAATTAAATCCACAAATAATAGTGATGGAAGCTGAAGAAAAGAACAAAAAAAAAAAAAAACTAAATGTTTTGGTACTGGGCAAGGGCTGAGAGGGGGAAAAACAGTTTATGAATGGGATAGAATAGTTTTAAAGAGTTAAGTAGCAATAGCCAATAACAAAGATGGAAAAGATCATTATCAAAGAGAAAGGACTTCGGTTCACTGGAGGCAAGTCAAAGATTTCTCATAAAAAGCCAGGTAGGATGATAATACCGATACTGATGGTTCGCTTGCCAAAGATGGATACTAGATTTTCGGATTTGCCAAATACAGAACTTAAGGGCATACTTACCTATGCAGAGATAAAGACTTTTCATGGGATTGAAATGAAATCACCACCCATAAAAATAAGATAAGATTCTTCATGAAGATAAGATCTTCATGAAAGTACTCCGAGAATTCTGCCAGCTGTGAAATCAACCCCTATATGTAATTTAGGGCATTCACTACTGTCTGCAAATCCAGAAAGCCCCCTTTAAATTGGGCACTGCTGGATTCAACGGACCCCAGAAGAGGGAAATCTCCCAGGCGTCTTGTGTGGTAGCATTCATTGCTCATGCAGGTGTTCAGCTGTCATGGAGTAGGTTCAAGTGGAGAGAAAAGTAGAAACTTGGAAGAATCAAGATTTCGCAAAAAGGTTCTATTAAGTGGGCGGTTTGGATCTAGTTTCTGCAAACTAAAACTGAGTATACCGTAGATAGATTGGTAAATGGATCATGGCCCTGAGCCATCCAGACCAATCCAACATCAACAATTTGAGGCTAATCAAAGTAGCCCACCTGATTGACTGTCAAGACCATCAAGCATAGGGGCCATGCAGAAGGATAAGTAAAGTGGGTCGTTCCTGTGGGGAAGTAGACATGATTCAACCGAATCATTTCCCTCCAAAAGAAACAGCCTTTTTCTAATAGACACAACAGTCCCTCCTTTGCTCTTTTTCCCTCTCTCTCTCAGTAACACTACTGATTCATGCCCCTACAATATTGATATTATAATACTGATGAGAAAGAGGAAAATGAGTGTTCCAAAAAGTACAGATTCCCTTAACTATGATCATGTGGGGTTTGGAGAGCAACCAGCTATATGAGGAAAATAAAATAGTATTTGGGATTCCAATAATGCATTGGTAGGAGAAACCATATAAAAAAAAATTCAGTCTTTCAGTGGGGCATTTTTCTAATTGATGCTTGTAGAAAAAGCTTTTAAAACTATGTGAAAGCATGCTTGTAATCTTTTGATTTATTTGAGTTTTCTACTCATTTTAATATCACACAAGGACTAAAGCATGGAAAAAGGGGAAAAAAGCAAAAACAAAAATATAAAGCTGCAAAGTGATAAATACAGAATCAAAACCCACCCTCTTTGGCTAACATCCATGTGGGATGATTTTTTTGCTGGCCTTCAGATCCATTTGTAGGCTGAGAAAATCCATCATGCAGGTGGTACTTGGAATTTTTTTTAACTCTAATGTTTATCTTCTGGTAGGTAGCATGGATCAGACAATGATTTCAAATGCTAATAACTCTGGATCGCAGTGAACCTGTACATTGAATTGCACATTGGCAGATAAAGATTTTAGTCCACAAGACAAGAAGTGTAATGGAGAGCTGCTAAGTGCATATGCATGAACAAGGCTCAAGGAAGAGAACAGACAATAGAGCAGCAAAGCGGGAGGAAGCAGAGGAATCAGGGCCGGGTGAGGAAGCAGGGGACCTGCACTGAAACAGAACCTGAACCAAGAGGAAGCTCAAACGAAGCCCGAACTACGCAGGACAGGATGAGGAATGGAAGAGACATGCCCTTGCATATTGCTGGCCAGCCCTCTCATCCGATCTAAGAAGATGATCTGAGCACTAACCTGAGAAGGCATTCTATTCCAGTGCTTTGCATCGTTCCAAACAGAAAGAAGGGCATCAACCAAAAAAACCCAAATAGCATGCCATCCGACGGAGCCGGGAGAGACGAAACAGATCTCGATGGGGCCATCTTCTCAAGCGGTGGCGAGCTGCGACGCGTCGACGCTGGTGGAGGAAATCAAATGCACCAGAACGAGATGAACCCCAAACACTAAGGCAAAAAAGAAAGAGAGTTGAGTTGATCACGAAGAAAGAGAGAGATGCACTTGGATTGAGCGGCCGCTGGAAATGGAAAGGGGGCAGGCAGAGCTTGGAACGAGATTACCGGCGAAATTACTGTGCCAGCATAAGTTAAATGAACAATTTACATTAGGCAGGTGAACTTTGCCGGCGATCTAAGTATTTCGCCGGCAATAAACATAGCCTTTCCCGGCGATACTACTTTTTCGCCGGCAAAAGACTACACTTTGCCGGCGAAAATAATGATTCGCCGGTAAAATTTTAACATTTGCCGGCGAAAATATTTCGCCGGGAAAACATTATCATTTGCCGGCGAAATATGCTTTTTCGCCGGGGAAAGTTATACTTTCCCCGGCGTTTACTGATTGCGCCGGGAAAAAACGCCGGTAATAATGCAGAATGTTGTAGTGCTTCTTTCTCTTGGATTTTCTGTGATTTTTTCTGACCTGGGATGTGATGTCCGTGTCTGATCTCTTTTCTTCTTGGAATGCTCTCCTATTTATAGGCTTTAGGTAGCCATTTAGGAGGATTTATGAGCCTTAATTGTCACAAAGCTACATAAAGGGAGGAGTTACAAGATTGAATTCTTTATTTTGTAACTCCTTTTTCTTGGCTTCTGATTGGCCGGAGGAAATTGAGGGCATTTAATCGCCTTTAATCACTATAATGGGAGGAGTTTCATGGTTTAAATGCCATTAATCTCTTGACTTGTAACTCCCATTTGCTTGCTTCTAATTGGGCCATCCAAAGAAATGAATTAATGACTGCAATAAAGCTAGTCAATTAATCGCATTAAGTGGTCGCCGAGCAATCGAAGAGTCGCGGGCCGTGCCGCATCTTTTGGAGTTCCTTTGGCGATGATCATTGATGGATCTTTATGTAGATTGACATTGGATGACCATGTAACTTCAGGTATTGGTTGCCAACAGCGGATCGGTGCCATCTGTCCTGTCGATTTCTCGATCGGTCGGGTAGAAAGAACACTTTTTTGGTTGACCGGTTGGCGATCAATGCTGATTTTGATGCTCTTGACGATTGACCCGTGATTTTGATGGATGTCAAAGGATTTGGTGCCTCAAAAGTATGAATTTTGGAAAATCCCAAGAGTTAGACGCTTCGAATCACGAAAAACGATGAAAAATGGGCTTTCCGGGGTGAACCCAGCGATTCCGGGCTCCATGGTCGCCGGCGACCCTGGGGGGATTTCCCCCATTGGTCCCCGTTTTGCGGCCGTTTTTTATGTTTTTTAATTCTTTTTTCTTCTGTATTTTTTCTTGATATTTTTTTATCATTTATTGGCCTGATTTCCTTGTAGAAAATATGACGAGAATCCTTGCATTTTGGAGTGCAAAGTTTCTAATTTCCCAGGAAAGCCGAAGACTTTGTCGCGTAGAACTGCCGATTTTCCGTCAGAAGCTGAAACTGGGTCAAACGATGTCGGAATGACTTGAAATTTGGGGTGAAGCCTCCTGAGCAATAAATAAGACCAACCATAGACTTTTGTTTGAGTTTTGAAGCCGTTTGGGGTCCTATCGCTAGTAGACTTATTTTTTATCGAGAGGGGATGTCGCGCTTTGATGTGCGGTCAACCGATGTCCGATTGATTTGAAATTTGACAGGGAACCTATTGGAGTCATTTTAAGATGATCCATGTCTTGAAAACCATGGTCCCAAGGAGCTTCGCCGCCGAGAGGCCTGATTTAACTTCCGAGCGTCAAAGTCTGGTCAAATGTTGTCGAAATGACCTGAAACTAGACGTGTAGCCCTTTGTGAGCATTTTGAAGCCGTCCATATGCTCTTTTTGATGAGTGGTGGCCTCGGTGGTTCTCGCCGCCGAGAGGCTTGATTTAGCTATTCGAGGGTTGATGTAAGGTCAAACGTTATCGATTTGACTTGGAACTTGATGTAGAGCCTTTTTGATGTATTTTGAGACCATCCATAGGGTCTTCGAAGATTTGGTGTCTCTGATGCTTTCTCCGCCGGGAGCTCCTTTTTAGCTGCTGGAGAAGCGAAGTTAGGCCAAATGATTTTGAAATGGCCCGAAACTTCTTGTGTACTCCTCTTTTGACTGTCTTGAAGGATCTTGCAGTTTTTGTTTGATTCTGACAAGATTTGATTTTTTGGAAGTAGCATTGCCTATTTATGACAGGCTGCGACTTCATGTAACTTTCTTGAGTTTGGAAATGCAAAGTGACACATTTTTTTTGTGTCAACATCTATGTGCAACTTGATATATGGCCCACCTAGGCTCCCACCAGGCATGGGATGTGGAGTATCAAAATATCTAGATATGATATATCTATGTGGAACTTTTCAAGTTTGTTCAATCGTCATAACCCTTTGATTTATGGCCCTTAAGTTCAATAGTTTATAAGTTCAAACCAACAACTAGTCGCATTTGGATTAGGGAGGTTGTTTGGAGAAGAGACATGGTACTATGTGACGGGGTTTGATTGATCACAAGAGGCCCTAGGTGGGCCCCACGAACTTTCTCGCATAGTGCAAGACATTTGTAGCTAAAGAAGTATGTGTGTGTGTGTCATCGGAACCTTTTGGTACCAACTATGTTGGGTCAACTACACGAGTTTTGTCTTTCCATTCTATTTATCTTTGGCCAAATTCTTAAATAAGTTGTAATTCTTAACAGACCACCAACATGCATAGATTTGAAAAACCCAATTGAGTACTATCCAATCCTAGCCCTCAAATTAACGGGCTTGCAAAATATTTATCTAACCTTATCCCTTAAGCTTTCAAAGAAAGATAAAAACCCACATTTTACAGAATCTATGAGAGGCGGGTTGTTGAGTATTCTCACAAGAGGACTCGATTAACAACCTTACTCAACGAGAGGTGTTTTACTTAGTTGAAAGTACAGTACTAGAGGAGTAAAAGGAACTGATCTGATATAACATTTTACTCCAATGTGTTTGAATGGAATAAGTAATAGTAGAGTAAAATTGACGTGACATAAAGTTTTACTATATGAGTGTTTGGATGTGAAAAATGGAAGGATAGAATACAGTTTTACTCCACTTTTTTTTTCACTTTATTAATTTTATTCTCCCCAAACCTATTTGGGTTGGGGGGGGGTTCGTAAAATTTTGTCCTCATCTTTATTTATGATGACCCCAACCATTCTTTACTTTTACTCTCATGTAAACAAGCATGCTAAGGACTTTTCCCCACGTTATTTTGCTCTCCCCAAAACCTAATAAAGTCGGGAGGAGTAAAATTTTTTCATGTAGTGGGTTTTAACTTTAACCCTCTCATCTTTATTTATGATTTGACCTACTTGGGAGATGCTCCTATGAGAGATAAGGTGGGAACCCTCACAGGTCTCATAGTAAGGTGAGATATACTCTCACAAGAGCATCTCCCCTCCTACTTATCTTTACTTTTACTCTCACCCAAACAAGCATGCTAAGGACTATGTTTTTTCTTTGGGCATATTGCATCTTAGTAAAATGTGATCCAATTCATAGGACTCACTTAGATATAGGAGTGCTCATGGACCGGGTTGGCTTGAGCCCGACCCAGGCCTAACTCTCATGGGGCTGAGCTTGGGCCTCATGTAGGCCTGTCAATGGGCCGAGCCAGGCCTGGGCTGTCCAATCTCGTTCCGAATATTGGGAGGGCTTGTCGGGGGTTATCCAGTCTCAGCCCTAAATTGAACAGGCCTACGTCAAATCCCGTCTCGTGCGGGTCCGGGCCGGGGCTTAGAACGATCTTAAATATAAGATAAACATTATCTAATTATTCCTATACTGCCATTGGACACCGGGTGTGAACCAAACTTTAAACCCTTCTATTTTTTTTTTCTGGGCTTGGGACCTTCCATGCTAGAAGTAGAGTTAAAGGGAGACTTTTCATTCCTTGAAGGAAGTTTTATATAATAAAAAAAGGTTTGTTTAAGACTATATGAAAAGAGGTTTTATATAACAAAATGATAATTGGCAATCCAACCTTAATGTGTGTTGTTTGCTTTATGAAAATTGAATTTAAGACTATGAATCACATGTCTGTTTATGTTTTGAGGTTCGTTGAATTCTTTTTTTCCAATCAAATGCATCTTTATTTGTTTCATATAAAAAACGAGAATCCATGCCATGCTTCTCCGAGCTATGCAATCATTTTTGTTCAAAATTAGAGGTTAGAGGTTTTGAACGGAACGGATTAAGTATTTACTAAAGCAAGAGGGAAGAAGTTGAATGTTTAAGAACTGAAATTGATGATCTTAGCATGCGATATATTCAAAATCTAAATGAGGATGATAGTCTTCTTTACTTTAGTGAGTTTGAACTGGTTGGGCTGCCACAGGAGTTCATTAAGGTTAGTTACAATTATATCTTATATTAATTTGTTTAATAGATGTAATTGTTTGTTAGATTTATTAAATATGAGTGAAGTTTGCTTGCCGGTGGTCGGGCTTATTTTGCCCATTCCCAGTCCCATTTTGGCAGGGCTTTGAAACCACTGTCTAAGCCCAACCCGCCGGGCTCAATTTTTCTTAAAAGCCCTGTATTTTTGGGCTTCGGCCGGGTCGGGCCGGATACCCATTCTAACGGGCTCAATTAACAGGCCTATCCTCATGCTTGAGCACTCTAGGCGGGCTTGGATTAAGATTTTTGGCTCACTTATTATATGGTCCATGTTTTGGATTAAGTGGTAGAAAGCCCAAAAGCCCGGCTCGACCCAAATAAGAGTGACAGTAAGAACTAAGAAGACTTGCAACTTGCAAGAGTAGCAAGTTGCTGTCCTTTCGCCTCTTCTTTCCATTTTGAGTTCCTGATTTTAATAGAGCAAATCCATGGTCAAAGACGAGAGAGGAAATCAAGGAGTAAATTAAATCCCGCCTTCATTCAATCCTATCTAAAAAATACTTCTCTTTCTATATGTTTTAAACCCTATATGTAAGCTAAGTCAAGGAGATAATCTCCTCAAATCATGTAAGAGCATGTTTGGTAACAGGTGAGAAATTCATAGATCTGATGATTCTTCACTACCATTGAAACAAGGATTCCTCACTGGGAATTTATTTAGTTGATGATTTTACATTGATATTGGTGTGTATCGATGTATATAGCTGAGAAAAATAAGGTTTAGTGCGCAAATTCACTTAAGTGGGGATTTTTAAATCTTATAGGGGGTGGTCGGATCTGAAAATTCTAATAAATGAATATTTCCGTTCGTCCAAATCCTTAGGAATTTACAATTATCAAACATGGATTTACCATAACTTTAGGAAAATCGAAAATCTTTTCCCCTAAGATTTGGTTGACAAACGTGACCTAAGTGATTTTAATCATATCTGAAACTCACAAAACACTCCGCTTTCTGATTAAGTAGATGGGCTGGGCTTGAGCTTAACAATTTTTTAGTGGGCCAGGCTTAGGCCAGACATTTATGACCCGAGTCAAGCTTGGACCTATGGTATACTAGTTGAGTCGGTTTGGGATATTCATCAACCCGGCCCAATCCGGCCCAAACCGGCCCATGAACACCCCTACTTAGATACATGTCTATCAATGGGAGGAGAGTAGATGGAAAGGTCTCCTTGTGGACAATGGGGAATTGAAAAATTATCATAACCCTTGAATTGATAGCTTTAAAGTTTATAATGACTTCTTAACCATAAATTTTGGAATTCAATCCTATGGTAAGTGAAGGTTTAATACGTGTAAAATTAATTCTAAAGTCAAATCATGAGATTAGAAGAGTATCCAAAGGGTTGAAAATATCAGTGGGCCAAAGTGAGCCCCGTACAGTTGAATTACAGGTGTCCACTCGTGGGAGAACATTCTCCCAACTTAAATCTTAAATACCACCTCTTTTAGTTTAGCAAAAGGAGTACGAGGTGAGGGATAAAAGAAGGCTATGATATACCATCATTTTTTCGTTCATTGTTAATTTAGATGGAAAAAGTGAGGTGAGATGTAAGGTGATATGATACCACTGGCCTTTTTACTCTTCTTTTGGGCCTTTTTTTTTCCTTACTATAATCAAGTGTGATAAAATGCGTTTTTTTTTTTTATACTGTAATCTCTTTTATTTTTACTCCTTTTCTACTATAATCAAGTGTGATAAAATGTTTTTTTTTACTGTAATATCTTTTATTTTTACTCTATTGGTAATTGACCTCCAATTTATTTTTACTCCTCCACTCATGTTTCCTCTTTTGAAACTTTTATATATAAGTTGTCTGCATATCATAAATCTAGATTGATTCGCCAAGACATCTTATTCCCTATGTTGGTGTAAGCTTTATTCCTCTCCATATAAATGCGGACGCAATGTGTCTCCTTACTGGGAGTTGGACTTGATTGAAACACAGCACCAATGGCGAAAACTTGACCAGAGTTGGTTTTTTTTTTTTTTTTTTTTCAAAAATTTTCTCTACGGTAACATGCAGTCCTTGATTTTTTCTCCGTATTGCTGTGCAGGTATTTTTTAGTTACGATATCACAGTTTAAGTTGCGATACCGCAATGTATGTTGCGATATTACAATTTGAAAAGCCATTTTCATCCGTTTATCCCTCCGTGTTCGACTATCCCTCATTTTCACTAGGTAACTCTCTCCACCAGCCGAATTTGACCATCATTCTCCCTTGCCGACCTATTTGCAAATACGCAAGGCCGCCAACGTCCGTTCGACGTCGACGAAGCATCATCGTCTCCATTGACTAAGGATTTTTGCCACCAATATTTCTACAAGTGGGATTCCTTGTATTCTAACTTTTTTTTCAAAAGACACAAAAGAAGAAAAAAATAATACAATAAATAAGAGAGAGATACATACAAGGTGGGGAAATATGGAATAAATACCTTAGATAAAGATGTGGCAGGAGATTTAATTGCTATATATAATAATGGTCAGTGATATATGGCAGGAGATCACTTGTTATGTGGCAGAAGCTACACTTGCAGAGCATGAAAGCAGAGAAACCAAGCTAGAGATGAAAGCAACAAAACGAAAAAAAATTATAAACAAAAATGCATTCGTTGACTTTTAACCTATCGTTTTTTGCGATATCACCATAAATTGCGTTATCGCAACTAAAAAGTTATGGTATTGTTATATAAATTGTGATGTCGCAACATTTATTGTGATATCGCAAAAAAAAAAAAAAGGCCTCTTGGTTTGCGCGGTGGTACGGAGAACGTTTGAGTAAAATAGTCAACTTTCATAACAAAGGGAAGAAATCAAGTAGTAGAGGTTACCGTACAGATTATATATATATATATATATGGATGTGCTCCTATGAGAGACACTCTCACCAAATTTATGAGAGATGGGTGGGGGCCCTCACTTCCATATCCACTCTCACAAACTTAAATGTGAGGGCTCAGGGCTCCCACCTATCTCTCACCAACTTGATGAGAGTGTCTCTCACTAGATGGAAGGTGCTCCTATGAGAGATACTCTCACCAAATTTATGAGAGATTGGTGGGGGCCCTCATTTCTATATCCACCCTCACCAACTTAAATGCAACGATCCTAACTTAAATATGAGGCCCCCACTTACCTCTCACCAACATGATGAGAGTGCCTCTAACTATACGAGAGGTGCTTCTATAAGACACATTCTCATCAAATTTACGAGAGATGGGTGGTGCCCGTTTAATGTACACACCAACCAAGAAGGGGTGCAAATGGTCAAATCCATCTCGAGGCTATAAGTGCCCATACAGCTCAGCAGCTCACGGCCTCCCCATTCCAGTCTCATCTCTTTCGCCTGTCTCCTGGCTTTATAAAAAGTAAATAATATCGCTACCATCCTCTTTTTCCGTTCTGCATTTCTCTCTCTACATCCTTTCTATTGCTGCAGTTGCAGTTGTGGGGTGGCAGAGCAGAGCTGGATCTTGATGGGAGCCGCAGCACATGATGGCGATACGATTTATCTCGCCGTTGCTGTTGTAAGAGAGTAGGTATTTTCCTGGCCCTTTTTTTTTTTTTTCCTATTTCTGGTTAGCATTTTAATCAGATCTGGAGCATTTCCCAATCAAGAAACCTGGAAACAGGCTTCTCTCCAAGTCTCCAGTAAGGTAAAATCCAATGTTCCCCCTTTTGCCCTTTTCTGTTATAACCCCTCTCCTCTCCTCTCCTCTCCTCTCCTGGCTTAAAATCGTCCGGTCGCTTCAGATGCCATGGAATCTGCTCCTCTCTCCAGCTGAATGCCCTAAGAAAAAAGAAAAAAAAGGCCTCAGCTGCTGTGAAAATCTCAAATCCGGTCCTTTTTTTTTCTCTTCCAGCGGAGAGAATCTTATTAGGAAAATAGCGTCTGAAACTCTGGAAAAACAGAAGGAGAGAGAGAGAGAGAGAGAGAGAGAGAGAGAGAGAGAGAGAGAGAGAGAGAGAGAGAGAGAGAGAGAGAGAGAGAGAGAGCAAAAAGCTCTTTTTCTTTTTCCCAGGTCCGGTAATTCTGGAGCTGGAAAAAACCCAAACTTGGGGGCGGCAATTCCCCTCCTTAGTCATTTCTACTAATGGAAGCCCTGGAAATGCTGCAAATGCGGCGGTAAAAAGCTGTCATTTGGAGATGGGAACCCTAATAAGGAAAATTGCCCCCCAACACTCCAAACAAATCCCGTAGTCTGCTCTTTTCCCAGTTTTTTGAAAACCTTTAAAAGGGAAAGCATTGGGCATTCCTGGATACGGTAAGGAATGAGTTACTCCTTTGCCAGTTCGAGGTCAAAGATTTGCAGTTTTCTGCTTTTCTTGAGGCACGAATCGCGTGTTTTTGCTTTTATTTCAAAGTCAAATAGAAAAACGATTAAAAGAAGTAGAAGAAGAAGAAGAAGAAAGAAAGGATGTTATGATCTTCCATCGTTTGTTTGAAAGCAGTGCTTTTATTCTTTAGCTTGATGATGATGATATCTATTTGACTGATCAGGTGTATCGGCTCACGAGGACAACTTCCCATCCTGATCCTGTTCTTGATGGAGGACCGGAAATCATCTGATTTGGGATGATCAGGTGACTTGTTGATGGATTAAGGAAAGATGCCATCTTTCTTCAGGATCTCTCGAGTGTTGGGCTGGATTTGAAGAAATTCTAAACCAAATGGCGGGGATGAAACACCTAACACGCCTCGGGTGTTTAGGGTGTGAAGGCTGAGTTTCTCTCTCTCTCTGGAAGGAGTCTTGCTGCAGGGAGGAAGCCGTGGAATACTGGAATCCCTAAACACCTCAAAACTCCCTTCTTCGTGGTGCGGTAAATATTTTGGTTGGTGAATTTGGTCAGTGGTAAAGATCGTCTAAAGCTGAAAAAGGTGAGAAAAGGGGCTTGCTGAGAGGCATATTTATTAAGATGGGGATAGGGATACTACTCTAACGAAGCTTTGAAATACTATTATAAAAGCTGGAGAGGTGGAGTTTAGTGAAAGAGTTTCGGCAACGAGGATTTATCTTCTTCTTTTTAACCTTCTGGTGAAGATGAGCTTTCTGGCCAGTATCATGTGCACAAATGGAGTGCTCTATGGGTTGAAGGTGAAAGCCGTCGAGGATAGAGGAAATATTTCCATTCTGTGGAAACTTTAAGGGAGAAAACGTGGGATGGTGCTCATTGGTTGATGCTGTTGCTTCCCATTAGGTATCGTGTTTTATCAGGATCGGGCATGCCATATTGCTCTAGGGAAGAGGAAGGTCGGAAGTCCAAACAAAGGAGGATGGGTTGAAGGATGCTTTGGTCGGGTCTCCCTTTTATCTTCTGTCAACTCCAATTAATCTTTTTGCACAGTTAGGATGGTAGATTTTACTCGTGTGGCATAAGTGAATCGGGGTTCTAACTTGTTCTGCAGGGGGGGGAGGACAGAAGGGATTTGTTACCCATGGTATATGTTGTCGGTGGACAAAATGAGCAGAGAACTTTCATGATATGATCTTGAAGATAAGCTTCACTTTCCCACTTGTTGGTTTATCCTGTCCTTAAGGTGGTGGTTTTGTAATCTTTCTGCCCTTTTTTCTTCATTTGTAATCTATCTTGCTCTCCCTTTCTGTTTGGCTGGTTTCCGTGGGAGGGTGGAATGAGATCCTGTTGGTTCTACACAAATTATAGCTCTCTTTTGTTCTCAAGTACTTGATTTGTCTGTAGCTCAGCTTCTTCCTTATAGATCTCTGGTAAGTTGCAACTACCATACCATCCTCCCTAACTTTCTTGAGTTCTATGCTTGTGGATTCAATCTATTAGCGTCCGGCAGAGACTTGATCATCCTCATTCTATGGAGAAGAAAAGTGAGGGTTCCTTTCTGTGACATTTTGTGGTTCTCTCAGGATGGATTGGAACCCAAAGACTCCCTCGCTGTGGGATTGTGATAATCTGGTTGTGTTGAATGGGAAAGTTAGCGAGACACCCAAGCAGTTGCAGCCAGCAGACTGCAGGGTTGACAGGGATAAAGGGATCGACAATGGTTCTGCTTATTCATCTGGTGGAGGCGGCGGTTCTAGCTCTGATTTGGCTAATGGCTCTTCATCTAAGAGCTCGATCTCAGCCTCTATTGATTCTTCATCAAAGGAAGGGACAAGAGTATCTGAGTTCAATTTTAAGACGGTCCAAAAAATTCTCAGTAAAAATGAAGAATTGGTGCATGTGGAAGATGCCGGCACTTCTCCTGAGTTGGTGGCATCGGTTGGTCATGGGGAGCCTCTGATTGGATTAAGGCTTGGTAAACGGACCTACTTCGAGGACACATGTGCTGGAAGTACTGCTAAGTCTTCATCCTTTACTGTGATTCCCACATCATCCTCAAATTCAATTAAGAAGCCTAGAGCAACATATCAGAACATGCAGAACCTGCGCTGCCAAGTTGAAGGTTGTAATGTAGACCTAACTGGGGCTAAGGATTACCATCGCAGGCACAGGGTCTGCGAAAGCCATTCCAAATGTCCTAAAGTCATTGTCTCCGGTCTGGAGCGCAGGTTTTGCCAACAGTGTAGCAGGCGAGTTTCTGTTGTCTTGATTCTTTTGGAGAACTTCATATCATTTGTCTGATTTGTTTTGCAGTCAGGCCTGCTTTGCGGAGTAAATGTTTGCTTTTACTGCAGACAAAAGTGGTTTTTCCCCACTCCCTTCTGTTCTCATTGAGCTGCATGATATCTATTTTAATAAAGCATCGACTTTTTTAGGTCAGACGTGTATGAGTGATGCCATCCATGTTTTGGAAAGCTCAATCAAACATGTTTCTTTCTTTCAAGTTTCAACTAGTGACAAGCATGTACTCATCAGTTAAATTAACGTGGTTGATGATGTAATGGTGTCTTTGTTTACCATGTTGAAGGTTTCATGAACTGGCAGAGTTTGATGAGAAAAAGAGAAGCTGTCGTAGGCGTCTATCCGATCATAATGCACGTCGTCGCAAGCCACAGCCAGACACAATCTCCTTCAGTTCTGCAAGACTGTCCTCGTCATTCTATGGTATAATTTCTTTCAATTTAATCCTTTGTTACCGATAAAAAAAAATTCATTTTAGAGAATGGAACAAAGTCAATTTTCTTTCCTTGGAATGATGAGTTCCACCGGCCGTTGCCAACTTGCCATGCAACCATTAATTATTTAATGCTATTCAGCATTTTTAGTTTATATGCATGTAGCTTATGTTTGTTACTTCTCAAAATATTGTTGTATAGGGAAAATATTGTGGACATTAATTTTTTTTCAAAGAAAAATCTATTAACTATTATTCTATGTGTGCTGTAGTCTATAAATAATTACTACTAAGTGTATGGGCTGTAATATAGACTACATGACCTAGTCTTATTTACTGTAAGTTACAGTGGTCCATCATGGGATGTATTGTTCTCTACTTCTTACTGTATCTTTTTCTACAATTTAGATTATTTATCATGGATATATGGACAACTGCACATTTCCTCCATTCACTATCTTCCTTTTATTTTCTTTTAAAAATTGGCAGTTAGTGGATATTTTCTTATCGAAGGTTTTCAAGATGAAAGAGAAGGGAACCAAAATTTGGCTGGCAGGGAATATGGTACTGAAATGTGTTAGTACCACTTGGTCCAAGGCCCATATACAATGGCCCATGTACAATAAGCCCATGCCATAAATCACGTGGGACTTGATTGCCTATCATCACTGTGTATATCTTTTCATTCTATAAGTAGGAACTGTAATTAGATTATTTCCTAGTATTTAGATTGATAATTAGATTGTAATTGCATAGTGATTGCCTTGATTAAGGCTACAATGTATTATAAATAGAAGCAATGAACGATCAAAGAGATCATTGAATCCCAAAGAATTCTCTATCTCTATTCTTTCTCTTGTTCTGACATGGTATCAGAGCCTCATCTTCTACCTCTTATTCTTCTAGTTTTCCTCTTCGATCTTGTTGTCGAATCTTGTTAACAGTCACAGGCACCCTACTTGTGACTGTTCGTGCATGTTATTATAGTATTCCATCAACATCTTGAAGTCTGATCACCGGTGGCCCACCTCAGATAAGCTCAAGTTCATCAAGGAAATCATTCCATCTTGCTCGACAGTCAATCAGAGATCTGCGGACCAAGATTTTGAATCAACAGCAAAATCTGAACAGTGTTTGGGTTCTAGGAACAGATCTCGTCAGAACCTTGGAGCATCTCAACTGGGCCCCACCTGCGATCATCACCATCTCATCCCAGTACCTTCAGCCTTGGTCGACCATATATCTTGGTATTTGTGAAGATTTTTTCAGCATTTTTCAGGAATCAGAGGTAGGATTTTGGATCCATTTTGTGATTTTATAGTTTTCACAGATATTTTTAATCTCAGCCGTTCAACTTCTTGAATTGTGGACGGATCTTTGTGAAACTTGGTTTGTTGGAAAGATATTTTGATACTACTTACATCATAGTGATCTGATGATCCATTAGATCAATCAGTGGGGCCCACTCATAGAAGAAACAGCCAAAATTTGGGTCGTCTGGACCATTTTTTGGGTCATTTTTGTCGCAATTTCTGGATTTCAGCTTAGAGTGTGTGCACTGGTCATCTCTTTCTCTTTGGCTGCCTGGTATCTATTCTTAGAGTTTTTTTACTCATGGACAAAACAGAAATTGCACTGGTCAAGTTCAATGGAACCAACTATACATCCTGGGGATTCCAATTTCAGATTTATCTCAAAGGGAAAGAATTGTGGGGCCATATAGATGGGACTGACCCAAAACCAAAAGATGATGTCAAGGCCATCTCCACATGGGAAACTAAAGATGCAAAGATCATGACTTGGCTTCTGGGATCAGTCGATCCCCAATACATCCTGAACCTTAGGCCATACAAATCAGCCAAAGGTATGTGGGATTACTTGAAACAAGTATATCAACAGGATAACTCTGCTCGGAGATTTCACTTAGAGCATGAACTTTCTCAGCTTACTCAGGGAAACATGTCCATTCAGGATTACTACTCTCATTTTATTCGTTTATGGACGGATTATACTGAGATTATCTACTCCAGTCTTCCTGATGCCTCCATTGCAATAGTTCAGGGCATACACTCTACCAGTCAAAGGGATCAATTTCTGATGAAGCTTCGACCTGATTTTGAACAAGTTCGTTCGAATCTGATGAGCAGAGTGCCTTCCCCATCTATAGATGCCTGTTTAGGGGAACTCCTTCGGGAGGAACAACGTCTTAACACTCAGGTTGTTCTTCAACAAGCACTGTCACCAGCTCCAGTAACTGCAGCCTATGTTGCACGTTCCGCCCAGCTGCCTAGAGATATGACAAAAGTGCAGTGCTATTGTTGTCAGAAATATGGACATGTTGCCACTCAGTGCAATACCAAATATTGCTCGTACTGCAAACGCAAGGGTCACGTTCTTCCTGAATGTCGGCGTCGAGCTCACAATTCCTCGCAGAAAGCCAATCTTGCCACCTTGGATGCGTCTTCCTCTGCCTTTGTACGTCCCGCTGCTAATACTATGTTGCCTGCTTCACCTGCTCCACCTGCTCCACCTGTTTCTTCTTCAACAGCTTCTCCTTCTGTTACCCCTGACATGGTCCAACAGATGATTGTCAATGCTTTTTCCGCTCTCGGTCTCTCAGGTAAATCCAAACAGTCACACTCCACCTGGTATATGGATTCGGGGGCTTCTAATCATATGACTTATTCATCTGATACCTTATCTCAAATAAAATCTTATGATGGAACTCTCCGAATCAATACCGCAGATGGTGGTAGTATACCCATTACTGCCATTGGTGAGGTCTCACATTCATTACCATTGAGTCATGTTTTTCTGTCTCCTCAGTTATCTACAAATTTACTATCTGTTGGACAACTCATTGATAATGATTGTTCGGTTTCTTTTTCTCGTTCTGGTTGTGTTATACAGGATCAAGCATCGGGGAAGGTGATAGCGAAGGGGCCTAAGTGTGGTCGTCTGTTTCCATTACAACTTTCTACACAAGATCGTAGTTTGAATTCCTCTGCATTGTTTTCAGCTTCTAGTTCTCATAACAGCCAATTATGGCACAATCGTTTAGGCCATCCTAATTCTCGCACTTTATTGTCTTTGTTTAAATCTGGTTTGCTATCTGATAATAAAATTTCTTTTAAAGATGTGTTCTTAAATTGTTCAAGTTGTAAAATGGGTAAGAGCAAGACTCTTCCTTTTCCCATCAGCAATACTTCATCATTGCACTGTTTTGATCTTGTTCATAGTGATGTATGGGGTATCGCACCTATTCCATCACATTCTCATGTTAAATATTTTGTTACATTCATTGATGACTACAGTCGCTTTACATGGATTTATTTTTTGCATGCAAAATCTGAGGTGTTTGCTACATTTAAAATTTTCTTAGCCTATGTGGAAAATCACTTCTCTACCTCCATTAAGACACTTCGTACAGATTCAGGCAGTGAATATGTTTCTAATGAGTTTCAGACTTTTTTACAAACTAAAGGAATTATCTCTCAAAAATCATGCCCTTATACACCTCAACAAAATGGTGTATCTGAGAGGAAAAATAGACATCTCCTGGACATTGTTCGGTCTCTACTCTTAGAATCCTCTGTTCCTCCAAGATTTTGGCCAGAAGCTTTATCCACAGCTGTTCATGTTATCAATAGGCTACCCTCACCTCGTATAAATCATGAAACACCTTATTTTCGTTTATTTCATAAGCATCCTGTTTATTCTCATCTCCATGTTTTTGGATGTGTGTGTTTTGTTCTTCTTCCCCCAATAGAACGGACAAAACTCTCTGCACAATCTTCTAAGTGTGTTTTTTTAGGTTATGCGAATGATCAGAAAGGATTTGTCTGTTATGATCCGAAGGTCAAACGTATCAGGATTTCTCGTAATGTAGTGTTTTTTGAACATCAATATTTTTTCCCTCATTCTCTCGATCATGACTCCCCTCCTAATTTTTCACTTGTTCCTGGTTTTACTGATTCTCCGGTTGTACCTGTAACCCCTATCAAACCTCTTCTTGTGTATGAAAGGCGTAGACGGGAACCTATTACTGCACCTGAGCCTCCAGATATATCTTCTTCCACGGCGCCTGACCCTGCACAAACATCAGATATCTCTCAGTTAGTTCCCCGTCGATCATCCAGGATTTCACGTCCCCCTGATCGATTTGGCTTCACCCATACATCCTTAATTGCCACCCTGTCCTCGGTTCAGATACCTAATAGTTTTTCACAAGCAGTGCAACATCAGTGTTGGCGTCAGGCTATGCAGGAAGAACTGGACGCTCTGAATATTAATCATACCTGGGATGTTGTTCCATGTCCTCCTACCATAAAACCTATTGGCTGTAAGTGGGTTTATTCTATCAAGTTACATCCTGATGGTTCTTTGGCTCGTTATAAAGCTCGCTTAGTCGCTCTTGGCAATCGCCAGGAGTATGGTATTGACTATGATGAGACATTTGCTCCGGTCGCCAAGATGACTACTGTGCGCACAATTCTGGCTATCTCTGCATCCCGCTCTTGGCCTCTTTATCAGATGGATGTCAAGAATGCTTTTCTCCATGGAGATCTCAAAGAGGATGTCTACATGCGTCTTCCACAAGGCTATGACTCTACTTCTAAAAATGAGGTGGCAAAGCTTCGTCGATCCTTGTATGGTCTTAAACAAGCACCCAGGGCTTGGTTTGAGAAATTTCGGGCTACTATACTTCAACTTGGATTTGTTCAAAGTCCTTATGATCCGTCACTCTTCATCAGTAAAAACACTCAAGCTATTACCATTCTTCTGGTTTATGTGGATGACATTATCATTACCGGCACTCACAGTGATATGATCAAGAATCTTCAATCATCCCTTCAAACTGCATTTCATATGAAAGATCTGGGTCCCTTAACATATTTCTTAGGTCTTGAGGTTCACCAATCTAAGAAAGGACTGTTTCTTCATCAGCATAAGTATGCTACTGACCTAGTTGATCTGGCTGGGCTCAAAGAGGCCACACCCGTGGACACTCCATTGGAAGTAAATGTGAAACTTAGAAAAGATGATGGTGATCTTCTATCTGATCCCACACTATACAGACGCTTAGTCGGAAGTTTGATTTACTTGACCATCACTCGCCCAGACATCTCCTATGCTGTAAATGTTGTTAGTCAATTCATGACAACACCTCGGCATCACAATTTGGTTGCTGTCAAACGAATCATTCGGTACATTCTTGGTTCCCTGACCCGCGGATTATTTTTTCCGGTTGGCACACCATTAACACTTACAGCTTACTCTGATGCGGACTGGGCCGGATGCCTGGATACTCGCAGATCTACCACGGGTTGGTGTATGTACTTGGGTGAATCCCTCATTTCATGGAAATGTAAAAAGCAAGAACGAGTGTCCCGATCTTCCACTGAATCGGAATATCGTGCTATGTCAGCTGCCTGTTCTGAAATTCTTTGGCTACGTGGCTTCCTTACAGATCTTGGTTTTCCTCAAACCTCGGCTACCCCACTTCATGCGGGCAATACTAGCTCCATCCGTATAACCGAAAATCCAGTTTTTCATGAACGTACGAAGCATATTGAGGTGGATTGTCATTTTATTCGGGATGAATATGATCGTAAGATCATTAGTCTTCCACATGTATCCAGTGAACTACAGCTTGCAGACATCTTCACCAAAGGGTTGCCTAGGCCACGTCATGAGTTTCTGGTTCGCAAATTGCTACTCGCTGACCAGCATCAATTTGAGGGGGGATGTTAGTACCACTTGGTCCAAGGCCCATATACAATGGCCCATGTACAATAAGCCCATGCCACAAATCACGTGGGACTTGATTGCCTATCATCACTGTGTATATCTTTTCATTCTATAAGTAGGAACTGTAATTAGATTCTTTCCTAGTATTTAGATTGATAATTAGATTGTAATTGCATAGTGATTGCCTTGATTAAGGCTACAATGTATTATAAATAGAAGCAATGAACGATCAAAGAGATCATTGAATCCCAAAGAATTCTCTATCTCTATTCTTTCTCTTGTTCTGACAAAATGGGGCATGGTTCTGCTCACGGTTTCCAGTTTGTAATTTAATTTGGTTCATTTCATTTAATAGCTCATAATTCACAGATTGCTAGTAAGTTGAATTTGCACAATTTCATCAGCCACCAACCTTTTCAGTTCATGGCAGCAATTTGCTAAGCATGCAAACTCAACTTATTTGATTTGCAGTTCAATCCCATATGCTAGGCAAGCTCCAATCCATGTCCTGGGCCTATTGATCAGAAACTCTCAACTTCAGATTATCGTAACATCTGGCTTGACAAGCTCTGATTTTGGATGATTTTAGTGGTCAAGTCCATTGTGGCAAGAATTAAAGAAAATGCATCATTCATACACAATGGGTGGTTCTGCTCTACTTTTCTAACAGATACATCAATGTAGCCTGTAATAATTTGTGTCCATTATTGATACCTTTAGGGAGCTGTGAAAATTATTGGCCTTAAGCAAGTATAATCAGTTACAGACTATGGATTAGGATTATTGGTGGAGAAAATATGGTGTTTGCTGCACAAAACACACACATGTATTAACTATTTTCCTTGGTTTTTTTCCCTTTATCATTAAACCTGCTTTGATCCGCTGTTAGAGTTGAGATAGCTCAAAATTCCCTTAATGGTGTCATTTTTTAGGTAATCCTATATATAGTAAGCAAAAAAAACATAAAAAAAATAAAAAAATGGAGAGCCTAGGGCAGTTTCTAAAGCAAACAAAAAGAATAATTGGGTTGATTTTAAATATTCTTAACATCCCCTTCACCCTCAATTGCCCATTGTAAAACTGTTATGAGGTAAGTGGTTGAGGGTAAGGAGGGAACCCCACTAGCTTGCTTGAGTAGCTAGATTGCCCGCTCCTGGCATTTTCAGCCATAATCATTTTATACAGGGACACTTAAGTAGACAATTGATGTATCGGACTCATGCCTTTCTCCTCCATGCCATGTCGCAACCAATTTGGTAATTTTGATCTTCCAATTGAATTATGGCGCCATTCTTAAGTTAACTTATTAGAAGAAGTTTATATATATAAAGAGCGTGTGGGGGCTGGAGATGATTGTTCTAAAAATTGGACATTGGACCATGCAAATAACCAATAAATGAAATATCTATAAAGGAGAAGACCATTTCGAGCTTGCTGGCCAGAAAAAGAAATTATCCTGATAATTCCCCTCTTCCTCTATGGATACTGTTTTACCAAAAGGCTGTAGCTATACATGTAAACACATTTCCTTTCCAAAACATTTAAAGGTACATTTTGTAACACCATTTCCTTGGAAAAACTGTGGAGAAGGAATTGCTTTCCAGCTGCCATCGCTTTTCCATGGTTTGCTGTGGCGCTATTTTTGCAAGGAAAAATGATAAGAATCAATTAGTTTTCCATGGACGTCAAACATGCCCAAAAACTGAAATTCAAGGATATGAGTACACTTCCAGAAAATAGTCAGTCTTGATTTCCCTCCATCTACGCCGTACCTAATGGCTCATTGTTGTTCACTGTTTTTAGGTATTATCATGTTGTTATCTTTAGCACAATCCTGGTGGTTGTAAAGAGTGGTATATGACTCCTGACCATGCAAAGGAAATTAGGTCCTATAATTTTTTTTTTTTTATTATCAATGATGTAGTGTTTTGTGTTGTTTTAAACTTTTAATATCAAATCAGATAGTGATCTGCAGCGATCTTAATAGGACCACAACTACTGTGATTACTATTTATGCCTTGAATAGTATTCTTTCTTTACTATTGGTGCATGGGACCATTTCATGTCTCTCTATATCCATTTTTATTTTGGGTGTAAGTGATTACTATTGATGCCTTGAATGTTATTCTTTCTTTGCTATTGGTGCATGGTATCATTTCCTCTCTTTTTATATCCATTTCTCTTTGGGTGTATTTGTTCTCTCTTTCTTTCCCTTTTTCCTTTTTGGGTGGCAGTTGGTGAGGGTAGAAAGGATAGTATTGTATCAAGTTTACTGGGATAAAGAGTTTTCATGTCTTAGTTTTGCTATGAATTGTTTCACTATGCAGACGGTGGGCAACAGATGAACCTTGGGTTGAACAGGGTTCCACTTGTTCACACGAGGCCTGCTGCAGATATTACATGGGAAGACTCATGCAATTTCAAGCTTGCTCAAGCAAAAGGGTCTTGTCTAAGGTCTATGAGAGGAGAAGGCATTGATGGGCATCTGCATCTGCCTGGTGTAGAACTTCCAAGCACCATCTCTACTCTTCGTTGTCATGACTTTGACAAGCTCTTGTCATTCAAGGGCGCCACTGCCGAGGTCCTCAATCAAGGTATGATTTGATGCCCCACTTGGGAGTACATTGTAGCCAGGATCCTTTTTTTTAAGTTCCTGTGATCGAATGCATTTTTCCTTACTATGATAATCAAAAGGTATGGTAATTGGAATTGTATTTTGACCATCAAGGGCCGCCCTCTTCTCTTCTTTCTTGGTTTCAGGGGTTGATCAAGAAAGAAATTTATAATGATAAACAAATGTTTTTGGTATCTACATGGTGACCTGACCTGCAAGAATCTAGTAAAGGTTGAGGAAACTGCTTTTTGGTTGGCATTTTGACCAACATGATAACTCAAACCGCAGAACAGAATCAAGTAGGGCCCAGTTCTGCATTCAGGGCCCAATGAGTATTTTGTGGGTGCTCAATTGAGATTTGTGATCCTGCTTAATTGATTTTACCTGAAAAAAGTGGTCATACTTAAGTTTACAGGCTCCCATTAGTGGAGAGCTCGGAGCTCTCTTGTATTAAGACCCTGTCTCTACCACCAGTTTGAACCTATGTGCATCCAATTGAAAGATGGAACTTTTCCTATCTTCCTTACAAAATATGTAAATTGTTAATTCTAGAGTAATGGAATAAGATATTTGTCCTGAATCAAAATAAAAAAATAAAAAGAACAGTTACAACCTAAACCCCCTTGATTTGCTGAAGGGTTACATTCTTGGGAAAATGCCATCACTTAACTTATTTGTAAGAGAAACTTCTTTTTAAAATGTCAAGAATCACATGTTTTTGTTTAGTACTTTCGACTTTTTTCCTCAATTTGTCTAGAAACCAGTTTCCTGTGAGAACATTACTTCTACGGGTAATGTTCTCCTGCAGACTTTCCCACATATGGACATGTTATGGTGTCATGGTCAGCGCTTTGAGCCTTCAAGGATTCCCGCTCTTTTGACGGGCCCTATACCTCCTTAGCTGTCAGATGGAGAATATTACTTCTAGTACTATTTCTACTTTGTGCAACACATGTGCCGCGGAAGCGGAAGAGAAAATCATACAGTTTTTCTGCCCGTCGTATCTCGCATTGTTTGGTGTGAGTCACTTTCAGTGACGAGAGCAATTTTGAGGCCAATTTTCTGCTGGAGCGATAAAACACGATCCCATCTCAGAGGTCGGAACACGACTTCTGCAGAAGACACAGAATATGCACAAACGCACCCAAACGCACCCAAAAAGTCAGAATATCTGATCCTGTTCTTCAATTCCCATTTACTCTATGCTTTTCTTTTAATTGACAACAAAAACTATCATACTCCATGCCTTTTTAATGGGGACATGATAAATAAATATAATGCTTTTCCAAAAGAAAAGTTGGTAATGGAGATTTTTATTGTCAGCTTTTATTCTTTTCGGATGGAATGGAGAAACAAAATTCATGTTGCCAACCCCAACATAGTCGGGACAAGGCTTTGATGATGATGATCTGACTTTTTTCATGGGAAACTAAAAGTCAGTTTTCATACTTATTAAAGAAAAGAAACCACACATCCAGAGCTCATACCCCGGATCAGGTGTGAGGGAGTAGTGCAACCTATGAGACCTGGATCCTTCAATTCACTTGGAATATCTCTCAGATATGGCATGAGAGGGGTATGTGTGTAATATCTGCATTGAATATGGTTCAACGATACCCGCATGCTAATAAAGATAGAATTACAATGATGTATTTAGAAATATGTAAGTATATGTAGAACAATACTGTAATAGTGAAAGATATTAATATACTAAAACATGACTGTCTGACTTGGCTATCCATGCTGAGCTGACCTTACATACACCCATTCTTTTATCTGAATGACACAGTGCAATCACTCTTTCCTGAGATGACTTGGCTTAAGTGGCATAGGAAACAGTCTCCTTGTACTTCCCGTCCCACAGAAGAAGGGAAAAAAGTGTCCCTATCGGTGACACTGGATCAACCAAGGAGTCCACTTCTTTGTTCACATCTTTAGGAATGAAATTATATGATGAGCCAGTTTCCACTGCCAAGGATGCTTCATTAGCACATGGTAAGAGTCATTGCTGATTGGGCACATCACTGGAGGGGTAGTCTGGTGAAGATTATCCAAGTAGGACCCAAGTGGGTTAGGATATTCCTTTCTAAGTTTAAATTTGCTTAGGGTTTCTTATCTTTTAGAGATTTTTAGGAGATTTAGATTTCTTATCCTAGTAGGATTACTTGTCTATAAAAAGGAGGCTCCTTTTATGTAATTGTACACATCGACATTCATCAAATACAGGATAAATAAAGTAAGAGTTTCTCCCTTCTGCCTCTTTCCCCAGCTTTCCCTTAACAAGTAAAATCTCTACGGCTCTTTTGCTCATCCAAGGAATTATAGAATCTCTTTCACAATTATGGGATGTGTCTGAAGATCACCCTGGATCTGTTTGGTCTGTAGGAACTCAAAGGTTTGTGAACCAAAAACGTCTTGATTTTACAACACAGTAAGAGATTGAGCGAATTTCTTTCATTTCCTTTCCTTTTAAACATTAAGCTTATAGTGGGAGGTTGAGAGCACCAAGTTTATGCTTGAGATGGATTGCATGCCTCTCCGAAAATAAAAAGGAAACTTCTTTGTTAAACAGAACTCAAAAGCACTGCCACTTTGAGCTAAAAGCTAGTTTTTGTAGTTAGTTTATTTTTTTTAAATTTTTTTGAATGATCTTACTAGTTTAAAGTTTCCAACTGCTATTTAAGTAATTTGCAGCATTTTTTCCTATATAAAATCCCTCTGCTCTGCTGTACTGTAACCTGCCTACTGGTTGCAGGTCTAGAAGCATCCATGATCACTTCTAACCTGGATGCAACACCGGACATTCGGCGTGCTCTCTCTCTTCTGTCAACTAGTAGTTGGGGTTCTCCTGATCAGGAACCTGCTCTTACCCATATCATGCATGCAAACCACACAAGTGCAGTCCAATCGATGATGCACATGGTGCATCAAGGCTTGCCGCATGCTAGCTCAGAACTTTTGCAGGCTGAACACCCATCAGCTGAAACCCCAGCTCCATCCACCTTCAATAACAGTATCGGCCAGTTCCAAGAGTTTCAGCTGTTTAAAGAGCCATTGGAGTCTGCATTCTTTTACAACAATCATATGGATTGATTGCTGATATGGAGTGGCTTTTTTCAGGTTAGAAACAAGGCTGCATTAAGGTCAGTGAGTATTCTTGTTATTTCTCATTTTCCTCCATGGTTACTACTTACTACCTTTTATTATTATAAAGAACTGATAGACTAACATGCATGCACGTCTTTTTAGAGTGGCATATACTAGTATTTTAAATAAAATTCAAAATCGTTAACTTGTTCTATCTAGTCTCTCTCTCTCTCTCTCTCTCAACAGAACTGAAAGATTAACATGCGTACACATGCCTAATGCATACACGTCTTTTAATAGAAAGAGTGGCATATTAAAACTGGTTATTTGTTCTAAGTTCTAACTAGCTGCCAGCTCTGTATTATTCTTTTACATTTCAATCCAATGGTAACAGTTGGCTGAGTCACAAGTTTGGGCTTGTAGCAATTCACAAGGGTTTGTGAGTTTGAGGGGGTTGGATTGATTATGGAGGGTCCTATGTGGGCCCCACAAAGCTGTCTCATGGTTGAGAGCACAACCCATCATGCATGCATGCATATATGTATGTATGTATGTGAACATCCATGTAGACAGCCATGTGGGGCCCACCTGGGCACTGATCTAAATGGACCATCAAAATCTACACCCTCTATTTACATTGGATCCGTTGGATTTGCATTGATCCGAATGGGCTGGACTGTTGGTTTGAGTTTCAAATTTCTTTTTTTGATATAAAGCCGTTAAACTTGTGGGCCACGGATCAAGGGGTTAGTATGATATGATGGACTTACTATTTTACACATAGCTAGGTCTCATCTAGATCTTCCAATCCCCCATTGCCCCACGATTGATGGTGCCCTAGGTGGGCCCTAAAAGGCCTTCTGCATGAAGGTCCATGGGAACCATCTGTAGGAGAGTGCGGCCCTATATTTATATATGAATATTTTCTCTGTGGGAGTGCACATCTGGACCATGACCAGTCCCATGTGAAAATGCCCCCACTATGCAATGGGCATGAGAAAATCGTCCTATAAAAGTATTCAATTGAGAATGACCACGGAATACTTACGTACAGCACTCTATTTTCTAGGCTGCCTGCCCATCTATGATCAAGTAAACCACTGCCCCCTCCCCTTGTATTTATGTGTGTGTGTACTCCCTCTGGTGCGCACAATGCAGTTTTCAACTATGGTAGTCCACAAGGACCGTGGGTGATATTCAATCCCCACTGTCCAAAAAAGCATGACCCCGTCTATATTAAAGATGCTGACAGAAAATCCTGAATAGTAGCCATGCGGGGCTACTGTAGGAGAAAATTCTCATATATATATATATATAGTTGTGTATGTGTTTCCGTCCAATTTTTTTGAATTTTTGGACAATGAGGCCCACCTGTTAGAGAGGCAAACAATTGGATGACAGGTGAGAGGTCCTAATATCACCATTGGATTGAATTGTGCCTGTGGGCAGGATTCATTTTCCCTGGAAAAGTCAGTTGCACATACTGATGTGAATATCCCATGGTGAATATTACACGGTCCATGCCATTCAAAAAAAAGAATATTACACAGTCCATATGTGATAGCCAAGTCCCAAATTCGTGAATGTCTTAGGATCCAATATTTCTATGAAAGATGGAAGGAAAACATGTACACTTGTTTATCATGACATGCTTTGCCTTATCCAATGGCGTGCAGAGCTAATTAAGTATGGATTTTTCTTTTCTTTATTTTGAATTCTAGTGACTGTTATCATAAATGCTGACACTAAACATTGACATAATTCAGGAATTTCTCCCACTTTGATCGACTGCCAACTTCTACTGCGAATTGGTGAAATGGGATGCACCATCAGGTGAAACCAGCAGCCAGATTCAAATGGTGGATTAATTCTGATTTGCTTGTCAATGACATTGTGAAAGGCTGACCTGACCTTTTGGTAATTTAGTTGCTTTGACTTAGACGTTATTATGCATGCATTTGGCAGACTCTTAAGGCTATAATTACAAACCTTAGCCGTACTATATATCACTTTTTTTTGTGTGCAAGCTGAATATTTACTGCTTTTGATGCTAACTGTGCAATACATCTCCTCGGACATATAATAATATCCAGAATCTACTGTTGCCCAAGCACATGGGATCTGAGAAGTAGAATATAGTTAATGTTAGTTCTGTTTAAAATTTGAAAACGGTAGTATTCTCCAGATCATCGAGAAAACGAGGTGAGTTGCATGAACGACTTCAGAAGCTGATGTATATTTTGGGGTGGGGGTTGCAATGATCTCACCTACCATCCATCCACCTGAGACCAGATCTTTTCGTTCAGCCATCTGAACAGTAGTGCTGATAAACTTTGCTGATTAATTCACTTTGATATTCTACTGTTTCAGTGGATGATTAGCAGTGGCATGTGTATTTATTTTCTTAAACTCTAGTGGATGATAAACAGGCATCGTGTCTGGTGAGATCATTGGGACCCACAAAGATGCGAAATCTCCGCTTCTGAAAGATTAGTGGGCTGGGTTCCTCTATACATATTTCTCCATTGCAAGCTTAACACTTAAAAAGATCTGGAGACTTTTGCAATTTTACGTCAATATTTTACTGAATTTATTTCTCAAAATAGTGGATCAGGTTTTTTTGAGGCTTGAAATATTATAACACATTTTCTGGAGGTTCTAACTTGTTTTTAAATTATCCTTTTTGAGCAAATCTGATTTCATTTTTTTATAAAGCGATTGAATATCCACCAGTGATTGCATACTTGCCTCTTGTCCAAGGGCTGGGCCTGCCCTGGCCTGGGGGGCCAGTTTACCCTACCCTCAATGAATGCAGAATGGGCTTGTGGTGGGCCAAAGCCAGCGGAGGGCTTGCACTACCTAGGCCCTTACGCTTGTATACCAAGGTTTGGCCCAAAGAGGAAATTTATTTATTTTTCTTTTTTCCTACACTATCATCAGGCATCGAGTATCAGTAATTTTGTTTCGGGCTTGGGGACCAGCAATCCGATGAGCAATATGAAGTTAAAATCTCGTCTTTCTAGTCGATCTGTCTTTCCGTGGCAAAGGTGAAAAATATTTATTAAGTAGAAGCAATGAGACAATGTAGCAATAATAGAGCTTGAGGGCTGAAAGTTTGGAAGGTAGATGAAGTAATTAATTCAAATGTTTGTTTGCATGAAGTTGGAACATGTAGAAAATAATTGATTCGATGGGCTTTTTTTTTTTTTCCTTTTGGTCTTACATTGAATTAGTGCAAGAAAGCTCCTGCTTTTTCCATGGAATTATAATACATTACACGGGCATTCATCGTCAAATGAGCATCTTTGTTTAGAGAGTCAGACAAGTCCTCGCTTAGGCCGCTGATCTCGGAGAAGAGAAGAGTTGGGCTGTTGATTTGGGGTTTTTCTTTAGGGCAATTTGGAGATATTAATACAAAAAGTCTAAAGGACTAACCCTATGATATTCATGGGGATATCATGTCATATCACAAGATATTCCCATAGAAATCATAGGGTTAGTCCATGGACTAATTCAATGAGTTAGTCCATGTAGCATAACTGTTACTAGATTAGTAGAAGTCAAGTAAAATTTTAATTTTTCAGACAAGGGGTCAACATAAATAGCACTTTAATTCAAAACTTTCTCCATATTTTTCAAAAAAAGTAAAAAAGCAACATCTTTTTTCTACTAAAAGATAAAAAAAACTATATTTGATATCATATCAAACAACTAAAAATAAAATACTATCATAATATCATTATATTTTATTTTTTCTTGATTTGATGCTTTGCTACACTTTATTTTACATGTAAAGATACCAAACATGCTTCGAATTGATGCACGCCAGTAGGCAATCTTAAAAAATCAAAAGAAAAAAAAGAGAGAAGAAACAAGAATCCTCTCTAAATGAAACTAAAATGTTGATTTAAAATGATATATATATATATATATGGAGATGCTCATATGAGAAATATCTCTCACCTTACTATGAAAGATAGGATGGGGGCCCTCACATTTAAGCTGCACTGGCTACTTCGGACATACATAATTCATAAATAAATACTATTTATTGTATTTGTTTATTATATATATAGCCTTACAGAAACAAGTACCTTTTGTGCATTCAGATTTGTGGTGTTAAATTCATCAATCAGTACTCATTTACAAAATATCAAATACCTACACTGTAAAACAAGCCCAAAGTTCCGTTCAATATACATGAATACACAAATAAATAAGCCTAGAAGGCATCATATCATCATCAATAGAGAGTAGAGAACAATAGGCCAGTAAAAAAAGAGAAAAAATCACAACAAATTATATACAGGATGCACAACAGGCAGATGGCATTTATTTACAGGAAATCCCACTGCCAGTACACTTTCTCAACAATGCCTCCACCAGTTTGGACGGCTAAATGGAGAGTCTCAGATGCCGGCGGAACACCCCACAGCAGCGGCACTGCCACAGTCATGGTTAGTTTCTCTTGGAGGCCACCCTCGCTCGC
The DNA here is from genome assembly GCA_012931725.1 of Litsea cubeba. Taxonomy (NCBI): domain Eukaryota; kingdom Viridiplantae; phylum Streptophyta; class Magnoliopsida; order Laurales; family Lauraceae; genus Litsea; species Litsea cubeba. The sequence goes on along the minus strand of CM022949.1, from coordinate 8,246,631 downwards.
CTTCTCCGCGGCTACAACCTAAAATAAATAAATAAGTAAAAATGCTTATGTCATTACTTTCAATCTTGCTTTAACATGCATCTTCGTGAAATGATGCCGCAGCGCAATATGTCACATACATCTTCGTCCGTAGCAGCATAAATTAGGGCTGCACAAAAAATCCGGTATAACCGCAAAACCGGACCGAACCGACCAAACCGGGCGGTTCGGATCGGTTTACAGTTCGGTTAACGGTTTGAAAATCATAAAAACCGCTTACATCGGTTGGTTATCGGTTTTAGCCCACGGTTAACCGCTTAAACCGAACCGGCCGTATACAGTAACTTTAAGTATTATTTTTTTACTATTTTACCCTTAGGTTTCGTTTTTCACTACTTTCACAGTAACATTCGACAACATTCTCACATGAACTCAACACCGCCTCATAGGGTTCTTCCTTCTCAATTCTCACGACCATCGATCGTCGCCGGAGAACTCCACTGTTGTAGTCCCTCTATTCAATCTTCTCCGGCACCAACGAAACAGAAACCCTCTATTCGATCTCGACCTGATCCTGCATGCTTCTTCTGCATTTCTCTGTTTCAAGAAACCAGAGGCCCAAACCTCATCTCATAGCCTCGTCAACCCAAAGCCAACAGTAGGAACCCCACCCTTGCAGAACCAAACACAGCATTCCGTTGTATCCACTCAAATCCAAGCCTGACGACTGCCAACCATCACCCAACCCAACATCATAACCGAACCTGATAATCCATCCATCAATCCCTCCCCACTCATGTCCATTTGACCGAATCCATTGCAGAACCCAAAACCCTCTTCCCAAACCCATTCTGACCCCACTAAAACTCTACATCCGAGGCATCTCAACCCCATCTGCTGATTTGCATTTCAAAAAAGAAGAAGAGAGAAGCAGAGACAGCGAAGAAGAAGACTGATGATGAGAAAACTGCTGAGAATAGATTAAATATGGAAGCCCATGTGGAGTTTGGTGTTTATATGCACAAGGGTATTTTGATCTTCTATTGCTGTTGACTACTTTGATAATTTGTATATGTATGGTTATTGACTTGCCTTTTGTGATCTGTATTGTGATTTTGATAATATCAATCATGCCACAATGATTTTGTAAAAAGGAAGTATCTTCACTTCCAAAATTAAGATAACATTCACCCACAAAAAAAGGGACACTAAACAGCCCTACATTCAGCATCTCAATGGGTCAATGCCCTTTGATTTTAGACTACAATTAGATTTGGGTTCTTCTTTTTTTCCTTTTGATTTAATTTCTGCAATTTTCATGATTTTTTTTATTATTGATGTCTATAAGTTATGAGATTACATAATTTTAGTGTAGCTATTGAGTATTTGAAATTCTAGAACAACAATTTTAAGTAAACAAGTTGGGAGATCTTCAGGGTTATAATTACCATGAAGGTATAGTAATCTGGCCCTGGATTTTATCCTTCTCTAATTTTTGGCTATGCCAGTATTGTTTTGTTGGGAAATTTTGTAATTGGGCATTATTTTTTTTTCATGCTTTTCTTTTTGTCTAGTCTTATGAAGTACAGGTCAGTTTTGTTTTATGGTAAAATAGCAGTCTTCATTATCGTTTCTATTGAGTTACGTTTTCAGGGAAGTCTTATGAAGTTTAATTTGTACTAGTATTTTATTTTTTATTTATTTTTTAAATAGAAAAGTAAAAAATAAAATAAAAAACAATGGTTTAACCGACCGAACCGTTTCGGTTTGGTTAAAGCCCTCTTCATTGGTCGGATCGGATCGGTTAATTAAAAAACCGACAGGTTCGGTTTGGTTATTGATTTTAGTGTTAAACCGATCCGAACCGCCCATGTGTAGCCCTAGCATAAATACAATGACAGATAACAATCATATAAAAACGGCATTAACATATATTAATATATCATAAATGATATGTGAGAATATATATATATATCTCAATGGTACTGGGAAAAAATAAACAGGTGTGGCAATTTTTTTTTAGGAAATTACTGGAAAAATCACCTTAGATGTCCGGTGCACCAAAAAGGCCCTCATAGTTCCTCTCTAACAGTAGAGGCCCTCCCGTCAGTTTTCTGTATTTCTGTTGAGTGGCAATATCTTCACTCGTCAGTTGAGTGACAATATTGCCGCTTGTATTTCTCGTCTTTCTTCCTCTTCTCCATCTCCCCTATTTCATTCCTCCCCTAAACTACCGAAAAGCTCTATTATTCAATGTTATGAATTTCTATGCTTCCTTTGGTTGATTAGGAAAACCCCACAAACATGAATTCCTCAACGAAGGTAGTGAAATCCGAAAAACCCCAAATGGAGGAAGATGAAGAAGAATGAAATGAATCCATTGGAGAAATCCAACATGGTAATTTTTTTTGGGGAAACCCATTTCATGAAACTAATTTTCTTGCAATGGGTGCCTCGAGATTTTTTAGATGGATCTCTTTTTTGTGGGGATGAAGATCTAATGTGTTTTTGAGATGGGAAGAAAAAGAGTTTTAGAGGGTGAATGAAAAATGATTTTTAATGGAAATGGAAGCATGTGATGTGGGTTTTTTGATAATGGAAGAAAGAAGATGTCTTTAGAGTAAAAAGAGAGCTGATTTTGATGGAAGTGGAGGCCTAGTGTGGGTTTTTTTAATGGAAGGATGGAAGATCGTTGGAGAAAAAGGGAGGGAGGGAGGGAGAGAGAGAGAGAGGATGGGGTTGGGATGGTGAAAGAGGAGGGAGAAGTGGAAGAAAGATGAAGATGAAGTAATACGAGCGATGATATCGCTCAACAGAAGTGCTAAAATTGAGTGAGAGGGCCTTTCTTGTTACAGAGAAACTATGAGGGCCTTTTTGGTGCACGAGACATCTAACAAGATTTTTCAATTATTTTTCTCTTTTTTAATTCTTATTAAAATAAAACAAATCTAGCAGATCAACTTAACATGGTTAGGGTGCATGGATAAAAAAAAAAACGCATGTTATTGGTGCTCGCAACTATTGCGGCCCGTATCAGCAGCCACAAACCTGTAGCGGCCAATATGCACCGATACATACATGTATCGGCTGCTACGGAACCCCCCACCAATTTCATTCAATTGGTGGAAGAAAAAATTGAAAAGAAAAAAAAAAAAAAGAAGGAAGAGAAGAACCATCCAACAACAACATAAAGTTAAAAAAAAGAAAAAAGAGAGCAATTAAAGAAGACGACATACCTGGAGCAGCAGCACCATGCCATCAGCACAATTGTTACGGTTACAATCCAACGGCACAGCAACACTAAGTACCTTCACCAGCCGCCACCGCATTCCTCTTCTTTTTCTTCTCCCTCTCTCTGCGTGTCTCAATCCTTCAGAAGCGAAGAGAAAACAAAAGGGTTTTGTATATGCCCTTTTACCTTTCTCGACACTTCCATTATAAAAAGAAGCGAAGGCCCTTTTAATGCCCAAAACCCTTTTTGACGCTTCTTATTATGGATTCGTGGTGGAATTGTGCATGGGGTCTACCTATCGATGATCATTTTTAATAATAATGATTAACATATTATTATACATCAACTAAATTTTACTTTAATTGAAAATAAGCATAGCCAAATTTAGCCCTAAGTGAAATTAAGCCCTAGCTAAATTGACTCTAATAGGCAGGGGCCCTAACCAGATCTTACTCTAATAGAAAAATAGGGCCCTCCAGATTTTACTTAAATGAAAAAATTGAGCCCCAGCCAAATGCCAATTTAATAAGAATGAGCCTAGCCAAATTTCACTATGATAGAAACAATAAATTCCACTATAATAAAAAAAATAGCGCCCTAGCTGCTTTTTACTCTAATCGGAAATAGACCCCTAACCAAATTTCACTTCAATAGTCATATGTTATGCGCAGTTGTGTTAAATTGCTTATCTGGATTTTGAAATGCATAATAGTGATATAATTTTGACGACACTATTTAATTATAAGCATTTTATCAATTTCTAACTTAGTATATTATAACTAATCATAAATCAACATGAATATATGTAGAGAAATAGATCAAGTGGTAATATATTGTTAGCGACACAGGACCTCATGCAATGAGGGGGCTGCTACGCCCCCTTATCTTAATTACTTTTGCAAAAAAAAAAAAAAAAAAAAAAAAACCACAATTTCTATCATTTTCCAATATTCTGGATTTTTTGAAATTTTTCTAGATTTTTTTTAACTTTTTTTTTTTATCAAAACGCACCGCTACACCTCCATGTAGTGCCCGCTTCGAAACGTTTTGGCGGCGGGCCGCTACGCCCACCGCTGTCGCTATTTTCATCCTTGTTAGGGTGTCACCCAAAGAAAAAAAAGGAATTTAGGATAAAACCACTCTACGTATGGTCAAACACGCTTTAGTCACATACTTATTCCTTATTTATTTCTAAAATCTCTCCAAAATCGCAAAAATTCTTAAGAGGTTTAGTTAACCACTAAATAACCTTTTGAAAATAAAATTGCTAAAAAAGAGGGAAACAAAGAAAGGAAAAAGTAAAAGATCACTTATATTAACCTCTTGGCAGTGGCTATTCTCATTCAGTGGAATCGCTTAAATAGTAAGATTTGATGAAACGATTATCGAATCGTAAGATTTATACCCAAATCGTAAGAATCAGCTGTAAATAGGATTGATTGAATGTATATTAAACGTTTTCCTCAGGAAATGATACGAATTATAAGATTTTAACATCAATGCTTGAATATATCCAAGATTGAATGCAAGCGAGTGGACTTCAGGATTGTGGAATTAGAAGAATGGTGGGAGTAGGACCAAAGATGATTAATACCACCTTGGCACCATAAAGAAGCAGGAGTGAGTGGGGAATAAAAAGATACATCTAGTCGAACAATGCAAAATTGCTCTCATCGCATTCCTATTTCTGAGGAAGCAGCAGTAGGGGAACAGAACTACAGAACGATATATTGCAACAGAAGGAAGCAAACACATACCAGATAGAAACAGAAATACAAACGAGATATCATACAGATCTTATCTAGACTGGAACACCACCTTTGGAGGGTTATTAGTGGGAAGTTGGGTGGGTAAATGGGGGAACCAAGAACTATACAAGACCAAGGCAAGAACAATGGTTAAAATTGATAATGGACTCAGAGGTGAATGTCAAATTCTCAGAGTACCCAGAGCCAGAAAAGAAATTGTAGAGATGCATAGTCATTATGTTTATTAAAAATCTGAACAGATTTCCAACATATTAGAGTGTGACAGAGAAATTGTAACATAGTTGCAACCACCTGGGACACCAAAAAGATAGGTATAGGTCACATTTCCAAAAACAAAACGTCTGTAAGAACAACATGAGCATTTAATGTTCACCTAGCTTAGAAACATAAATGTTTGCCCAATATTTTTCTTTGAAGGGCAAATATTCACCTAACATTTATTCAGGGCATTTAATTGTGGCTGTGCTTGCAACAGTCTTCAACTTACACATATACCATAGTGGCATTTGCCAGCACATGGAAAAATGTAGATCTCGTATTTCCGCAAATAATAGATTTGTACATGCAAATAATGCAGGAACCACAAGAGTATTTTAATAATCACCTAGATTAAAAAACATGAAAAATATTAGCCCAATTTTAAATTCAAGGCATCTAATTGCATTTGCATTTTCATTTGAGACTTCTTCTGGGCGAATGACATCATTTAAAGATGTGTTTGGATATATAGGATCATAAACTGTGGATTATATTTATGAAGTAACCAAGTAGAGAAGCAGAACCAAGGAGCTGACCCAGATAGATGGGATGAGGCTTCGATAATAATGATGATGATGAGAAGTGCTGCTAGTGGTGGATGAGGAAGAGTTAAGGCCATTAGTTCTTCTTTTTCCTTTTAATGGTTTTTAATTTTATTTAATTGATCAAATTGATATTTTCTATATGAGGGATATGTCTTGAACAAACCTACAACCAACATGAATTTCAATCATACTATACCACGGTTGGAATTACCTCCTTCAAAACATCATTGTCCACCAAACAAAATTTCTTTAATGCAATTATTGAAGTTGGCAGCAATTGCATACCTCTCCACCATGCTCTAAGACTGTATCTTCCACAACATCACTCAGCATCTCTATGGAGCGGCAAAACCCATAGATGCAGAGTCTCCTGCCCATATCAAGTCCCTAGAATAAAATATTTGTATCGCCATCAGTTATGTCAAACACTTGCAGTGTTAAGAAAACCCTAATAAATGATAAATAAATTGCCTACATTCGTTGCAGCGATATCAAAGAGCGCGCCAAGACAAAGGCCCTGATCGGGATCCATGTAATTTCTCTCTTGAAAACGCTGGAATCTTTGAGATGCCTTTCCTCTCTTCTTCTGCATGGTATATATATTATTCAGAAGCATCGGCATTATTCCTTTAGGAAAACTGAATCATAGAATCGAGAATTCAAATGGTAAATCTCAAATTAGAGAAGTTCCAAGGACTGAACCACAATGATGAAATGGCATGTCATTGATTGCCAAATCAACTGGGATCTCTGTTGTTTAAGCATGTTGGTTCATGAAACAAGTCTAGACAGTAATAGGGTGTCCATTAGACCAATTATCAATGAAAAAACATAAGCTAGAATAACATGCATGTGGCATAAACTTTCCAAAATAAATGAACGGCTCATTTCTATCAAAATTGGAAGCGTATGCAGCAGCGAACCTGACCTTTCTGAATGGCTCATCCCAACCAGACTTAAGCCAAACAGGCCCAAAAGTAGTGCTAAATAAAAACAATTTTAAGTTACATAGGCAACAAAAGGCAATAGGATATATTGGAATAGTTTTTCTTATCAGGATCAGTAAATATTGAAAGAATAAAATATAATAAAATGACAGCTTGATAAAAATGAAGCAAAGCTAGAATACATCTAAATCCAAAGAAAAACAGAAAGGTCAAGCCCTGCACAAAAACAACAGACTTGGTAAGATAATTGTGCTGCTTAAATGCATAAAAGGAAACTTTGATACCGACCCCAGATAAATGAAATAAGGATCAGTTGATGACGATGATCTCTATTTATATACAGAAATAAATCATTTTGACAATAAAAAACTGTCAGCGTAGTTTCAAGACAATAATAATCTTCTAATAGTATACATGCAGCATGCAATGGTAACTGCCTACATACATTAAAGGTTGATTGTCATGCAGGGATTAAAGACTTGGCCGAGACCAAGTCAACTCAGATTCGACCTGGAGCGATGAAGGTCCCATGGGACTCGGCTGAAAGTGAAAAATTCAGAAAAGCATACGGGTGTTATCAGGATGGCCCACAAACAACATTTTGCTTCTTATTCAAGTCTTCATTGACTTAGCTTGCAATGTCTACAAGCAATTTTTAATTGGATGGTCAATGACAACTTTTGTATTGAACTTGATAAGAATGACCGATACAATGTGAGAAATGTCACAATCCATTCTAAGATTTCCAGGCTGCCCCAGGACCTCAGCCCATGTAAGCCATATTACTGGTTGAGTGATACAGATGGACCTCAAGCCACAGGTGTAGGGCCCAAGTAGATTTAAGACATTTTATTAACAAATTATATGTCATTAGTTTCTAATTTTATTTAAGGAATTGTAACTAGGATAGGATTCTAGTTTAATTAGTTTCCTAGTTTAATTAGGTTTCTTAGGCCCTAAGTTAAGTTTTCTTATTTATATGGCATTGTAGAGAATGGAATTTCAGAGAGTTCGATTCATGAAAATTGGGTTTTTCATTGAGGTGCGTCCTCATTATCGGTCTCTGTGGAGACTTGTTGAAGTGTTTGCGGACACGCGCTTCGGCACCTCCACGCAAGCCCTAACCCTAGGGCCTGCATCAGTTTGGTATTAGAGTCGAACGACCCTTGATCAAATGGCGTGATTACCCATATACATCCTATCTCCATTCCAATAGAATCCAATCCCATCTTCTTCCCGCCGAAACCCACCATCTTGCTTCATCTAAGAAACCCAGCGTCTTCCCTCATCCCAGATACCCAGCATCTTCCCTCATCCCAGAACCGTAACCCTAGATCCATACACCCGAAACCCAAACCCCTATCCGCCCAACAACTCCTCCCAACAACTCTAACAAATCCAACCTCATCCAAAATCGTCATCCCTACCCTGAACCCAAACCAATCACTGCCAACCCTCCACTGTTCCCTTCCCATCACCCAGCCTTGACACCGTCCAGAGCTACAAAACCATCCCTCACAGCCCCTCTTCCGAAACCCCCCACCCTCACCAAAAACCCATCTCGAGCAGGAAAATAAAGGAAAGTTGTAGGAAGGAGAAACAGAGAAGAGAGCCCTTCGTACCTGGCACCGGAACGCAACAGCCAAGACGCCTTTGTCGCCCGCCTCGCCGTCACCCCTTGTGCTAGCCTCCAGCAAAACCGCTGTCGTCATCCATCAACGCCTTGCCTCTCCATCTCTTCTTTGCTCCAAGCACAACAATCGAGCAGAGATTCAGCCCCATCTCCAATAACGTCGAGCCTTTATCGTTGTTGTCCGACCAGTCCGACGTTCTCCTTCGTCGATGGCCAGCATCTCTCATCACCATTGCAAAGCCAAACAATACAAGGGCCGATCGCCCCTTTTTCTCCTCTGCGTGCACAACACTTTAGAAAGGAGAGAGAAAAAAACCCCTAGTGGGGCTTGCGGGGAAGTGCCGAAGCATGTGTTCGAAGACACTTCAAAAGTCTCCACGGAAGCAATAACGAGGACACACCTCAATGGCAAAACCCAAATTCAATTAATCAATTCTCTTAAATTCCATTCTCTACAATGCCATATAAATAAGAAAACATTTTTTTTAATGGTATAAATAAGAAAACATAACTTAGGGCCTAAGAAACCTAATTAAACTAGAATTTTATCCTAATTACAATTCCTTAAATAAAATTAGAAACTAATGATATATAATTAGTTAATAAAATATCCTAAATCTACTTGGGCCCTACACATGTGGCCTGAGGTCCATCTGCATCATTCTTCTCGGCTTGGAAAGAACTCGACCTCAAGTTCAGTAAATGTCTGCCTGGGTCGGAAGATCAATCGGACGAACTTCCGATTCGTTGGATGATCTACTGCTTTTGTGTACAGCTTCATGTATAGCTTCTTTTGATGGCCGGATGTTACGTGGATGTGAGATTGAACCCTTAGGCACTTCATGTGTGGAATTTGCACAGAAAAGGTCAGTCCATTCATACATCCAATATGACATTGGATATCAGTAAATTCTATAATGAATTCAAAGAGTCAAATATGCACTTAAATATGGAATATGGTATGCTGAGAATGAAGATTATTTTCGGCAATTTCTTGATTTGAAATAAGAGTTGTCCGTTCTTGAATACTCGTACAAATTTTCAAGGCTACAAGAAGCATGTGGATTAGAGGATGATGAGTGTAAAGTTGGCTCACAACCCATGAAGGGATCCAGCCCAATTCATAATACATCACGTGGATTGCTTGGGTCAAATTGATACAGTTGTATATAGTGTGTATATTCTATTTTAGTCATTGCTTCCATAACTTAGAATTGTAATTGATATACTTGCCTAGATTAGAGCCTTGATTAACGCATGTAATGGTTATATATTGAGGAGGGATCCCCAAAGGAAACGACGGAATAATACATTCTATTTTCCATTCTCTCGTTCTATTCTCTGTGCTTTACTGTTATGAGAATGACATGGTATCAGAGACAAGTTCAAAGAAATCTGGGTATGTGATCTGACATAGCATCAAGGCAATAGATCAGAGAGAAACCAATCTCTCTAGTGAAGAAAGACAGATCAAGGATCTGTTTCGAGAAATCCAGACAGTTTCGAGAAAGACAGATCACGGATCTTCATGGTGGCCCACCTCTGATCATCAAAACACCTTTAGCAACCTATCTAGACATGGTCGCCTGGAGTTTCTAGGAATATTGGTGATTTTTTCAGATTTTTTCAGCACTTCCAGGTTGGAGTTTTACTCAAATCTCGAAAATTTCCAGATTTTTAATACTGTTTTCATCTAGACTGTACATAATCCTGAATTTTTAGTGGAATTGGATAATTCTTTTTTCAGTAGAAGCTAGATTTATGTGCTTCCTTAGAAATATCATCTAATCTTTGTCCAGACCCATCAGTGGGGCCCACATAGAGGATATACAGCCAATATTCAGGTCGTTAGGGGTGTATTTTTGCCCTGTTAGTGTTTTGGGTTGCATTGTTCTTCTCTGCTTGGATAGCATTTGGTTTCTACACACAATATAGTCTTGTTATACAATTGTAGCCTTCATCTCTTCCCTGTTGCTGAACTTTTTTGTTGTTTTTACTGATTCAATCAGTATTTTTGGCAAATATCACTTAGAGATGGAGAAATCTGAGGTTACTTTGATCCGGTACTGGCAAAAATTATTCTGCATGATCCTTCCAGTTTCAAATATACCTTGAAGCAAAGGAATTGTGGGGATATCTGGATCTGACCCTAAACGCACTGAAGATGAGAAGAAGATATCATCTTGGCATACTAAAGATGCGAAGATAAAATCATGGATCCTTGGATCTGTCAAGCCACATCTGATAATGAATCTCAAACCTTACCCAACTTCAAAAGACATGTGGGGGTATCTGAAGAAAGTGCACCATCAAGATAACTCAGCACGTCAATTTCATCTTGAATGTGCGATTGCTGAATATACATAAGAAACCTTGTCAATACAAGACTACTATTCGGGATTTCGTACACTTTGGTTGGAATACGATAGTATTAAGCATGCCGATGTGGCTGCCGATGTTTTGATCGTAATTCATGATCTTCAGGCCTCTAGTGTAAGGGATCAATTTTTGATGAAACTACGGAATGAATATGAAAGTGTCCGATCTTCCCTGATGAATCGGACGCCATTACCTTCCTTGGATATATGCTTGAATGCACTCTTCCACGAAGAACAGCGCATTGCGACCTCGGCCCATATGACTCAACAAAAGACTGAGACCTATTCAGTCGCATCTCGGCAAATATGGCTTCTCAGTCTCCGCCTCGACGAGCAAAATGCAATGTTACAATTGTAAAAAATTCGGGCACATTGCTACTCAATGCAAACAGAAGATCTGCAGTTACTATAAAAAGTCGGGACATATCATCTCTGAATGTCACCGCCACCCACAACGTCCATCACTACAGTATCAAACTTTACAATATCAGAATCCATAGTATCAGACTCCACAATCTCAGACTCCGCATGCTTATGTTGCTTCTTCGGTTATGCCTGCTCCTACATCTGCACCCTCACAGTATCAGACTCCACAATCTCAGACTCCGCATGCTTATGTTGCTTCTTCGGTTATGCCTGCTCCTACATCTGCACCCTCACAGCCTGAGCCCTCATCCTTTCTCACTCCTGAATTGGTTCAACAAATGATTGTCAACGCTTTCTCTACCTTTGGTCTCTCATGTACCTCACCTCTATCTTCTACTTGGTTTCTTGATTCCGGTGCGTCTATCATATGACATATTCCCGTACCCTCCTCTCCAATATGACAAGATACAATGGCAATCTTCAAATCCAAACTGTTAACGGAGGCAATGTTCCCATTACTGCTCTCGAAGATATCTCTGGTCCCATCCCAATGAAAAATATCTTTGTCCCAATTTAACTTCAAACCTATTGTCAGTCGGGCAACTTGTTGAAAATAATTGTAACATATCTTTTTCTTCTTCTGGTTGTGTTGTGCACGACCAGATGTCAAGGAAGGAGATCACGAGGGGGCCTAAGTGTGGATGCTTGTTTCTATTGGATTTTTCTAAATCTTCTAGGAATAAATTTGACAATGATGTGTTTTGTTTTGCCCGATGTGCTTGAAGGACGAAGAATCCGTGGATCATCTCTTGCTAAATTATAATTCAGTTCAGACTATCTGGATGGCTATAATAGGAGGGTTTGGTTGCTGTTGGGCTCTTCCTCATTCTCTACCCGAGCTTTTCCAAGCTTGAAATGTTCCAATTGGGGACCCGAAAGGCAAAGTGATGTGGCGGTTGTCTTTCCTAGTAGTGATCTGGACGATTTGAAAGGAACGAAACTCAAGATGTTTTGAAGGAATTGCAGTTAGTGAAAGCATACTGGTGGAGAAATCGAAGTTTTTTGTAGCTTTTTTGGTGTCTATTCTCCCTTCTTTTAAGGGATACTCTTTAGATCAAATTGTGTATCACTGGAAAGAGGTGGCCTTTTCTTTGACAGGGCCTTAGCTTGTCCTATTTTGTTTTGTTTTGTTTTCTTCTGCTTTCAGTACTTTTCTCTTGTGCTGTTTGCTCTTTTTAATGAAAGTATCCATTAAAAAAAAATGATGTGTTTTGTTTTTCTTTTAGAGATAACTGCCAATTGTGGCATAATAGACTTGGACACCTAATTCCAAAGCTTTGTCCCTTATGTTAAATTCTGGTTTATTAAATAAATCTATTGGTTTATCTTCTTGTGTGCCTTTTGATTGAGCTACTTGTAAAATAGGAAAGAGCAAAATTCTTCCATTTCCTATTTCCACTTCACACAGCACTCAGTGTTTTGATTTAATTCATAGCGATGTATGGGGAATTGCTCCAGCTCTTTCTCACGCTCACTATAATACTTTGTGACTTTTATTGATGATTTTAGTCGGTTCACATGGGTTTACTTTCTGCATTCCAAATCTGATGTTTTCAATATTTTTAAAAAAAATTTGGCTTATGTTGAGAATCAATTTTCCACCTACATTAAAATCTTGCGATTTGATTCGGGCGGGGAATATGTCTTCTAATTTCCAATAGTTTTTACAAAACAAAGGCATTATTTCCCAACGAACTTGTCCTTATACTCCATAGTAGAATGGAGTCGATGAAAGGAAAAATAGACATCTCCTTGATGTCACTCGCTCCCTTCTTCTTGAATCATCGGTTCCTACCCGATTTTGGGTTGAGGCCCTGGCTACTGCAGCTTATCTTATAAATCGTATGCCCTCAACCCGTCTTGAAAATCAGAACCCATATCTCCGATTATATAAGACATCTTCATCCTATGATGATCTTCATGTTTTTGGCTCCGTTTGCTTTGTACATTTGTCTCCGGTTGAAAGAACAAAACTAACCGCTCAATCAGCTCGGTGTGTTTTTTTAAGGTTATGCACCCTTCTAGAAAGGGGGTTCCTTTGCTACGATCTTCACATTCGTCGCATACGTACCTCTAGGAATGTCGTTTTTTTTTTTGAAACACAATATTTTTTTCAAAAACAGCTTGATCCTCTTGACTCCTCCTTGGTGTCTTTACCTGGTTTTTCTGACAACACGTCAGTTGTTCGATTTAATCCTAAGACGAAATAAAGAAGTGCCTACCGGGAATCCCTCTCCTGATCTTCCTCCAGCATCGGTCCACCTCTGGCAATTGGTCCCTCTGGACATCCTTCACTGCGTCGCTCCACTCGCATTTCGGTACCATCAGATCGCTATAGGTTCTCACATACTTCCATAATGGCCACTTTGTCTTCTTCTTCCATCCCACAATCCTATTCTTAGGCCGTGCAACACCAATATTGAAACAAGGCTATGCAAGATGAATTGGATGCTTTAGAGCATAATCATACGTGGGATATTGTCCAGTCTTCTGGGGGTGTCAAACCTATTGGCTGTAAGTGAATTTTTTCTCTCAAGTTAAAATCAGATAGCACATTAGATCGATATAAGGCGCGCCTTGTCTCTCTTGGAAATCGGCAGGAATATGGCATCGATTATGATGAAACTTTTGCTCCTGTCGCCAAAATGACCACCGTACGCATAATTCTTGCCGTTGCTACATCTCAGTCTTCGCCTATATATCAAATGGATGTCAAAAATGCATTTCTTCATGGTGATCTCAAAGAAGATGTTTATATACGTCTGCCTCAGGGGTACTCCTCCGGTAAGGGTATGGTTGCCAAACTCCGTCGTTCCCTCTATGGTCTTAAGCAAGCTCCTCGCGGATGGTTTGAGAAATTTCAAGGTGCTCTTCTCCGCTTGGATTTTCATTCGAGCCAGTATGATCCGTCTATGTTTTTACATCATGCTCCGTCCGGGATTACTATGCTATTTGTCTACATTGATGACATAGTCATTACTGGTCCAAATGCACAAATGATTCAGGAACTCCGAGCTTCTTTTAGTGAAACATTTCACATGAAGGATTTCAGCCCTTTAAACTATTTCCTCGGTCTTGAAGTTCATCAATCGACTAAAGGTATAGTTCTCAATCAGCACAAATACATTGTTGATCTCATTGACTTGCCTGGCCTTACTGCTTCAGCTCCAGTAGATACGCCGGTCGAACTGAATGTTAAACTTAGTCAAGAGGATGGGGACCTTCTTCCAGATCCTACCGCATATCGCCGGTTAGTTGGTAGCTTGATCTACCTCACGATCACTCGTCTTGATATCTCCTATGCGGTCAACCTAATGAGTCAGTTCATGACTGCTCCTCGTTACCTTCATCTGGTTGTTGTTCGTCGCATCATTCGGTACCTTATTCGCACACCGACTCGCTGGTTGTTTTTTCCATCAAACAATCCTCTATCCCTCATAGCTTATTCAGATGCTGACTGGGTTGGTCGTCCGAATACTTGCAGATCGACAACAGGATGGTGCATGTTTTTGGGTGATAGTCCGATTTCCTGGAAATGCAAGAAACATGAAAAAGTTTCAAAATCTTCTAATGAGGCTGAGTACCGAGCCATGTCTACTGCATGCTCCGAAATTCTTTGGCTCCGAGGTCTGCTATCTGACATAGGATTTCAGAAAGAAGGAGCTACCCCCCTTTATACAGATAATACAAGTGCAATTCGGATTGCTGAAAATCCGATTTTTTATGAACTCACTAAACACATTCATATGTGATGAGTTTAAGCGTGACGTCATCAGACTTCCGCATGTCTCCACTGAGCTTCAAATTGCCGACATTCTTACTAAAGTTCTTCCACGACCACGCCATCAATTCTTGGTTGGCAAATTGATGCTCGTTGATTCTCTCGCATCAATTTGAGGTGGGGTGTTAAGTTGGCCCACGTCCCATGAAGGGATCTAGCCCAATTCATAATACATCACGTGGATTGCTTGGGTCAAATTGATACAGTTGTATATAGTGTGTATATTCTATTTTAGTCATTGCTTCCATAACTTAGAATTGTAATTGATATACTTGCCTAGATTAGAGCCTTGATTAAGGCAAGTAATGGTTATATATTGAGGGATCTCCAAAGGAAAAGACGGAATAATACATTCTATTTTCCATTCTCTCGTTCTATTCTTTGTGCTTTACTGTTATGAGAATGACAATGAGGAACACGATTTAATTAGTTTTGTAAGAGGCTTGAGACCGGATTTAGTGGAGCGAATGATTGACTGTACGGCCATTCATGAGGCATATTGGAAAGCAATTCGTGTGGAACGCATGCTTAAACAGTCTCCTCTGGAAAAAGTTACACTTCAAGACAGAAAGTCATCGCAATTAACAACAGATCATGTTGAAGAATTAGTGGCAGAAGATATGCAGACTGAGAAGCCAAAGCCAGGCACAGACAATTCCTCAACTACATTTAGCCCCGAATTTCCTTCTATGGTTAATGGTGATCAAAATATACAAGTAGTTAGGGAAGAAGCATTAGTTGTTGAAATTCCCCACATTAATTCTCACATAGATTGTCTATGGGGATCAACAATCTGGGAAGCACGGAACCTCTCCGGGGCCGTCGTGTCCTTGTCCGACACGAGTTGGACACGCCAAAAAGAGTATCCTATTTATTTTTTTATATTTTATATTCTGGACACGCTGGGGACACGTTAGGGACACGCTGGCCTCTTTTAATTGGAAAAAAAATAAAATTAGAGTAAAAAAAGAAAAGAAAAGGGGGTTGTTTGTAAAAAGTTATAGCTTAAGAGGAAAAGGAGGCTCTTTTAATTTGTCCATTCAGCCCCAGCCCTAAGCGAAAGAGGAAAAAAAAAAAGCATTCATCCGTCCAGCCCTAAACAAAAGAGAAAAAAAAAACATATTCGTCCGTCCAGCCCTAACAAAAGAATAAGAAGAAGAAGAAGAAGAAGATCTGCTGTGTCGGCATGTCCATGTCCGTGTATATGATTAGATTTATTATTATTATTAAATATTAACGTGTCCCCGACGTGTCCGTGTCCTACTTTTTTGAGAAATGCTTTGTCGGCGTGTCGTGTCGTGTCCGTGTCTTGTGTCCATGTCCGTGCTTCTTAGTCAACAATGGAAACTTGGAGAAGAACGGCTAATCAGAGATTGTGATTTGATGGTGTAAATTTCACATATGAAGTGCCTAAGGGTTCGATCTCACATCCACATAACGTTCGACCATCAAAAGAAATTATACATGAAGCTGTACATAGAAGCGGTAGATCAGCCAACGAATCGGGAGTATGTCAGAATGATCTTTGACGTAGGTGGACATTTACCTAACTCGAGGTCAAGTTCTTTCCAAGCCGGGGGAGAATGATGCAGATGGACCTCAGGCCACATGTGTAGGGCCCAAGTAGATTTAGGATATTTTATTAACTAATTATATGTCATTAGTTTCTAATTTTTTTAATGAATTGTAATTATGATAGGATTCTAGTTTAATTAATTTTCCAGTTTAATTAGGTTTCTTAGGCCCTAAGTTAAGTTTTCATATTTATATGGTATTGTAGAAAATGGAATTTCAAAGAGTTCATTAATTGAAGTTGAGTTTTCCCATTGAGGTGCGTTCTCGTTATTGGTGTCTGTGGAGGCTTGTTGAAGTGTTTGCGGACACGTGCTTTGGCTCCCTATTGTGCTTAGGCACCTCCACGCAAGCCCTAACCCTAGGGCCTGCATCACTGAGGTGCAACTCTGCCGAGTTAGGCTGAGAAGGGTCCTGAGTCAGTCCCGATTCTGGGCTTTTGATCCTTGTTGTCCTGAAATATAATATTGATTCGTGATAATAAATTTCTCTCAATTTTAGCATCAAAGCCAGAATAAAAGGAACATAGAAGATCCAACACTCCTCTGGGAATCATTTTTTTTTTAAATAGTTCTGAAAATCAATAGTTGGGAACATGGAAGGAAAGTCAACAACAGTGATATAAATTTAGTTTGACCTTCAAAAAGAGAGAGAAAAGGAAATCCTCATTAGATGCATGGTAGCTGCAATATTTCAAATTACATGAGGAAAGATAGCATACATCTGCAGGGAACTGGCGAGGGACGAGGGAGCCTCCTATTTGAATGAGCCCATCGGCAGTAAAAAGTGTAATTCGATCTTCAGGCACCCAATGAATTGCTGAAAGCATATGCATAACATCAGTCAACATGAGCTGGCAGAAGGCTAGAAAGTTGAAACAACTAAAAAAAAAAAACTACAATTGGCAAAATATTCTTAACTTCATAAAAAAGTGACAAATAACAACATAAATATTGATGAAACAAAAAGAATAAATATTAAAAAATAATAACATAAATATATTATGTAAGCTATCCCACGTTTATCAGTGACACACCCTTTGCTAAAAGACCCTCCTTAAATGGTTTTACAATCCTTCCTCGTTGAGCGTTCACCATGTCTAATTAAAAGTAATATACCCGTGTCATGTTCAGCCACTATCAAATTAGGTGTCTTCTATCTTTGCAAACTATGTTTGATAATAAGAGTGGCACAAAGTCAATGATAACTTCTCCCCATATTGCTCTTTCGCCCAAAACCATTATCTTTATATACTCTACCATAAACCATTCCAATCTTCCCTACATGGTCATTAAAGTCCACTCATACTATAATACTTTTCCCTACATATGTAATCTTGGTATAAGTCATCCTTCATGCCCCAATATACTTTTTTATCATCTTCAGTCATTCCTGCTTGGTGGGGATATGCACAAACTGCATTTTCGATTTTTGTATTTAATACAACACCACAAATCGACGGGATGAGACTACTATGACGATGATGATTTAACATCATTCTCTCTCAACCTCTACAATTTATCTATTTGATCTCCAACAGGTACAAATGTACAATACGACAACTTCATTCTTTTTTTTTTAAGCGACTGAATTAAATTAAAAGAAGGCTATACAGTGTAGGAGAGGTATACTGTAACAAAAGAAAGCAAGATGCCAGGACCCAACAAAAAGATATTGACCCAAGCCTAAACCCAGAAGATAAAAAGGGGAAAACCAAAACTAAAAGGGAAACATTATGACCTGCAAATCAAGATAAGAAGCACCCTCCTTAGCTAGGCGATCAGCTTCTGTATTGGCACTTTGATCAATATGGGAAAAGGAGACTTGAAGACTTCTTTTTTTTTTTTTAAATGATGACGATGTATTGAAATGCTCAAAGAACTGTACATAATAAGAGATATATACTAACTCAAATAAAAATAAAAAAAACCCACAACAAAGGGGAAGAGCAAAACAAACCAAAAGAGGAAGAAAAGGGGGACCCCAAAAAGGCGGGCACAACCCCACACCAAAATCGGGAACACCCTCAAAAGAGCTAACTAGCAAGCGTTACATAGAAACAATCAAAGCAGTTTTAAGAACTCTCTCTTTGTCGAGTTTATCCGCTTCTTGGTTAGCCGATCTTTTAATGTGGTGAAAGGATACATTTAACTCCCATGAGAGATTGACCACCTCTTCAATGATATCTGCAAGGTTCCAAAGAGGATTAGAAGATTGCTTTGTCCACTGAATAATGCAGTACGATGCTTCACGGATACCAGTTCTAAGGGCCAATAATTCAGTTTTGTTGTTGGAGCAGAAACCAGCTGGGGAGTTGGAGCTTTGACTTGAAGACTTCTTACAAGATAAAAAATCTCCCCAACCACACCAGCCACCTTCCAAGGGGATTTAACAACTCCTGAGGCCCACTGAATTGCACAAAAAGAGTCCCCTTGAATAACTAAATTGTGTAGGTTCGGGCCTAAGGCGATCCTAATAGTCAGTAACTCTGCAACATTGGCCGAGCTGAATCTGGCATGCCCCGAGAAGGAAAGAATAGGCCAAGCCACATCGTTCCGGATAATGCCACTCACCCCAACCCCACTAGGGTTACCACGGGCACTACCATCAAAGTTTAGTTTCAAGCTGCTTGTAGGAGGGGGGACCCATTTGTTAATAACATCAAGCTTTGCCGGAGAGGAGAATGCCACCTCTTTCCAATTTCTCAGAATCATATCCACCGGTAAACCCCAAAAAGAAGCAAGGGGAGAGACCCAGGTAGCTACAAGGTGTTTCATCTTGTCCCTAAGAAGGACCTCGCTGGCACAGTGTATGGTCACCTCTGGACAACAATATTACATGTTTTTATTATACCAAGTACTAGCAATGTTATAATCCTGAATATCTATTTCAAAATCCGCATCTTAAGAATTTTGTCCTTCAATTTTATGGACTTTTGAGCCCATATTTGATGAATTCACATCTTTTATATATATATATATATAGAGAGAGAGAGAGAGTAGGGCTTCTTTGTAACTTATGTTGTTGGAAATCCACTTTGCTATCGAATGAATGCCATCATATGGACTTTGTCAGAGCAAGATTGTTTGAGAATAGTGTTTCAAATGATAGAGATGCATACATGCTCTCACTGGTTAAGATGGTTAAGGGAGAGGTAGAACTAGAAGTGCATTTTATTTCACAAGCTCCTCTCTCCTTTCTGCCATCTCATTCCCCCTCGTGCTGTTCCATTAATAGTTGAAAGTCAATGATCACACTGTCATTTAAGCCTGTGAATCAAGAGGGGTGAATTTGCCACTTCTGCTTTGGTATTAGATTTTTTTTTCTCAAATTTCAACCGAGCATCAGAGGTTGGGCATTTGTAGCAGAACAAAGGTTAATTTGATTATTTAGCAGTAAGCAGCCAGACCCATTTTTTGAATATCATGCTCATAAATCCATTCAAAATGATTCCTGTGCTTAAGTCTTTGTTTTGTTTCCTTGCTCACTCCCTCCTTAAGAGTGAGTGGACAAACTATTTCCAAACCTACGGGAATTCAAACAAACTCTGATACAAAAAAAAATTAAAAACTCTTATCAAAGTTGCTTTTCTCCCTCTAAAAAGAGGGAGGAATTTGTATTTCTGCACAGAAATATATCTTGTGTTGAATTTGGATGTTTTGGGGGTACTTGGGGAAGAACTGGGGTCAAGTAGGATTTAGGGTTTTCCCCTGCAGCATCTGCTGGGTTCCAGGCAGGCCCTGGAAGGTAAGGGGATATGGGGTGTTATACTAATCGGATTGGGAAGAGGAAAATGAAATGCCAAACAGCAACAGACTAAGAAGAAGAAGAAGACGACAACGACTTACCACCACCAGCGCCTTCTCCTTGCGCAGCACTGGATGAGTCCCAGGGGTAGAAATGGAAGGGATTGTTGCTGATGAAATCTCCATCGTCCGCCTCTTTGGCAGCACTCGATCGGACGGCACGGGAAGAAGATGGACGAGAATGAAACAGAGGGAATCCGATCAAGAAAGAGGAGGAGGAGGGTCTGATGGTGCGAGAGAAAGAGGCCGCTTTTGGGAAGGGGAAGGGGAAGGGGAAGGGAGAGGAAGAGCAGAAGCAGAATAATCTAAGACAAGAAAAATCCGCTGCAGACATAGACATACACACAGACATAGCCATGGTGGTGATGATGATGCCTCCTCCTCCAATAACGTTAACGTTACGCTATGGTTGTTGCCTTGGGATGAGAGAGAGCCAGAAAGAGATCTCGAGATAGGAGGGGGACAGTTTTATTTACAATGAATGAAAGAATTTCTACAGGGAGGGAGAGACGGGATATACGAGCGAGAGCGAGAGCGAGAGCGAGAAAGGGAAAGTACTAGAGTTTAATTAGATTAGGCTCAGGACGACGACGAAGCTAAGGCCTAGGCCGAGGGGAGGGGAGAGACAGAGAAGCCGGACGCTCCAAAGGCAAAAGCCACAGCGAAGGAAAGGAAAGGAAAAGGTCGAAAAGAAATGAGAGGAAGAGGAGGCCCCGAAGCTGAGAAAGGATCCAATACAAGTCAAGACACGTTAAATAAAAAGCGCCACGTGCAACAACAGCTGGCAGTGAAAATAACTGGCCGTTTAGATGTTTACCTAATAAAATATTTACAGATTTAAATTTGTTAAGAGTAAAATAGTATATATAATAAAGGGGATTTTACTGGAAAAATCCCAAAATTTAGGCATTTATCCTGCTGGGTCCCAGCCAAATTGTGGACACTAACGAAGTCCGTTAGTGCGTTTTTGTATTTTTTTTTGATATCTGGGGTGAGTGACGCTAGCGTCACTAAGCCCTGATTAAAGTGACGCTAGCGTCGTCCATCGCTATACCTATTTAACCCACCCGTCCCCATTTTCACCATTTTCACCATTTGTAACTTCTGCTCCTTCTTCAGAACGACGACGGCGCTGCTCCATACTTCTTCCTTCTCTATCATCCATCATCCTTGATACATCCACGTGAAGGTATGTATTTTTAGCCCCGTTTCCGCACAATATTTCCGGATCATTAAGTGTATTTCGAGTTCTTGATCCGCTGTGTATGGTATAATCCATCATCCTTTGTTTTTTCAAGCATAATGTTTGTTTGGACTCTCCATTCTTCATTTGTTTTGTTCTTGTAAGCCATCATGTATTTCTGGTTATATCATTTTCTCTTTTTCACATTGTTTGCTCTCACGCACAGTATTTGTTCGATGAAATGGGACAATGTAGGTTTCAACTTATGATTATCTCAAAAGAGATACTACCTTCTACCATTTTCATTAGTTAGGGAATTTACACCTCCTCTACGTTCATTGTGCAAAAAAAGAAAATAAAATGGTATTGGAAGCAATACTAAGACTTGACTTCACCTTCAATAGAGAAGGTTATTTGTTCTATCCTAACATTGGCTTTTATTAATAATGAAAGTAGAGGTTTTTTATTTTTTAGATTCATTTTCATCAACGAGATTTGTAAATAAATAAGATAGTTATCTTAACCATTTTTACTAAACATGGAAGAGAAATGGTTTTAATAGGTAAATGAAGGCTTCCATGAATCATTTGCCCTCACTA
This sequence comes from Litsea cubeba, assembly GCA_012931725.1. NCBI lineage: Eukaryota > Viridiplantae > Streptophyta > Magnoliopsida > Laurales > Lauraceae > Litsea > Litsea cubeba. The sequence goes on along the minus strand of CM022949.1, from coordinate 8,224,523 downwards.
TATAGACCTAGATGAGATGAGATGGTGGTAGAAGATAAGTTTAGATATTAGGGCAATTTAATAAGATTAAGAAACCACTTAAGAAGAAACCAGTTAAGAACATTGTGGGACTTGATGATAACAATGATAAGCAAAAATGGCCATAACACTATCTATAATGACCCCTGTTTTAGAATTACTCTATTCATAGGTGGTTGGGGGAGGGAACCACAGTGTTGATACTATTTCACCACAGACATGCTCATTAATATGATAGCATCATTGCCTATTGGTTTATACAGAGGAAATGCTCATGCATCCGGAGTGCATGGCTTACTATGCATACCAGCTGCTTGGCCCCAACCGGACCATGCAGATCATGGGACAGTGGTGGATGGAAATCTCCAAATATGAAGTTTCAGGTCAACCCAATGTTTCTAACCCTTGATGGACAGTGATGGACTGTCTCTTTGTACAGTTCATTGTTGCATTAAAAACATTGTTAATTCTACAAAAAAAAAAAAAAAGATACAAAGGGAAAGCCGAAGTGTAACAGGTTGCTAACAAGAACAATCATAAGCAGTATGAGAGCATTTTGATTAATTCGGTAAATGTTGATTGCTCCTGATTTGTGGAAAATACTAATTATATTTTATGAGTTTATGTTGAGTAGAATTATACTACTAATTGTCGTCTTATTTTTCTAATGATCATACAATAACTCTTTAGTATATTTCCGTTTATGAATGTGGCTGATTTTATCCTCTCCTCAACTCATACCTGTATATGCTCACTGTTACATGCCTTTGAACTGAACAGATGGCGAAAGACGCGTCTTCTGATGATGAGGGGGAGTTGTTGTATGATCAAGATCAACATGTCTCAAAAGCAATATTAAATGGGGCTGAACCTGGATGTTACAGGTGCATCAATACCAACCCCGACAAGAAGATATGGGTTTTGAATGAAAAACAAAAGGAGCATGTGAGGGATGCTGGTCTATCATATTTGTCAGAGATAGACTATATGAGGATAGACCATGCCCTAATATCCGGGTTAGTTGAAAGATGGAGGCCCGAGACTAATACGTTTCACCTACCAACGGGTGAGGCAACGATCACTTTGGAGGACGTTGCTTATATCTATGGACTCCCTATTGATGGTGAACCGGTAACGGGAAGAACCTTCAATAATGCATTCGTCCCGGAAGTCTGTAAAGAGTTGCTAGGCCTTGCCCCACATCCGGGAAAAGACACGATAGGGCTAACAATAAAATTCAAATGGTTGGAGAAGAATTTCAAGCCCTCCAAGCATAGGAGTGATGTATGCAGGACCAGAGCATATTTATTTTTCCTCGTGTCTGGACAGATCTTTGCTAACTCTTCTGGTGCAAGGGGACCAGCGTGGCAGTTAGAGCTCTTTAGGGAGTTCAAGCCCTATGCATGGGGTCCAGCTTGCCTTGCAAGTTTGTACAGAATGCTTTCAAGGGCTACTAGGCTATTAAGAGGTGAAGAGGAGAGTGAAGAGGGAGGGGAAGTTGAGGAGAAAAAAGAAAGTGGTAAACTTACACTGCTCAAGACCCTAACAGGCCCTCTACAGCTGATACAGGTTATTCTTTTTTAATCTGGTCAACATACTTCTATGTTCATGACTCTCTTGCAATTTTACATGACTTTTTTGGTGTCTTTGTTGTTTCTTACTTGTAGATATGGGCATACTCTAGGATGGCTATTGGGAGGTGCCCTAAGCCTGATCCTAGTTGGCAGGATGATCTTCAATTTCCATTGTTTAAGACATGGGAGAAAAGACTTAAAGATAACAAGAAGTTAACAAACATGAAGGAAATACGCGTTCAAATCAACGGTCTGAAGGAAGATGGGGTACTCATTTACTATGAGTGTTACTTCGTCATTTGTCTCATAACCTTTAGTTTAATTATAGAGGTTGCTAATGGTTTTATTCTCTGTGTAGTTCTTATGGCAACCATACAAGGAGATGCCAAAAAAACTGCTCCAAAGTGTGCCAAAAGGGGACAAGAAATTGTTTACGTCATGCACAGTCCTCATTCATTATTGGGTGTTCGAGAGGCATAATGCAAATCGTGTGACCAAGCAATTTGGCATGAAACAGTCAGTTCCCCCACCATTCGAGGTGCCATTCAAGCGGAACGAGCGCATAGAGCGATGTGTAATTGATTATAGTCAAAATCATCCAGATGTTTTCAACTTATGGGAATCAAGGCATAATTCTGTACTCTCCGGGAAGAAGGACTCTAGCAAAACACATAGTGATGATTATCTTTTATGGTATGGCTTGAACACTATCATGGAGGTAGTATGTGGTGCCCATGGTGAAGGACGGGGCTCACCGATCAAAGAAACAGCAAGTCCTCAGAAAGTGGTAGAGGAGAAAGTCAGCAAGGGATCAGAGCATTTTAAAGGATGATGCTACAAGAAAACATGTGAGCATCCAATCATTATATACGTATTTCAATTTAATTTAAAAACCGTTGCTGTTACAATTTAACAAATTGACATGTCTTCCTTGATGTTTGTATCAGGTGTTTCATTTTTTGGAGTATGTGGAACGGTCATCCTTGCGTGCTGATCGCAAGAAGATTAAATTGGGAGATTTTACAACCCGATTGCGGAAGAAGATCAAAAGCTTTAGAGATGCATTCGCTACCGCTTTCGAAGGGTTTGGAACAGAATCTGCATCTACCTCTCAGTCGGCTGATGATAAGGAGGTGGATGATGATAAGGAGGTAATTGTCCCATGTGCTTTCTTAATTCCACCAAGCTTCTTCTTTGTTTAATTTTTTGGCCTTTTTTTGGTCAATGCAGGGTTCGTCATCATTATCAAGGAAAAGGGCAGTCCCAAAGCGTAGAGAGCGACAAAACTTGTCGCCGACTGCTAGGAGACTACAATATTCGGAAGGGAAAAGAATCGATATTGAGACAATACATGATGATGAGCCAATACATGATAATGAGCCAATACATGATGATGACCCTCCAGCAGCTAGTTTCGCATCGCCCGTCGTGCCACATTTAGACGATGTCTTGACTACTCCAACTGGTGCAAGTCCCTCTCTGCAAATAGTGATGCACACACCGAAGTCTGATATCAACACATTGATATGGCGTATAAAGAGATTGCATCGTGAGAGGAAGATCCCTCGTTATTTCGAGGATTATGACCATCAGCTGGTGCGGTCGGCATACGCTTTGACGGAGGAAGAGTTGACGCTACTGGAGGGGTTCCTTGGATTCTACAAAGAAAAGTAATATTAATTTGTGAACTTAACGCCATAAATAAACTCAGATACCTTATTAGTCTTCAAGAGTACAATGAAAAGTAACCACGAATTTTGTATGTTCTTATGATATTTGCAGGCGGGATGAGCTTGATATATACTGCACAATGGTTTCCGCTGGATCCTTGAAAAAAGTGCTCGATGATGGCACTTGGCTAGACACAAACATCATGTATTGGTGGTTTGAGGTTCTAAAAGTCCGATATCCGGATGTTTATTTTTACGATCCAAGTATCTGTGTAAGTGCTTCTTGTTGGCGCTGTATTTTCAACCTTCTCTACTACAATGTCTCATTTTCCTCAGTGATCATATGTCTGCATTAATTATATTGTTCTTCGCGTCCACAGAGTTGGTGGCAGTCCAAAAACACAAAGGCATTGCAAGATAACTGTTGGGGTAAAGATGGGATGAGGGTTTGGGAAGCAAAGGAAAAGCGGTTGATGGTGTTCGTATTGTGGCATGAACATCATTTCAGTTTGCTCGTAGGATTTAATGAAGAAAGACGATGGGAGTATTACAATAGCTTGAAGTCTGACAGGACGACTGTTAATGTGGCTAAAGAATTCGTAAGCACAGTACAATAATTAATTTGTGTAGGCTGGTTGTTGAAGTGTGGTATATCATCTCGCATTTTCTTTTATTAAATTCATCTAATCAGTTTTGACATCTTCTATGAACAGATTGACTTCCTCGGCAATCAATATGCTAATTATGGTTGGTACGACACTGGCGTGTGGACACTACTTGTGAAAACGAAGATACCTTATCAAGATAATGGCAACGATTGCGGGGTCTTCGCGCTAGCGTACGCAGAACATCTTGCAGCCCGTATACCGATTGCATTCACGTCGACTGATATACCGTATTATAGAAGCAAGATCGTTGTAGACATCTATGGTCGAAGCTGGGAGTTGAATAGCGATCGATTGCCGATTGATCCACTTAGTCAATGATTGTCCGAGAACATGGAAATTTTCATCTTTACTTTTTGCAACTGATGTAAATCAGTTTTGATGTCCATAAGTTTCATTTAGGTTAGATGGAGTTGCTTAATGTATTATTTTATAGATGGAGTTCTTTCAGTTTATCATTTTGTTGTGGCAATTTTAACGATTATTTTTAATGGGAATGAATGCTACAGGTTGTCACAATGTGTGTAAGATTTGCAATGAATTTTACAACTGTGGTTTCCTTTTTTTTTTTTCCACTGTATCAAGTGACGCTAGCGTCACTCATTTGTGGTTCTGTAACATAGTAGTGACGCTATCGTCAAAAAGTTTACATTCTGTTGTCAGTTATAGCCTGACATAAGTGACGCTAGCGTCAAAAAGTTTACATTCTGTTGTCAGTTATAGCCTGACATAAGTGACGCTAGCGTCAAAAAGTTTACATTCTGTTGTCAGTTATAGCCTGACATAAGTGACGTTAGCGTCAAAAAGTTTACATTCTGTTGTCAATTATAGCCTGACATAAGTGACGCTAGCGTCAAAAAATTTACATTCTGTTGTCAGTTATAGACTGACATAAGTGACGCTAGCGTCACTTATAATGGCTTTCTGTGCTGACTTCCCTGACATAGGTGACGCTAGCGTCACTAACTCTGTTTTTTGTGTAGGTCATACATGACAGAAACCATTTACTTTTTTTTTTACGCTACCGTCACTGGTATCAGTAAGAAACCATGTCATACTTGTAATATTTTGACTTCAATATTCCAAAATAATTCTTACAGAAAGTGAAGGCCAAAAAAGGTATGTTCTTTACACATGAACATAAACAAACTCACAGGATTATGGTCCATCATCATGAAAACAAAACAAAAAAGTATGTTCTTTACAAGATGAACATAAATAGTGGCACAGGATTATGGTCCATCATCATGAACACAATTTCTTACAAAAAAACAAAGAGAGTATTGTATTGGCGACAGTTCACAGAAATAATTGAGACTAAGTCTGTCGATGTTGAGCCGGGGGATTTCGACAACTCTGACGATTGTGACCTTTCTCGTTGCAATTGGAGCATGTGAACACCCTCCGTTCCCTGTAACGATCCTCAGTTCGTATTCGATTCTTCTTTGGTCTCCCGGGCTGTTTAGTTGCAAGAGGAGGGATAACTCTTTCGTTCGAAATATGCTCCCATTGTTTGCTATCACGAGTGGCGTGAATCACCTCATTGTACGTGGCATGTAGTGCACTTGTTAGATACCAATTGTCGCAAAATTCATATGGATTATATTTCCTCACTCGCATTGAAGCGATTGCATGTGAGCACGGTATCCCAAGTACTTCCCACTTGCGACACGTGCAAGTTCGACGATCTAGATGAACAATGTCCACATACTGTGCAGACTGAACTTGAAACTCAACGAGTCCGGCAACGCGTACGTGCAACCTTTGGGCTTCTTCTGTTTCATGTCCTAGCAACTTCTCAGCATATGGAGTCAAACGACTGTTAATGCAGCAGTTTTCAGCTTGTCTTTTTTGGAAGAACTCCATCAATCTAGCTCTTATCTCTTCCACTTGCTTGACTATTGGTAAAGCTCGAGTATCTTTCAGCATACTGTTGGTGCACTCAGCGGCATTACTTGTAAGCATGTCATATCGTCGACCTTCGACAAAGGCATTTGCCCAATGCTGCCGGCCAAATCCGTTTATATAATTATATGCATCTTGATTGACAGCCCTGATGTCTTCCATAAACGCCTCATATTCACATGCTCTGTATGCCTTTGCAGCACACCAGAATTTCATCACAATTGCCGGATCTTTGAAGGTTGACTTAATGTTTTCCGCAAGATGACGACAACAGTAAGAATGACGTGCACTTGGAATCACATTTGCCAACGCGGGAACAAGGCCCTTCTGCCGATCGGAGACAATTGTCAAATCTGTAGGTTCTCCCAATGATACAGACAGATTGGCGAGGAACCACTCCCAGCTGTCGCGCCGTTCTGCCTCCGCAAACGCAAAAGCTATTGGGAACAGCTTGTGGTTTCCATCGAGGGTCACGGCAACCATTAGAACTCCTGGGTACTTGCCACGGAGATGTGATCCATCAACAGCAATCATTCGCCTAAGGGATGTTGTGAATGACCGGATGCATGGACCAAATGCCCAAAAAAATCTCCTGAACCTGTCGTCGTCTGACGTATCAATATTGGTGACAGTACCCGGGTTCATCAATTTCAACTCCTCACAATACAAAGGGAGGATCTTAAAAGAATCTTCATATGAGCCCCTAACAATGCGCAGTGCAATTTCCCTTGCCATGTGTGCCTTCCTATAAGAAATTGTGACACCAAACTCCATTTGATAGTCATTCATTATTTCCTTTGGCCTAATGTTGTGATTTAACCGCACTTTTTCCAAGATGTACTCTGCAATAAGTTCTGATGACGCTTGACGATGTGCAGTACCCATGGATGGCTTCGAACATTTATGGATTGGGTTGTAGGTCCTAACCTTGAAGCGTGGTCCACTCTCAATCATGGATGCGTGAATGCGCCATGGACAGTCAGTTTCCCTGCAACGTGCAGTGACTTTGAATTGTTGTGTCTTTAAGTGCTGGAGAGTGAAGTTGTTGTATATTGCAAATTTCGCTATAGTTCTCCTAAAATCATCACGGTTCGGAAATTCGCGCCCAAGCCACATCTCCCGAGATGAATTGTGTTCCAACTCTGTATCAAATTCTTCCTGGACCATGTCATCTTCGAATATAACTTTCCGATTATGGTAGCTTTGTTCTCCAACATTGTACATAGAAGGTCTTTGGCCTCTTGCCTTTGAAAACCCTGCAAGATTGGTTCCCGTGTTCCCAGATTCAACATTGACAAACTCTATTTCATCAGGCATGTTAACTTTCTCAACACGATCAATGAGTACAAAACTACTTTCTTTCGCAAATTCATTACCACCAATGTCTTCGACTGCTGAAAAATGAATGTCATTGTCTTCGCATAGATTGACAGTAGGAATTTCATGACTTTCCCTGGAAGGTACTTTGCGCTTATCATTGTGATTGCTCCCAGAATAATCAATTTGTTTGCCTCGTAAAGAACGCATGTCCATCTCAAATGACCTGCTCAAGGTAAACACATGGAAATATTTACATTAGACTACTAGAAATAGTATTAAGCATTATATATAAAATACATAAAAAAAGATATTATGTACCTTCTAGGTTCTCTTATCTTATTGGAAGAACCATTCGAACTTCTACTGATGTATAGTAATATCCCATTTGTATTGTGTTGTGAAAGTGTTAACATGCACTTGATGTCGCTATCATCCTCTATGGCAGCCAATGAAAACACGTGCCCATTGTGATGAAGATAACGTATGCTTATGTTCTCACAGGTTTCTTCCCACTGTGTAGTTTGAAGAGCTATGTTCATCAATTCGGAGTATGTTATGTCACTTTGAATGGACCTCATCTTCTGATTTCCGCCTTCGTATACCGGGTGAATCATGTCAAATTTAAATTCTCCGTCATAATGAAAAATCACAATCAACTCACCATCCGACATCCTATTTCAGGACAGAAATAATTATTTAGGCATTATTTTTGTACAAACATGTACGGAAAATAGGGACAACCACCTCATTGACCAAAGTAGTGTGATATTTGCAAAGGGCCAAAGACGTAACACAGTGGAGGGGCATCTATGGCCTAGAACAGCTTACAGTCCACAATTTTTGAAAGTGTCTAGGGTTACAAACAATATAAAAAACATATGCAAGATTACAAACAATACAAACACTCAGTTTCACACTCAAAAACACAACATACAAGTGTGTGTGATAGTCTCTAACTTCATTGATACCAAAAGTAAATGAAAAGGCATCACAAATGATCGTTATATTCAATTTTTCCCCATGTTACTATGCAAAGATAGACATAAATGCACAAACCTTCAATAATGTACATCAACAGCCACAGAAATGTTAAGAAAATGACGGATTACACTTGAATACAAAAAATCAAATAAAACTGTCACACATCAGTTGGAGCCAGAGTAGATTTATTGACTAACATTTGTTCAGAAGAAGAATGTTCACTTTCAAAATACAACATTCACGTGCGTGACAATCTTTAACATCATGGACACCAAGAGTAAAAGGGAAAGCAACAAAAAAAAAATACATTATCTTCATTTCTTTTCATGTTACCATGCAAAGATATACATAAATGTACAAACCTCTTTCATGAAGATCAACAGCCACAAAAATGGAATCAAAGTGACGGATTACACTCGAAAATAGAAGCCCATAGACCAGTCATGCTTCATTTCTAGCCAAACAAGATTTTTTATGATCCATTGGGTAGAACAAGATTGAAACCAGGGGACGACGCGAGTATTTAAAGGTTGCGCAAAGTGACGATATCGTCACTCAATATTATATCAAGTGACGCTATCGTCGCTATGAATATCATATAAAAAAAAAGGAAATTGGCGGGAAGACCCAATTAGTGATGAGAATTGGGCCAGTACTATACCGGGTAAATGCCCATATTTTGGGACTTTTCCGGTAAAAACCCCTATAATAAAATATTTATAAATTTAAATTTAGTAAGAATAAAATAATATAGAATAAAATAAAATAATTTTTTTACAGTTTTGTAATTTTTTAAAAATATTAAAGATTTTAAATTGAGTTGTTGGAAATGTGCTATGATTAAAGTAAATTACATTAGAATAATATATTTTAATTTATATGTAATTTATCACGTCTGGATAAAAAAGTAATGTGGTAAAGTAAAGTTCAAATGTCACGTTCTTATCATAAATTACTTTTCTTTTATCACATAAAACTATGATAAAGTAAAGTAAAGTAAATAAAAAAACCAACTACTTTATAACTCTCTCTCCCACTTTACTTTACCAAATACTTCATATGACCTTACTTTACTCACATTTTACCATGATATGACATAAATCTTTATTTTACTTTACCACACTTGTAAACAAGTCACTTTATATTTACCATAGAAAATTATAATAAAATGTGATAAAGTAAAGTAAAAAAAAGTACTTTACCATTCCTTCCCACTTTACTTCACCATATACTTTATCCCACCTTTACCATACTGTAACATTTACTTTTACTTTACTTTATCATATATGTAAACATGCACATCATAATGGATCTGGTGAACTAAAGTCTTTAATGTATTCTACCACTTTGTAGTCGTCATTTTGAAAGATTCTTATATTGTAGAAAGTTTTCTACAGGGGGAGTTGTAGAAGAAAATATTGAGCTTTTTGAAAGAAAAGAATCTTTTCTTCAAATTTTCCTTGGGTTACCAAACGTACAAGATTTTATTCTTTAGAAAATGAAAGATTATATTCTATAAAATATTATTTTATTGTGTTTTCTTGTGCATCCAAACAGGCCCTAAGTTTTTTTAGTTTTCTTTTGATATAAAAAATAATGTTTTATAAAATATACTTTTTCATTTTTTATAGAAAAAATCTTGTGCGTTACAGCTCCCCGTGTAGAAGACTTTCTATAAGATAAGAATATTTTAAAATGACGATTACAAAGTGGTAGACTAAAATAAATATTTTAGCTCACCAAATCAATTATGATGTGTTTGTTTACATATATGGTAAAATAAAGTAAAAGTAAATGTCACAGCACGGAAAAGGTGGGGTAAAGTAAAGGTGGGATAAAGTATATGGTGAAGTAAAGTGGGAAGGAATGGTAAGTAGTTTCTTTTTTTTACTTTACTTTATCATATTTTATCGTAGTTTTATATGGTGTAACTTGTTTACCGGTGTGGTAAGGTAAAATAAATATGAGGTAAAGTAAGGTGAGATGAAGTATGTGGTAAAGCAAAGTGGGAGAGAGTTATAAAAATAGTTTTTTTTTTTTTGTATTGACTTTACTTTACCTTACCTTACCATTGTTTTATGTGATAAAAGAAAAGTAACTTATAGTAAAAACATGACAGTTGAACTTTACTTTACCACAGTATTTTTTTATCCAAACATGGTAAATTACATATAAATTAAAATACTTAATAAAAAATTATTCTAATAATTGAATTTACTTTAAACATAGCACCTTCCAAACACCTTAATTTGAAATTTATATTCTTCAAAAACTACCAAACAGTAAAAATATTATAATATTATAATATTGCATTATTCTATTCTATACTATATTTTATTCTTGCAATATTTAAATCTATAAATATTTTATTCTATAAATATCCAAATGGGCTCTTATTTTTTTTGGTAAAGTTTCTTTAGTTACTTATAAAAGCGTATTTGCATAAACTACTACTCTACTTGGCTAATTTTCATGTAATTATTTAAAAAAAATAGAAAAACTTTCCATAATTTTTTTAATTAAGTCTTCTTAATAATTTTTTTAGAAAAAATAACAAAATTGCCCTTATGTCATTATCAAAAAGTTTCTTTAATAAAATATGATCTAGTGGGGCCCACTTCAACTACCACTCATTTTGGCCAAGTTCTTTGAAAAGGCAAAAAAACTCTCATAAGGGAAGAGTATTTTTGTCATTTAAAAAAGAACGACGACTTGATTGAAAGAATTGTGGAAAGCTTATATATATATATTAGTTTTTATGGTCTTCATTGATTTAGAAAAAGCCTACGACAGGGTACCTAGAGATTTAATTTGGTGGGTTTTAAATAAAATGAATGTTTCAAGAGATTATATCGAAATTATTAAAGAAATGTATGAATGAGCAATAACGAATGTGAGAAATACTTGTGGAAAAATATGGGATTTCCCAATGATCATAGGTTTACATCAGGGGTCAACTCTAAGTCCTTATCTCTTTGCACTGATTATGAATGATTTAACTACTCATATTTAAGAAGATGTACATTGGTGCATGTTTTTTGCATATGATATTGTGTTAGTAGATTAATCGAGAGACGATGTCTGTTCGCTCACCCCAAGTGTAGGGCCATGAAGCAGTAAAATCCCAGTGCGTCCAAGGTCTATCCAAGGAGAGTTGTCTGGCACTTACTTGAAACTTGTCCTAAATAAAAGTTACGACTAACCTAATCATATATGACTAGAAATCCTACTTTTGATGAAAATTAAATTAATTACAAACCCTTTACAATCTAATAAAAATTTGAACAATGTTGCTAATGGGATCAAATATATACATTGTACTGTGTCGGTTTCAAGGGAGTCTAGAGAAATTTGATTAGAGCTTTTTCTCTATTTGTCGATGACTCTAAGCTTTCTCTTGGTGATGAGTGATTAGTCAGCTCCCTAGCCCCCTTCCTTTTCGATTTTATCTTTCCAGAATCCATCCTGTTTTGGTCATCCCTAGCTTGGGCAAACTCAATCGAGCCGTTCTACACAGCTCGACTTTTCTGGTCGAGCCGTTGGACCGATCCCAGCATGGACGCTGGGATCGGTCCAACGGCCGGGCCGTTTAGACTTTTTCAACTCAATTAAGCCCTCTCATCAACAGATACCCCGCTGCCTTCCCACACTGGAGAATCTTCTTAGGAAGCCATTCGATGTTCTGAATATGAGTTTCTATTGAGCCGTCTTTTCCAAGCACCTCCCCAGCCCCTTCTTCTTGAAGATCCCACCAGGTTACTTGATGAGAGCCTAAAATATATATCTTAGGCCCGTCAATGAAGAGTTTGTTAGACTGTCTAATGAGTTTAATTAGTTTATTTATGTTATTTTATTGTTTACATGTGTTTCCGGTGAAAACCCATAATTCATAGCTAAACTAGAGAAGATGGAACCAACGCGAGATACCCAAGGCTCACTGCCTTCGGGCGTCCGGACGCCAGGAACCAGAAATCAATTCGTAGGCTCTACCTCCTGGCGTCCGGATGCCAGTACCGTCTGAAGACCGCCTTGTTTCGCGTTTTGACGAGTTTTGAAGGATTGTTTAACCCAAAACCCTATAAATAAAATCCCCATTCTTGTTTTTATTCATTCACATCTGGAGAGAAGTTCTGGAGGCTAGTTTGGGAGCTTTGGAAGAGCGCCAATGGGGATTTCCTCAGAGATTCTTCGTCAACCTCTTGCCATACGTAACTAAATCTCTATCTTAGGGGTTGTGATGAAGCCCTAACTTTGTATTTTGGTGATGTATAGGTTCTAGGGTTTTACTTCAAATGCTTTTGGTTATATGACAAGATGTTAATCCATTGATTGTATTTTATTAATGCAATATCTCTTTCTTTTGGTATTTTAATCTTGTAGATTTGAATACTAAGTTATATAACGATGCTTTCATGAATGTGTTTGTTAGATTTAGGATAATCTATGCCATAGAGATAGGTTATGCCCTGATTTACATGCATATATCTTTATTTGTCGACTCTGTGAATGTTTGTAACCATAACGAGTCTTGTTTAGCATTGATAGTGAAACCCTAGGTCTATACTTACCATTGTGCGAAGTTAGAGTGGATTCGTACCCTGAGATCTTTTCTCTGATTGATTTAAAACCTGGTCTTTTAATTTGTTAATGTAGGAATTACAACCAATCAACCCAACACTTCGTTTTCTAGTAGGATTAGTTTAAGAATCAATACTTTGTTTTCTATTAGGATTAGTTTAGGAATTTAGGAACCAACACAATTTAGCCTTTTTGTCCAAGTGGATACGATACTTGGTTAACATCTTTGCTTTTTCAAGCAGAGATATTAGCGGGGAATAATTTATATTTGTAACCCTGTTTTAGGACGATCAAATTTTGGCGCCGTTGCCGGGGACAATTAGCACGGTTGTTTGTTTCTTTTAATTCTAACATTAGTTTAGCTTTTGCATTTTTTATTTACTTTTATTTTATTCTACTTTATCATCTTTTCTCACATCTTTACTATTCTTACTGCAGGGTATTGATTCTAACACGAAGAACCCTAGAGTTTGTGCAGGATCCAAGAGTGCTCTTAAAAAGTTAAAGTTCTACTCAATTAAAAGTTCTCCTTTACCTAAAGCACGGTAAGCCTAGACTTTCTGATTCTTTTCATATAACTGCAATAAGTTTTGTGTGTGCATGCATGGTCGTCGCTCTTGTCATCCAGATTTGGTATCTCTAGACCAAAATTTAGAGGGAGTCCTTAGAAAAATTAGATCATCTAAACACTCTTCTGATTTCACACACACAAATTCACAAATGGCTGAGGAAAGAAAGGAAGATGAGGCTCCACCTGGTACACCTCCTCTCTGGCCATTGAAGGAGCACTATACTCCTTCAGAATACGCGTCACCATCATGTATTCAGCTGCCTACAGTTCCAGCAGCTCAATATGAAATCAAACCAAGTACTATAAATCTTATCCCTTCTTTTTATGGTTTGAACAATGAAGACCCATATAAAATCATAGTGATGACTTTTTGGTTATTTGCTCCACTGTGAGAATAAATAACTTCAGTAGCGAGGCCCTAAAAATGTTTCTCTTTCCGGTTTCACTAAAGGACAAAGCTAAATATTGGCTGAATACTTTACCTGCAAACTCCATAACCTCTTGGGCCCAACTATAACAAAAAATTTTAGACAAATATTTCTCAGTGGGCAAAACCAATCAGTACAGGAGATCCATTACATCATTCGCCCAGCTCAACAATGAACAATTTCATGAGGCGTGGGACAGATTCAAGGATCTTCTTAGGAAGTGTCCTCATCACCAAATTGCCAAGTGGCAATTGGTGCAACTTTTTTAGGATGGACTGTCTCCTGACTGGCGAAACATGGTGGTTACCGCCAGTGGGGGATCAATAATGTTAAAGAAAGAGGATGAGGCATGGGAGCTCTTCGAGAATATGAGCGAAACCTTTCAACACCATGCCTCCACTGCTAGATTGGAGAAGCCGGCAGCCTCTAACTTACAAAAAACCTAGAGGCATGTTTGAAATTCAGCCCTCTAATGAACTCACTACTCAAGTGGTTGCCTTGACCCAAAAGTTAGATTAGTTGATATCTGGAGGACAATCTCTCCAATATTCACCCTCCCAGCCTCCTGCTCATCAATATGCTTGTGCTTTGTGCAACAGTCCCGCTCATTTTGTGAGTGATTGCCCTGCAGTACCCCAATTTCCTAAATTTGTGCAAGAGCAGGTGAATGCTGCACAGGGGTTCTCCAAACTGGGTAATGATCCTTATTCGAATACTTATAACCCGGGATGGCGTAATCACCCCAACTTTTCATGGAATTTGCCCGGTCAGGGCACTTCTTTCTCTCAACCGGGAAATAGGCCTAATTTTCAATGCAATCCTGCGGCCTATCGTTCCCAACAATCTTACTAGCATCCTAACACTCAACCACCTCAAAGAAATCCATCTTTTGAGGAGACAGTTTTGCAAGAGCTAAAGGAGCTCAAAGTAGGTAATCAATTGGTCCACTCTCATTCTCAGTCCATAGCCAAGCTAGAAGCCTAGATGGGGCAAATCGCTACTGCTCTTAATAGAAGGGAAGAGGGTCGTTTACCTAGCCAACCCACCGTCAACCCTAAGAATACTTTTGAGGTGGGAAGTAGCTCGCAACCTCATGACACTTATCATGAGCAAGCCAAAGTAGTTGTCACATTGAGGAATGGGCGTGAGGTTGAGACTAGGCCTGAGGAGCCTAAGAAAGAGATTAGATAGTCCGCCCCAAACCCCAAAGGCTCTAGGGTGGAAAAGAGTCCCAAGGAAAAAGAGGTCAGCCCTCCTACTTCTTCATCTATTCCGGCTGAGGCACCACCATATGTGCCAAAAGCTCCTTTTCCCACTTATCTAGACACACCCTCTCCTTTCAGTAAAAAGGGAGCCACCATGGATGAAATAAAAGATGTGTTCAAGCAAGTCAAAATTAACCTACCTTTGCTGGATGCTATTAAGCAAGTGCCTTCATATGCGAAATTTCTGAAAGACTTGTGCACACAGAAGCGCAAATCCAAATCCAATGTGTCCAAAAAGGTCTTGTTCACCGAGCAAGTGAGTTCATTAATTCAGCATGACACTCCTCCCAAACTAAAAGATCCTGGCACTCCCACCGTTACTTGTACGATTGGGAGTCACACTATTGATCATGCTTTGTTAGATCTTGGAGCTAGTGTCAATCTTTTACTTTACTCACTGTATGAACAAATTGGGTTGGGAGAATTGAAGTCCACTACGGTCACCTTGCAACTTGCTGACAGATCCGTCAGGGTGCCCCGGGGTATAATTGAGGATGTTCTTGTCAAGGTGGACAAATTTCTTTTTCCTGCAGATTTCATTGTCCTTGACACTGAACCGGTTCAAAACATGCGGAAACAAACCCCGGTCATACTTGGCTGACCATTTTTGGCCACAGCCAATGCAACAATTAATTGTTGTACTGGAGTTATGGATGTTTTTTTTGGTAATCTTAAAGTGAGGTTGAATGCTTTTAAGACCTCTCATCAACCCCCCGACAAGGACGGCTGCTTTGCAATCGATGTTGTCAATGAGCTAGTGGAAGAAGCTCTCCCTTATATTTTGACTGTGGATCCTTTGCATGCTTGCTTATCTCATTTCAGCTATGATGAGTATGATGTTGACCATTCTATTACCGAAGTCAATGCCCTTTTGGATGAGGTAGCTATGCTGGACTTTCCCCCATGGAGGGTGAAGTTCGAACACTTGCCTCCACTCTCTAAAGCACCCGCTCCTCCCTCGATTGAGGTGCCCCCCAAACTTGAGTTGAAACAACTTCCAGCTACACTCAAGTATGTTTATCTTGGACCAAAGGATACATTGCCAATCATCATTGCTTCTGATCTGTCTAATGATCAGGAAGGTCAGCTCCTGGATGTGTTACAGGAGCACAAAAGTGCAATCGGCTAGTCTGTTGCCGATTTGAAAGGCATTGACCCCTCCATCTGCATGCACTGCATTCATTGCGAAGATGACACAAAACCGTCACGTGAAATGCAACGTCGTTTAAATCCTAACATGAAAGAGGTGGTCATGAAAAAAGTATTGAAACTTCTTGATGCGGGTATTATATACCCAATTCCTGACAGTAAGTGGGTGAGCCCTACCCAGGTGGTGCCAAAGAAGTCTAGCATCACGGTTGTGGAAAATGAGAAAGGGGAGCTGATTCCCACACGCACCACTATTGGGTGGTGCGTATGCATTGATTATCATAAGTTGAATTCTATGACCCGGAAGGACCATTTTCCTCTACCATTCATTGACCAAATCTTAGAAAGGTTAGCTGGCCATAGTTTTTACTGTTTCCTGGATGGTTATTCGGGATATAACCAAGTGGCCGTCTAGCTTGATGACCAGGAGAAAACAACTTTTACTTGTCCTTTTGGTACTTTCGCTTACCAGCGGATGCCATTCGGACTTTGTAATGCACCCACAACTTTTCAACGGTGTATGATGTCCATTTTCTCCGACATGGTGGAGAAATTCTTAGAGGTGTTTATGGATGATTTCTCTATTTTCGGACCTTCATTTGATGAATGTCTCCATAATTTGGCAAAGGTGATAAAACGTTGTATGGTGACAAACTTGGTCTTGAGTTGGGAGAAAAGTCATTTCATGGTGCGTGAGGGCATCGTATTGGGGCATGTCATTTCTGTGAGGGGCATTGAGGTGGCTAAGGCCAAGGTTGAACTTATTTCCAAACTTCCACCTCCCTCGTCAGTTAGGCAAGTCCGATCCTTCTTTAAGACACGTTGGGTTTTACCGCCGATTTATTAAATACTTTAGTAAGATTTCTCGACCCTTGTGTGCATTTCTCATCAAGGAGGCCCCTTTTGTCTTTAATGAGGCATGCCTGCAAGCTTTTGAGAAGCTTCGTGAAGCCCTGTCCACCGCCCCTATCATTCAGTCACCCAATTGGGCCCATCCATTTGAGATTATGTGCGATGCTTCCGACTATGCTGTCGGTGTAGTCTTGGGCCAACGGGTGAACAAGGTTCCGCATGTCATTTATTATGCTAGCAAAACCCTCTCTGATGCCCAACTGAATTACACCACGACGGAGAAGGAATTGTTAGCAGTTGTTTTTGCATTGGATAAATTTTGATCTTATTTATTAGGATCGAAGGTCGTGGTGTTCACAGACCATGCTGCGTTGCGGTATTTATTGTCGAAAAAGGACACTAAGCCACGATTGATTAGGTGGAGTTTATTACATCAAGAATTCAACTTTGGGATTTCGGATAAAAAAGGTTCCGAAAACTGTGCCGCTGACCACCTTTCCCGTATCTTGGTAGAGACTATGGAGGACACCTTACCTTTGCATGACTCATTTCCCGATGAGCAGTTGTTTACGGTGTCCCGAACTCACCCCCCCTGGTATGCTCATATTGTGAATTATTTAGCAGTGGGGGAGATTCCTTCAAATTGGTCCAAGCAGGACAAGGATAATTTCTTCTCCCAAGTAAAGATGTATTTTTGGGAGGATCCCGAACTTTTCAAGTTTTGTCCAGACCAAGTGATCAGGCGATGTGTCACATCCCGGACCCAAGAATCCCTTGATTAGGGTGGTTCCCAAGGTGTGACACGCGTACTCCCGTGAACTCGCACTTGTTCCGGACCAAATTCGAATCCACGAAGGAGAAAATTTCACATTCAATCAACATTTAATTGCGGAAGCATATATAACATTTAATATCAAAGCCATGAGCAGTCCATTGACTATTCCATTATGTTACAATTTATCATTAACAAAGCTAATAATTTAAATCTCATAAATGTTAAGTACATAAGTACTCTAATGATTATCAACTAGATGTTTATCTCAATTGAACATAATCCTAATACAATGCAAATCTACAATTCCGGCATTGCCTTAAGCTAAGTGAATTATAAAATACTTAGACTTAACTCAAGATTACTATTCGAAACGTACTCCGGCTGTCATATCTAACCGAAGAACTTACCCATCAATCTTTAATTCTGTTTGGTTACTAATTGATCTCTTCGATGTCCCGGATCCCTGTGACACCAAGAGTAGTACCTCAAATACGATGATTTGGCAAGTATAGGCAATAAAAGGAATATACATAATGTTTTCAAAATGAAATAGTTGACAATTGAATGATAAATATCAATATAAAGAATTAAGCAAATGTTCGTTCAATAAATGATAAATCCATGATTTCGAAATCAAATCAATAACATATCCATGGTTCGAAGTTCAAATCAATAATATATATATATATACAAATATGGCATCTACGTGAGCTCATTCTCTCAATGAGAGCAAATCTAGTTGGGATGTCACCAGCGGCCCGGCCAAAGGCTAACTGGCTACCCGGGTTCCAGAGTTCCGGTTACTCCAGATGACATACTGCAGTAGTCTCTATAACTAAACCAAGTTTAATCCCCGTCGGGCATCACAAGGTCGAAGCTAAGTAGTGCCGATAAAAATCAAATCAATAACAAATCAAATCTGAGTATCTTTATGTACTCGTTCACAAATCAAATCAAATAATAATCTCAATGATTGAGTACTTACTCAATTTAAATCTTTCATCAAATATCAAATACTTATATGACAATTGGATAACGAATTGGAAGTAAATGATTGAATCAAATAATGTAAATAATGTGACAACTATATCAATTAAAATTGATAATGATGACATTCCGATTTAAAGGTACAATGCAATTTATTTAAAGAAAATCAAAACATTTATTACCCAATTTAATTATTCATAAAGACTATTACTATCCGATACAAGATAGATTTAGAGAGTCAACGTATTACTACTTACTTGGTGTCACTTATTATAAAAATACGTTGAGCCTCTAAATTAATCTTCATGCTTAATAATTAGACTACTAAATGCATAAAACTTATGAGAGATTTAATTTAAATTAAACCTTCATAAAAATGTAATTTTCATTAGTCAAATGAAATGGTTAAGGGTTCCATTCTAGAGTCATATAAGTCATTTTAAATTTTTCATCACCTATTAGTTTAGGGTTACACCATATTTCTCATTAGGGAGAATTATGAAGGGTCATCATAGAGTAAGAGTACAATCACACTCCTCTAGTATGGGCCAATCGGGTCGGAAAGCCCAAATAATGGTTTCAGATTCATTACCATTGGTCCGTTAATTTCATTAAAGGTGCCATTTTCTAGGGTCCCACAAGTACTTCGGAGTTCAAAATCCTAATTGGTTTAGTAAATACATAAAATAAGGGTATTCATCAACTTTTAGTGGCCTAAGAAGTAGTTTTGGTCAAAACCCCGGGGCCCAGGCAGAACCCCTTCTCGCTATAGCGAGCTCACAGAAGGTGGTCTCGCTATAGCGAGGTCACATTCTGTGACCACTCCTCCGTTTCCTCATTTTTCTTTGTTTCCAATTCATACACTACTCCACATGAATTTTATCATTAAAGCCCCCACTTGTACTACATATATACACAATTCCACAAGTACCTGGCACTTATTTCTTATACAACTTTCACATGTTTTCAATACAAAAATCTACACATGTTTTTAAAGGTATAAATGTACATAGTTTAATCCATTCACCACTCATGTGTAGCAAATTGGTACACATGTAAATTTTGTGTTTATTTTAACACACTTCTTCACCATCAATTTAATCTTCTCTTTACCTTTTAAAAATTAAGACTACTAACACCCAAGGCAATCAACCCATACTATAATCATTCTCAAATTATAATCAAAGAGGCTAATCACCATAAAGAGGGAATAATAAAATTTAATAATCCAATCAAGGAATTAAGCACTATGTAATCTCAATTAGTGCTTATACTTGCCTCAAATCCAAGCTTTCCAAGCTTCTAAGCTTTCTCCACACTCTAATTAGTTCAAGAGACCAAAAACCCCCAAAATATAAACCCTAGTCAAAAGAAATCCATGAAAAGAGATGAGAATGCAATGCATGTGGGTGTATGAGTCTATTTGACTCTAATGGAACCCAAATCATCTATATTACTAAAGGGATGTACTCATCCTCACATAAAGACACCTGGCGCAACCTCAAACTTTTTGCAATGCCATTTCCGGAGTTGCCCTTATCCTTAAAATCTCTATATCTATTACACACTCAAAAGACCTAAAATCTCTCCATGAAGAATCATCTTCCACTCAAAAGCCTAAAATCTCTCCATGAGATCCCTAAATAAGCCAACACACCATATGTGCTACATTTATATCAATCAATTCATGGGTCCCGGCCCGCATCATATGATTTTATGGACGGTTAGAATAGAGATGGTGGACCCCATTCATCTAGGTATCACTTAAACATATTTGATCAATTTGTTAGGTCTACGATCATTTGATCATTTGATCTTTTTAAATCAATTCATGGGTCCCATCCCGCATAATATGGTTTTATGGACGGTTAGAATAGAGATGGTGGACCCCATTCATCTGGGGGGTTCCACTTAAATAGGTTAGGTTTGGTCAATTTGTGAGGTCTATGATCATTTGATCCTTTGATCTTTATCAAGCAATTCATGGGTCCCAGCCCGCATCATATTGTTTCATGGACGGTTAGAATATAGATGGTGGACCCCATTCATCTTGGGGGTCCAACTTAAAATTTGAGAGGTCTATGATCATTTGATCATTTGATCTTTATCAATCAATTCATGGGTCCCGGCCCGTATCATTTGATTTTATGGACGGTTAGAATAAAGATGATGGACCCCATTCATCTGGGTCCCACTTAAAAATATTTGGTCAATTTGTTAGGTCTACGATCATTTGATCCTTTGATCTTTTAAAATCAATTCATGGGTCCCATCCCGCATAATATGATTTTATGGACGGTTAGAATAGAAATGGTGGACCCCATTCATCTGGGGGGTTCCACTTAAATAGGTTAGGTTTGGTCAATTTGTTAGGTCTACAATCATTTGATCATTTGATCTTTCTTAATCAATTCATGGGTCCCAGCCCGCATCATATTATTTCATGGACGGTTATAATATAGATGGTGGACCCCATTCATCTTGGGGGTCCCACTTAAATAGGTTAGGTTTGGTCAATTTGAGAAGTCTATGATTATTTGATCATTTGATCTTATTCAAACAATTCATGGGTCCCGGCCCGCATCATTTGATTTTATGGATGGTTAGAATAAAGATGATGGACCCCATTCATCTGGGTCTCACTTAAAATTATTTGGTCAATTTATTAGGTCTACGATCATTTGATCCTTTGATCTTTTTAAATCAATTCATGGGTCCCATCCCGCATAATATGGTTTTATGAACGGTTAGAATAGAGATGGTGGACCCCATTCGTCTGGGGGGGTCCACTTAAATATGTTAGGTTTGGTCAATTTGTGAGGTCTATGATCATTTGATCATTTGATCTTTATCAAGCAATTCATGGGTCCAGCCCGCATCATATTGTTTCATGGATGGTTAGAATATAGATGGTGGACCCCATTCATCTTGGGGGTCCCACTTAAATAGGTTAGGTTTGGTCAATTTGAGAGGTCTATGATCATTTGATCTTTATCAATAAATTCATGGGTCCCGGCCCACATCATTTGATTTTATAGACGGTTAGAATAAAGATGGTGGACCCCATTCATTTGGGTCCAACTTAAAAATATTTGGTCAATTTGTTAGGTCTACGATCATTTGATCCTTTGATCTTTCTTAATCAATTCATGGGTCCCATCCCGCATAATATGATTTTATGGACGGTTAGAATAGAGATGGTGGACCCCATTCATCTGGGGGATTCCACTTAAATAGGTTAGGTTTGGTCAATTTGTGAGGTCTATGATCATTTGATCATTTGATCTTTATCAAGCAATTCATGGGTCCCAGCCCGCATCATATGGTTTTATGGACGGTTAGAATATAGATGGTGGACCCATTCATCTTGGGGGTCCCACTTAAATAGGTTAGGTTTGGTCAATTTGAGAGGTCTATGATCATTTGATCTTTATCAATCAATTAATGGGTCCCGGCCCGCATCATTTGATTTTATGGACGGTTAGAATAAAGATGATGGACCTCATTCATCTGGGTCCCACTTAAATATATTAGGTCAATTTGTTAGGTCTACGATCATTTGATCCTTTGATCTTTTTAAATCAATTCATGGGTCTCATCCCGCATAATATGGTTTTATAGACGGTTAGAATATAGATGGTAGACCCCATTCACCTTGGAGGTCCCACTTAAATAGGTTAGATTTGGTCAATTTGAGAGGTCTATGATCATTTGATCATTTGATCTTTATCAATCAATTGATGGGTTCCAGCCCACATCATATGATTTTATGAACGGTTAGAATAGAGATGATGGACCCCATTCATCTTGGTCCCACTTAAATATATTATGTCAATTTGTTAAGTCTATGATCATTTGATATTTCTTAATCAATTCATGCCTCACCTAAATAATAAAACATTTGGAAAAAAAACATAAAGATCAAATTAGCAACAAAAAAAAGGACTCACAAGTTTACTAATTAATAAATTTATTAAAAATAATTCATATCAATTTGTGCATTTGGTGGTTTCGTGGTTATGCATGGGGTTTTGCTAGTAAACTAAAAAGGGTTGTAGCTTACCTATTGGACACTATTCCGAATTTGGAAGGAAATAAGGGAAGGTGGAGAGAGTTCCTTGTCATAAGGATGCAAGGGAGAGATGGAGAAATGAAGAGGATTCCAAATCCAAGCTTTTTAAGCTTTCTTAAGCCCTCTCTTCACCTCTTGATATAAAGAGCTCAAAAACCCCCAATTTACTAAACCCTAATCAAAGAGAATCCATGGGAAAATGATGAGAATGCAATACATGTGTAATTAGGAGTCTTCTTGACTCAAATACAACTCAAAATCATGAAATAAGAGGTTTGTTACTTACCTCTTGATGATAATTCCGAATTTGGAAGGAAAGAGGAAATAATGGAGATGGTTCCTTGTCCACAAGAGTAAAAAGGAAATGAGAAAGATGAAGAGGCTCCAAGCTTTACTCCCAAAAGTCCATGCCATACCCTCCTAGATGATTGGAGAAGGAGGGAAGTGAAGAAAGTAAGGAGAGAAGAAGGAGAAGAGTAGAAAGAAGGAAATGAAAGGAAAAGAAAGGGGTTGGTTTGCTTATAAAGGGATAAGGTTGTGCATTGTGCACAAAAGTCCACCCATTGGACATAATTTGGATAAGGGGGTTCTTAGGTAGGAATGGGCTTGGGTTTGCAAATGGGTTGAGTTGGACCTAATGAGTTGGGTCCCATTATGGATAATGATGAAGGGAAGGTGTTCGATGAAATGCTCATGAAGGTCCACAATATTTAATACACACAAATCATCAAGTGTAATTAATTTAGTCAAAATATTATTAATTAGTACTAAACAAGTTTAACTTGGGTCGGGGTGTAACACGATGTGTGCCCGAGAGTGAATACTGAAGTATACTTACATTCTGTCACTATCTTTAGTGTGGAGGGCATTTCAGTGGGAAGAAGACTGCTGTGAATGTTTTGTAGAGTGGCTTCTATTGGCCGACTCTTTTTCAAGATGCTCATCAGTTCTGCAAGACTTGTTTGCGCTGTCAGTAAACAAGGAACATGTCTAGGAGGGACATGATGCCTCTACAATCCATTTTGATCGTAGAGATTTTTGATGTGTGGGGCATCGATTTCATGGGACCGTTTCCGCCGTCTTTTGGTTTTCAACACATTCTTGTGGCGGTTGATTACGTGTCCAAGTGGGTGGAAGCGGCAGCCACTAAGACTAATTACCACAAAGTTGTTGTCAAATTCCTGCAAAGCAACATTTTCAGTTGTTTTGGCTGTCCACGGGCAATAATAAGTGATGAGGGCACCCACTTCGTGAATAAACACTTCGAGGCGCTGGTAAAGAAGTACTCCATCACACACAAGGTAGCTACACCTTATCATCCTCAAACCAGCGGCCAAGTCGAAGTGTCCAATAGGGAGGGGAAGCGTATTCTGGAAAAAACGGTGAAGCCCGACTGCAAAGATTGGTCTTTACGGTTAAATGATGCTTTATGGGACAACCGTATTGCTTACAAGACTCCAATTGGTATGTCCCCCTACCGATTAGTGTTTGACAAGGCATGCCACTTGCCAGTTGAACTCGAACACCGCGCCATGTGGGCCATCAAACAATTCAATTTTGATATGGCCGCTGCCAGTTCAACTCGGAAACTCCAACTCAATGAGTTAGAAGAGATTTAGAATGAAGCCTACATTAGTTCCAAAATTTACAAGGCTCAGACTAAAGCTTTTCATGACAAACATATTTTGCGAAAGTCCTTTGAATCGAATCAAAAGGTATGGCTTTTCAATTCTAAGTTGCGACTCTTTCCGGGTAAATTACGGTCAAGATGGGATGGACCGTATGTGGTGATCAAGGTTTTTTATCATCGTGGGGTCGAAATTCGCAACCCCACCCTGGGGGTTTTCTTAAAGTAAATGGTCAACGATTGAAACCCTATGTAGAGGGTATTATTGCAGGTGAAGTAGTGGAGTCCGTCACTCTGATGGACCCGTCCTATCTAATGGACCGAAGGTACTCGACATCTGGCTGGCGACGTAAAACCAAGCTCTTGCGGGAGGAAACCCGAGTGTAGTTAGTGTCGTATCTTAGGTGTCGTCGTCTTTTAGTGCTTTTTGTCGTCGTAATTGAGTCCATTTTGAGTCATCCATTTTGGGAAGGGGGTACCTTTAGGTGGTCAGGTCCTCCTCCCCTAAAAAAAAAAAACACCTTCCAGGCGTCCGGACACCGGATTTGGGCGTCTGGACGCCGGAATTTCGAAATAAGGGAGTGCTCTCGGTCTCCGGGCATTCGGACGTCGGGACCGGGCGTCTGGACGCCCGATAAGTTGTAATTTTTTTTCTTCATCAGACTGGTCTCAGTCTCTGGGCATCCGGACGCTAGATTTGGGCGTCTGGATGCTGGAAATTTAAAAAAAAAAAGGGGCAATCTCGTGGGACAGCGACTAAAAGGGCTAGAGCAGCCATTCTTCTCTCCTATTCACTCATCTCTTTCTCTCCTAAAACTCTTTCTTCCTTCCTTTCACACACTCAACCTTATCATCACATACACAAACACCACTTTCCTCCTCCTATTTTCTCCACCTCCATTGCATTCCTCTCTTTCCCCTCTTCCATTTTATCTCCTTCTTCCCTCGGACAAGTGCTACCGGAGCCTACATTCTTGTCGGTGCAATCCATGCTTTCCAGTTAGATCTACCAGAGCTCGAAGCTCTCCAACCATTTGCAGCTCTTGGGTTCTCTTCCCCACGAACTCCTCTTCGCTTCGGCAGTGCCCGTTTGTCTACGGCCAACTTTTCCGGTCATCTTCTCCGGCGACCTCACCGGAGCTCCGACGAGCATTTTATTGGTAACTTTATTTTTCATTGTATTTCTTTCCTGTTCTTTTTATTCTATTTGGCACTTGTCATAAGTTGTTTTAGATTTGTTTTTCTTTCTTACTTATCATCTTAATTTTTTTAAAAAAAAAAGAAGTTTCGAAGGGGGAAAAGTAAGTCAAAGGCCCCAGTGGATGAGGGCTCCTCCAATCCGCAGCCACAGAAACGGAGTGCCTCCACTCCTACCCGTGAACAACCCAATGCGGAATGGGCCAATCGACCCTTAGATAGGCAAACCGCATTTGACTTACAATTTTTCGAAGCCGACCCATCCATAAATTGGGCGGTTCAACAATTACGTTTGCGAGAATTGACGGCTTTGTGTGGACCTTTTCCCCCGGCGTACCCCCGTTTGGCATGCCTTTTCTATCATAATTTGGAGATAACGGGGCAATATGCGGATATCTTATCCTCCAGTATTGATGGACATGATGTTTCTGTGATAGAGGAGGGTATTGCCCATGCCCTCGGCTGTAACCCCGATGCGGGTGGGTTCCCAAATTTTCCAAACACCCCCACTGTGGCCAGTATAACCAGTGAGATGTGTGGGGGTTGGTTTAGCAAGGATAACTACATGAGCACTCGTCATAGTTACTTGCCTCAGAGGTTGTGGCTAATAGATCAAGTGCTGCGTGCGTGTAAATGCATTTCCCACGCATCACAAGGATGAGAGGAGGGGGGACTTCCTCGTGACTTTGTAAGCTATCCATGCCGGTTACGTGGTATCTATTCAACAGATGATTTTTCAGGAGATGTGCAAAGTCTGTCGGCTCTTTAAAGAGTCTAAAAAAGATCCGGAGAGGAAGAGGCCTTTGCCTTTCCCTCATTTGCTCACATTGCTATTTCTCAATCATTCAGAACCAACGGATGTCCCCTATCCCATTCCATCTGATGAGGAGTCTATCCCGTGCTCAGACGTATATGGTGAGGTGCGTTGGACACAAAGTGTCCAAGCCATTCTTCGTAATATGCAGCACGCTAACCCCGTTATGATGCCGGGAGTAGACGCACCGGTGGTTGAGCCACCAGTGACACCTCAAGCCCCTCCTGTTATCCACCCTCCTGTGGGGTATGCTGACCCATTTTACATGTCCTATGCCCAATACGAGGCTATCCTCCAAGGTCAGCAGGCCCTCCAGTCCTGTCAGGTGGCTTTTGAGTCCCGCTTTGAGGACTTTGCCACTCGTACTACAAACTCGCTCTTTGAAATGAGATCCCTAATGATAAGTCTGAGAGGCCTTTCCCCTCCCCATAGAGATGATCACATGCATGATGGAGGTGGGGGGGGGGGGGGGGTAGCCATGACGGAGATGGGGAGGAAGATTGAGGCTGTTTCTTTTTCTTTTTAGGTGTTATTTTCTTTTTAGTGTCTCTTTTTGTATTTCAGGACTGTCGCTAACATTTTGCAGGTTCTTTCGTGCAAGTTGGGGGGTTTACCCAACTTTTCTTTTGTATGCATCTTCTGTTTAGCTCTCCCCAGGTGATATCCCTCCTTTCACTTTTCATTTCATTTATATTTCATTTTGTTGTTCAACATTGTGGACATTGTTAGGTATAAGTTAGGGGGGGGGGGGGGGGGGGGGGTTGAGGTATTAGTCTTTTTCTTGTTTCATTAGTTCTTTTTCTTGTTTAAAAAAAAAGATAGACTTTTTCTCCTTTTGTTAGTTTTTTGGGGGGATTTCTAACCGGGTTTTTATGAAACGAAGATACCCTGATTTTTGGAACTTTTTGTGAGGAAAAGAGAAAAAGGGTTCATTATCTTGTTTTAAGAAAGAGTTTTCGAGAAATTATTGAATTATTGATCCATCACTTAACACGTATGTTATAGAAAATTTTGAAATGTGAAGCTATGATTTCCATACTTGTGATAACTTCAGAACAATTATGATGGAAAATCGACCCACGATCATACAGTGTCCTGGTTCAACTGAGTGGATTTATCCACATATCGGTGAATTAATTCGGGCATATGGAAAGGGCTGCCTATTGTTGGGGACCGTATATAAAAAAAAGTTGTGACTAGTTTAGGTTCGTAGCCTTTTTAACCCGAGCCAGAAGGCCGTTGGGGTATTTACTTACCTAGTGCCCTAAAGCCATCTGGTTTGGGAGTTATTGGCCAAATGCTCGTTACATGGGTTAATTAGAAAGCTTAAGGGACCTAGGCATTGCAAAGTCACATACGTCTGTTAAAAAAAAAGATAAAAAAAAAAGAATTTTCACTGAAATAGTGTTGTCACGTCCTTTGAAAAACAATAGTGTGAAAGCCACCACAATTGCCTTGAGAGGAATCATGTACTCTTTTACCGAGGATAAGTGGCCCAGAATTTTGAAAAGAAAAGAAAAATATGTGTTTTCACGGAAATTTTTAGTGGATCATTTTATGCTCTACTGCTTCTATATATACACAACTTACACCATGCACGATAAATTTTTCCAGCATGATCATGAGGAATTCTGACCAAAAGATAGGATTTGTGAACCATATTTGAGATGTGTATTGAAAACCTCATGATCAGGAATATCTGGTGTTCGTAGATACCTTGGTGGAAAATACTCCCAGTTTTTCTTTTATATTTTAAGAATTTTATGGGTAGATTCACTGCAAACCCTCACGAGACTATAACTCGTCCTCTAGGGGGAACCTAAAGGTTTAAAGGCTTGCTGCACATGCTAAGTGCAGCCGTGCTCCCTACGAAAGTGGCATTAGTTTAGTCTTTCCTTTTTTACTTTAGCTTCTTTTATTTTAGCTTTGCTCGAGGTCTTGGGGGGTGTGATGAGAGCCTAAAATATATATTTTAGGCCCCTCAATGAAGAGTTTGTTAGACTGTCTGATGATTTTAATTAGTTTAGTTATGTTATTTTATTGTTTACATGTGTTTCAGGTGAAAACCTAGAATTCAGAGCTAAACTGGAGAAGATGGAACCAACGCGAGACACCCGAGGCTCACTGCCTTCGGGCGTCCGGACGCCAGCCCCAGAAATCAATTCGTAGGCTCTGCCTCCCGGCGTCCGGACGCCAGGAAGTACCATCTGAAGACCGCCTCGTTTTGCGTTTTAACGAGTTTTGAAGGATTGTTTAACCCAAAAAGCTATAAATAAAAGCCCCAGTCTCGTTTTTATTCATTCACATCTGGAGAGAAGTTCTGGAGGCTAGTTTGGGAGCTTTGGAAGAGCGTCAATGGGGATTTCCTCAGAGATTCTTCGTCAACCTCTTGCCATACATAACTAAATCTCTATCTTAGGGGTTGTGATGAAGCCCTAACTTTGTATTTTGGTGATGTATAGGTTCTAGGGTTTTACTTCAAATGCTTTTGGTTATATGACAAGATGTTAATCCATTGATTGTATTTTATTAATGCAATATCTCTTTCTTTTGGTATTTTAATCTTGTAGATTTGAATACTAAGTTATATAACGATGCTTTCATGAATGTGTTTGTTAGATTTAGGATAATCTATGCCATAGAGATAGGTTATGCCCTGATTTACATCCATATATCTTTATTTGTCGACTCTGTGAAGGTTTGTAACCATAACGAGTCTTGTTTAGCATTGATAGTGAAACCCTAGGTCTATACTTACTATTGTGTGAAGTTAGAGTGGATTCATACCCTGAGATCTTTTCTCTGGTTGATTTAAAACCTGTTCTTTTAATTTGTTAATTTAGGAATTACAACCAATCAACCCAACACTTCGTTTTCTAGTAGGATTAGTTTAAGAACCAATACTTTGTTTTCTATTAGGATTAGTTTAGGAATTTAGGAACTAACACATCTTAGCCTTTTTGTCTTAGTGGATACGATACTTGGTTAACATCTTTGCTTTTTCAGGCAGAGACATTAGTGGGGAATAATTTATATTTGTAACCCTGTTTTAGGACGAACATTACCACACCCACCCTTCACTAGAGTTGAAAAAGATACTCAGCCATGTCACGTGTGATCCACACAAATCTAACGACGCTGACTTGGACTATCAAAGTGCAAAATCTGAGCCAGCAAACGTCTTTGACCTAGACTGTCAAAGGGTAGGAGCCGAACGCGCACACTTACGCTTTGGAATCGAAACCCATCCTCCCTGATTTTAGGAGACTCTGTGCTGCCCCCTTCCCGTTTTCCACTATCCCTTCCTCTGCAGTCGTCAACACCTTCGTCCTTCTCAAATGTCATCTCCATGCAATTAACGACTAGTTGCTTTTGGAATTCTTCTCCATCAAAACACTTCCCAGCATGCTGCCTCTTGATTTCTTTCCCATTGAGGCTTAACATTTTCTAAACCAACTCAATCGGGCCCTCCTGCTTCTGTATGGTTTGCTTGATGATTGCAAAAGCCCCAACGCTGCTCCCGGTGGTGGACCCAGAATTTTCGTTTGAGGGGTGCGATACGATGACAATTGAAAAAGTCCAAAAATATTATTTTGTGATACTTTCTTCACATTAAAAATGACAAAAGAGAAAATGTATTGCATTTAAATGATTACAAAATATTCAAGTGTATCAACTACATTTTCTCATCAAAAGTCATATATCAACTATACAACATAGCTTTTACAATTACGCTCGACGGTTCTTCATGTTTTGAAAGTGTTGAATGATTGTCTCATCGTCGATGCTATAAAATATGTCCCTTTCGATAAATGAAGTAGAAAAAAAAACACAGAGTGATTTTGGTATGCATCCCTAGAAGCTTTGGGAAAGAGAGGGTTTTGGTGAACATCTTTGATAAAGATAGTGTATTGGTGAACCTCTTCCCTCTTACGCCTTCCCATAAACCTTTTTTTTTTTCTGCATGTGCTTGTAACATAGTTTCACTTTTCCTCATCAGGAGGAGATTCCACGTATTGACTACAGGTGTTTTTTGAAAAGTGAGGTGTTTTACCATAGCTTGTCAAATCCTAATTCAAACTTAGCCTATACAAGCCAATGAGTCACGGCAATTGCATATTTATATATATTATAGGAATAAGTCTTAAAATGATAATTTAACACACAAATAGTTTAAAATAAAGTTTATGAGATATTAAATTAGATTTTAAAACTTCTTATGACGATGGTGACCCAATACAAGAAGAAGCAATACTCTGTGGAAAATGAAATTTCAAGGGCAAATGTCTCCATACAAACACCCCCACCATCCCAAATTGCCAACCCAACTCCTAAAAGAAAACAACTGAAACTATACAAGATCATGTCACAACAAAACTCGAAATCCTAAAAAAAAAACACATCTTGATTAAAGGAAGCAAGAACATATCCAAAAACCCTAACTTTGCCGAAACCCTTAGGCCTTAACCATGCCTCACTGAACTAAACGTGTGTAAGCCCAAAATCTAAGAGCAGATGAGTTCAAACATGCATTTATTGTTTCCCATAACTTGTTAAGAGACTTACATCGAGATCAAGATGGAATATCAGAAGAAGAACATCATCTGAATTAGAGGAATAATAAAAAGAGGAGAAGTGGAAAGGAAAGGATACCTCGTCTTCGATGTCTTTGATTTTCTGTATGAGTGACGGTCGCCATCGCCATGGACCTGGGTGCCAGACTGCCGGTGCGGTGTGGAGAGGGAGAAGGGTTGGAGAGATTCGATCGATTTGGGGGAACTGAGGATTTCTCGATTATGTGGGTGGGTGCATTTTAAAGATGGGCTTTAAATGGGGGGTGCATGATCCATTTTTAAGTTGGGCAGGGTTGCATGACCCATATCCCTCTAAAGGGATTTTCAAAATTCACAAGGTGCACCTGCACCCAGGTGAATACACGTGCGTCCGCCACTGGCTGCTCCGTACTTCGTCTTTTGAGGTGGACCTTTCCATACATGCGAAACTCATCACAAGCTCCTCACTTCTGTCTATTATTGCAATGAACTTCACCTCCTCTGCCCATATGGGCTAGACTTTGGCAGGGATACAAACTTTTCCGAAAGCACCTTCAAATATCCTGCATCCAAGCACTCCTTGTTCGCTGCCCGACTATCCATCTCCACTATCCGACCCAAGCAGTTGCCTATGAGCCTGAAGATTTCTTCATCCCAGACATAAAGGAGAACCCCCTGAATTTTAGCCCCACCGGAGAAGGGGGAGAACCCATACACTCCATCCATCTCTCTAACACTGAAAAAGTAGAAGAATCATGCTCAAAATCAGCTTTGTCGAGGAACTCTTCCAAATCCTTATATGATATGAACTTAATCCAAACAGCCTGCTCAACCAGTATTTGAACCTTATCCTCAGCATTTTTCAATCTAGTTCTTGATGGGGAGCGGGGTACTAGGTGCGGGGCTGGTAGAGATAGAAGTGGAAGGGATAAGTAAGGCGAAAGTCTAAAAATCTTGGCCTCATGCCAAACTACCCATCGCGAGCGTGAAAGAAGAGACAACTTGGAAAGACCCAAAATTACTTGATTTTTTTTTTCATTAATCATTGACTTTCAACGCATGTGCCAAAAGGCTTTACATCACTTATCTAGAAAAATAATAAAAAACCTAAAACTAATCTGAACCATTCAAACACATAGATGGCAAGAATTAAGACATCCACCTAAATAGAACTTAAAAATATAAATGGATAAATAGCTATAAATAAATTGCGATAAGTGGGCTAGGCCCAAAGAACTGGTCGAAACGGATGGGCTGGGCCCCATTTGCGGGTCGACCCATGGGACCATGTGTCTGTCCTGCATCAATTCTCCTTTTGCCTCGAGACCTCCACCTTTGTTTTCATAAAACCCACTAAGCTGCAAAACAGAGAGGTTTTTTGCTGCTTGATCAACCATGAAGCCACTCTGACTCCTTTCTCCCCACCTTCATCCACTACCCATCCCACAGATCGCTTGTTTGGCCTCTCCCCCCTTTCTTTGTTTGAAACTGAGCTAGATTTGCGTGGAATTTTTTTCCTCCCCAAGATCTTCCCAAAGCTAGTTCGACTGCATTTTCAGCTTCCCTTTTGGTTTCAATCCGCACAAAAGCGAAGCCCCTACTATTTCTACTTCTTTGATCAACAGGGACGAAGACATCTACTACCCTTCCAGCTCTGCAGAAAATGGCCTCTGCTTCTGTCCTAGAAATGTGCTGTGGGAGTTTGGGCACAAACACTGATAAGGTTTCCTCTCTCAGCCGTTGCAATCTCCACGGTAAAGGTCCTCTCTTACTATTTGACTGAGAATGGTCCTCCCCATCTTTCGAACGTACCACTTCTGCCCAGGTTCTTCCTCCACGAAGTTCTCTGCTGCCGGTAGCCTCAATCCCCATCTTAGTCCAATTTATTACATATAAGAACTTTTGCCTCTAAAAAAATTAAGATAGGGGGGATTGCCTTTTCCAGTAGAGCTATTTTTAGCGACAATAAGCGAGTTGAGATAACAAAACATATCATGCACTGTTGCTGAAGTTTCCATACAGAGCACCTTTTTTTTTTTTAAATCTCTTTTGCTTAAATTGAAGATTTAACGAATAACTATTTTTGCAAGTAATTAACAGCATCTCATTAAATGGTTCGACATGGTAGCCACTTCATTATTTTGATTCTACTAAATTAACAAAGCCCTGTGTTATTCTACATGTCAAATAAATAGTTCGTAACCTATGCATGTTGTGGCAATGTGAATTGTGACAACCATTCTGAGCTCTCATCTCCAATTATCAACGTCGTAGCAAAACGTAGCAAAACATAACATAAAGTTAATGCAATTCATATAATCAATACAATATAGTAGGACAGACTAGTACCTAAATCGATATAAAGAGCTTTTTTTTTTTTGTGAAAAAAGCAATGGGAAAAAAGAGCAAAATTGCACTGTTGTTCTACCGAAATTTGGCTATATTAGACTGCTTAGCCAAACAAACGAAATCCGGATCCAACCAGCCGAACAAGTTTGAACAGGTCTGAGATTTGGACCGAATTTTTTACAGGGAACCAAATAGTTTCACCTTGTTCATCTAACCCAAACCAAAATTAACAACTATGGCAGAAGGTTTTTAAATCTTAATATAGTATTTCAAGCTGAAAAGGCTCAGCTCTTGAAGTAATCATCAACAATCAAACCTAAAGGGGCTGATTTAATTGACTATGATGATTACCATGTATCACACATGGTGATGTGCATTGTTGGAACTTCTACAAAATAGTGACTGCTGTCAAACAGAATGAAACAATATTACCCGAGTGTTGAAGCCTGCAACTGTGATTTGTTGGCGGAAATCGAAGAGCAGCAACGGCAGCAGATCTGTGACCGAGGCACGTCTGATGACGCTTTCTTTAGGACGAGTTCCGCCCCTTGGGACAAAACCTAGGTGCGTAGGTTTTCAGCAGAACTGCCCCCAGCATACAATGGCCTTCTTGTTCAGGTTTGGTCGTAACGCAGCTTGAATCACAAACTCCTTCTTTCTATTGCTCAGGGGGAAAGTAGAGGAAAAAAGAAGAGAAGGAAAAACGAAGTTTTTCTATATTTTTGAGAACACAAATGGCCCCAATATATACTGAGATTAGTGTTCCGTTGGGGCCATTAATTCACAACATTCAAAATCATTAAGGCAAAAAAATAAACGTCATTAAATCAGAGATTAAAAGTTCATTAATCCTCAACGTTTTAAAACATTAAATCAGCGATTAAAATTGTTTTAAAAACAAGATAAAAGAATGGCAAAAGGTTGCCATTTTGAAATGTGCTTGGATTTGCACCCCCTGCGCGCGACATACACGCAGGATGCGCATCGCGGGCGCACGTCTGGTTAAACGTTTTCGGACCCAGGACCTCAGGTCAAGCTTGGCTCACGTAAATCGCGCATAGGGTCCATGGCGAAAGCCTTCAAAAGTTCTTAAAAAGTAAAGGAGTGAAAACACATATAAAGCCTCTACAAAAGTTGAACTTGAGCAATGTAGGATGGCTTGTTTCCAATAGCCTGCACTACCCATAAAGCAAAAATACTAAAGGACAAAACACCTTTTACAAAAAGCACCTTAAGAATGTTTTGAAAAACCAAAAACCCAACAATCTCCCCTCTGTTTTGAAATATTCAATGAGCATCTCACTGGTAAGGTGACAGAGCTTGAACCTCACCGTCATGACATAATTTCAAACCTTAGGGCCTGTTTGGGGGCTTTACTAATGGAGTTGAGTGGAGTTGAGTGGAGTAAAGGTTATTTGGAAGAAATAATAAAATATAAATGGGTTATGATGGTATTTTATTTTTAGTTTTTTGTGATAGAATCTTTTTGACTTTTTTTTTATTGAAAAGTGGAGTTTTTTTTTGTCTTTTAGTGGGAAATGAGGTTTCTTTTTGACTTTTTTTTTTAGAAATATGATGGAAAATTTGAATTAAAATGCTTTTGGTGGGATTTTTTTTGAGAAATGGGACTTTACCTTACTTTAACTCTAATAGTAGAATTGCCAAACAAACCTTTAGGAGTTGGAGTGAACAAAGTCTTGAACTTCAACTTTTTATATCAGTTCAGAATTATGTCAAGTTTTGATCTTGGAGTCATTAGGTCAGCACTTTACGGCCATGTGCTTAATCCCGGATTTCTTGAGTGCTCTAGAGAATTTGCCCAAATTCTCATAGGAAGCGGCCCCACTTCCACACTCATATAGGTGAGTCTGGGTGCTCCTGCAGCTGTGCACCCCACCATATAGGCTATAGATCTCATTAATGATTAAATCCAACTTCATTCGCTACAGGTTATGTACCGACCATCAAGTAATCTCACACAACAGGGATGAGTACAGAGTATACATACTCTTTATGTCAGTACTACACATCATCGGGATAGCTTGTTTTTCCCATTGAACCTATTTCTCGGGATCTCCGGTCATTAGGTTGGGTTCCCGCTATTGATGATTTATGGGCTTAAGACCCATCCCTTTATTTGTTTCTTTTATTTTTTCCTTGCAAGGTCTTTTGTCAAAGGATCTGCTAAATTATCCTTTGATCTCACATAATCAATGGAAATTACTCATTCACCGAGTAATTGTCTCACATAGCTATGTTGTAGTCGTACTTGTCTAGACTTTCCATTATACGTAGCATTGTTTGCAGTAATAATTGCTGCAGTGTTATCACAATGAATAATAATAGAAGGAATATGTTTAGTCCACAAAGAAATATCAAATAATAAATTTCTAATCCATTCACATTCCATCGCAGCAGCTCCCAGAGCTAGGAATTTTGAATCCTTAGTGGAATGAGAAATTGCAGTTTGTTTCTTTGATTTCCAAGATACTACAACACCTCCCAAAGTGAAAATATATCCACTTGTAGACTTAGAATCATCTAAGTCTGAATTTCAGTTAGCATCGTTGTAACACTCAACTATAGTTGGATAACTTGAGTAACACAATGCATAGTCTATAGTATGCTTTAAATACTTAAGCACTCTAGATGCAGCATTCCAATGTTCAACACCAGAATTACTAGTATATATACTCAATTTACTCACTGCATAAGCAATATAGGGCGAGTACAATTCATAGCATACATTAAGCTACCAATTACACTAGCATAATCAAGTTGAGATATACATTCACCATTATTTTTCACTAATTTAATACTTGGATCAAAAGGAGTAGACACAGGTTTACAATCAAAATGATCATATTTTCTCAATATTTTTTCAATGTAATGTGATTGGGATAATTTAATCTTAGAACCATTTCTTATGATTTTAATTTCCAATATGACATTAGCTTCTCCCAAGTCTTGCATATCAAAGTTGTGGGAAAGAAGACTTTTTGTTTCTTCTATACTTTCCAAGCTAGATCCAAATATTAGTAAATCATCAACATATAAACATATTATAATTGTTGAACAACCATCACTTTTATAATAAATACATTTTTCAGCCTCATTTATTTTAAAGCCAATAGAAAGAATAACCTCATCAAATTTCATATGCCACTGTTTAGGTGCTTGTTTTAGCCCATATAAGGACTTTAGTAATTTACACAGCTTTTGTTCTTGTCCTTTTATGACATAGCCTTCTGGTTGTTCTATATAAATTTCCTCTTCCAAATCTCCATTTAGAAAAGCGGTTTTTACATCCATCTGATGCATTAACAAATTATGAATATCAGCAATAGCAATCAAGATTCTAATAGAACTGATTCTAGACACATGTGAATAAGTATCAAAGAAGTCTATTCCCTCGTTTTGTCTAAAGCCTTTGGCTACTAGCCTGGCTTTATATTTTTCTATTGACCCATCAGGCCTAAGTTTTTTCTTAAGAACCCACTTGCACCCTAAAGGTTTAGAACCTAAAGGTAAGTTAGTTAATTCTCAGGTATTATTGGCTAAAATGGATCCAATCTCATCATCTAATGCTTCCTTCCAAAGGCAGCATCATGGGCAGACATTGCCTCCTTGTAAGCAGTGGCGGACGCACGTGTATTCACCTGGGTGCAGGTGCACCTTGTGAATTTTGAAAATCCCTTTAAAGGGATATGGGTCATGCAACCCTGCCCCACTTAAAAATGGATCCTGCACCCCCATTTAAAGCCCATCTTTAAAAAGCACCCACCCACATAATCGAGAAATCCTCAGTTCCCCCAAATCGATCGAGTCTCTCTAACCCTTCTCCCTCTCCACACCGCACCGGCAGTCTGGCACCTAGGTCCCAAGGTCCGTCAAGCCATGGCGATGGCGACCGTCGCTCATGCAGAAAATCAAAGACATCGAAGACGAGGTATACTTTCGTTTCCACTTCTCCTCTTTCTATTATTCCTCTAATTCAGATGATGTTCTTCTTCTGATATTCCATCTTGATCTCGATGTAAGTCTCTTAACAAGTTATGGGAAACAATAAATGCATGTTTGAACTCATCTACTCTTGGATTTCGGGCTTACACACATTTAGTTCAGTGAGGCATGGTTAAGGCCTAAGGGTTTCGGCAGAGTTAGGTTTTTGGATATGTTCTTGCTTCCTTTAATCAAGATGTGTTTTTTTTTTTTAGGATTTCGAGTTTTGTTGTGACATGATCTTGTATAGTTTCAGTTGTTTTCTTTTAGGAGTTGGGTTGGGAACTTGGGATGGTGTGGGTGTTTGTATGGAGACATTTGCCCTTGAAATTTCATTTTCCACAGAGTATTGCTTCTTCTTGTATTGGGTCACCATCGTCATAAGAAGTTTTAAAATCTAATTTAATATCTCATAAACTTTATTTTAAATTATTTATGTGTTAAATTATCATTTTAAAACTTATTCCTATAATATATATAAATATGCAATTGGCGTGACTCATTGGCCTGTATAGGCTAAGTTTGAATTAGGATTTGACAAGCTATGGTAAAAACACCTCACTTTTCAAAAAACACACGTAGTCAATACGTGGAATTTTCTCCCAATGAGGAAAAGTGAAACTATGTTACAAGAACATGCAGAAAAAAAAGAGAAGGTTTATGGGAAGGCGTCAGAGGGAAAAGGTTCACCAATACACTCTCTTTATCAAAGCTGTTCACAAAAACCCTCTCTTTTCCAAATATTCTAGGGATGCATAGCAAAATCACTCTGTGTTCTTTTTTTTTTTATACTTCATTTATCGAAAGAGACATATTTAATAGCATCGACGATGAGACAGTCATGCAACGCTTTCAAAACATGAAGAACCGTCAAGGGCAATTGTAAAAGCTACGTTGTATAGTTGATATAAGACTTTAGATGAGAAAATGTAGTTGATACACTTGAATATTTTGTAATCATTTAAATGCAATCATTTTCTCTTTTGTCATTTTTAATGTGAAGAAAGTATCACAAAATAATATTTTTGGACTTTTTCAATTGCCATCGCCCCTCAACGAGAATCCTGGGTCTGCCACTGCTTGTAAGTAGATGGGTCTTTTTCTATTAGATAGGTCTCAAAGTCAGGACCGAAATTTATGGATGTCCTTACTCTCTTACTTCTCCTAAGTTGGGGTCCCTCTTTTGCTGGAATTTTCAGAATTCTTTTACATGAGGAAGGTTTAGATGTAATCTTAGTTTTGAAAGAAAAGACATCTTCAAAAAAATATGCATCTCTAGATTCAACTAGAGTTTGTTCTCCAATTTTTAGGAATCTATAGGCAGCATTATCTTGTGCATAACCGATGAACACACATTCCCATGAGTGGGGTCCTAACTTTGGCCATTTGGGGTCAACTATCCTAACATGGGCTAGACAACCCCAAACTCTAAAATAACTAAGGTTAGGCCTTCTTCCTTCCCAAATTTCAAAAGGTGTGCAATTTGTCTTAGAATGCTGGATTCTATTTAAAATAAAACATGAAGTCAACAATGCTTCACCCCACAGATTCTTTGGATAGCCGGATGAAATCATCATACAATTAACCATTTCAATCAAAGTCCGATTTTTCCTTTCTGCTATCCCATTTTGTCGAGGTGTATAAGGTGCAGTACTTATTCTTTTAAATCATTTGGACTCACAGAAGTCCAAAAAATCTTTTGAAGTATATTCATCACCTCTGTCACTTCTAAATATAATTACTTTTCTATTTAATTTATTTTCAACTTCAGACAAATAAATTTTAAATTTAGATAAAGCTTCATCTTTAGTTCTAAGTAAATATACATAGGTATATCTAGAGCAGTCATCAATAAAAGTAATAAAGGAGTATTTTCCACCTCTAGTCATAGTGTTACTTAAATCACATATATTAGAATGCACTAACTGAAGTAATTCAGTTTCTCTTTCCACTTTATGAAAAGGCTTTCGAGTAATTTTGGATTGAGAACATATTTCACATTTCTTATATTCATCTTTATATTTCTCAATCAATCCATCATTACTCATATTTTTTAATTTTCTAAAATTAATATGACCTAGTCTACGATGCCAGTCATAAACAAAAGTGACTATGTAAGCAGAAGAGGATGCATTATTATTGATTACATTCAACTTAAACATACCATCACAAGCATAGCCGTTACCAACAAAGATACCCTTTTTGCTGATTACAAATTGATCATACTCTATTACCTGCTTGAAGCCTGGTTTATTGAGAAGAGAAACATAAACTAGATTCTTTCTCATCTATGGAGCATGAAGTACATTCTGCAAAGTCACAGTTTTTCCGAAAGTGAACTCAACTTCAATCTTCCCTTTACCAATTACTTGTGTAGTAACAGTAGTTCCTAGAGCGAGCTTACAGTCTTGCTTGACCTCCTCGTAGGTCTTAAACAGACATCGATCAAATGTAACATGTGTGG
This sequence comes from Litsea cubeba, assembly GCA_012931725.1. Lineage (NCBI taxonomy): Eukaryota > Viridiplantae > Streptophyta > Magnoliopsida > Laurales > Lauraceae > Litsea > Litsea cubeba. Next base: position 8,184,707 of record CM022949.1, on the reverse strand, counting down.
TTGCTCCTGTGTCAATCACCATCCATCGCTCTTTCCTGTGCTAAGTGTATTTACTTCAGAGATAACAACCACGAAGTGTTCTTCTTCAATGATATTTGCTTGAGGCTTATTGGATTGGGACTGTTGTGGGAGCCTTTTCCGGTGGCGGCATTCTCTTGCAAAATGACTTGGCTTTCCACAAACAAAACAACCACCCTTTGTCTGCGGCTTGTTTGACCCTTGGTTCTGATGATTGATTAAACCTTTTTTCTGATACTGGTTAGGTTTTTTATCTTTGAAAAAAAAGATTGCTTTTCTTGTTCCTGCTTAGATGATGATCAAATTTTCCTTTCTTTTCACCATCACCTTTTGGCTCAACCACATTTATTTTTCCACTATTTTCAAGTAGACTATTCTGATCACTCATCCGGGCTTCTTCTTCAATCCTCAAGTAGCGCCGAAGGCGCTCTAGTGAGTAATCCCTCCATTTATGCCTCAAAGTTTTTTGAATTTCCTTCCAAGTTGACGGCAATTTCTCAATTATAGTTGCTACTTGAAACTGTTCATCAACTCGGATCCCTTCTTTGACAATCTCATTTACCAAAGTCTGTAACTCATGTACTTGAGGAAGAATGGGTTTATCGTCTATCATTTTGAAATTTAAGTACCGACCCATTGCATATTTTTTAGCCCCAGATTCCTCTGTTTTATACTTCTTATCAAGGTCTTTCCAAAGTTCTTTTGCAGTCCTGGCATCGGAGTAAAGATTATAGATATTGTCTGCAACCAGGTTAAGGATATGGCATTTGCACAAATAATCATCTTCTTTCCATTTTTTTCGTGCATATGAGCTTCCTGGTTTATCTTCACGATCGGGACAAGGTTCAGTTAAGACATATGCTACTTTCAGAGATGTCAGCAGAAATAGGACTTTCTATTGCCATCGTCGGAAATTGGATCCGTCAAAACTATCCAACCGAACCCAGTCCTGATGCGTAAACTTAACAACAGAGGTAGCCATAGAAGAGAGAGTAAATTCGTCCTAAAATTGTTGGAACTTGGACAGAACAGTGACTGCTGTCAAATAGAATGAAACAATATTACCCGAGTGTTGAAGCCTGCAACTGTGATTTGTTGGCGGAAGTCGAAGAACAGCAACGGCAGCAGATCTATGACCGAGGCACGTCTGATGACGCTCTCTTTAGGACGAGTTCTGCCCCTTGGGATAAAATCCAGGTGCGTAGGTTCTCAGCAGAACTGCCCCCAGGATACAACGACCTTCTTGTTCAGGTCTGGTCGCAACGCAGCCTGAACCACAAACTCCTCCTTCTTTCTATTGCTCAGGGGGAAAGTAGAGGAAAAAAGAAGAGAAGAAAAAATGAATTTTTTCTATATTTTTGAGAACACAGATGGCCCCAATATATACTGAGATTAGTGTTTCGTTGGGGCCATTAATTCACAACGTTAAAAATCATTAAGGCCAAAAAATAAACGTGTCATTAAATCAGAGATTAAAAGTTCATTAATCCTCAACGTTTTAAAACATTAAATCAACGATTAAAATTATTTTAAAAACAAAATAAAATAATGGCAAAAGGTTTCCATTTCGAAATATGGGGCCCTCTAGGCCACCCGGCCTGAATTTGCACCCACCGCGCGCGACATACACGCAGGATGTGCGTTGCGGATGCACGCCTGGTTAAACGTTTTCGGACCCAGGACCTCGGGTCAAGCCTGGCTCGCGTGCGCGATAGGGCCCATGGCAAAAGCCTTCAAAAGTCCTTAAAAAGTAAAGGAGTGAAAACACATATAAAGCCTCTACAAAAGTTGAACTTGAGCAATGTGGGATGGCTTGTTTCCAATAGCCTACACTACCCATAAAGCAAAAACACTAAAGGTCAAAACACCTCTTACAAAAAAAAACACCTTAAGAATGTTTTGAAACACCAAAAACCCAACATGCATGACAATAAAACAAACTCTCTCATCGGCTAACCATTTATTGGCTAGTAACAAAATATTTACCCTTATCAGACTAACCATCCAATAAAATGAACTTCTGCTCGTTGGGTTTGCTCATTCTTAGGCTAGTGATTAAATAGATTGGATTTATTGATCACTGTAATTTTTGTTTAAGGTCATTTAGGTCACGTTTGGCAACCAAATCCTCGAGGATTCCACACCAGTTTTCCTTAAGGATTTGGTAACTCCACATTTGGCCATGGTATGCGCAACAACACGTACACATTTATGCACGGTGAAAATGAAGTTATACTCTATCCAAAGAAACCATAATCGCCGAATAAGAGATCAACGGCTCCTGCCACAAAGGAAGTGCTTCGCGCACACCATGTCTACAAAGGCAACATGAAGAAGACCTGACTTCGAGGTCAAACTCTTCTTTCAACTAGGGGGGAATGATGCAAAACAGGCCACCACCGGTCCCACCCAAGATAGTTTTAGGAATAATTTATTTTTTAGTAGCTTCCTAATTTTATTGTAGTTAGGATTAGCATTCCAATTTATCTAGTTTTCTAGTATGATTAGGATTGTTTCTTAGCCCTATTCTTTAATTATATATATGGCATTGTAGAGATGGAAATCTCAGACTTTGGGATTGAATAGAATTACGGGTTTTCCCTCGGAGATGTGCGTCATCATGTGTTGAAGTCTCCATGGAGATGATTTGAGGTGTCTATTGACACATGCCTCGGCATCATGCATGCCCTAACCCTGGGGCCTGCATTAATATAGTTCTTGCAAACCGGCAATGTAACAACAGATGAGGGACATCCTTTGCCTGCCATCTGAAGACATAAGATCAGGGCCGGCTCACCATATAAGCAGGTGAAGCAAGTGGTGGGGGCCTCACCATCAGGGGGGCCTCATAAATTTGTAAATCTGGGGTTGGATTTTCTTCCCACTTCCAAAACCAAATCCCAATTTCCAAGCCCAATTCTTATCAACCAAAACCGTAAACACATTAACTACATCCCAAAACGCCAAATCCCAAAAAGAACGCATTAACCATTGCCAAATCCCAAAAAGAACGCATTAACCATTGCAAATGCAACTCTTCATTCTCTACAAGACTACAACCCACCCTCTATGGTTTATCTCCTCTACCCAATACCCATTTTTGTATTCTTCATAAACCAGCAAACAACAAGTCAACAACCCAAAAAGAATTAAAGAAATTGCTCTCTGGTTCATTGTCCCCCAATTCCAGCACCCCCCCACACCCAACCGAGGCATTGAGCTCTTCCATCCATACAAAAAAAAAAAAAAACAAATATGAGAAGAAGAGACAAACGAAAAGCGGAAAAGGAAAGAAACCAAGCATCGCCAGCGGCCCATCACCGCCGCCGACCTCCAGCCGCTTCTTCTCCATCCCCATCATCGCATCAGCACAGGGCCTGAGCGCCATCATCATCATCATCACGCCTTGGCATCAACACCATCTTGCCGATCTCGTGATGATGGCCCTCTTCTCTGATTGAATCAAACAGAAAAAAAAGAGGAAAGAAGAAGTAGAAGCAGCGAGGCGGAGATTGCCAGATTGGAGAAGGTACCTGGCACCGAAGACCGGAGTACATCTGTACATGCTGCCGTGACGGTGACGCGGTCGCCGGTCGTCACCACAGGTCCACAGCCCTTCTGCGGCTCTGCCCTTGCCCTGCGCTCTGCCGACTGCCGCTCTTCTGCCTCTTCACTCGAATCACTCCCAGACTCCCACCCACACCATCCATTGACATAGAAAAAAAAACGTGAGAAGGGTCAAGGGTTTTGACCTTTAGTCATTTACCATTTGCTCTGTGCACAGTCACAGAACACGAGTCACACACGAGTCACAGAACACGAGCAAGACAGTGACTCACTTGGGCGGTTGGGCCGGCCTACATCACTTGGGCCTAGTTTCTAGATCCGGGCCAGAGGCCAGTTTGGGTTGGCAATCTCTCTCAGTCTCTCTATCTTTTTTTCTCCAAACAACCTTGTCTAGAGCTGCATTTTTTGCTTGGATTGGATATTTGGACTGCACGTGATCGGGACAGGTTCTTGGCTTTTTTTCTCCTTTTTTTTTTTTTTTATCAATCTGCATCCAATATACTGTTACAATATATTTGATCTTCATTTATTTGTTATTATTATGAAACGTAAGTTTGAATCTGGTGCTAAAAAACGTCAACGGAAAAAAAAAGAACAAGAGTTGATTCAATCTCAAAAAGATGCAATGTATAAATTTATTAAAAGAAATAAAGAAGATGAGATAGTGAACCCACCTGTAGAGAATGAACAGCTAGAGGGTAATGACGAACATAAATTAGATGATAATGAAATAATTAGACAAAACGATGAAATTGAACATGAACTCGATGATAATGAAACAATTAGACAAAACGATGAAATTGAACATGTTCTTCCTAGCATAGAACCTAATGATAGTGCTGAACTGAATGAGAATAGGAACATAAACTTAAACTCAACGGAAGTTTCGTCGTTTAAGGAGAACCCCGGTGAACCATCTAACACTCTACCTGCAGATATATACGATTGGGGACAATGGAATAATGTTGACATAAAACTAAGAGATTTATTAGTAGAAAAAGGTCCAGTTAGGGAAATTGGTTTAAAATATCCAGTCGGTGAAAAGTCAAGGAGATTTTCAATTAGACATTATACTCAAATAGCGCCAAATGGAGAAAAGTTTGATAGAAAATGGTTGGTATATTCAAAACATTGTGATAAGGTTTTTTGTTTATGCTGCAAGTTATTTTCAAAGTCTAAGAAAAGTCAATTGAGTAATGAAGGATGCAAAGATTGGAGAAATATTAGTCTTAAACTAAAACGTCATGAAAACTCAACTGGACATGCTAAAAACATGCTTTTGTGGATTGATTTAAAACAAAGGTTATTAAATAATAAGACAATTGATAAAGATATCCAAGAACAGATTGATAAGGAAAAAAAACATTGGAAAAATGTACTAGTAAGAATTATTGCTGTGATTAAAACTATTTCTAAGAATAACATGGCATTTCATGGAAGCAATGAGAAGCTTTATGAAGAGAATAATGGGATTTTCTTAAGTATTATTGAAATGATTGCTGAATTCGATCCAATAATGCAAGAACATGTTCGGCGTATCAAACAAGGTGTAATTAATAATCACTATCTTGGGCACATAATCCAAAATGAATTGATACAATTGTTGGCAACTGAAGTAAGAAATTTCATAATTACAAAACTTCGAGAAGCAAAATACTTTTCTGTTATCCTTGATTGCACTCCGGATATAAGTCATCATGAACAAATGACCCTTGTTTTACGATTTGTAAATATTTCAATAAGCCCAGTACAAATTGAAGAATATTTTCTGGATTTTATAAAAGTTGATGATACGTCGGGAAAAGGACTTTTTGAGGAACTTATCAAAGTTTTAGAACTATTTAATCTAGATATTAATGATGTAAGAGGGCAGGGATATGACAATGGATCGAATATGAAAGGTAAGCAACAAGGTGTGCAAAAACGATTATTAGATTTGAATCCTAGAGCATTTTATACACCTTGTGGATGTCATAGTCTTAACTTAGTTATTAGTGATATGGCAAACTCTTGGAGTAGTCCAACGTATCTATTGTTTATTTTCTTCATCAACTAAGCGGTGGAAAATCTTTACAGACAATGTGAAAAAACTTACTGTTAAGACATTATCAATAACACGTTGGGAGAGTCGAGAAGAAAGTGTTAGAGCAATAAGGTATCAAGCTCCAGAAATAAGAGATGCGTTACTTGAGTTAGCAAAGAGTAGTGACGATCCAAAAGTAAAAAGTGAAGCTGAAAGTTTAGCTATACATGATATAGGAGATTATGAATTTTTATTAGGTATGGTTATTTGGTATGAAATATTATCTTCTGTTAATTTGGTTAGTAAAAGTTTACAATCTAAAAAAATGCATATTGATGGTGCCATTAGTGAATTAAAAGGTGTTGTTACATTCTTTGAGAAGTTTAGAGAAAACGGATTTGAGAAATCTATAGATATTGCAAAAAGTATAGCAAGTGAAATGAATGCTGAACCAATATTTCGTGAAAGACGTATAATCCGAAGGAAAAAACAATTTGATGAGAGTGCCGATAACGAGGTGACTCAATCCCCAGAAGAGTCTTTTAGAACTACTTATTTTTTATGTATTGTGGATCAAGCACTTTCATCTATTGGAAATAGGTTTGAACAACTTAAGAGCTACGAAGAAATGTTTGGATTTTTATTTGATATCAAAAGGTTGAAGTTATTAGATGATGATGATTTGAAACAGAGTTGTCTTAATCTTGAGCAATTCCTAAAACATGGGGAGCATTCTGACATTGAAGGTATAGACTTGTTTGGAGAACTAAAAGTATTAAGAGAAGCTTTGCCAACAGGAACTCAAAGTGCACTTCAAGTATTAGATTATTTAAATAAAATTGAGTCTTTTCCAAACTCATATATTGCTTATAGAATACTATTAACAGTACCTGTTACAGTTGCTTCCGCCGAAAGAAGTTTTTCAAAATTAAAGTTAATAAAATCTTATCTACGATCAACTATGTCACAAGAGAGATTAAGCGGGTTAGCCATTTTATCTATTGAGAAGAAAATTTTGGAAAACCTTGAATACAAAAACTTAATCAATAAATTTGCATCACAAAAGGCAAGAAATGTTAAATTCACTTAAAAAAAATGAATCCCTCAACAAGTTCCAAAAAAAAAATAATAAAAAAAAATATTTTTTTTAAGTCCTCCAATGTACTACTCATAGTGTACATTGCCGGTCCTAAGCCCGGATTAAGGATGAGGGTTTTCTCATATCACACATAAAAGCTAGGGCCTCGTTTATACTTTCGCCTGGGGCCACATATTGTCTTGAGACGGCCCTGCATAAGATGCATCCATATACCATATGTGGTTTCTTGTTACACCATCATATATAATCAATTATTAAGATCTCATTTAAGATTGTTTTCCAACAAAAAGTTTCTTTGGAGGCAGCTTAATCATCCATAAATGAAGCATTCAGAGCACAGCCCACTATTTATCATTTGTTCATAACATGATTTAGCAAAGAACTCTCCATCTGTCTAGCTGCCATATGTGCATATCTCTCTCACCTAGAGATCTTGTGGCATTCTAAATTACACCATGCAACTCTTCCAATGCTAAGATGTCATCTTCTCAAATATTGTAGCAAAGGATAGGGCACCACATAGACATATTCCCCAATCTATCATACAACCAGAGTTGTACATTACACACCATCCTTGCCTAATTATCAGCCAAATCTTTAAATTCACGGAGAGTGCATTTAGAAGCGCAACAGCCATCAAAAGCAATAAACTAAATATCCCTATCCAATCTACCAGCCACCAAGAATACCCATCTCCAAAGGAAGCTCATTGAATAATCAAAATTGCACCATCAATTGCAGATATTTTTGGATCTTGTGGCAGTTGATCAGGTTATAAGCTTTAACATCTGCATCGTTGGAATCAACGACGGTAATTTGTTCCGAATAGCTAAGAAGGATAACTCCAGTTGTTTTGGAAAGGTAACAAATGATAGCTCCATCATGGTTCCTTACCATGCCACAAAATCCCTTACCACACTAACATAGAAGTTTAACTTAAAAACTTCCATCAAAGAAGACATCTACACCTGACGACAAAGAGAAGACAGTGATGGACATCCCATCATACATTCTCACCAAGCACCGAACAACATTGCCAACAAAATTCCCTGAATCTCCTTCCTAATCGCGGCTTCATAAAACTTCTTCCCATTCACTTTATTAATGACATCCTGCACCAAGCTACACTGAATGCGAAAAAAAAATCTAATTTTCTGCTCCTACCTTAGTGACTAAATAGTAGCAAATACCACAGCTCCATAAAATGCTTCTTTGAGCTGAATTATATCATATCTTAAATGCTCAATAGCTCTTTTACCATACTAAGCAAAGCCCCAATACACACCAAAGATCGAAAGTGCATTCTATACCTTACTAGCAGAAGATATCACAAAGAGGTTTTGAAAAATCAGACCCGGGGCTGACTCGGTCACACTTGAGTTGAGCCAACTTAGTTGACTAGCATGGGACTCAGCTGAGTCAAGAACAAGTCACACCCTAGGCCTAGTGACATCTAAGAATTATGAAAAAAAAAATCTAAAATATAGAAAACATAATTCTATAAATCTAGAATTTAAAGTTTTATCATTTTTCATTTATTAATAATGAATTTAAGTTGATATAAGCACCACTTTTCTATTTCCTTGGGTGGATGAATAGTACCGCCGGTCTTCAAATGCTTGGATCTTTAAACTCAAGCATGGAGGAGCAGAAATAAGGAACCAGACTCTTTTAGATATGATTAGGTCTATGTTGAGTTTCTCAAGATTACACATATCCTTTTGGAGATATGCTTTAGATACTGCAACGTACATACTAAACCTCTTGCCATCTAAGTCTGTACCTAAGACTCTCCGGGAGTTGTGGTCTAGGCGAAAGCCTAGTCTACAACATTTACACATTTGAGGTTGTCTGGCACACGTATTGAACGTAAGGGGGGTGAGTTGGAATCGAAGTCAGACGTGTGCACATTTGTTGGATATCCTAAGGGAACTAAAGGTTTGTTATTCTACAATCCCAGAGAGTAGAAAGTGCTTGTTAGCACCAATGCGGTTTTTCTAGAAGACGGTTATATAATTGACCGAAAAAATTTAGAAAAGGTTGTCCTTGAAGAAATTGAAGAACAATCAATTCCAAATCCAAAAAGAACCGAACTCGAGGAAAATCCGCCCTAACCTGAACCAGTAGTTACACCGGAACCTTGTCGTAGTGGGAGGATTGTTAGGCCACCTAACAAGTTCACGTTACTAGGAGAGTCCTACGAGGCAATCTCGGAGGAACAACAACAAGATCCCTACAACAATGATGACAACTCACTGCAGTAAATTAACATGTAATCTCTAGTCCTTCTCAAGTATTTGAGAATATATTTCACAGCAGTCCAATGGTCAGGACCTGAGTTTGATTGATATCTGCTGACTAGGCCTATTGCGTGACAGATATCCGGTCTAGTACACATGAGGCTACCAACGGCCGAAGCATGTGGTTCTTCAAGAAAAAACCATTACAATTGCTGTCGGTCAGCTCCTCGGCTGGCTTTCGGTTAGCCGAGGGGTCAAGTCGGTTAACCGACAGCTAGCCGAGCACAGAAATGGGGAGAAAATGGCTCTTGGGAATTGGGACCGAAGATATGTCGGTCACCTCTCGGTTAGCCGACACTTCAACATCAGAATTCGACAGGAAAAGCAACTCTTTGGAAATGGAACCGAGAGGGTGTCGGCTCCCTGTCGGTTGGATGTCAGTTAGCCGATAGGCTGACCGACAGCTAACCGATGTTACTGCGAACACCAAATTCTAAAGCTATTTTCAGTCCCTTTTTCCCCAAACACTCCTCATTTTTAAGGGTCAGATCTCTATAATAAAGTGAGCTAAAATCTCCTCCATTTTATCAATCAAAACTTCCAATCCATTACTACAAATCTACCATTCAACCTCATCCATTCTTCCATCAAATCATCCATAAAATGGATTAAATCACCTCCTTTCCATCCATATTCAATCACAAGAAATCCAATACATATGAAGATCCATTTGTACACATAAGGTGAGCTATAACCATATGGATTCATACATTTTCTAAGGATTATACAAGAGAGAAAGAGGCTCATCAATATGCATTTTTTAAAAGCAATAGAAACCATATCAAGAATGTGGATGAAAACATATATGAGATCATCAAAAACAATTAATGTAAATCAAGATTTTTCCATAAACATGTTAGTTTTCAAAAATCATCCTTTCAAAAGCAATAGATAATCATAGTGAAAAGCATGATTAGAAGCAAGAATTAACTCATTAAGAACAAGTAATGAAAATCCATATTTTTCTCATAAAACATGTTAACACTTGAAAACATCTATTCATCCACTTGCCTTAGGTCCAAGCTAAGCAAATCCAAGCTCAAAACACTATCAAGATCAACCTACAAGAAAAACCAAGAAAACCCCCAAAATAAACCCATCTTAGGACCCTAAAATGGTAAATGAAGAAAGTCAAAGAATGGGCTCAAACCAAACTAGGAAATAGAAGCTAAGAAAATGCAGTGCTCAATAATACAAGATGGGAATGAATCCTTACCTCTAGGGTCATCAATCAACAAGAAAGAGCTTGAAATAGGGGCTGCCTAGCTGGGATTTGCACAATGAGGGAGTCCATGGAGAGCTTGAGATGAGGGGAAGAAAAAGATGGGCTTAAATCTCTATTTTAGTAAGCTTGGAGGTGGGATTAGGGAGAGAGATGAAAAACCCCATTTTCCTGCTGTACTCTCCGCCTCCTCTCTGCTGGGACGATTGGAAGAGATGAGGGAGATGGGGAGCTTATATAAAGAGTGGGGGTGGGGTCCACACTTAAGTAGAATTAGCAATGGAAACTAGAGGGCTTTCTAGACCTCGGATCAAGAAACTCAAAACATGAAAAGTGTCCGGCATAACATTATCTTTCCAACAAGGTTAATATTGACATACTTTCGGGGACCACATAAAGAGTCAACTTTTTGGTTAAAGGGATCAAAATAATGGAATTTGAGATTTCAAGTGTTAAGACATCGATTTCTGGGCCTCGGATGCGATCGACCAAGAAGAAGAGAGAAATGTTTTTTTTATAAAATCTAGTTTCTAAAAAGTATAATTTTGGCATGGTTATGAGATCTTGAAATTTGGGTCCAAATTTTGTGTAAAATTACTGATTTTGCCCCAGGGCTAGAAAAACTGGTTTTCAGAGCTTCGAATGGGTACGGAATGAACACGAAAGTTATAGGGAATGATGAAACTAGGCAAACGAAGCCAAAATGAGAATTTTTAAAAATCAAAGAGGACTTCCCCAAGATGACCACATAAAATCAGTGGGGCGCTACGGCTACTGTCTAGGTTAACTGGCTCTCAAAACTTCCCAAAGCTAATGAAAAATCATTCTAACTCATAAACTCAACCAAACAACCACTAATCCCTCTTAAAAAACTAATCCACAAATAAAACAACACTAAACCAGGAAATTAGGGGTCGGGTTCTCACAAGTGCAGATGCAACTTAGATTGGTGCGAATCAATATCGGTCTATAATAAATTTAAGACTAACAATTCATGATCCCTTAGCATTCATTATTATCTAGGTATCTCCTACCAAATAATGTGTGACTTCTGATTAAACTTTGATTTCTAAAATACATGATGCAAATCTTTGGGGATACTACATTATTATTTTAGTTAAGTATGACCCACCAATTAGCATTATGTGATAACCATTGTGAACATCACCTCCTTGGGGAGTAAGCCCCCACCCCGCCTTACCAACGCTATCCTAAGGAGATCTATATCTAGTAACCAGCCAAATAAATGTCCTCCATTGGGAACGGCCACTCTCCTGAAGGCATGGGGCACTTACTTGCCTTACAACGGACCTACGGTAGAAAATTATAGGGATTTCTCAATTTAAATGCCCCACTCCCACTTAATATTTTAGAATTTAGAATTTCCTTTTAGGTCTATGGGCCCACGTATAAAGAATATCAAATCATCTCATGATATGACCAATGATAGGTTCCAAGTCAAATTTAAAATTAAGGAAAGTCCAGTTAAGAAGATTAGTATTACAACTGGGTCCATCTCATGGGTCCACTAAAACTAAATCTATTATTAGAAATCTTTCCAAAATATTAAATTGATTCGACCAATTTTGGTAATTGCTATGTTTGGATCAGATTTGGAAAGAAATAGAAACATGCCATTAAAGCAATCACACATGCATATATAGAAAGTAGTAGGGGTGTAACGGTTCGGTTAACCATTCATTTTGGAAAAACCGTTAACCGAACCGTTTTTCACAGTTTTTGGCCTTTAAAAATTGTAACCGTACCCGTTAAAAACCGAATCGAGGTTAACGATTCGGTTACGATTAATTGTCTCTTGAAAAAGAATTATGAGAATTTTGCCATTTACCAATCAAACTTATTGTGAAAAAAAAAGAAACCATAGTTGGAGAATGGCATAATATGTTACTGTAAAATAAAAAAGAAAAGTAATTTTGATTCAGGCCTTTAGATTTTTTTCTTATTACCGAAACGGTTCGGTACAGTTATTAACCGAGGTTCGGTTAGACGGTTTCTCGGTTTTCTTTTACACCCCTAGAAAGTAGGGGTGCACAAAAAAAAAAGCTAAATCGATCCGAACCGGGCGGTTTGGATCGGTTTGGTCATGGTTCGGATTTCCTTCAAACCGTTCGGTTTGATTCTCGGTTTGAACGTGTAGTTAAACCGGTCAAACTGAACCAATTGTATAAATTTATATTTTTTATAAAATATATTAAAGAATATGAAATATTACTTGAAGAAGACTCGAACCCTCACTCCATTACTTGAAGTCCAACGTCTCTCACCAATTGAATTAATATTTTTTTTTGTAAAAAAAAAAAAAAAAACCGTAACCAAACCAAACTCGTTCCTTTCTGTTCGGTTCAATTCGGTTTGAGCACATGGGCGGTTCGGTTCGGAAAAATAGAAAATCGATGGGTTCGGTTTGGTTGATGGTTTTTCCTATAAATCGATCCGGACCGTCTATGTGCACCCCTAATAGAAAGTAACAAAAATAAAAACGATCCTCTCCTCCACATGGCCCAAGCGGAATAAACTTGTTGGACTTCTTAAACTTCGAAACTTTGGGTATCTCCAAAACTCTTTTGGTAATCTCCAAACTCTTTGGTTAAGAGTCCAACATCACCTTCCTTCTCTGCATAAGTTTCTATATCTCAACAATGAGACTTACATGCCAATCTAATAATGGAAATAAAATGGCTTTTAGGGAAAACATCATGGTTTGCCTTTTCACCGGAAACCAAGGAAACCATGATGCCCTTTGCATATTGCCTCAAATAAACCAATAACCAAAAAGGAAAGTAAAAGACTTGTGGGACATATGGAGATGACAATAAACCTGCAGGGTCAATATCTAATACAACCAGACAAACCATAAAACCAGGCTGCCAATCTGTAGTGGAAAAAACAGGCCGCCAAAAGAATCCCGTATTTGCAAAAAACAGACCTGAACCTTGCTGTCTGTGTGTCTCCGGTCGACCGGACACGGGGTCGGGTCGACCAGACTCACGAACCAGAAAAGTTGGGTTTTCCAGTTTCGTATCCATTCGAAGCCAAACAACCTCTAATGGATTCTTACCGTCCTTCCATCATAGAATAACACTTTTGTGAACATTCCAACAATAGATCTACTTAAAAAGAAAGTAAATCCACATATTTTAGTTTGGTTTCCCAGTTTCTCTTGATTTTATCACTTAATTATATTTTATTTTACCCCTGATGCTAAAGTTAATTAAAGTGAAGGATTACATTAAAAGACAAGAAAAGAAGATGAGTTATATAAAAACACATTAAATTTAAAAAATTGCCCCCTTTTTAAAAAAAAAAAGTAGAAAAAACTATTCGCTTATGAAAAAATACCCTCTTCTTTTTATCCACAATGATGAAAAGCCCTCTTTTTTATCCACAAAAAAAAATGTACCTTCTTATGCCACTAAATGACAAAAACCCCTCTTGATTATCCAAAAAAGGTTAAAAAGGGTACCTTCTTCTTTTCATGTCTCTTAATTTGAACCTTCACTTCAAATTCACTTTACAAGTGAATTATCCAATCAGGCAAGGGGTGGAATATGCAAAAGCATTCACTAAATAAAAAAAATGACGATGCAAATTGGGATGTGGCATTTTGTCATGAGGATGCATAAGAGCATGAGGAGAAAATCATGTTTGATCATAGCAAGGCATTTGATGAGAGGAGTCCATGTAAATCTCATGGAATAGAATGACAAAAACCATGATGCCTTTAGGAAATGTATAAAGAGGCGATGACATGTGAAAGCAATGCAAATAGGCATGCAATCTAGGTCCCTATATACAAAAAAAAAAAAAAAAAAAAAAATCTATAAACAATGAATGCAGGATGAATTTGGCACATGAAAATACATGTGAAAAGTCTCCACCGTTTTTTTTAAGAAGGAAATGATTTTTTTTTTGAAATACCACTAAATGAGTGATATATCTTTTTTATTTTAAAAATGTATGTCTTCTCACTAGAATGGCTAGGCAAAAGAACTGCAATCCTTTGAGCAGTGAGTATTCTCACACTCGAAAGGTAGGAGGATGTAACCAAAGGACCCAATAGTGATGAAATATGAAAAACCTGCCTTAATACAGGCTGAGGTCCCAATCACCAGATCTCTATTAGTTATCAATTCACAAGTGATTAAACTAATAATTAATTCTAAATCCAATTAAAAGCAATTAAACACACAGCAAGTAGGACTCAGGATTTTGTACGTGGAAAACCCTACTCGGGAAAAAACCACGGGCCTTACTGTCTAGGCCAACAGACAACCAAGCACTATTGTAAACCGAAAGTTACAAGAGACACTTACAACCCTTCCCAGTTGGTAACTCAACCTAAGGACTGCTCGAATCTTGTCGACAGCTCGTCGTTCACCTTCAACCGTGCTTGAACACACTCCTCGAAGTCGTCTTCAAGGATTCTCTACTTCAGGAGAGTAGTATGGAATCAGAACCAAAGCTTGATCTTCAGCACAGCAACTAAAAGCTTTGGATGGATGATGGATCTCTCAGAATCTTCTCAAATGAGATATATTGTTGAGAAGTACTTTGGAATAGAGAGATAAAGGCTATAAATAAGCCTAAAAACGAGCCCCAAGAGTTCTAGGTTGATTGGAATAGAATAGGGCTCTTGAGGGAAAATAGGAAGTATTTTCCGGATGGGATCTTCAACATTCGCCCAGGTTCGCTCGAGCGACCTCTTTTCTGTATAAGATGGGTCGAGCGAAGGCAGAGTGAGGTTCGAGCGCACAAGCTTCTGTCTTGTGTTCGCTCGAGCGCACATGGGGTTCGCTCGAGCGAACTCTGTCAGGAAAATTTTCTTGCGAGGAGACTTTGAGTTCATCTTTTCCTGTGATTGAGTTCTTCTCTGATTCCTTAATCCGAGCAGTCCATTCTAATTAAAATACAATTGTGAAAGAACCCAGTTTTGTCCATAACCAATGAATTAGCCAACAACTAGAATCCTAACAAAATAGAAACAATATATATAGGAAAATATTCATGTGCATCCATCCCTCACCATGTTACGGTGAGGGACAACATAATAGGGTTAACTTTATAACACTTCTGAATCATCCACACATTTGAAACCCCCTTAAGTACACTAGACATCGAGTTTTCACCTATCAAAATAGATTGGACCGTTGGATCGATGGTCAAATTGTTTCCTATAATATAAAGGCATTAAATTTGTGGGCAACGGATAAAGGGGCTAGAGGCATGGGATTGACCCCAAATTTGATATATGGGCTCATCCAAGATGTTTCTTTCCATCCTCCCACGAGTTCCATGATCAGTGGGACCCTAGATGGGTCCCATTAAGTTTGTCCCTCACCATATGGGGTCAATCCCATGCCTCTAGCCTCTTCATTCGTAGCCCACAAATTTAATAATTTTATATTAAAGGAAAAATTTTGACCCACGATCCAACGGTCCAATCCATTTGGATAAGTGAAAATTTAATGGGTCTTGTGTACTTAAGGGGTATCATGTGTGTGGATGGTTCGGATGTATTATAAAGTCAACCATACTATGTTGTCCTTCACCGTAACATGGTGAGAGATGGATGCACATGAATACCCCCTATATATAGGGCCATCTCTCGTAAGCTGAAGCTTAGCTTATCATAAGCTGGAATAGTGCTGGTCCTACAAATCAAAGTCGATTATCGTTGTTTTTTGCATGATGATCATCTTCAAACTCAAGATAAATCCAATCAGAACTAGATTTTCCAATTCCATCCTGTAAAAAAAAAATAGATATAATCAACTTTGATTAGTGAGACTAACACTATTCCAACTTAGGATAAGCTAAGATTCAGCTTAGGAGAGCCCTGCTCTATATATATTAGACATGTAATGAATGGAGAAGCATTTTCTTTTTCAAAAAGAAGAAAAAGAGATATGTAGAAAAAAAAGAGAGATACGTACCACCACACTATTATGATTTAAGCACAAGAGTTCCAATCCTTTAAGCAACGGATAATCTTCATCGTCGAAGGTCGATGTAACCAAAAGATCCAATAATGATGAAATGGCGAAATTTTTTTTTTCCACATGAAATGAATGGAGAAGCATTCTTTCAAAAAAAGAAAAAGAAAAGGCAAAAAAATGAAACAAACTACCCCGCCACCATGATTTGCCACTAGAGCTTGTCATTTGATCAGCAAGTAATCTCACGCTCAAAATGTCGGAGGATGTCGAAATGTTGGAGGATGTCATCAAAATAGCCAATACTGATAAAATGGCGATTTGTTTTAGGCATGAAATGATAGTTTTTTTTTTAACAATCACAAAAAGGAGAAAAAGAAACATGCATGGATCTCCAAATGATTTGATGGCGTCATTTTCTTTTATGTTTTAGAACTTTCAACTCATGTAGAAAGTACATGCAAGTTGTAAAATAATATTATAAAGGTGAAGGTGACACAGATGACACAACTTTATTGCATTAAGGCAGATACAGCGCTAACACAAAATGCATACCACCATTGCCCATAAATGCATGTATAACTGGGTGAGAAATAAGTCCAAACAAGGGACTGTATTGGAATTTCAGTCCATATAATGGATTGTTTTAAGAATTTGGTGCAAACAGTGGACTGTTTTGAAAATCCTGCACATGTATGGGACTGCTTTGAAAAAACCTCATGTAGAAGGGACTGTTTTGAAAAAAAAAAGGTTCCGTTTGGACTCTTTCATGAAAAAGAGGGACCGTTTTTTAACAGCAAAAGCATATATGAGTATTTTTTGCATACAAATTCATGATAAAGCGCATAAAATCATGGGAAAATGCACAAATAATGAAAACTGATGAACATGATGCGATAATGAAAGAGTACTGCTACCTACATACTACAAACAGCTCTCCACACACTGCATTTAAAAAAAAAACAAAATAAAAAGTTCCTAAACTACCCCTCTCCCTCTCCCGTCGCCGACCCATCTCCCTGTCCCTGCTCCGGCCACCTACGCTTGACCCCGCCGCTGACCCATCTTGCTCTCCTTCCCTCTCTCTCAGTAGCCCTGCTCCCACTTCCCTGCACCCACCCACATCCCCACCCCCTCCAGCCCCTCTGTGCTGCCGAAGGGGAGGGAGCGGCAGAGAGAAAGGGAGGGAAAGGGAGAGAGACGGGAGGGGGAGAGAAGGAGGGAGAGGGAGAAAAAGGGAGAAGCAGCGGGTGGGCGGGCGTGAGAGAGGGAGACTGTGGTGGGGCAGGAGAGGAGAGGGGAGAGGGATGCTGGGTGGTGGGGAGAGGGGGAAAGGGAGAAAGAGGGAGAGGGCGGGCGGGGGCTTCGGTGGCGGGCGAGAGGCAGAGAGTGGGAGAGAAATAGGGGGAGAGGGAGAGGGATAGGGAGAAGCAAAGGGATTTGGGCGGGGGCCGGCAGCGGGCAAGAGGGTGGGGTGAGAGAGGAGGAGAGAGGGATAGAAAAGGGGACGAGGGGAGAGGGATAGGGGTTGCCGGAGGCGGGCGAGAGATAGAGAGAGGGAGAGGGGTCGGCGGCGGCGGGGTTGGGCGGAGGTGACCGGAGCAGGGAGAGGGAAGGAGAGGGCGATGGGTAGTTTATGAATTATTTTAGTTAGTTTTTTTTTTTTTTTAAATGCAGTGTGTAGAGAGCTATTTGCAGTGTGTAGGTAGCCACTCTCATAATGAAATTCATACCAAGTTAGCAAATTAAATCACAAATATCATCATTTCATGCATGTTCATTATATTAAAACATGATCAAGCAAATAAAAAAATGCATCCAAAATTCTATCTCATCCATACAAATGATCATTTTCATGCAAGTTAATTATAATAAAACATGACCATGCAAATAAAAAAATGCGTCCAAAATTCCATCTCATCCATACAAATGAACAAAATTTGAAATTTGAGAAACACGATGATGGAAATCATGAAATAGGCCAACACACAACAAGTATGCATGAATTTTCGCATTGGACACATGAAAATAAATGCATGGGATTTTTTTTCTAAAAATGAATGAATTTTCACTTAAAACGATGGTTGAAAAAATGCATTATTTCCGAGTAAATTCAGTGAATAAGAAAAAGGCATGAATAAATGCATGGAACCATAGGGTCCATGCGAAATATTGGATACAAGGTGTACATGATACGGTAAATATATCCATGAAATTCACAAGGATGGACATATCAACCATGGGCTAGATAATTATTTATCAAATGGACCATATTATCAAATCGACAATTTTCATAGTGGAACAATGAACATACCCGTGTGAACTCATTTTCAAACAATACGTTGCATCTATGAGACAATGAGCATACATTAGAAACAAACACAAATCTTCTCCATTTTTTAGATCGGCACCTTACCCCTGTAGTAATGCATAGCCGTTCTCACCTGCTTACCCAATATTATAACCTTGGGCATGCCACGCTACCTCACCTGAGATCTCTCCACTGGCATGGGTTTGATGGGTCCTCAGCCCCTTAACAGGGGTACCAAAAAATACTAATCTCACATGCATAGGATCCATGAGGCAGTGAGCATATCATACAACCAACACAAATTCCCACATCAAATAGTGGGGCCACTGTAGGCATGGTGGCATCAAATTTGCGATGCAACACAAATTCAGTTTCATACTAATTCATGGTAAGGGCAGTGAACAGACTGAAGCATGGAAAGCATATCCAAAGAACGAGTGAAGTGTGTGGAGTGCCAGCAACCAAACAATGAATTTTGTGTGTAAAATTCAACATGAGAACAGTGGGTCCTACCTAGACAAAGGATCATTCGATTGGAACATGAGGAATTCTATCGCCCAAACAGTGGGTACAATGCATGAAAAATTAGCGTCCAGACTTGTACCCTAAGTGTGAAGAAAATGTGTCGTAAATACAACACCCAAAGCATGGGTCATTCCATGAAAAATAAATGGAGTTATGTAAACCAAACCACGGCTACAAGGCATGGTCCCTAAACATCTCCTTTAAGTTTGAGAGACATAGATGCCAGCATGTAGCATCTCGTAATCTTTAAGTCATTTGGTATAAAGGTTCTTTTGATCCTGGGGTGCATTTGGCCCGGGTTCCTAAGGGCATTCTGTGGTAAGAACATGTTTATATCCTGAAGCAGTCGGGGTCAATGTCCAGGTTTCTCTTCCAATCTACATAGTTGGATCCCACCAATTTGTTTTAGTTCAGGATGGTCGCAAGAGGATTGAAAGTAAATGAATTCATGCTTAACAAACTGTAGCACATAACCATATATTCAATTAATAAATATAAATGACATTAGGTTTAGCATTCTCACAAAAATTTGTGTGGAATCCTCTAACCACTTACATTCGGAATGCATCGGAATTCTTTATTGGGGAGTGCAGATGCAACTTAGATTAGTGCGGAACAATGTCTGTCCATAATAAATTTAAGACTAACAATCCATGATCCCCTATCATTCATTATTATCTAGGTATCTCATACCAAATAATGTGTGACTTCCGATTAAATTTTGATTTCTAAAATACATGATGCATATCTTTGGAGATACTACATTATTATTTTAGTTAAGTATGACCCACCGATTAGCATTACGTGATAACCGTTGTGAGCAACGCCTCCTTGGGTACTAAGCCCCCACCCCGCCTCACCAACGCTATTCTAAGGAGATCCATATCTAGTAACCAACCAAATAAATGCCCTCCGTTGGGAACGACCACTCTCCTGATGGCACGGGGCACTTACTTGCCTTACAACGGACCTACGGTAGAAAACTATAGGGATTTCTCAATTTAAATGCCCCGCTCCCACTTCATATTTTAGAATTGAAGATTTCCTTTTAGTTCTATGGGCACACATATAAAGAATATCAAATCATCTCATAATATGACCAATGATAGGTTCTAAGTCAAATTTAAAATTAAGGAAAATCCAGTTATCAAGATTAGTATTACCACTAGGTCCATGTCATGGGTCCACTAAAACTAATTCTATTATTAAAACTCTTTCCAAAATATTAAATTGATTTGACCAATTTTGGTTATTGCTATATTTGGATCAAATTTGGAAAGAAATAGAAACGTGTCATTAAAGCAATCACACATGCAAAGAAAGTAGTAGGGGTATAACGGTTTGTTTAACCGTTCATTTTGGGAAAACCGTTAACCTTTTTGGCTTTAACTGTTAACATTTTTGGCTTTTAAAAACCGTAACCGTAACCGTGAAAAACCAAACCGCGGTTAACGGTTCGATTATGGTGAATTGTCACTTGAAAAAAAATTATGAAAAATTTTCCATTTACCAATCAAACTTATTGTGGAAAAAAAAAATCATAGTTGGAGAATGGCATAATATGTTACTGTAAAAAAAAGTAATTTTCATTCAGGCCCTTAGGTTTTCTTCTTATTAGCGAAATGGTTCAGTTAATCGTGTTCACGGTTAACTGAACCGTGGTTAACGGTTTGGTTTGCTTAATAACCGTGAGTCGAGATAAAAACCGTAACTGAACCGTGAAGCACAGTTTTCTGATTTCAATAATCATAACCGTAACCGAACCATGAAACACGGTTATTAACTTCGGTTCGATTTCTCGATTTTCTTTTACACCCTATAAAGTAGAGGTGCACAAAAGCAAAATTGCTAAACCGATCCAAACCGGGCACATGGGCGGCTCGGTTCGGTTTGAGAAAATAGAAAACCGATGGGTTTGGTTTGGTTGATGATTTTCCCTATAAACCGATCTAAACCGCCTATGTGCACCCCTAATAGAAAGTAATAAAAATAAAAACTGGTCATCTCCTCCACATGGCCAAGCGGAATAGACTTCTTGGACTTCATAAACTTCAAAACTTTGGGTATCTCCAAAACTCTTTTGGTAATCTCCAAACTCTGTGGTAAAGAGTCCAACATCACCTTACTTCTTTGTCTTAGACGCCGCCATAATTTACAAAATTTATAAAAATAAAAATAACATAAATTCCTATGTCTCAACGATGAGACTTACATGGCAATCTAATAATGGATATAAAACGGCTTTTAGGAAAAACATCATGCCTTGCCCTTTCACGGGAAACCAAGGAAACCATGATGCCCTTTACATATTGTCTCAAATAAACCAATAACCAAAAAGGAAAGTAAAAGACTTGTGAGCCATATGGAGGACAATAAACCTGCAGGGTCAGTATCTCATACAACCATACAATCCACAAAACCACGTTGTCAATCTGTAGTGGAAAAACAGGCTGCTAAAAAAATCCTGGATATGCAAAAAAATCTGTGTCTCCAGTTGACCGGACACGGGGTCGGGTCGACCAGACTTACGAACCAAAAAAGTTGGGTTTTCTGGTTTCATGTCCATTTGAAGCCAAGCAGCCTCTAATGGATTCTTACCATCATTCCATTACAGAATAACCCTTTTGTGAACATTCCAACAATAGATCTACTTAAAAAGAAAGCAAATCCATATATTTAGTTGGATTTTCCAGTTTCTCTTTATTTTACCACTTAATTATATTTTATTTCACCCCTGATGCTAAAGTTAATTGAAGTGAAGGATTATATTAAGAGACGAGAAAATAAGAGTCGTCATATAAAAAAAAAGTAGAAAAAACTTTTCGCTTATGACAAAATACCCTCTTCTTTTTATCCACAATGATGAAAAACCCTCTTTTTTATCCACAAAAATAAAAAAAGTACCTTCTTATGCCACTAAATGACAAAAAACCCTCTTAATTATCTAAAAACGATTAAAAATGGTACCTTCTTCTTTTCATGTCTCTTAATTTGAACCTTCACTTCAAATTCACTTTACAAGTGAATTATCCAATCAGGCAAGGGGTGGAAAATGCAAAAGCATTCACTAAAAAAAAAAATGACGATGCAAATTGGGATGTGACATTTTGTCATGAGGATGCATAAGAGCATGAGGAGAAAATCACGTTTGATCATAGCAAGGCATTTGATGAGAGGAGCCCATGTAAATCTCATGGAATAGAAGGACAAAAACCATGATGCCTTTAGGAAATGTATAAAGAGGCGATGACCATGTGAAAGCAACACAAATAGGCATGCAATCTAGGTCCCTATAGACAAAAAATAAATAAATAAATAAATAAAAATAAAAATAAAAATCTAGAAACAATGAATGCATGATGAATTTGGCACATGAAAATACATGTAAAAATTCCCACCGTTTTCTTTAAGAAGGAATTTTTTTTTTTTTGAAATACCACTAAATGAGTGATGTATCTTTTTTTTTTTTTTTAAATGTATGTCTTCCCACTAGAATGGCTAGGCAAAAGAACTCCAATCCTTCGAGCAGTGAATATTCTCACACTTGAAAGGTAGGAGGATGTAACCGAAGGATCCAATAGTGATGAAATAGAAACAATATATATATATATGGCGAACTCTCCTAAGTTGAAGCTTAGTTTATCATAAGTTGGAATAGTGCTGGTCCCACAAATTAAAATCGATTATCGTTGTTTTTTACATGATGATCGTCTTCAAAATCAAGATAAATCCAATCAGAACTGGATTTTCAGTCCAGTTCCATCATGCAGAAAATAGATATAATCAACTTTGATTAGTGAGATCAGCACTATTGCAGCTTAAGATAAGCTAAACTTCAGCTTAAGAGAGCCCTGCTTTATATATATTAAACATGTAATGAATGGAGAGGCATTTTCTTTTTCAAAAAGAAGAAAACGAGATACGTAGAAAAAAAGAGAGAGATACGTACCACCACACTATCATGATTTAAGCACAAGAGTTCCAATCCTTTGAGCAACGAATAATCTTCATTGTCGAAGGTCGATGTAACCAAAAGATCCAATAATGATGAAATGGCGAAAAAAAATTTATTTTTCCACATGAAATGAATGGAGAAGCATTCTTTCAAAAAGAAAAGGCAAAAAAATGAAACAAACCACCCCGCCACCATGATTTGCCACAAGAGTTTGACATTTGAGCAGCAAGTACTCGAAATGTAGGGAGGATGTCAGCAAAATAGCCAATACTGATAACATGGCAATTTGTTTTAGGCATGAAATGAAAGGTTTTTTTTTTTTTTAAACAATCATAAAAAGGAGAAAAAAACATGCATGGATCTCCAAATGTCGTTTTCTTTTATTTTCTTTTTTAGACCTTTCAACTCATGTAGAAAGTACATGCAAGTTGTAAAATAATAACATGTATGCAGTTGAAGGTGACACATATGACACAACTTTATTGCATTAAGGCAGATACAGCGCTAACACAAAATGCCTAAACCCTGAACTTTTGTTTAATGCCTCATATAAGAACTAAGATTGTGGGCAAGTGATCGATTAGCATAGGACTTGTATGCTATATGTTGAGGAAACTTAACCAGCCAGTTACTCTGATCCAATTTAGTTTACACTTTCATACTTGGTGTAAGTACTCTAGGAAAAAAAATAGTTGTCTTACAAAGTAAAACCAAGAGCGGAATTCAAGATTTCTGAAAATGATCGACTGCTTAAGTAGCAGCATCATTTTAAAGTATCAAATGCCAGCTACTGTCATTGTATACTTATGGTGATTGAGCCTATCTTATCCACGTAAAACATCAGTATGGCATCTATACTTAAATTTTTTTGAGTAAAATTTTTTTGAGTATTGAATTGGTGTGCAGCAATATTTTTGGGCAACAAGAGATCCAAAACAAGAAAATTCAAAGGTTTTCCTACCATACAATTGAATTATTCTCCTTCTGAAGTTGCAATGGACAATGTTGGGATGCTTCATCATTTCCATTAATTTCCTTTATTACATATCTTGATGCTTGAAATGATTCTAAAAAAAGAAAAAAAGAAAATACATGTCATCAAAATTAGCAAAGAGAAAAAGTAAAACACAAAAAATGAACAAAAATGGTATAATAATAGAACTGAGTAATATGCATCACCTTTTCAGAACTGGAGGTGCTTCTCGCTGATGGGGCCCACCCAGCAAAGTTCTAATCACTTCTTCTAACATGTTAAAAGGGGAACTCTTTACTTCTTGTACTAAACCATATATAGTTTTCCCATTCTCCAAGAATCTATGATTATTTGGGTGTTTAGTGAAACAACCAGCATGCTTCTCAAACTCAAAAGCATTAAGTACCTGTAAACAATTTTGACTGATCAATAAGATCATGAGTCTAAGTATGAAATTCCCTGGGAACTAAATATATACATTTAAAAAAAAAAAAAAATTCCCTTGGAACTCTAATCAAAATGACTTGATAACTTACCTTAGAGAAATTACAGGAAGGACAGCCACACAAATATCCACAATCCTTAATAATTCCACGAAAATCCTTCTGAAAAAGTACAAAAAAGATGAGTCATCAATAAGTACAATATCTTTATAACGCATACCAACATAAAAATAAATAAATGACAGCCTCAGATATGGATACGACTTCAACAACAATGACATATCAAACAGAACTACTGTTTACCTTGTGTAACACACACACACACAGAGAGAGAGAGAGAGAGAGAGAGAGAGAGAGAGAGAGAGAGAGAGAGAGAGAGAGAGAGAGAGAGAGAGAGAGAGAGAGAGAGAGAGAATATACTGGAATTTTAAAACTAGACTAGAGAGAAGAATATAACAACAGCCGGAGAAGAGAGAGCCAACCAGGAACGAAATCAATCTTTGTACATCTAATATTTGTAGTTTGTCAGCAAGGTTATATATTTTAAACATACCAACACATTCAGAGCAGCAAATGTTGCCATTCCCTCGCGAGTCCACTGAATTGATGGATAAGAGAGGAAATTGTTAAATGCATCATCAAGAAGCCAAACTTGAACAGAAAGGATTAATGAATTGTATGTTTCTTCTGTAATTAGTTCTACTGATCCATCTAAGTAGCAATGTTAACAAGAGTGAAAGTCCATCAACTCATATTTTTCAGGAGCTCCTTTCACCTTAGAAGCAGATGCAATGTGAGGTACTACAATGGCATTCTTCTGGTCAGCAAGACCAGGTTTCATGTAAGGTTCATCCTGTTGAAAACCCAAAAACAGGTAACTAAAAACCAAGTAATCACTTTTAGGAATTCAAATTGGCAGATGGAAATGCATGTGATTACCTCAAAGACATCAAGTCCAACACAAAACATGGGGTTCACTTTCAGGTGCACTACTAAGGCTGCCTCATCAACCACAGGACCCTGACTTGCATTCACAAGGATTGCCTCCTGTAATGGAGAATAGCTTTGGTTTTAACTTAATGGGCTCATTTCCTTGCCTGATTCATGCAAGATTAATTATTGACTCATATCATTAATTTTACTGGTTGGTGCAGCTAAAATTTCACCTTCTTCATGATTGCAAGCCTCTCCTTGTTAATCAGATGAATATAGTCCTAAAGATGGGCCAATCAATAGTATCGCCGAGTGTAAGATCTTGAAATGATTTTCCTCCACCCATCAACTCCACGCTTCCCTCGATGATTTCGTCTACAATGACCTTATAGCATTCTTCCTCCTCGGTTGAAAGACCCCTCACTCTACCATAAGCAATACACGTAGACTTCCGTGTAAGATGCATCAACCTACAAGATCGTGCATCCTGAGGTGGGAGGTCACGCCTTACCTACAAACATTAGCAACACATGAATTTAGTCATTTCTTGACCCAAACACTGAAATAAGTTAAGATATCTACTATTTATAGAAAATAAAGATTTTTACTTGAGAAGATCTGCCGTTATCAGTAGAAGGTTGCATCACCGTTTGACCTTGAGAAAGGCATGAAAGGATCCGCTTCTCCATCCGCTTGCGTTCTCGAGACTCCTCTTCCAGTCGTTCCCTCAACTGAATGTTTTGCTCTTTGAGCTCATCCACAGCAGTTTTAATGGCTGCCTGTGATGCCATCTCATATCTCCTATACGGAGTAGAATGATGGACAGCAGTTTTGGACACACCCATTCCTAGGCCCCGTACATGGCCTCGATTATCACGACCAAGAGCCTATTAAAAAAAAATCAGAGACAATCTTCAAGGTAAATGGAAGGAGAATATTGCCTAAAATGCCTAACCATTTTCTGTGACTAGAAAACAAGATCATATATTGGAAAGAAATGAAACTTTAGCTCATTGATCCAATGGAAGTCTTTTGGAAAGATCTCTGTTTTTATGATCATGTAATTGACAAAGCCGATGCCAAGTTGGAAACAAAAGTTGATTATTAACAGAAGCAATATGTCATACAACTACTTCAAAAGTTTTGACATGGCAAATGCATGGTTATTATGAAATCATTCCCAACCATAAAATCATGAGGTCCTGTACAGTGCTTGAATGTAAATAAGAGTATAAGATAATTCACCTACCAATGCGACCGGATCATGGTTAAGGTCTTTTTCCACAATGGTGGGGTCACGCTGAATCAGCATATCGATTTCATCCTGAAAAGAATTCAACTGCTTCCAATCAAGAGTTCTAGAGAAGAGTACCAAAACGCAAAAGGCAAATGGCATGAAAACAACCGGTACACATTTGTATACATGTATGATTTGTGCACATAAACTTCAATGAAGATTTCTAACCATAACTTCCTCCTAAAACAACCAAACTTTCTAACCATAACTTCCACCATCTACAAAACAAACACGCTTCAAACGCTCACATCCAGAAGATCATGTGCAGAAATGTAGAAAACAGAATCTGATCCATTTCAGACAATCATATGAAAAAATCTACAAAATGATAAGATTCAAACCCTATACACATTTAAAATCATTGCAAATGTTGTATAGAGCAGATACTATCAAAGTAAACTCGTTTTCTGGATGACAAGGAAAGATCTATTTTTTTTCCCAGTAGCACCATCCTTCTTACCATGAGTGGCGAGATATACTTGCGTCCGAGTGACCAAACCGTCAGGATTTTGCTGCGACTATAAACAAGAGATAACAAAAATATGGAGATTAAAATATATTATAATAGTAAAGTAACATCAATTAAAGTCAACAATACTTACCATCTCCGCCGCCACCCGTGCTTGTCCCTTTCTACCAGAAGTATGTGGGCATTTCAGCGCTTTTCTAGCAGCCTTCCCCTTTTGTCTTAGAGAATGGGCCTGGGACGTCGAATTGAGTTCAACCAAACTCTCCCAATCTTCTTTCTTGACACCCTCAGGTATGTTGAACTTTCTCTCCACATCCGTTTGATATTTGTCTAAAACTTTCAGCCGGAGATTGGACTTCCAATCTTTCCATGAATTGTTGGCTTTCCTAAGTATAAGCCTTTTGGAGTATTCTGGGACTTCAAATGAGTGCTGCAAATAAGAAAAATCAAAACATAAGTCATAATTAAAAAATTCAAATTACTATGTAAAATTAAATATAGTAAATGAACAAGCACTTACCCTAACAATCTCCCAAACTAGCTCCTTGAGCTCATTAGGCACATCAGTCCATTTGGGGTAAATGGGAGACACATGGGTCCTCACAACTTCCCCTATCTTAGAGGACAACTGCACTGAGTTGTCTCCAATAGGTTGCCCATTTTCCCCAAATGTGATGGGAGGAAGTCCACCTGTTGCAATAGGCCATTGTTAGAAAATTTTCAAGTTCAGATACTACAGGTGCTGCAATCAAATTACAGGAAATTACAGGGTCTTTGAAGAATTCCCCAAATATAAATCAGATCCTGTCTGTGATGGATCCTAAGAGCTATATAAAACTTTTGAATAAAGACTAGTCTTCTATATAAAACTCAAGTAAAAATATAAAACATTTTTTATATAGTGTCATTGAACTTTACAGGAATAAAAGGTGTCCAGACTTTCCTGATTACAAACTTCAGTCTATCAATTTAAAAGAATAGAAAGAAAAATAATCCCACATTTTGATCAAAGACTAAGGGATCTTCAAAAGAGTCCACGTCACGAATTAGTCTCTTTGGAACATCCAAGACAACATGCCACTCTTCGGATGGCCTACTATGATCTTTGCAATAAAAGACTTGAGTTGCTTGATAAGCAAGAATAAATGGCTCATCATTTTCTTTTGTATTTCTCTTTAACCTCCTCATATTAACATATATCAAATTTGTTTCTGCATCAACTCTAAGTCCAGTTGCATCTTCTGTACGCACCCAATCACAATAAAATACTACTACTTTGAAGTAATGGTAATCCAACTCAAGAATTTGTTTGACAATGCCATAATAAGCGACTTCTTCAACCACAGGTTTCTTGTCCTTGGCACTTGACCTGCAGATTGTCATAGCTTTCACAGAGACTCTGCTGTTCTGTGTTATTTTATTCATTTCCGCATCCGCGGTATAGAACACATATCCATTTACCGCGTATGCTGTATATGAAATGGCTTCAAAGTTTGGGCCATCAGCAAGCCTTTTTAGGGTACAGTTCTCTTCATCCTTTAATTGTTGTCTAAGCCAAGGAACATAATCCATGGGTTTTTCTGCACGCCTATTAACCCTCCGATTTTGAACATTAGATATGTGGCTTTGAAGATATTGTTCATACTTCATGTATATGAATATAAAGTGATTGCATTATATTACATTAAACCAATAAGCATGAACGTATTTACTATGACTACCATCAGACATGTGTTTACCTTTTCCACTCGGTGTTATCAGTTGAGTGGCACAGTACCCATTTGCGTGCTTGCTGGTACTGCACATTATCAAAACGTATGACCTTCCCCTTTTTATCAATAGGGTAGGAACAATCCCCATCCATATCCATGAGTGTCTTAATTCCTTGCTTATGGCTTCCATTTTCACCGTCGATAACATTATTCATGACATACATCATTGATTCATCCATAAGAAAGCACTTTGTGCTAGAACCCTCGGGATACCTTTGATTCGCCACATATCGTTTGAATGTTCTCATCTTCCTAATACATGTGCCTTAAGTTATATTTTGAACAAAACTTATATTAATTAAAAAAATGAAATAAAACATTATATTTACCGCACAAAAGGATACATCTATCGATATCTAACAGGTCTACAAATCTACGCCTCTTCTGCTAGGTGCACAACAAGGTGTGTCATAGAAACAAAAAAAGAGGGCGGAAAGTACTTTTCGAACACACAAAGTGTTTCCACAATACGTCCTTTCATCTTTGAAAGTTCTTCACGGTTTATAGTCTTCGAGCATAAGACATTAAAGAACATTGATAATTGCAGAATAGAAGCTCGCAAGGGTTTATGTGACTCGAATGCATGCATCAGCAACACTGGTAGTAGTTGTTGCATGAGGATGTGATAGTCATGTGACTTAAGATTTTTTAACTCCATGTCGTCCAAGCTCACCTTATATTTCCAGTTTACATTGTACCCAATAGGAGCCTTCAAATCACACAATGTTTTACATATCAATTCCTTCTCATGCCGGGACAACCAATAAGGAGCTTCTGGACATGTCAACTTGCCATTTTTTTCCACCGGCCATAGCTTTTTCTTAATTCGCATGACCTTCAAGTCTTTGCGGGCTTCAAGACCGTCCTTAGTCTTATCCTTTGTGTTCATGATTATTGCAAGTAGGTTTTCTGCCACATTTTTTTCCACGTGCATCATATCTAGATTGTGTCGAATCGGGAGATCCTATAAGAAAATGGTTCATTTATGTTAGTACATAAGAGTTGTTACCACATTATTTAATATTAAGAACCATGGTATAACGCACCTTCCAATACGGCAAGTCAAAAAGGACTAATCTCTTTGACCGTGCGGTGGATTCATTCTCATTTGCACACCTCTTTCTCTTCTTGCCTACTACCTTTCCAAACTTAGTATGAATAGTCTCCATTTTGCTTAATACCTCGGAACCACTCAATTGCTTGGGATGGTTCCCATTTTCTTCATTCCCATTAAATTGTGATTTTTGGCTCTTGAAAGGATGTGTCATAGGCAACCATTTCCTATGCCCCATGTAAGCAAACTTCTGCCCGTGTTTTAGCCGCACTGAATATGTACTTTCGCTGCACACAGGACAACCAAACTTTCCTGCGGTCCTACAACCAGATAAATGACCATATGCTGGGAAATCATGTATAACCCATAACAAAATTGCTTTCATTGTGAACCTACTCTTGCTATAAGAGTCATATGTTACTGCACCAGTGGACCATAACTCCTTCAACTCTGCTACTAGTGGCTGCAAGTAGACATCAATGTTATGCCCTGGACCTTTCTTCCCGGGAATCAATAATATTAACATAGTAAACTCCTTCCGCATGCATAGAGACGGAGGAAGATTGTATGCAACCAACATAACAGGCCAACAACTATGGTAATTGTTATTGTTCCCGAATGGATTGAACCCATCAGTTGCAAGTCCCAGTCGGACATTCCGTGTCTCGGCAGCAAAGTTTGTCCATTTACGGTTTACTTGTTTCCAACAGGAAGAATCTACCGGATGACGCATCATTGAATCGTTTGGTACTGAGCTTGCCTTTGCATGCCATGTCATACTCTCCGCAAT
Organism: Litsea cubeba; assembly: GCA_012931725.1. Lineage (NCBI taxonomy): Eukaryota > Viridiplantae > Streptophyta > Magnoliopsida > Laurales > Lauraceae > Litsea > Litsea cubeba. The sequence continues at coordinate 8,154,002 of CM022949.1, read as the reverse complement.
CGATGATACACTGTACATTCTTTGTAGCCTTGGTGTTAATGGAAAGTATCGTAACTTTTTCCACGGCAAGCGTGATCCTATGGGCTTTGATTCATTCACTGGTTTCCATCTGCTTTCACCACACGTAGGACAACTGTCCTTATTTTCATGCTCTCTCCAGAATAGTATACAATCATTACGACATGCATGGATAATCTTGCAATCCATATGAAGAGACTCGATCATCTTCTTTGCATTGTAAGTATTATTTGGCAAAGTGTTTTCAACCGGCAGAACCCTTTTGAACATATGTAACAATTCCGTGAAACTCTTATTAGACCACCGATGTCTAGCCTTCATGCTTAGCAACTCAACCGTCACTGACAATTTTGTATCCTCAATTTGACACAAGGGATATAAAGGTTGCATTGCATCTTCCATCAACTTCTGATACTGGACATTCTCTGATGTACCATCATGACCTTCCCCATCTTCTTGATGATTATCTTCATCACTGCATGCAGATGCACTACCCCCCACAATTTTTTGAGCATTATCCCCGTCTTGAGATACATCATTCACTAAATCAACCTGTCCACATACTACATCACTAGCCCCTACATTTACACGACTTTGGGGGTAGAGTTCTCCATGGTGGATCCATGTCGTGTAAGACGTATCTATTCCATGACATATTAAATGTGTATGAATTTCTCTTAGTGTCTTCTTCCCTCGAAAATTTCGGCATTTGACACACGGACAACAATACCAATCATCACCCCCTAATTTATGTGTATTAGCCCTTACATACCGAAAGAGTAATTCTACTCCTTCCAGGTACTCTTTAGAAAGCCTAGGTGCCGTCATCCATTCCTTGCTTGGAGGCTCCATTCTGAACCTAGAAATTTTAGAACCTAGAAAACCCAACAAATACCTGTTACAACAATCTGAACATGAATTTCAAAATATGTTGAAATCAGATCCAACTACTAAACATGATAGACATCATAAAACTATGTTTTTATATCTCTCTAAATGAATTCTATTTATATTATATCTCTCTAAATGAATTCTATTTATATTAAATCTATTTATATGAATTTCTCTTAGAGATGGCGATGGCGCTGCGATGGCGAGAGGTGGCCGGAAGAGGGAGATGCCTCGACGACCACGGCGATGAAGGCGGTGTTGCGAAACGACCAGGGCGATGGCGTCGTCTCCGGTGAAAGGTACTTATCTACCTTTGTCTCTCGCTGCGTCTGATTCTTCTCCTTCTTTCTGCTCTTTTCTATTCTTCTTTGCTTTGCTGCCGGGATAGTTTTTTTTTTTTTTGTTTTTTTTTTCTCTGGGTTTGGCCAAGAGCAGAGGGTGGGATTGGGGACAACAGTGTAAGCTGGTTGCTGGGATGGGAACAGTGACGATGATAGGGAGGTGGCTAGGTTGCTGGTTTGGTGTTTGGGGTGTTGCGAGCAGGGAAGTGGGTCGGGCCTCGGTTAGGGATGGGGTTTGGGGATTCCGGTGGAATGGGTTTGGGGATTCCGGTGGAAGGGCTGGGTTCGCTGCTGGATGGGTTTAGGGTGTTGATTTCGATGACGATTTCGGGATTGTGATTTTTACGATGGCTGATTCGGCCGATGTGGGTGGGCGATGCAATGGATAGGCCGAAAGGGGTTTTGGAATGGCGATGGTGGTCTAGAAGGGGTTTTGTCTGTGCATAGGGTTTTGGAGTTTTGGAGGAGGAATTTCCAGTGGCCCTAGGGTTAGGGTTCTGTGGAGCAGGGTCTCTGGAAGACGGTGGCTACTTTGGGGATTCAGTTGCGTCTGGGAAGGGGGGGAGGGATTCGGCAGAGGGGTTTCTGGCGGAAAGGGCTTGCGGGGAGGTTGTCGATAAGGGTTTTGCGGCTTGGGTTTCGGTATGATGATTTAAGTTGGAGTTGGGAGCGATGATGGCTATGGGATGAGGATTGGAAGGAGGGATAGGGGTAATCACGCCAACGATCGGGGATCGTCCGATTAGTTTCCAAATTGGTTAATCGGGTTTCAATCCTTTCTAGAGTCGCTTGCATTTGAACTTGCATTTGAACCATTGTTGCAGATAATTGATTAACAGTTACTGATAATTGCGCAACGGTTCCCCTCAAATCATCATCATTGTGAGAGGAAGACTCCGCGTCAACTTGCTTCTTTGGAGGCATTTTTGTTTAATGCAAATTGAAAATTGCTGACTGACCTGATGTGTAGATCTGCTCTCCACGATCACGCTGGCGAAAACGGATCGAAAATCTGACGTTGGATGAGTCTGATATCGCGAAAAGAAGATCCGACCGTCGAGTTAAAAGTTGCTGGTGAGTGGCTACCACTGAGAATGGGTTGTTCTGCACTCGGGATAGACTGGGTCAACGTAACCTGAACCGGACCTGAACTTTGACCCACAGATGTACCAACTTACAATGGGCCGAGGAGCACGTGCGGGCCAATGGACTGAAGCTCGGCCTCGTTCGTTGTGCCAAAACAGGAAGAAAAAGGAGGGAAACCCTTTCCTTGCTGTTGGTCTTCGACGAGGTCGAGAGGAAAGAGGAAGACGCCTCTGGCGAATGCGATCGGAAGGAGGAGATCGGAGAAGAGATGGCGATGGCGCTGCGATGGCGAGAGGTGGCCGGAAGAGGGAGATGCCTCGACGACCACGGCGATGAAGGCGGTGTTGCGAAACGACCAGGGCGATGGCGTCGTCTCCGGTGAAAGGTACTTATCTACCTTTGTCTCTCGCTGCGTCTGATTCTTCTCCTTCTTTCTGCTCTTTTCTATTCTTCTTTGCTTTGCTGCCGGGATAGTTTTTTTTTTGTTTTGTTTTTTTTTTCTCTGGGTTTGGCCAAGAGCAGAGGGTGGGATTGGGGACAACAGTGTAAGCTGGTTGCTGGGATGGGAACAGTGACGATGATAGGGAGGTGGCTAGGTTGCTGGTTTGGTGTATGGGGTGTTGCGAGCAGGGAAGTGGGTCGGGCCTCGGTTAGGGATGGGGTTTGGGGATTCCGGTGGAATGGGTTTGGGGATTCCGGTGGAAGGGCTGGGTTCGCTGCTGGATGGGTTTAGGGTGTTGATTTCGATGACGATTTCGGGATTGTGATTTTTACGATGGCTGATTCGGCCGATGTGGGTGGGCGATGCAATGGATAGGCCGAAAGGGGTTTTGGAATGGCGATGGTGGTCTAGAAGGGGTAGGCCGAAAGGGTTTGGAATGGCGATGGTGGTCTAGAAGGGGTTTTGTCTGTGCATAGGGTTTTGGAGTTTTGGAGGAGGAATTTCCAGTGGCCCTAGGGTTAGGGTTCTGTGGAGCAGGGTCTCTGGAAGACGGTGGCTACTTTGGGGATTCAGTTGCGTCTGGGAAGGGGGGGAGGGATTCGGCAGAGGGGTTTCTGGCGGAAAGGGCTTGCGGGGAGGTTGTCGATAAGGGTTTTGCGGCTTGGGTTTCGGTATGATGATTTGAGTTGGAGTTGGGAGCGATGATGGCTATGGGATGAGGATTGGAAGGAGGGATAGGGGTAATCACGCCAACGATCGGGGATCGTTGGGCTCTGATACCAATTTGATGCAGTCCTAGGGTTAGGATGCAAGTGCTAGGGCACAATTAGGGTTCCCAAGGAACAATCACACGAGGAAGAAACAGTCTTCAACGATAAATCTTCTCTTAATTCAATTCTCTCTATCTGAGATTACCAATCTCTACAATGTCATATTTATAAGAAAAGAAACTTAAGGCCTAAGAAAACAACCAAACTAGGAAACCAAATAATAATTAGAAACTAATCCTAATTATACTCTTACTAAAATAAAACTAATTAAAATTAGAATTTCATGGGTCCCACATGTGGCCCACGAGTCTTGTTGCAATAATATGGTATTGCTAATTCAATTCTCTCTATCTGAGATTACCAATCTCTACAATGTCATATTTATAAGAAAAGAAACTTAAGGCCTAAGAAAACAACCAAACTAGGAAACCAAATAATAATTAGAAACTAATCCTAATTATACTCTTACTAAAATAAAACTAATTAAAATTAGAATTTCATGGGTCCCACATGTGGCCCACGAGTCTTGTTGCAATAATATGGTATTGCTACTGCATCATTCTCCCCAGGTTGGAAAAGAGTTCGACCTCGAACTCGGCTCTTCTTCTTGATGTTACTTCGGTAGATAGTGTGCACGTGAAGCGCATCCTTGGTGAGACGAGAACTTGACCCTTGCTTCGGTGGCATCGGCTTCATAGGACGGAGTGTGACTTTCTTGGTACCATGCATGAATGTGTATGTGTTGTCGCGCATGCTATTAGTTCCATTCTTGTCATACATCCACGGACGACCCAATAAGATATCACAACTATCCATGGGCACCACATTACACCAAACTGTATCTGTATAATCTGTACCAATGGAAAAGGTAACTGGACATGCATATCGGACTTGCACTTCATCACCTGTCATTAACCATCTAGCAAAATAAGGACGATGATGCTTCCGAACTTTCAGCTGTAAGCGATCCACAAAAGCTTGGGATATAATATTCTGACAACTGCCGCCATCAATGACTACTGTGCATTCCTGAGCATTGACTGTTCCTTTGGAGCGGAAAATATTTTCTCGCAACCACTTCGTTGCAGTAGTTGATGGAGCATCGGTGATGACCATGAGAGATTCACCGTCAACTGCAGTGTAAATCTCTAATTCTTCTGTCTCAGCTGCAACCTCTGTTTCTTTAGGATCATCTGGGACATCCTTCTCGTCACTTTCATTTTCAATCAAGTGGATACGTTTGGGACATTCCCTTGCACGATGCCCTTGTTGGTGACAATTAAAGCATGTGATCCTATTTTGACCTTCGGGCTTGGTGAAGTCTTTCTCCGATGAATCACTTAGTTTAGAACCTGCAAGTGAAGAATTCTTCTGCATAACCCATTTAGAGGCATTAAGTTTTCTAGCTTGATGATGTGCAATTCCTTCAGCTTTGATAGCATGCGGAACAATTTCATCAACATTCTCAAAATGCTGAAATGTGAGGAGATCTTGTATGTCAAGTGTCAGCCCATTAAAGTATCTGTCAACTAATACATCCTCATCTTCAGTCAAACCACAACGAGCTTGCATGGTCATAAATTCCTCAGAATACTCAACAACTGTCTTAGATCCTTGTTTCAAGTATTGAAAACGTGAACGCAGATCTCTGGAGTAATTGACAGGCAAAAATTTTTGCTTTAACAAATTTTTCATCTCGGTCCACGTGTCAACAGGGTCAATTTGCTGGTATCTTCTTCTTTTGCAACTCGGCCCACCATATCGCAGCATAATTGCGAAATCGAGTTGCCACCAGTGTAATCTTATGACCATCCGTCATTGGTTTATGTGCAAAAATATTTTCAACGCACACTAACCAATCCAAGAATTCATCGGGGTTCAATTTCCCATCATATTCGGGAATCACAAGTTTAATACCCAAATCACGATCAACGTTGACGACATGTGGATCTCGTTGATTTCGATGAGGTCCTCCATCATCGCGATGATTATCATCACGCCGATTAGTTTCCAAATTGGTTAATCGGGTTTCAATCCTTTCTAGAGTCGCTTGCATTTGAACTTGCATTTGAACCATTGTTGCAGATAATTGATTAACAGTTACTGATAATTGCGCAACGGTTCCCCTCAAATCATCATCATTGTGAGAGGAAGACTCCGCGTCAACTTGCTTCTTTGGAGGCATTTTTGTTTAATGCAAATTGAAAATTGCTGACTGACCTGATGTGTAGATCTGCTCTCCACGATCACGCTGGCGAAAACGGATCGAAAATCTGACGTTGGATGAGTCTGATATCGCGAAAAGAAGATCCGACCGTCGAGTTAAAAGTTGCTGGTGAGTGGCTACCACTGAGAATGGGTTGTTCTGCACTCGGGATAGACTGGGTCAACGTAACCTGAACCGGACCTGAACTTTGACCCACAGATGTACCAACTTACAATGGGCCGAGGAGCACGTGCGGGCCAATGGACTGAAGCTCGGCCTCGTTCGTTGTGCCAAAACAGGAAGAAAAAGGAGGGAAACCCTTTCCTTGCTGTTGGTCTTCGACGAGGTCGAGAGGAAAGAGGAAGACGCCTCTGGCGAATGCGATCGGAAGGAGGAGATCGGAGAAGAGATGGCGATGGCGCTGCGATGGCGAGAGGTGGCCGGAAGAGGGAGATGCCTCGACGACCACGGCGATGAAGGCGGTGTTGCGAAACGACCAGGGCGATGGCGTCGTCTCCGGTGAAAGGTACTTATCTACCTTTGTCTCTCGCTGCGTCTGATTCTCCTCCTTCTTTCTGCTCTTTTCTATTCTTCTTTGCTTTGCTGCCGGGATAGTTTTTTTTTTTTTTTTTGTTTTTTTTTTCTCTGGGTTTGGCCAAGAGCAGAGGGTGGGATTGGGGACAACAGTGTAAGCTGGTTGCTGGGATGGGAACAGTGACGATGATAGGGAGGTGGCTAGGTTGCTGGTTTGGTGTATGGGGTGTTGCGAGCAGGGAAGTGGGTCGGGCCTCAGTTAGGGATGGGGTTGGGGGATTCCGGTGGAATGGGTTTGGGGATTCCGGTGGAAGGGCTGGGTTCGCTGCTGGATGGGTTTAGGGTGTTGATTTCGATGACGATTTCGGGATTGTGATTTTTACGATGGCTGATTCGGCCGATGTGGGTGGGCGATGCAATGGATAGGCCGAAAGGGGTTTTGGAATGGCGATGGTGGTCTAGAAGGGGTTTTGTCTGTGCATAGGGTTTTGGAGTTTTGGAGGAGGAATTTCCAGTGGCCCTAGGGTTAGGGTTCTGTGGAGCAGGGTCTCTGGAAGACGGTGGCTACTTTGGGGATTCAGTTGCGTCTGGGAAGGGGGGGAGGGATTCGGCAGAGGGGTTTCTGGCGGAAAGGGCTTGCGGGGAGGTTGTCGATAAGGGTTTTGCGGCTTGGGTTTCGGTATGATGATTTGAGTTGGAGTTGGGAGCGATGATGGCTATGGGATGAGGATTGGAAGGAGGGATAGGGGTAATCACGCCAACGATCGGCGTCTTCCAGAGACCCTGCTCCACAGAACCCTAACCCTAGGGCCACTGGAAATTCCTCCTCCAAAACTCCAAAACCCTATGCACAGACAAAACCCCTTCTAGACCACCATCGCCATTCCAAAACCCCTTTCGGCCTATCCATTGCATCGCCCACCCACATCGGCCGAATCAGCCATCGTAAAAATCACAATCCCGAAATCGTCATCGAAATCAACACCCTAAACCCATCCAGCAGCGAACCCAGCCCTTCCACCGGAATCCCCAAACCCATTCCACCGGAATCCCCCAACCCCATCCCTAACTGAGGCCCGACCCACTTCCCTGCTCGCAACACCCCATACACCAAACCAGCAACCTAGCCACCTCCCTATCATCGTCACTGTTCCCATCCCAGCAACCAGCTTACACTGTTGTCCCCAATCCCACCCTCTGCTCTTGGCCAAACCCAGAGAAAAAAAAAACAAAAAAAAAAAAACTATCCCGGCAGCAAAGCAAAGAAGAATAGAAAAGAGCAGAAAGAAGGAGAAGAATCAGACGCAGCGAGAGAATGAACTTTTTTTGTTTGTAAATATCCCCTGGGCATTCTCTTATTTTTGTACAAAGGGTGAGCAAGTGAAGGGGTGCCCTCAGATATAATAAGAGTGACTGGTGGTGTTCTTTAATTCACACCCTCACAGTTACCGTATGACAGGCGTGATAGAGGATCGAGACTCACAATTTTCTTTTTGGGAGTGCCTTTACACCACAATGGACAAGTGGGGCAACCTTTAACAAATGTGGGGCGACCTGTCCGTCACATATGGTGTATGGGCCAGGGCCCAATTGACTCTATGCAAATTACTTGATTTGATCTGGGGTGACCGCCCCAGATCATGGTAACATGGGTCTGCCCCTGTGTATGGGACTGCTTTGAAAAAACAGCATGTAGAAGAAGGGACTGTTTTGAAAAAAAAAAAGGTTCCGTTTGGCCTCTTTCATGAAAAAGAGGGACTGTTTTTGAACAACAAAAGCATATATGAGTATTTTTAGCATACAAATTCATGATAAAGCGCATAAAATCATGGGAAAATGCACAAATCATGAAAACTGATGAACATGATGGGATTATGAAATTCATACCAAGTTAGCAAATTGAATCGTAAATATCATCATTTCATGCATGTTCATTATATTAAAACATGATCAAGCAAATAAAAAAATGGTCCAAAATTCTATCTCAGCCATACAAATTATCATTTCATGCATGTTAATTATAATAAAACATGACCACGCAAATAAAAAAATGCATCCAAAATTCCATCTCAGCCATACAAATGATCAAAATTCGAAATTGAGAAACACGATGTGGAAATCATGAAATAGGCCAACACACAACAAGTATGCATGAATTTTTGCATTGGACACATGAAAATAAATGCCTGTGATTTTTTTTTTCTGAAAATGCATGAGTTTTCACTTAAAACGATGTATGAAAAAAATGCACTGTTTCCGCGTAAATTAAGTGAATAAGAAGAAGGCATGAATAAATGCATGGAACCACACAGGGTCCATGCGAAATGTGGTGGATACATGGTGTACATGATACGATAAATATATCCATGAAATTCACAAGGATGGACATATCAACCATGGGCCAGATAATTATTTATCAAATGGACCATATTATCAAATCGACAATTTTCATAGTTGAACAATGAACAAACTCGTGCGAACGCATTTTCAAACAATACGTTGCATATATGAGACCATACATTGGAAACAAACACAAATCTTCTCCATTTTTTAGATCCCAAAGCATGGGTCATTCCATGAAAAATAAATGGAGTTCTAAAAACCAAACCACGGCTACAAGGCATGGAATTTCGTCATCTAAACAGTACACAAGACTTCAGCACTCAAATCCTTGTCCCACTACTACATGTACACATGATGATCACATCAAATCAACATATAAGTTATGAAATTCATAATGAGGAGCATCAAGATAAAGGCCAAACATGGGTTGATCATGGTTATCTGGGCGGAATCTCATCCAAACAGTGAATTAGATTATGACCAGCGGATAGGTACGTGTTTTGCACGTAATGTTCATTCCATTGTCATCAAATAATAAGATGTTTCAGCTATAGTACTATGTTATTAGATATTATCATATGCTAGTATTAATCTAGGTTCACAATAAGCATGTAGAAAAAAAGTGATATTTATTGCCTCGGGAACATATCTAAATGGAAATGCTATTCAGAAGATGATTAAATCAAATGAAGAAATGAAAAATAAAAAATAAAATGTATAATGCATAACATAAAAGACGCTTGATAAATAAAATCTTCAATAGATATTTTAGATGGAAATTCTAAGAAATGATGAGTTATGACATAGTGTTTGCCTACCGTAATCAAATTCAGTTTTGGGGTAAGTGCTTGAGTTGAAGTGAGAAAGGAGATGTTAATAGATTTTTCTTTTATTTTATAAAAAGGTTTTTTAACCAATTGACAGTACGTAAGATGTTTACATTGTATACCTTTAGATTTCCAAATTTGCAGATGCACATGTCTGCTACTTGAAGTGCATGTTTAGTTTTTCGAATTTGGGTTTTTTTGTTTCTCATCAATCATTTTAAGCTGAAAGAGAAGATAAAGGAATAAGTACACAAACAAAAAATATGATCACAAATATTAAATAAACTTTGTAGCAATCCATCAGGTGGAATTGAACACTATAAAAATGGGAAAATTCAATATTTAGACCAAAAGATGCAGTTTCAAATGATTTTTTTTACTGTTACTACCCCCTAAAAGTTTGTTTTTGATGAAAACATCTTCATGGTAAAGGAGATAAAGCATGAACATGATAAAGAGTATTTGTCATCCTCAATGGATCTATGGGAACTCGAAGGGTGATCTCTTAAGCAATCATCGACAGAAGTAGAGAATTTTGCCTTATAAATATATTCATGTTTTATAAGGGAATTTTTGTGCACAAGCCTTTTCCGTGAAATGCGGAAATTGTGATGCAGCAACGGTCCTCTCACTCTCTGCCAAAAACCCACAACCGAGGAATGTTGAGAGGGGCAAAAAAGGAATTATTAAAAATTAAGAGCTACAAGTAACCTAGTTTCGTGAAAGATAAACAGAATGTTTAGAAATAGCTCAAAAAAAAAAAGTCCTAGGAGGAAAATGTGAATTTGGTGAATTGGGCCTAACTTTCTAGCATGTTAGCCTGAAGTTAGAGAAGCTATCAAAGAATTATTAAATTCGATGTTCTAAAGACTTCATGTTTTCACCTTGGTCCAAACTAAACAATGGATTCATCACTTTAATATCTACATAACCCCCTTAGTTTACTATGAATTCTTGGGAATTCAATTCGAAGTAGGCAATGGGGACTGATTTTTCTTAGTCACTCTTTCTCAACTTGTTTGCAATTAGAACACTCCCTTAAGAAAATAGAAATGAATTCTTTAATTGTTTTTAAGAATGGTAATGATTAAAGTTATTAAAAATCAAACCAAATTGGATACATGTAGAAAGAAATGATACTATTTCCATAAAAACTAAATGGTGCACAGGAACTATTGTTTCATGCTGAATTGGGTAATGTTATGAGGCACACAAATAGAAATTGGTTCCAAGCTCCCTTATGCAAGAGTTGGAAGCATAAATCTAGTAGTCCAGAAGGCGAATTGAACTAAAAACCCATATATCCAAGTATAGTTAAGAGAAAGAGGCATTTATTGGATATATCATTAGAATTTTACTTGAGCAGAGGCTTTAAGGAAGAATGTGACCGAAGACGCTTCATTTGCATAAGACGTGATGGAAACAAAACATTTCTTGCATGTAGGTGGGTTCCTTAAGCAAGGGTTAGAGCTGAGCACCAACCTTCCCATCTCCCTTAGCATCAAACTCCAAAATAAAACACTGTGAGGTCTGGCTCTCAAAGCAAAACTCCTACTATACTTAAATTGCCCATCACTCTCTCCACCGAGGCCCTTCACACTATTGCTCAATACTACAAGTAAAAGTTGTGCAATCTGAAGAGAAATAAAAAAAAAAAGGGTACCGAGAGAGAGAGACAAAAGGGAATCAAAATCTACTATAACAGTCTCTAAAATACCATTAATTAATACAAAATTTTCACAAAATGTGGGCTGTTGTTTTCAACTGCACATTCAAGGCCCCAAGCCCAAAAATGCCCTCCATTGGAATTGGAAGGTCCAATTTCGCATATGTGGCCTGCAACTACTTTGTTAAACTGAAAAATGCACTTTAATGTCAAGGGAGACATACAAAAATTAAATTCAACAAAGAGGCTAGAGAACATAAATCATGCAAGAAAGTAGGTAGCAATTGCTCGGTTTTCCTTTTTCTTTCTGTATTTTTTTGTATTCTTTAATGGTAGTTGCCTGTCATGTGGTAATCCACCACCATACAAGAAGCAAATGTAGAGGAAGATGGCATGCAATTCGGTTATCATGAGTAAATTTTTTAGAAAGATAAGAAAAGCATGTATGCAGAGGATGATTGCATGTTATTTATGCAATAACATGAATAAAATATCCTTGGAGCTTGTGCAAAAAGAAAAATAAAGCTAAAATCACTTGTCTTCACAAACTCCATATCAGCAAGCCACCTTAACATTTCCACTCTCGGAAAATTGGGTTCCCCCAATATCTACACCTCGTTAAATTGGAAAGTTAAACATTTAAATCGCCAAATAGAAAACTGAGCGAATCCATGTGAGGTTTCATGAGTTTTTTTTTGTTAGACATTATGCCTGATGTACTTCATCTCATTGTTCTTGTCACAGTTTTAGATAGAAACTCTTTATAGCATATGGTTTTAATATAACTATTATGTCAATCTTGTAGCACTTAAATTAACTTGGCGGTGTAACTCAAAACAATGACATCAAAACAAAACAATTATAATGAACAAAACATGATCTGACAAAAATACCAAGATTACAAAAACAAAACCAATAAAAATCCTTTTTTAAAGGTGATAACTAACGTGAAAAAAAAAGCATGAGTTTTTATTGAAACGGTTCTAATAAGCAAATCCCAACCTGAAAAAAATACAAAGATTACAACAACAAAAAAAACAAAAAAAAAAAGAAAGAAAAGAAATCACTTTTGAATGGTAAGATGATTCGAGCTACCCTTTGGTTGCAACATTGAGCACTTTCAAATTGTGATGCAAGCTCTAGTCAAAATCCAAAGAAAACCCATTTAACCATCACCACAACATGGTTAACCAACAACATAATAAAAAGAATGACAAGATAGTAAAAAAAATAAAAACCTACACCTACATAATCCAAAGAGAAGTAAACCAATTTTACTACCAAAACAAAGAGATAACTATTGTAGACAATTAAAAGGAGATATTCCTAAAATCTCCATAAAGCTTCCTATCAATGACCATAAAAAGATTGAAAAACACATGACATCAAATTGAAATGATTGTAATAAACAAAACCCAATCCAACAAAATACCCACATTACAGAAATAAAATCAATAAAGAAAAGAAAACCCATTTTTTTCTTAATGGTAACATGGCTCGAACCCGAGACCTTTCGGTTGCGACATTGAGCACATTCCACTTGTGTTGTAAGCTCTTGTCAACATCCAAAGAAAACCCATTTTACCATCAACATTTTTTTTTAATGTTATCTGAAATTGTATCGACAAGAGAAAAACTATCAAGTACAAGAGATCTATACTGGAACCAAAAAGCCGGATGAAGGCCACAAAAAGACTCGGCATGAATAAAAGACCACAAAAGGCACAAAGGCTACAACAAGCAAACCACCAATACAAACAAAAGGCAGACAAATCAACAGAAAAAAGGGCCAAATCAGAAAACTGAATTCCTTCTTTGGTTAGGTGATCTGACTAGACATTGGTACTCCTCTTTATGTGAGAGAATGATGCCCCCTAATCTATCAACATTGTTAATAACACATAATCTATCAACATTGTTAATAACACATAAAAAAAAACACACACACACACACACACACACAGAGAGAGAGAGAGAGAGAGAGAGAGAGAGATGCACAAGCTCAGTATAACAAGTTATAAAGCAAATAACTCAAAGAGATGCACAAGCTGTAATAATTTTATGAAAATAAATTGAATGAAATGAAAGTTCAACACAGCAAGAAGGATAAGGAAATAGAAGTACAGGAATTAGCAACAGATGAAACAGTGTAACCAAATGAATTGAACAAAATGCTGCAAGCAAGATGCAAAGCCTACGAATGATAATCTTGGATATTTGAAGCCATAACATATTCAGTCCATGACAACAATAACAATAGAGAGTGATAACAAGTTGATAAACTAAACTCGCCAAGAAAAGTCAAACCAAGTTTTGTCCCAACGAGGGCAATGGGAACACCATGCACATAATGTTTTAGTTCAGGTATCTGCTTGAAAAGAGAAAAAAATGTGTCACCAATGAGGGAAAGATAAACTGTCAAGAAAAACAAGCAGAAGAGTACAGTATTCCAGAATGAACCAGCAATTGCTTACCATCTTTGCAACATTTTCATGGCTAGCCTTGCACAAACAAGGAGAGAGGAAGTAATTTGATGAAACAACCCATAATAGACCCACATGAACACGACCCAAACTAGGCCCATATTGGACGCTGAAACTTCGCTCACAAAATCATCCATGTGGACGTTTCCCACTTTCGAGGGTCCACAAACATGCTCATGTGATGCCCAATACAATTTGGAGAGGAAGTAGTTTCAATTGTATAGGAACCTCTCGCAATTCAAGACTTAATAAAATGGGCAAGTCACAAAGGGAACGAAATCAACAAGATAATAACAGCCCCTACTCAATTAAACAGAGGAGTCTTTGCAGTAGCCACTAGTTCAGCCTTATAAGGATATGTGACAAACATGGTTAGTAATTACCTGGATCCACTTGAAATATATCGAAAGAATTCAACATCCATGTTGAGGCAGGATAGATAAATTTAGGTCAAAACATGGAATCAAGTGCCAAGGTCGTTGCAGATTGGATTACCCTATTGAACCGAAAGGTTCTAGATTTTCAAGGGATCTAAATCAGAAAATGAGTGGATCAATTGATTCCATCCATCGATCCCCATTTCTTATCAAATGGGCCCAATAATGAAGGCAAATTAATGTATGTGGCCCACCCAAACATGACCCACACTACGCCCATATTGGTTGTCCAAAGTCCTTCACAAAATCAGCCACGTGGCTGGTCTTACGAGGAACAATTTCGGGGGGTCTACAACCCCGCTCAGGAAGTTAATTATGTGGACCATATTTGTCATTATAATGGTAGGCATTGCTCAATTCAATGGGGGAAGTCTTTCAACCTGCTATAGATAAGACCTATAGGGATATGTGACAGATTTGGCCCAAAATTACTCGGATTGGCTTGATAGATCAAAGGAATTAAACATCCATGTTAAGCCAAGATCAATAACTTTTGGTCAAAACATGGTATGAAGTATCAACATCGCCGCAGATTGGATTTCCGTATTAGATCCAAAAGATTCTAAAATATTTAGGATGCAAATAAGAAAATTAGTTGATCATTTGATTACTTCCATCAATCCCCAATTTGCATCGAAGGGGGCAAATATTATATAAATAAATGTGCAACAATGTCATTAATTGGACCCAAGTGAACATGACCCGAACTAGGCCCATACTGGCCGCCCAAACTTCTGCCACAAGATCAACCATGTGGCGGGTCTTACAAGTACCACTTTTGGGCTCCAAAAACCCTCTAATGGGATGCCCAGTACTCTTTGGAGACAAACTAATTTCAATCGCATGGGAACCTCTAATGATTAGAGAATTAATAAAATGGCCAATCCACGAGAAAGAAACAAGGGACCAAAATCAACAAGATAATAACTTTAAGTGAACAGCCTTCAATCAACTTGTTTCTTTCTTTGTTGGGAAGTTAATTATGTCGACCATATTGGTTATTATAATGGCAGACAATGCTCAAATGAATGGGGGAGTCGTTGTAGCATCCAACAATATAGACCTATACTGATATGTGACAGATCTGGCATATAATTACCAGGATTTACTTGATAGATCAAAGGAATTCAACATCCATGGTACGGCAAGATAAAAAAAAAATTGGTCAAAACATTGAATGAAGCGCAAAGATAGTTGTAGATTTGATCTCCCCATTAGGTCTAACCCACATGAACAGGACCCAAACTAGGCCCATATTGGACGCTTCCCACTTCTGAGGGTGTACAAACACGCTTACGTGAAGCCCAATACAATTAGAGAGTTAGTAGTTTCAATCGTATCGGAACCTCTCCTAATTCGAGACTTAATAAAACGGGCAAGTCACACAGGGACCAAAATAGACAAGATAATAGCAGCCACTACTCAATTCATCTTCTTGTATTTGTGATCATCAAAATATTATTGTGTACAAAGGCAATGATGTTGTAGATGGTCCGATCTACAACGAACATCGAGATGCGGATGACTCATTGAAATTAGATACCTATGAAGTTGGTGATGTTGTTAGTGATCAAGTCTACAACACACATCCAAATAAACGAACCAATGATACAATCGATTTCGATGCGAATCGAGATTACGAACAAGAAACTCAAAATTTTAGTATATGGATATAGAATTTGGGGGTTCAACTATACATGAACGACATGACATCTGGATGAGAATTATGGCGATTGGTGAAAAGTGTGATTTAGATCGGAATGGAGAAAAAGAATTAACGTCGCTAACCCCAACATAGCTTGATGGTGGTGGTGGCGGCGACCGCGATGAAAGGCGTGAGTATCATGCTCTCAAAGAAATTGTGAATGTCAATATTCCACATGGAGAGATTTACAACTTCGAACATTCATTTTATCAAGATTACCAAAGGCGACGTTTGTTACAATTGATTCGCGATTTGCTTGTACGACATTGGATTGCATCCCAACGGACCACATTGGGTAGATAAGGTACACAACTCTTACATGTACTCTACCCAAAGACAAATGCAACTCAAAAGACAAGTGATTCATGTGAAAGAGTTGCAATGGAAGCAAAAGAAGAGAAAATGACAGAGAAGACGACAATGTGAAGAGGATGTTTACTAGATGTCGAAGCCTTTTCAAGTGGGGGAGTCTGATTTAGGATCTTATAGTTCAAACCCACAGGGATATATGATAGATCTAGTATTATCCAGATCTACTTGATCGATCAAAGAAATTCAAGATCCATATTAGGGAAATATCAATAAATTTGGAACAAAACATAGAATGAAGGGCCAAGATGAATGTAAACTGTATTCCAAATAAAATCCAAAATATTCTACACTAAGTGGAGATACAAATCAGAAAATTAGTGGAACAATTCATTCCATTGGACAATCCCGATTTAAATCAAAAGAGCCCAATGATGCAGAATTTAATGGATAACAATGCGATGGATTGGAGCTGCATGATCATGACCCAAACCAAGCCCAAGGTGGAGGTTCAAGCCAATTCCACAAAACCAGCTATGTGGCTCATCATACAAGTGGCTCTTAGGGGCTCATAACCCCCACAAAAAGGATGCCAATATTATTTGGAGAGGGAGTAATTTCCATTGCATAACTTCCTTTCCTGTTTTGGAGAGTTAATAAAATGGGAACATATATCTCTCTAAGCAGAAGTTAGTACAAAGTAAAGTACCAGTGGGAAGTCACAAGAAAACAAGGGATAAGAATCTACAAGATAAGAAATCTGAGTGAAGAATCTTCTATGATTTGCTGTATTTCTTTTTTTATTTTAAGTTCATTATCATTCTAATAAAACTCTCTAAAGTTTCCTTTCTTTCATTGGTATTTAGTAATTATGATAGCATGAATATCGTAAACTAGAAAAGAAAGATCATGAGAGACGATTTCATAGAGAAATTAGATGAAGCAATATCTGGATCTCATGTGATAATGCACGACAGGAATTTAAGGAAAAAAGGAGAAAATGAAGAATTAAATCAAGAGATTGAGAAGTATAACTAGATAACCTCCCAAATATTTTTTTTGAACTCTCTAACCTCCCAAATATACAAAAAAAATTTAAGCAGATTAATTAATGTCTGGATTACCTTTAAAAATTAAAAACAATAGCAAAAAATATTGACCAATCAATTGTGTTGTGACTATTCTTGCTCAAATGAATCATCTAAATCATAAGTTCCAACTTCCAATAGAATAAGTATAAAAAAATTGTAATATTCACACCTGAATCATAAGATTCAGGTCACATGCTTGGGATATTATTCCCTAAATCAAGTAGCAAACGGTTTCAAACTAAAGACACATCAAAATTAGAAGCTCCAAGTGATATTAAAAAGCCAATGCTTTTGAACAGGGGAAAAGAATTGCTCTATAAGAGATTGCAACTTGCTGGAGAAAAAAATGGTAGGGAAATAAAAACAACGAAAAATTTAATACGGTGGTCTAGTTAAGCACTTACCTTAATGAGAATCAAGCCTCCAATAGAGTAGTAAAAGTCAAGTAGTGACCTTGCATCCTTCAAAACAGACTGGAGTTTGGAACCAACGCCCTTCAAAGAAACAGTATAATCAGAATTGCTGCAACAAACTACCAACAAAGATTTATACTATATACAAATGAATTGCAACGCTGGCATGAACTTGTTACGTGTCAGATGAGAGGTTACCTCAAAAGCTCCAACGTCAATCGAACATCTCAAAATGCTATTGACTATCAAAGCATAGGTGCAGTAAAATATCGATATAAACCATCACTTGCAAAGAACTATACAAAATCCTCATTTAAATATAAAAATGCAATGCATAAAAAGGTAGGGTCAAATATGAATATCAACCATCAGTTACAAAGAATTATATAGAACTCTCACCTAAATATAATAAAACGATTTTAAAAAGTACAGTTAAACATCATGCTTTCTTCCACAGGCGTTTGCAAGTCAAGCAATGCATGAAACCTCAGGCCACCTTTAATGTAGAGGGGCCCCTTCTACATTAACAACAAAGATGAGGATTCACACATGGGGGACTGTCACAAGAGAAAATTTGGCATCTGAGAATTTCCAATACAAACTAAACAAACAATGATTAAAAAAATAAACCTTTTCACACATGGGGGGACTCTCGCAAGAGAAAATTTGGCATCTGGGAATTTCCAAAACAAACTAAACAGTCATTGATTAAAAAAAAAACCTAAAAGCTACTGATAAGATGAACAATCACAAGAAATCAAAATGGCCAAAAGAGAGAATAAATAAACAAATACGGAGAAACTACGAAAATTGAAGGACAAAAGCAGTTCTCTGACCTGATCAAGATGCCACCAATGTAAGATTGAAGCTCTTGAAATCTCTAGTGATAATCTGGACGCACATCAAATGCTCTAAATCTTAAAATTCCAATATGCGTTTCAAAATCTTGCACTTTAGAATTTCAATGGAATCATTTCCAATCCATCTAGCTGAAAGTAACAACATCAAATAAAAGGTGTGGTCATTTATCATCATATAATCATTCAACCACAAAATACTCTACAAGAAAACGAAGTGCAACACTAAATTGGATACAGTTTTAGGCACTGGTTTTTTAACACTTTATAACCATTTTATGTATGTTACTTGTGTGTTTGAGATCCAAGCTAAGCATCCGACAGTCCTATTTTGGTGGTCTTGATTCTACAGTTGACTACTCGAACCAAACAATCCTGAAATTAGATAGTCTAATATCATTTTCAGGGCTCATAAAGCTACGAAAGGGATCCTATGAAGTTTATTAAACACTCATATAAACAGATCCAAACAATCCTAAAATTTGTTTAAGTTACACATTTTTCATGATTGGACCTTGGAGTAGATTTTCATATATCTTACACTGTGTGGTACTACATAAAAGGGGACACATAAAACTGTCAAATTAATTTTTCTATACTCTATCCTTTTTTCTTTTTCTTTTTGCCATAAGCCCAGATTTGATCTCGACCAGAATTATATTTATGGCTGGATTACCTAGACAGAATTGAGTGATATCATTCTCCAATAAAGGATTGTTTTTTAAGCACCCTCATCCATGGTAAGAAATTCTCATCTTGCCACGCATCCTGATCATTAGTGTTAACAAGTGGGCCTTCAAAGCATTCATACTAAAAGAAATTCCCATCTACAGAATGTCTCAGCAAAAGGGATTGATCGACTATCAAAAATGAGAGGGCACATGTGGATAGATAAGAGGTGCTATGTTTGGCACGTGTATGTTGATCCAGTACAATGACTACCACAAATTGCAAGGATTGTAATATAATGGCAGGTCCAATAAGACTCCCAAATCTTCTATCCGAAATTGTTTGCAAGATAACAATTTAAAGTGGAAACCACAGAAAAACAGTCATCAGGTCCAATAAGACTCCCAAATCTTCTATCCGAAATGCACAATGGATGGATAACCATCCATTCTACTGGAAATCAAACTAATTACAGTCTCAGGCAGGGGCGGATGGGAGGGGGGGGCGGCTGCCCACCCAAGGTTTCAGCCCAAAAATAATAATTAGTTTTTAATATGGGTTGTTTTCTTGCCTTTTCAGTTCATAGTTTGAGTAATTCAAGATATCTATTGTATTCTATCTCTCTCTTTTTCCTGGTTCTGGAAAGAATTCATCTTTTGTTTCTGTTTCTTCTTCTGGGTCCTTTTATCAAAATCCCTTTCGCCTTTTGTGTATAAGTGATTTCTTTCAAATACAATCTTTTTTTTCATGTGCTGCTCTGTTTTCTTCTCCCTTTTTGATTCACAGATCTCTCCATGTTTGCATAATCTCAAATGGATTTCCTTCAAATCCTTTGGTCCTCTTCTCTTATCTTAAATTTGCAGGGATTGCATAGAACACCAACAATGAAGGGACACATTCGAGAACTGGGATTGCATTTTCGAGCCGTTTGGATGAGGTTTCCCCAAACGATCAGATCCTTCCCATTACTCCCACTTTAAAGATTCTCAGTTTTGCAGAGTTGAAGAAGGCGACCAGGAACTTTAGTCCCGATAGACTTCTTGGCAATGTAGGTTTTGGGAGGGTTTTCATGGGTTGGATTGATGAGAAGACATTTGCACCAACCAAGGCCTGGAGTGGGATGGCTATTGCAGTATTGCTGTCGAGAAATGGAGTTCAGACGGCTTCCAGGGAAGGGAAGAGTGGCATGTATTTTCCATTCAATCCAATATTTGTTTGGCAAAATTTGAGGGAAATAAAAAAGAAAAAGAAAAATAGGTTGGCCGGGTTGTGGTGCATGGAAAAAAAACCGTGCCTGGGCCATTGACTAGTGCCGACCCATTCTTCAAGTTATAAATGAGCATCAATGTTTTTGCATTTATTTTAATAGTTTAATTTTATTTCAAATTAAAGAACCTAATGAATCCTTCTCGACATATAGATAGTGTTTTCAATACACTTTCTAAAGAAGCAATTGCAAATAATCGGTTGCTTCTCCGAAATGTTATTCAATGTATTCGGATGCTTGCACTACAAGGGTTTCCTTTTAGAGGACATGATGAATAGAAGAATCTTTTATAGTTTTTGGTGAGACATTGTTGCTATTTTTTTAGTGTAAGTTAAGTGCAGCCCCCCCCCCCCCCAAAACCAGATTAGAAGTCCTGGATCCGCCCCTGGTTTCAGGTAGCCTACCCGAAATCACAAGTTGTTTGAGTATTAGGAAAAGTAACCTGCTCCAATAGGAAAGACCTGGCAGTTTCCACATCCATCAGAATTCACACCGATAAATGCTCCATTGAGCAGACTGTCACCGCTGGCGGGAGTTAAAATGACATTTTCATGAACATCAGACAAAATTTCGCTCCCCAAAACCACCAAATTCCCATCAGCAATAGTAATCCCAGCCCCAACAGTCATCTTGGAATAAAACTAATTCACAATAAGACCCAAATGAGAGGCTAATCAAAAGCCCTGCTAGAACAGAACAACAACTTTGGAAACAGAAATTCAATGCCTTTATAAAAACTCAGAAACTCTCCCAAATAGCCAAAGTCCAAAAAAAAGGAAGTAGAATTTCAAGAAACAAATCCAAATGGAATTCAGAGGAGATAAACAAAAGGGAATTCAATGACATGAATGCAATTACCCATCAAAGAAAGAGGCCTTTATAGAGAAATGAG
Source organism: Litsea cubeba (assembly GCA_012931725.1). Taxonomy (NCBI): domain Eukaryota; kingdom Viridiplantae; phylum Streptophyta; class Magnoliopsida; order Laurales; family Lauraceae; genus Litsea; species Litsea cubeba. The sequence goes on along the minus strand of CM022949.1, from coordinate 8,132,755 downwards.
TTTATAGGGAGGTCTTGTTTTTTTTTTTTTTTTTTTTTTTTTTTTTTTTTTTTTTTATGGGATTAGATTTAGATTTACACACATTTAGATATATTTAATTTTTTTACGATCAATCAAAGTGCCCAAACAAACAAACACGTCTTATCCCACCTATGTCTTCTGTCACATTCATACCAGTTGATTCTAAAATGCACAAAACAGATTACCCTAATCCCTATCATCCAATTAATAACATTTGTTTTTGGGGTGAGTGGCTGGCTGGATTAATTGAGCTTCTATATATGCATTGAAATCAAAGGTGATTTCCACAAGTACATCTGATTCAAATACCTTCAAATATAATTCTTGAAATGGTTCCCGTCAAAACGCATTAAAAGATAGATAGATGAGTTTCTTGAGAGGACTGAAATCCCTCATTTCAGACCCAGAAGGAAGTAATCCCTTGAGTAAAAGGGTCCTTCCCACCACCGCAATTCCTTTGTAAGGCTATAGTAAACGAACGTCATTAAACCACCAAGAACTCAGGCCTCACATGGACAGAACCAAAATTTCCAATCATCAGATGCATATTTTCTTGTTAAATCAGAAATACAAAGCCAAACAAACCCTAGATTTCCCAAAAACCTAGGATTCAATCCTCGCCAACTTATCAAACTACTGAACAAAACACAATGAAGAAAGAAATCAAGAAAGAATTTATCAAAAGATACCCTAAATATTGGAGAAAGAAAAGATCAGAAACCATAAATACCTGGATTCTTTTGGCTTTGACATTGCTCTCGACTTCGGTTAGGGTTTTGCAATACGAGAAGATGCATTTGCTGATCCATGTAATTCTTCTAGCACTGCAGCAACAACCATTTCTTCAATCAGAAGATCCAAGAAAGTGAAGTTCGAATTGCTTTTGCTTGTCATCTTCGTTTTCCATGGATTTCATCTTCTCTCTTTAGATGGAAAGAAGAGTCGTGCTGGAGAAGTAAACTTTGGCAGCAGAAAATGGAGTTTTTTTTCCGTAAAAGCACCTTCAAATAAACTAATTTCAATAATAGCACTTATTTAAAAATAATATCCAAAATAGCATTTCGAACCTACCCAGAATAGCATTTCGAGCCTGAGGCATGTTAATGACGTACAAAAAGGTCACAGGTGTTCATTGATAGCACCCATTTAAATTATAATGATGTCGTTCTTGATTATTGAATGCAAAAAAATGTTCCTTATATGATTTTTTGTCCTCCAACATGATTGGGTCCGGAGTTGGTGCAATCTAGTTACCATTTTTTATTTTCTAGCATACACTCATTTGATATAGGGGATAATTTTAATTAGGTTAGTTATTGATGTGGTATTTTTGAGCGATCCATGGTTGCATCCATTGATTGATTGGTTGATTGTGCTGCCAGGTGTAGGTGATGAGATGTGATGGACCCACATGAATTATTATGTGCTTTCCCATTTTCCACTTGCTGAGAAAAAACCCACCATGTAGCTTTTTCCAGGAGGCTTGACGTTATGATAATCTCACCAGTCCTCTCAAGTATTTCATGATGTTAATTTCCAAACCATATCCTCTCAAAAGAAGTGAGCATTTTATGTAGTTGAGGAACAATGAGAGTCATTTGTGTAAAAGAGAGCTATATGTTTTACTAAGGGCCTGCCTGATATACACATAAAGAATCAATTGATTGTAGTGCGAGTCACTCTTATGGTTCTCCATGCACCGGCAATGGGAAAAAATGGGATAAGAAGAAAGTATATTGACCTGAGAATTGTTTTGCTTGCTCTTCTTGGATGCTCTAGAAATGGGAAAGGACTGCTTTTATCTTGGATTTACATTGTTTGGTTGGGTCCTTCACATTGATTTCAACCTCTAGCCTGCTTGCACTTCATACTTTATCATGGTTATTCGTCCAATGTTTTTTTATTGCTATTTTCAATTATCAATTTACTCTCTTTTCTGACTTGTCTCTGTAGTCAATATACTTTACTTTTTCATAAATTGATATGTCTGTGGAGCACATTTCACCTTCTTTAGAGCAATTGCGATATGCTATTAACATGTACGTACCGTCATTAACATGCCTCAGGATTGGATATGCCACGTAGGCCCGGGATGCTATTCTGGGTATTATTTTCAAATAGGTGCTATTATGGGAATTAGTTTATTTGAGGGTGCTATTCTGGGAAAAAACTCCAAAAAATGAAACAGCGTGTAAGCATGGGAGGTCGCTTATAAATAGCCATCTGAGGCCGCGTAAACTTGCCGTTGTACCCGGCGCAACTTGCCAAATAAGTAATGGTGATATTTGCACGGTGGCCCACCAAATTTCGATCTTTCCCATTGAATTCCAGAATTTGACGGCCATGATTGAGTGACCGGTGGGACCCATTGTCAATGGTGCCATCATTGCTGCAGGCCCGAATCTTTTGTCCCAGCTACTTACATGAAACTCTAAAGTGGGGCCCATACAGGGATAATCTTATGCTGTTGAAGATAAATCCCATCCCTTTTATATCTAGATCCTCAAGTTGAGGATCTAGATATGGAAGGCAGGGGTTCATCTATAGATTTTCTCTTTGTAGTATAGGCCTGTTCGTTAATCAATGGAGTGATTGAATGGTTATTTCATGGGATAATAAAATAAAATGAGTCAAATCGAAAAGTACCATATTTTAAAAATAACCATTACTTTTTATCAAAAAGAAGTAAAAAAATTACTTTCCATGCCACTAAATGACAAAAAACCAACTTATCTTTAAAAAAAAGTTAAAAAAGTTACATTCTCAACTCACTCAATTACAAAAAATAATACGTTTTTATTTGATCCCTTTTCTTTTTTGTCATTAAATTTGACACTTCACCCCACTTCATTTTAATAATAAAGTTACCAAAATGACCCTAAAAAATGGAGTTTAAGGAATTTAAAATTTAGTTTCCATTTAATATAGAAGATTTGGATTCATTGTTGCTTAGACACCAACCGTCAAATGGGCCTCGTCGAAGACAAATGGATGACAGTAAAAAAGGTGTATAAAAGTAAATGTGGGTTCTCTTTCTTCTCCAAAGATGTCCAATGCATGAAGAGCCCACCAAGGGAAACTCTCATTTTTCTAATATTCCTCCGTTTGTGACCTTTTTTTCAATACATTTTTACTGTGTCCAAGAATTTGGAATTCTAAATCCTTTTATGTTTGGTAACTTCACTAGTAAAGTGAAGTTAAATTAAGAGAAAAGAGAAACATAGGGGTCAAATCAAAAGGTATCAAAATTAACAAATCATCACCTCTTCTTTTTTTTAATTCTAAAAGATATTTCCTCTTCCTTTTTTTAAAGTCTTAAAGATATTTTCTCATGCCATTAAATGACACAAAATGCTCTTTTTTTACCAAAATAAATAAATAAATAAAAAGATACCTTCCTGTGCCATTAGCATTATTTGATTTGGCCCCCTTTTCTTTTATTTTCTCTTGATTTGACATTTTCTCTTCACTCACTCTAAGAGTAAATTACCCAAATAAACCAAAGCATAGAGTAGTTTCATGTGGCAAAGCATATGCTTGTTTTTTTTTTTTTTTTTATCTTGATTTGACATTTTCTCTTCACTTCACTCTATAGGTAAATTACCCAAACAAGCCAAAGCATAGAGTAATTTCATGTGGCAGAGCAGATGCTTGTGTTTTTTTTCTCTTGATTTGACATTTTCCTTCACTTCACTCTATAGGTAAACTACACAAACAAGCCAAAGCATGGAGTAATTTCATGTGGCAAAGCAGACGCCGTGCTTTTTTTTTTCTCTTCATTTGACATCTTCTCTTTACTTCACTCTACAAGTAAATTACCCAAACAAGCCAAAGCATAGAGTAATTTCATGTGGCAAAGCAAACGCCTGTGTTTTTTGAAAATGAAGAAATTTTAAAGTGATTCCGAGTGTTTGTCCTAATGTCAAAAAAGCGTTTCATAAACTAGTAATATTAAAATCGTCTCTAATTTTGTGGTTGCCATTATCACTAAAAAAAAATAGAGTCTAGACGAAGTCTAAGGATTTAGTTTTTTTTTTTTTTTTGGGTCCACTGCTTTTTCAACTATTTGATGCAATGCTTTATCGTTAGGAAAGACCTAGGAAAAACCATTTTTCGAAGAAGGGAGGCCATCCAAATTGCTGTTTCATTGACTCTCTTTTCACATGTTACACAAATGTGTCCTAAAGGTGCATTTGTACAACGAGAGGATTCCATAACAGAGAAAAATTATTTTTATTTCCATGCAACTCATTATTTTATGATTATGTGTGTCATTTTATTTTATTTTTTGAAAAAATGGGTGATTTTCCTTAATAAAACCCATTTCAATTTCCTATAAAAAAAAGATAGAAATGTAGGGTTCCTTTATCCTAAAAATACAAATCTCTATTCATGAAATCCGTGTACAATACAAACCATTTCAAGATGTGAGCATTAAGAAGTAGAGAAACAAACATATCAAAGTTGATGAGGATGTGTCATCAGCATATCATTTTATTTTACTCTTTATTTCTATTTTTGTTTTTCATCAAACTACTTTCTTTGATTGCCAAGCATTCAAGTGGGTCGTATTTAGTAATATTATGTCGAGCGCTAAAGTATAGAAAAGGGGCCAAGCATAAACTTTGTTGAGAAAAGAGCCGACCATAAACCTTTTCTTTGAATTACCAAATGAAAAATTCAATTGTTTGTTGTCAGCCAATGATGGTTGGTTATCGAGAACCTTTGTGATTAGTGTGGTTTTTAATCTTTCAAGTGTCAACTATGGGTCTCGTTACAAGTATTGACTAAGAACAAATCTAAAAGACAATAAAAGTAGTATAAACATGCACTTATCAAAGAAGAATAATAAATAAGTCCTTTAAAATTAATTTAAAAGGGTGTTATTGTTAAAATCAAGGAAGATTCTTGCTTAGTAAGAAGACTTTGGTAAACCATCAACACATTTTTTCTGCTATGCTAGACTACAAGTAAGGGAGTCATACTTTAACTTAAGGACCCAGGATCGATCCGTGGGCATGTATGTGAAACTTTAAATGCACAATACTATTCAACTGTGACGGTCATGTGTAAACTATCAACATTGATTTTAATGTCATAGTCAGGACCTTAGATGTTTTTTGAACCCTAGACAAACACTTGGGCGGAGGTCCATGGCTTATGAATTCATTTGTAAAACCTTGACTTTTGCAATACATTGATTAAGTTCTTATATCTCACATAATTGCTTGACCTACTATAATTTTTAGAAGAAACAAAATGAAAAAAACAATGGTTCAGTCTCATCTAGATATGATTGCTATGTATATAATATCAATATTTACTTCCTTTACACATCGATGAACAGGGAATGGTCTTGAGTTGTGGTTTGGTTGAGCATGTCACTCCAAACCTGTTATTTGGTATGGTTGGACAATCAACTTAATTAATGATCATTTAGCTACACTGTTAAGTGGGCCACACACAATCCTTTTAAAAATAAAGGATTAGGTGGCTAAGATATTCCTATCCATATATAATTTATAGGGCATGATGCCCACAAGGCTTGGATGACCCCAACATCAGATGGTCAACCCTAATATAATTGGGAGAAGGTTTTGATGACGACGACGACGACTTCTTTAGTGCATGATGCATCATCCAAGAGATTTGAGACGTAGGATGTAACTTTAGGCAGACTAACTGAATAAATCATGCTTACCAAAAAAATTGAATAAATCACTTAATACTCCAATCAACAGAAATTATATCTATTAAAAGTTCCATATTTTTTTTCTAATAAACTTTACAATACAAGGAAGGTTAAATGGGATATGCTTAAGATGATTATGAGGGAGATGACGAAGATGGATAATAATAATCTGTTGGTTCTCGATCGAGCATCTCCATGAGTCCCACAAAGTCAGCAATGCCGGTGTCACTTGGAGGAGCAATGTCACAACCCATATATGAAGCATTAGGTATAAGTTCTTTCGGAAGATTATCAAATGAGTTTGTTAGTTCTTGATCCAGCATCTCAATGAGTTTTGCAAAGTCGTCAAGGTCGGCGTCACTCAGAGGAGCAATGCCACAACTTGTATTTGAAGCATTAGGTATAAGTTCTCTTGCAAGGTCGGTGTCACTCAGAGGAGCAATGTCGCAGCCCGTATTTGAAGCATTAGGTATAAGTTCTCTTACAAGGTCGATGTCACTCAGAGGAGCAATGTCACAACCCATATATGAAGCAATAGGTATATGTTCTTCCAGAAGATTATAAAACAAGGGGGGCAATAGATTGGTCATTTTCTTGGTTTCCATTGAGGGGTATTTGTTGCAAAATAATCTCTCTCTTCTTGCCTTTTGTGTTTAATCCTTTGTAGAGTACAATGGATTGGTCGTAAGGTATACGTTCTTCCGGAAGATTATCAAATAAGGTGACCATAGATAGGTCGTTTTCTTGGTATCCATTGAGGGGTCTTTGTTGCAAAACAATCTCTCTCTGCTTGCCTGTTGTGTCTAGCCTTTCGGAGAGTACAATGGCCTTCCTCTTCCTACTCTCCCTTTCACTAGCACTCAAGTTCTCATAAATGCTGCAAATAACACATTTGTCTAGTTGGAGATTGTGATTTAAGAAAAAAAACTATTAGGCAAATAATAAAAAAAGGCAAGAATACATATTTAATTAAATAATGCATGCATTCTTAGAACCATTTAGGGTCTTACCTGATACATAGTGCTAGTGGGTGGTATTGTGGATATGAAATTTTACCAATGATCAACTCATAAGGGGCATTGGCAGGTTCCTCATCATAAAAAAGGAAGAAGAAGAAGAAGAAGAAGAAGAAGAAGAAGAAGAAGAATGCATGCATTCACGTAAACTAATAGTGAATTATTATAGAGTGACGGAATGGTGTAATGTTTATATACCTTCATTGGGTTAATGGGAAATTGTGCATGGTTGACACTTTGATGTTCACTCAATCTGTACTCATGCATGATCCAATTGGTCTTCTTTTCACGTGGATGTTCTCCATAGTAGAAAACAAGGGATCTCGTAGTGCCAATCACGTTGTTTCCTTCTTTAATTTTAGTTTATCCTGTGTTGGCCTTCCAGTACTCATTTTTGGTAGATCGACTTGGTCGGATCCAGTTCCGATATTTTCGATAAGTGGACGTAAATAAGTCACACTTCTCTTCTCCCCTTGAGCCAAATTGAGCTGCAGTACATTCCATTAAAGTTCAAACACACCAAGAACATGCAAAACTTCTTTAATGTATTAAATGTGAAGTAATCAGACACGCATGACTAGCACTGGTAGACTACAAAAAAAAAAAACCCATCCAGTTTACGAATGCATTCAAGAAAAATGGAAGAACGCGATTTTTGTAATGTTCAATGGTAAAGAACAAGAAAAAGAACCAAAGGGGAATGACAACAACATGAACCATTAAAACTCAAAGAAACAACATGCATTTGACATCATCTCATTTTGAAAAATTCAAAATCAAGAATATCAGATAAAAGAATTTGAATCTAAGACATTAATCTTGGGAAAAAAAACATGAAAAAGAAATTTCTTGAGAGAACTGAATCATCCCATGTATGATTCAGACTGCAAAAAAGAAAACCCACCTAGTTAATCACCTTCTGCATACATCCAAGAATGACAAGTGAATGTCATCTTCAAGAAAAATAATGAAACAAGAATAGCAACAACATGAAGAAAGAAGAAGAAGAAGAAGAACAACAACAACAAGAATATTGCATGAAAGAAATAGTAATTGACTGCTTACAGAAATAGAAAAGAAGATGGGATAGAATTAGAACAAACCTAGCAGCTCACTTGGATCAAACTTGTATAATTCAACCTCTTTGATTAACATGGGAGGGGCAGATTATCAATCTTTCTTTGTAGGTACTTCAACAGCTCTTTGTTTGTAGGACGGAATCTGTAACCACATGGAATCCTTATTGATGTTGATGTTGTTGCAACACAAGACATCTCTCTCTGCTTTTCTTCTACAACCAGAGCACGTTATCCAAATTTCTCTCCCTCTAAAACTAGAGCAAGGCACTCTAAATCTCTCTCTCTCTCTCTCTTTTAGGAAATATTCAATTG